>JAMXBC010000009.1:100882096-102082096 GCA_024138005.1 Lumnitzera racemosa
GAACTCTATAGAGTCATCTTTTAGTTTTCAAGAAACAATTTAGTAGATAATATACATAACATATTATATATATATATGATATTTAAAGACCAATAAGAAACGATTTAGTAGATAATATACATAATAAATTAGATATATATGATATTTAAAGACCAATAAGATGTTGACATATATAAGTAATTGATTTGGAAATTATTGCTTTCATTATCATGTCAACATTTTATTGATATATACACACCGCATATACATAACTAGAATGTGTAATAGCTATCAAATGCCCTTAAAGAATATTCACAAACCTAGCCATATGGACAGTAATTCATAAACTATTAGGCGAAGGTGGTGTAATTTGGTTTAGATTATCTTTGATCCAAACCAAACTAATAAATATAAAGTAATGTTCGGTTTCTTAATTTTTTTTAAATCAAACTAGGAAATTTGGTTTAGCCTAGAAAAAGAAAAAAAAAAGACTAAACAATTCGGTTTAAACTTCTATTTCAAATAAAAAAGAATTAAGATTAATTTAGTATAGTTCATGAGTTGAAGGTAACTTAATATCTAAAAAGATTTACATTCATGCTTTACAAGCCCATATTGTAAGTAGTAAACTAACCAACACATCAATATTCAATAGTAATAACAAAGATTGACACCATCGCAAAAGATTGGTGAAGCTACCATTTAATGTAAGAAGGAAATTACAAAATTGTCTTGATATGTAATGTTATTCTTAAATCTAGCAAATAGTTAAAATTTTGAGAAAACCTATATATTTTGACAATATTTGATGTAAGAGTTAAAAATTTTACATACAATAAGTTTCATTGTATATAAACTTTTCTTTTAAATCTCACGTTATAATAAAAGAATATTTTAATAAAAAATAAAGTATTATTTGTTTTAAACACTTTCAAACCAATAATTAATTTTCGACTTGTTTTAATTTATCTCGTTGAACCAATGGCAAATTTTAGGTTTGGGAAAATTATCAAAGATTAAAACTAGAACATATATATATCTATTGGGAACTTGGGCTATTTTACTAAGATCCATAAGTTGAATATAATTCAAGCCTAAGAAAAATCAAAATGTTACAGAATGTAGATATTTCTTGAGTTTCCTAGATATAAGAACCAACAACAAAATTTAGAAGAATGATGGTATAACACAAAACATAAGAATGGAAAAAACAATGCAGTAGCCGATGCCCTATAAAAATGAAATTCTCTCCTGACCGACCTGCAGACCAGGCTACTTGGCTTCTCAACAATAAAGAATTTTCATGTTGAGGATCCATACTTTAGTCTCATCTATGCCAAATGTAAGGAAGGACAAACATTGGATGACTATCACAGTGAGGACAAATACTTATTCAGAAAAAGGAGGCTATGTATCCCAACTTGTTGGTGCGTAAAGCGCATAAAGGAGGACTAATAGGATACTTTGGCCAATGCCGAACCTATTAGATACTATCCTTGAGATTCTTTTGGCTAACAATGATAAGAGATGTATAATTCGTGTTGGAAAAGTGTGCAACTTGTCAAAAAGTAAAGAGTCGAGCTAAACTGAGTATGGACTTCATGTTAAGATTATCAAGGACGTCTCAAAGGAAGGACTCCATCATGGTGGTTGTGGATCGGTTTAGCAAGATGGCACATTTCATGCCTTGTTCCAAAACTAATGGCACTTCGACTATCTCTTTTCTTTTCTTGCAGGAAATAATCAAGCTTCATGGAATACCCAGAACCATTGTTTTCGACCAAGACCTGAAGTTCATGAGCCACTTTTGGAGGATACTATGAAAACAAATGAGAACCAAGTTATTGTATAATACGTTCTATCATCCATAAACTAATGAGTAGACCGAAGTTGTCAATAGAACTATTGGAACTTTACTACGAGTTACGGTTGGACGAAATATGGCCGATTGGGATTTGTGTCTACCACTCATTGAGTTCACCTACAACAAGACCGCCTATAGTGTCACAAACATACCTTCCTTTGAGGTTGCTTATGGGTTTAACCCCGAGCTCCCGATGGGCCAAGCACCCTTATCGAGGCCCTAAGATGACCTGTCAGCTATAGAGAGAATTGAGGCCATCAAGGCTATGCACCAAAAGGTGGTAGAGCAGTTAAGTCGAGCTACTGCCAAGCTAGAATGGTGAGGCTGAGAATGGAAGAAGAGAGAATCTTAACCAAGTGATCTCGTCTGGATCTACCTCAACAAAGTGTTACATCCCGGCTTAGCATGGAATGTACCATCACACAGAAATACCTATTGAAAACTTAACTCAATCAACCCATTTATCAAAAAATAACATTATTTACATGATAAAGGGGTTTTTACATCGGAATCCAACTAGATAATCTGCTACAACTTTTATATACAATATAATATTTACATCAAAACATGAACCAGCTTTTTCCTTTATCATCTTCATAATAATAGAATTCCTGACTTAGTACAAGTTCTATATAAAAGTCACTGACTCCGACTCACGCTCTTATATATATCCCTTTAGTGTTAGGCCCTTCACAATGTAGTTTACTTAAGGATAAAACATTTTATCCTCTTAACTACTGAAGTTGAGTGAGAGTGGATAACAAACGATACAATATAAACAATATGATAGATCATTTTGCATATCACAATTGAAATATTTCAATCATAACCTGTAAGTTCAACTTCATATATACATTCGTCCAACCGAACATTTACTGCTAGGAATACAGCATGCTATGCTCATATACGTGGCATGCATCGGTATCAATATCTTATGCCCTCCAATCTTCATTCGATTAGTCAACATAGTTGTGCATCTAGATATGATGTCTAGGAACCTATGGGCAATAAGGAGTTGCCTAGGAGTGTCACGCCCCAAAGCAGCAAAGTTGTAATAGTCACATCGCGCAAACCATTTTAAGATAGAAGTTGGCCTTATAACCGTTATCTTAGACTTGATTTAAACAAAGCATCCATGACTAACCCGCTTTAAAGTAAACAGTTCGTAATTTAAATAAATCGTTTACCTAAAAAAGTAAGAATATATATATATATACTAGAATTCAATTATTACAATTAACGTTTATAACATTTCACTGTAATCTATTTCTTAGTTGATACATTATTCAGAAATGAAAAATTCTAAAATAAGAGCTTAGACCTTAAAAATATATGTCTGTTCTTCAAATGTTTTTCCTCACTTCTCAAGATCCAGTAGTTGCTAGCTTCAGGGTAATTGCTAGCTTCAGGGTAATTGTAAGCCGCTTCTTATCTAGCACTTGCAACAACGTCTATAAGGATGTAAGCAACCATGATCCATTAAGTTAGGATGAAGACTTAAAACCATACCACAAACACAAATAAGGTTATCAACCAAATTATTAAGTGTAATGCATGTTTAAACAAATACCATCACACAACGTTGTCCAGCCCGTCATAAGATTAAAGAAATTACGTCTGTTCTAATCCAAGTTAAGGAGTTGCCATTAATGCAATAGCTCACGACCAAACCCAAGCTTGTGCCATGGAGACACCGTAACTTCCGTGACTACCTTTGAACCATTGACTTCACCCTTACCACGACCTTCTCACCTATCACTTAGTTCGACTAAGGAGGAAGAAAGGACCCATTATGCTATCTAAGGCTATCCCTTTCAAAGGGGTCGATATTTGGCCGGAGAATCCTAGGTTTCCCCTAATGGGTTACTATGTAGGTCCGATTTATGTTTACAAGTCGTAGATTTGATTAGTTCTGGTTGAAGGTGATCAATCATTCCGTACAAATTATATAATACAAGCTAAGCAGCAAATCAAAATCATATTATCAACTCAGAAAAAGCATAATCAAGTACAATTTCAAGCCTCTAAAATACAACACTATATTAATTCCAACTTACCTCGATCCCCACTTGCTCACTTGAAGTGGGACTCGCTCAGTCGATCACCAATAATTCCTATAATACCAACGTTGTCTCAGTTTTCATATAACTGTGATAAATTAGTTTTTATCCTATAACACTTATTATTATCTTTGGTTTAAGGTTTAATATGTCCAATTATCCAGGTTCTCAAATCTTCTATAATTATTCTAGGTTTGGGGTTAGGTTTGGGTTCAGTTACTTCGTTGATTTCTAAATTAGGTTCTAGTTTGATTTCTAAGTACTATTTTATACATAAACTCTAAAAACTTGTTTCAACCAATAATGTGAAAAACTAATCACATTATTTTCGATTATCCTCAATATTGTTTTTGGTCTCTAACCAATGTTCCAATCCTTGCGGTACATCCTAATTTTAATTTAACTATTGAATTTACTCCCAATGTGAGAAAATCTTATATTTTTCATATAATTACCTTAATTTAAGTTTCCTACCAGATTTAATATATATACCTATTATTAGTATAATATCAATTTTTATTATAATATTTTCTATTTATTATATTTCCAATATTTTCATATTATGTATTATTACCTATTGTGTACATATTACAAATCTAATATTTTTATTAATCCAAATATCATCTCCTAGCATCAATTAACATTGCAAAATATCTAAATTGATCCCAAATAAGATTTTACACCTAATTACCCTAATTTACAAAATTAACTTAAAACATATTATTTTTACCTATTACATATATATTACATAATACCCTAATAATTACATCTAATACCATATATGCTACAAGTATCATACTTCATCATATTTCAATATCTTAAAACATATAATTATGCACTAAATTAGTAATTAACCATTTAATTACTTAATTAGTCCTAAATCACCCATTTTATGCATCATTTTAAAGTCTAAAAATTTCAAAAATTAATTTTTGAAAAAGGGCTTCATGAAACTGTTCTGTATTACTTAAGTAGTTTACATAAAAATTTTGAGTCCAAAACTACACTCCTAAACCTGCTTATTTCTAATTCAAAACATGCTTGGTTTTGTAGGATTTCTTAAGGAAAGTATATTTTTAGATATAAATTCATCAAAATAAATTTTTTTCCTAAATCTACATACTAAAATATTCTAAAATAACAAATTTCATAATTTTCTAAATAAATTTAATAAATTTCACAAAATTGGACTAAAATTATACTCACCTAGCCATTGGGATTTTGGCCACCAGCGATGGCCTTAGGGGTATCAGCCAAGTTAGGCGATGGTGGCCACTCGTTTCCGGGTGGCCATCGGGTATAGGTTTCCTTCTAAAGCCTTAATTGCACATATTTTTCCTAATTTTTGTAAAAAAAAAAAAAACTAACTCTTTCTTTTTGGTGCTCTCTCAATTTTTCTAGATTCCTAACTTCCTAAATGAACTTCTAGAAATTTTTAGGTACTTATAGGGCCTTAGGAGATTTTTTTTTGCATTAATTTGACTAGACATAAGCATTATCCTCTTCCAAATTTACTTTTTGTTTGGCTTAATTTAATTGGTTGATTTTTTTCTTTCTTCTCCTAGCTGCCACGACCCACTTTTAGACTTTTCCTTAATTTTTTATAATTTTTTTGAATTTTCCTTAATTAATTATGAATTTTATTTAATTAATTAACCTTATTTTAATATATTTTGCATATTTTAAATAATTACGCGTATTTCTACCTATATATAAATTTATATATAGTACAAATAAATACTCCTAAATATTATTTAAGTTATTTTATAATTTTTAGTATACATATGATTTATCTCCAGCATTCCGTTGGTTATTGGAATGCATTTTGTGCATTTTCGATAAATAAAGAGTAATATACTGAAAATTTGGAAATTTTATATTTTTTTATTTTATTACTTATTTTCTTAAATTTGAACTTATAGGATTACTTTTACTAATATTTCTAGCTTTACTTTATAATTTAGGTTCAATTGGATCCTTTAACTAATCGAAACCCCAAGAGCTAGTTATGGAGCTTACAGGGAGTAGGACCCTCACGAAATTGGACTACATACTGTAGTCTACCATTATCAAAAAGGGCAATAAGGAGCTGCCTAAGAGTAAAACCCCCAACTTTGTTTTGTAAAATTAGACTACACACTATAGTTCACCGAATCAAAGCTATAGTCTACCAAATCTGACCATTAAAATAGTTATAATGTTTGGACAATGGAATCTATATGTTTCCAACAACTGAGTTCAAAAAGCCATACTTTTTCCATGATCACTTGGAAGCTTTATTCTGAAAATTCTAACCTTTAGGTTCTTTTTTTGTATCATGCCATACTATGATATATAATAACAACTTAAGTATATCACTCAACACGACCAGTATTTTAGTTTTATTCAACTCAGTGATCTTATTCTAGTTTTCAAACTCTCCTTAGAAGAATTCCAGTATCTTACTTAAGGTTCACTTAAGAGAACACCGAAGTGATATCACTTAACATAACCAGTATTTTAGTTTTATTCAACCTAGTGATCTTATTCTAGTTTTCAAACTCTCCCTAGAAGAATTCTAGTATCTTACCTAGGGTTCACTTAGGAGAACGCCTAGAAGATTGAGTTAGTGATCACTCAACTTCTCCGATTAACACAATCATTCGTAAGCACAAATCATTACCCATCATAGCAACATAACAGTTTAACCAAAATATAGTTAGTGTCATTCAAAATCACCACATCAGCATCCACTATAGTAGCATATTAATTCACCTAAGATATAATCATATTCAATTAACACAGCATCAAATAGCATGCAGTGTTATAAGTAACAATATATCCACTGCAAGCATAGGTTAGATCCACTTACCTAGGCATAATAGTAGCACAAAATCCTAAACCCCATCGCAAGGTCCTTCCTTGCTTATCACACTTAGGATAATACATACAGATCCCCAATTAAGTATGGTTCGATACCAAACTCTTATAAGCTTTTACTGCTATTTTTCTCTAAATTTATTTCAATCGTATCTTATTCATTTCTTATTCGATTTTAATAAATTTTATATAGTCACGATCGTTAGTTTCAGTACTATTAAGATATCTCAAGATTCATGACTAATCAATATTATCAAAAGTCCAAAAATATCTCTTTCATATTTCCGATTTGACTATACGTTATTATAGCTTTGTAATTGACTATAAACTAGCTTATTATCTACTTTTACAAAAAATAGTGGTTTTAGCTCGAAATTATGAAAAAATAAGGAAAATAAACAAATTCATGTGTAAGACAAAAACCAAGTGTCCAAATATTCTTATAAATATCCATAAGCAAAATACATAAGGCTCATTAATTAATTTACTCAAAAATCAATTATTCATAGTAGTGATATTACAAAATAAGAACGACGCTACTTAAATCTAACTCAGGAACTAATGTCTTGAAAAGGCCAATTTTACATGCCTTAATAGGTCTATACTCCTACTTCCATTCTTGACATGTTTTATTAGTATTAACATAACTAATCACATATGCATAAAATTGATATCGGGTTTATATTTAATTGACAAGACATATATGATTGATATGGTAAGAGTCCATAATGGAACCTCTTAATACCTACATATGGAGAATATAAGTGGTTTCATAAATAAGTTTAAACCCATTTTATCTTTATCTTAAATATAATACATTTTAGACTTAAAATCAAAATAGTTATCATATACCATACTATACTAGGTTTGACCAAAAATATGACATGTTATTATCACAAAAATACATCTTTGATACAAAATAGTTATTATATATATATATGTATGTATATAGAAATTAATTTCAGAGTTGGAAAAATATGTATGCATATACAAACCATATTTAATTATTTACGTTTAGTTATATAAGCAAGAATTAACATAATAATATTTATGATATGTTGTTTCTATCATACTAAAACATAGAATTTTGATTATCATGAAACGACACTTTCTGAGAGTATTACAGGGTACACAATTTTGAACTTTAGTTTTATTAAGGGAAAGAAAACACCCCTACCATGTTATGACAAAAGTTTGCTTCAGTTTTATTTATTTTTTTAGAATTACAAAACCATTATAGCTTATATTTATATTATATTAAGCTTACAAAGTCATCTCACTATCATTGGACATTAAAAATTTACTGATAAAGATATGATAAACATTGTACATATTTATAAGAAAAATAAATATATAGTTATATATGTATAAGGCAAGTTACATAAGCATTATGTTTGGGAAATTATTAAAAGTATAGGTACCGGTAAATATCCTTATATTACATTCTCATAACTATCCATTTGTATTATATATATAAATATAACTTTACAACTTTATATTATTTGACAACAACAAAATAAAACAAAACTTATCCTATAGTTATAAGATCAATTACTAGAGTGAATTTGATACCTTTAGTCAATTTCCTCATACTGGTGTACGATTGAGCAATCCTCATCCAGTAAGTATATTTATGCATATATTCTTATTGTATTGTTCATGAAAGGCATATGATGGTTAAGATAGGATAGATATGTACGTATAAAATACTATTTATCTTTAAGCAGAAAATATGTAGCATAGATTTTCACGCAATTACAAAAGAAGGCTAAAGTTATTTACCTTAAGTATTATTCATGGTGTATGGACGAAAAATGACGAGCTACTCCTATGCTTTGGATATTTCTATTACTATCCTCTTATTATTTATACGAGTTGATCATTAAAAATGAAGCTCGATATTTCCTCTCAAAATTTCCCTAGAACTACAGTCGAGGAAAGTGTATTTTCCTCATATGTGGTTTAACTTGAACTTCTGGGAACAAATATCTGCAATGTGTAATGAAGCCCACTCCTTTACATATACAATTGTCGATGGCGATTTGAAATCCAACTTAATGGGCAAGCAAATTATATGACGGTGAAGAGTCCTTTATGAAGAATTGGAATTACAACTAGATTTGGATAATCACTGCATGTTAGTCCAACTTTAACTCTTTTCATCTTGATTTATCATTTATAAGTTACCATTATATTATACTATAAATCTAATCTTACCCCTTTGCTTTCATGATAATTAATATTTAACTTGATAAACTTTTGTCTCTTTTTTTTTTTTTTTCTTCAGTGCTCGGTCCTATCACAACCAAGAAATTTATTTCAATAAGTATCAAACCTATATTTTCTATATGTGTGTGTTTGTGTGTGGTTGTGTGTTTACACCTTAATTTGCTGAGTGTCCACCTTGGAATAATGTAATAAAGCTAACCCCTTATTTGTTCAATTCTTAGTAAGTCAATATTGTTGTATTTCCCTAGTCATTTCATGTATTGATACAAGAATACTCATATTGTTTTCATTATTTTACTTAGCATGCTCACATTCCAATATTGCCTCTTATTACATTAGTGTATATTAACTCTGTTATATTTAGCTAGGAAATCATAATACCACATGTGTTCCTTGGGTTGTTTCAACAACTTCAATAAATATATAATATGTCACGTTTTCTATTTTCTTTGTTATTTTTAGCTTTCACCTTTCTCCTTTATTTATTTACTATGTTAATGTACGAGTGTATATCTTGCTTGTTATATATATTTAGTGACTAGATATTTTATTTAGATACTAATTCATTTCATATTATTGATTTTGTAAACTAATCAATTCGTTTCTAATGTCTCGTATGTCCTAAAACTAGAATTTTAAGGTTCCAATAAATAAGGAGTTGCCATACATATTACATTTTATCAAATTGAATCTACTTTAACTTTCATTTGCCAAAACAAACTATATAAGGTTGTTTCACCTAGCTTTTATAACCTTACAACAAAGTTTGAGCTTAATCGGTTACATTAATAGATGCCCTTAATTTAGGGGTTTGAAACCTAAGGTTATCACAGCAAAGAATGATTCCTGAATTGAAAGAATAGCAAGTTATCTCCCAAAGCTGATAGACACTACAAAGTGCTTGAAAAGATCAATCCTAATGCTGATAGGGTTGAACTATCAGCGGAATACGGCGTCTTGGACTCCTTCAATATTGCCAATCTCCACTCATATTCTCACCAAGACGATCAACCTGGAGCTAAGCTACATTTGATCCCAAACCTTAAACAACCTGAGGGGATAATAGGGATCATGAACCAATCATACCCTCTTAAGCTCATAAGCTCGCTTAGGTGTCTTGCCAAGCTGTCCAGGGTGAATTAAGTGCCAAAGAGTAGTGTGTACCCCAATCCGACTTACCAAGTTACTTTGCCCTCTACATCATCCAGGAAACCATCGAGGTGACCAGTCAACATACCCAGTCAACCATCCTACCACACACTAGTCTAAGCGTCGAAATAGGATATAGTTAACCTTACCAATATCAAAGCCGAGTTAACAGTTGTCAGGAGCCGATCACTCGAAACCGACTCGAAAATGAGTCGCCCTTGAACCAACCCCTATACAGTCCAAACTGTTCGAGTTATTGAACTGCTGATGCCGAATTGACCTAATCAAGACCCCCCTCGCTACTCAGCTAGCAGTGTCATTGAGACTACAGAATGAGCAAACTACATGCGCACTATCCTTTTGCTAATATTTATACTATCCTTTCTACCAATAGATATTCTTTTTACACAATTACATTGATACCCCTATAAATTATTATCCTTTTCCTTAACGAGTAGGAATCCTTTTCTATAATTTCCTGTAACCTAGGATTTACCCTAATTAGGTAATATAAATACTTGTATATTGTATTGGCCAGAACACAATATAGAGAATACATTGAACTTTCAAATACACTCTCTTTGTAAGCCCTACAACTAAGCAATCCGAGGTTTCGATCGGTTGAACGATCCGATTGAGCCTAAATTATAAAGTAAAGCTAGAATATTAGTAAACCGATCCCGTAAGTTTGAATTTAAGAAAATAAGTAATAAAATAGGAGACTACAAAATTTTCAAATTTTAAGTATATAACTCGTTATTTATCGAAAATACGTAAAAGACATTCTGGTACTTAACGAATCGCTAGAGATAAATTATATGTATACTAAAAAATTATAAAATAACTTAAATAATATTTAGGAATATTTATTTGTACTATATATGAATTTACATATAGGTATAAATACGCGTAATTACTTAAAATACGCGAAATGTGCTAAAATTATACTAAATAATTAAAGAAAATTATAAATTAATTATGGAAAAATCAGAAAAAAATCATAAAAGGATAAGATGAATCAAGATCAGGTCGTGGCATGTCAAAATAAGCAAAAGAAAAATCAACCAATAAAATTTGGACAACATAAAAGCCAAAAATCAAGGAAAATAGGCAAAGTCTTGTTAAATTAATACATAATAATTACAAAAATTGTCTATAAATAGCAAGAAAAATTCAAAAGCTCATTTGGCCAGATACAAATCAGAGAAAATTAAAGAGAGGCAAAAATTGAGAGAAAAATTTGGTTTAGAAAAAACTGTGCAATTAGGGCCTTTAACAGGAACCCCCACCAGACGAGCAGCTGGGAGTGGACGGCCACCACCACCACATGGTGGTGGCAGCACCCAAGCCGGACAACAATGCCACGGTGGCCGGTGGTGGCCGGAGCCACCTAGATCGGTGAGTCCTATTTCTAGCCCAATTTTGCGTAATTTTGTAAAAATAGTAAATATTATTAGAAAATTATGAATTTCGTTATTCTGGGATATTTTTGTATGTAGTTTGTAGGAAAAATATTATTTTCATGAAAACATGCCCTGTAATATATAGTTCCTAAGAAATCATGCAAAACCGAGCATGTTTCGGTATAGAAATAAATGACCTTAGGAGTGTAGTTGCAAGCCCAAAATTTTTGTGTAGATTACTTAGATGATATAGAAAAGTGTTATGAAGCCCGTTTTCAAAAATTAATTTTCAAAATTTTTAGATAATTTTTAGGCATTAAAATGAGGCATAAAATGGGTAATTTAAGGTTAATTAAGTAATTAAATTATTAATTACTGACTTAGTGAATAAGTAGATGTTTAGGGATGTTGAAATCTGATGGAGAATGATACTTGTAGCATTTAGGTTGTTAGATGTAATTATTAGGTTAATTATGTAGTAACTAAGTAATATGGAAAAATAGTACATTTTAAGTTAATTTTGTAAATTAGGGTAATTAGGAGTAAAATCTTATTTAGGATGAATTTAGACATTTTGAAATAATAATTGATGTTTAGAGATGATAATTAGAGTTATATAAATATTAGAAGTGGAATATATACATAAAAGGTAATAATACATAATAGGTAATTATTGGAAATATAACAAATAGGAAATATTATAATAAAAATTGATATTGTGATAATAATAAAAATGTACAATAAATCTAATAAGAAATTTGAATTTATATAATTATATGAAAAATATAAAAATTTCTCACATTAGGAGTGAATTTGGTACACTAATAGGGATATAAGTGTACCGGGTGAAATAAAATACTGACTAGGGGTAATGATGGTATTTAGGAGATTAGGAAATAATGTGATTAATTTCACATTATGGGTTGAAACGAATTTCTAGGGTTAGAATATAAAATGCTACTTAGAAAATAGAACTAGAACCTAATTTAGAAACCGATGCAGAAACCGAAACCGAACCCAAACCCGAACCTAATCTTAAACCTAGAATAATTGTAAAAGACTTAAGACTTAGATAATTAGGTATCTTAAACCCTAAATAAAACATCACGATAAGCGTTATAGGATAAAACGAACCTATAATAGTTATATGAAAAACTAAAACCACGTTTGTGTTATAGGGATGATCGGCGATGGCTTGAGCAAATCGGACCTCGAGTGAGTGAGCGAAGAGTCGAGGTAAGTTGGGATTAATACAATGTTGTATTTTCGGAGGCTTGAGATTATGCTTGGTTGTGCTTGTTAGATAGTTGGATGGGTGCATGTGCTTGATTATAGGTGATGCTATGATTCTGTTTGTTGCTCTAGCATGTATTGTATGAATTGTATGAAATGATTGATCACCCTAAATTGGACTTCATCAAATATATGACCAATAATCATAATCGGACATGCATGGCAACCCATTAGGGGAACTTAGACTCTCCAGCCAAATACCGACCCCTTTGAAAGGGATAGCGCAGGATTGCAAAATGGTCCCTTCTTCATCCTTAGTCGAACTAAGTGACAGGAGAGGAGGTCGCAGCGAGGGTGAAGTCAGTGGTTCGAAGGTAGTCACGGGAGGAGCAAGGTCTCCATTGCACAAGCCTGAGTTTGGTCGTGAGCTGCTTTGCATTAATGCCAACTCCTCAACCGGGATTAGAGCGGGCGAAATTTCTCTAATCTCACAACGGGCCGAACAACGTCGTGCGATGGCATTTGTTTGCACATGCATTGCACCTAATAAGTGATTGAAAACCTTATTGTGTATATGGTATAGTTTTAAGTCCTCCGTCCTAACTTACTGAGCTGTGGTTGCTCACATTCCTATAGAAGTTGTGCAGGTGCTGGCTAAGAAGCGGCAACAACTACTCTGAAGCTAGCAACTGCTGGATCCTGGGGAATGAGGAAAAACATTGAAGAATCAACACATATGTTATTGCTTTTCATTTCTGAATAATGTAATAACTGAATTATAGTATATATATATATATATATAAATTTTCTCACTTTCTTAGATAAATGCTTTATCTAAATTACAAACTGTTTACTTTAAAGCGGGTTAGTCGTGGACGCCTTGTGTACATCAGGTCTAAGATAGCGGTTGTAAGGCCAACTTTTATCTTAGGATGGTGTACACGGCAGGGCTGTTACGACTCTGCCGCTTCGGGGCGTGACACTCTTCAGCTAAGTGTTCTTCCATTTACTCTTAAGCTACTCTTATCTAGCCCATTGAGTGTGGAATAATGGCAAGTGACCTCCGGCCAAACTTATGCTTCATATCAAGTGTAATTTGAACATGTATGAGATGTTGGTGTATCATATCCATTATTGATGTACGGAAACCCCTACTCAACCTTCTACTATCATTTATCATTCAGACAATCTTACGGTCCAAACCTAACCCTTTGGTTCGCACTGTCGAGTCTGAATTTTCGATTTCCTTTTTTTTTTAATTTGATTTCCCACTTTCTAATTAATACTAAACCCGAACCCATTTAATATTTATCCTTGGCTAAAGAAATGCGGAAATTCCAGTATTTTATTTATGAAAATTTTTAGAGTTACCACTCGACTAAAGTTAAGGAAAAACAAAAATTGTAATCAATTAGGTGAATTGACTATGATTTGACTACCGGTCTTCGATTTCAATTTAAATGAAAAACCAAAAAGTTCTGAATTCGAGGAGCTAACATATTAAACCTTAACGAGTACCGCTATCTATTTACCGAAATTATGTTTATTCTTCAAATTATAATATTTTTAAATATTTTTAAGAAAAAATAAAAATTAAAAAGAAAAGAGAACCTAAGTTTTTACATATTTTAACGTCGTCCCGAAGGTGTTTACGTACCTGCTAGTTGGGATTAGACGACCGTATTTCTTTCCGAAAACTTTAGTGTGTTGGTTCTCTTTATAAAAAAATAATTCGTTGGATTTACATTTTTATTAACCATTTTATTTTTATTAAGAAAAATCCTTAGAAGCCTAATTTTTATTCCCAATTTAAAAAAAATATTAGAACCTAATTTTTGAATAGTCCTAAATTAAGATTTTTATTTAAAAAAAAAAACAACTAAGTGATAAATTTTTTATTTTTAAGAAAAACCCTAAAAACTAAAAGATGTGATTTTTATAAAATATGCAATGTTCTACATGATGAATCTTTTATATAGAAAAAATGCTTAAAACATAAAATATAAAAAATTCTTAATTATAAAAAAGATACCTAAACTATAGAAAAAATATTTAAACTATAGAAAAGATGTCTAAACCATTAAAAAAGAAACCTAACTATAAAATATGCCTAAATCATAAGAAAGATGCCTAACAATAGGAAAGATATCTAAACCATAGAAAAGATATCTAAACTATGAAAAAAAAAAGTCTAAATTATAAAAGACATGTCTCAACTATAGAAAAAATGTTTAAACCATAGAAAAAAAAAATCTAAACCATAGAAAGGACATCTAAACCATGAAAAGACATCCAAACTATGGAAAATAAGGCTAAACTATGGAAAAGTTGTCTACTCGTAAAAAAGAAGTCAATTAAAGATTTTTTTTTTTACTTTATGAAAATCAAAATGATTTTTTTATCTAGAAAACCCTAATATGCATAATGTAATATTCTAAATTAATGTAATATGCAAATAACGAGATTTTATAAAAATATCATTTTGAAAATATGAAATCTAAAAAAATAAAATAAAATAAAATTTAACCTAACATATGTTGACTAGACACTAACACTATAACTAACTACTAACAATTAAAGATGTGATGAAAATAAAGAAGTTAGCATAAGTCTTAAAAAACACTACGCATATACTAAGTGAAATAAAAATAAATAAATAAATAAAACAAGCTATAAACAATAATTAAAAACCACTATTATATACCTACAAGATAAAGCATACAAAGTTGATGAAAAGAAACAGATTAGATCCCTAGTCCTATTACTCACACAACTCTAGAATTGATCTGAAGAGTGGGTTCAAGCGTGTTTTTAACGAATGTATCATTGTTTCCTTAGCTCGCACCACGTAACCCTTATTTATAAGACTCAAAATCAAAACTTTTGAATCAAATCAAATTTAAATTGATAAAGATCCAAAATAAATTCAAATTTTACAAATCTTAATTTTATTGGATTTAACGTTATTGTATCATATTTGCTTTTTTTTTTCAATAGCTATTTAGTTAAGATTCTATCTAATTAATCTTTTTGAATTTTTTCTTTTTTAGTTTTCATTTCTTTTTTTTTTTACAATTTTCTATTTTTTTGTCTTTTTATCATTTTTCAATTTTTTATTATTTTTTAAATTACAACCTTAAAAACAAAAATTATAACTACTAAGGGGCAAAAATCGAGTGTCTACATACGCGATACAGGTCGACATGTGTTCATCTACTCCGTACCCGTATCAGGTAGATCCCCAAGGGCTAACTTCGATGATCCTTGCAACATTTTGTCCTTAGTGGAGTCTTGCTTGAAAATGATTTAGAATAAATCTAGGTGTTATAGAGGGGCTCGAAAAGGTATACCCAACGTTAGGTTGTAGAGGAGCCTAAAAAAGAATGCCCAAAGACATTAGGTTATGATAAGAATTGTAATGTGATTAGGTCGTGAGGACCGTTATTATGTGTCATGTAACTGCCTTAAAAGCAACAATGATTAAAAAAATTGCGTAAATTACTTATTTTGTATTTCTACACAAGTGAATATATATTGTTTGATCACACGCATATGGTTGTGTTGCATACTGTGTTTCAGCTCACTTTATTGTACTTTCAAATGCAAGACCTACAGTCATACTGCTTAACTTCAATAACTTATAGAGCTAACTATTACTGCCTTAAGGATGGGAAAAGTAAGGACTATGTTTGATATTGAAGAATATCTTAAGAAACTAAATGATAAGATTATTCAGTCTTATGTGGTAACCATAATTGATTAGGCATCAATATTTCTTAACTAAAAGTAATTGTAGCATTATTTGAAGATTTAATTATATAAGATTATTTGGAAACTTTTATAGTATTATTAGGAATTTTTAGTTGAATATTACGCTTGACATATCGTTAGAGACTAGAGACATTGGTGGTTTGTGACAACTTCAATTTTGGACCATTACAGTCTTGATTCTAAGTATGAGGAAGATAACTTGTCGACATAGATACATACCTTTTATAAGAGCTCAAACTAGATAGGGGGAGGTTGGAATAGGTCGGAATTCAAACCATGTAAGTCAGGCCTTCTTAGCTCAAGTCATATATCTGCGTTCTAATGAAATTATGACATAAAGGTGCAATATGACATCTAACAACGGTCAACCGCCCTACTCCTTAAAAATTTAGATTTGGTCTCAACAATTATTTTACCACATGATTAACATGTCAACTACCTCTCTAAAGCGGTTAAATTTGCTCTCTACAAATAAGACGATGCATATAATTAGTAATCTTCTTAAACCCTCTCTACTCTCATACTCTTATACACTTTTTCTTTATCTATTTACTCTCTCAATCAATTTACTTACTTAAACATTAAAGTGGTTATGTTGAACAGCGTCAACATCAATACCCCTTTAACCTAATTTGTTTCCCTTATAGATTGTCATAAGCTCAGTATCCAAATTCAACCATATTCAATTATCACACATGGATGGTATCTTTTTCCTTACACCAAACAAATCCTCATCAAAAGCATTTAGGAATAGATTTGGCAATACATACACTTGCACAAATCGCAATTCATATTCCCTCTAATTTTCTTAATATCAAACTTTATTGAAGACATTATAATCAAAGCACCAAGAAAACTATTTTACCTTAAACCAAATAGCGAGAAACATCAAATAAAACCACAAAGCTATAAGTACACAACCAACAACAAAGCTCGCCCTATTTCTAAATGGTGCTATCTTCACTTCATAATATATGATTAACACAAACACAATTCAAATAGGAAGCAACAACCGTAGAGGTGATTTGTTAGGGATTGTTGAATCGAGAACCGAATTATCAATTGAACCAAATACAACCTATGATGATATCTAAGTTTGTATGATAAGCAAATTTGACACAATTAATAAAATGGACTATAACAATTAATATACGCAAGTGTTGTAACGTATCCAAGATCCCTTTTAAGATTAAGATTCTAAATTTTATAGTTTAGTTTTTAGGTATTTGCTAGCTCTAGTCTCTTATACTACATGGTGTTGAATTTTATACCCCTCTTTCTCATTTTTCATTATTTTTAAACACTTTAACTTCAGTTATGTAAGAATAACATCCTTAAATTTTATTTCCTTCTAATTTTTAACGTTTGAAAATAAAATAATAGTAATTTCAAGTTTCACCTTTTTATGTAAATCCATCTATACATATCTTATGTTCCTAATCTTAGCAATGATACTGCTTGGTATTGTTAGGGAAAAAAAAAAACTAAATTTGATATATTGACTACTTTTTGTTTAAGTTAGTCACATAATGTCATAGATTAACTTGCAAAATAACCATGACGCCCTAGAACCTAAGGGCATCACAATCCACTGTGTGTCCTTACGATTAAGGAACATGTTAAGGCTCTAAAGCCGACTACAATATCCAAAATCACTTGTAATAGCAGCTTTGTCGAGTAAAAACAACAATTCTCCATTTATATCACTCGAGTGACTCACAAACAAGTCACTTAAACCATAACATATTAAATAACTAGATCTTAATCCTCTACAACATACAAAATTATCCGCCTCACTTTCCCAACCCGAGGATAGCAATTTCCATAGTTACTGTAAGCTTATCGAATTAACCTACGACTGTAAAAATAGAAAAATGAGCCGAAGCCCAATACAAGTGCACAAATGCACATGGATGCTAAGCTCAAAACATTTACATGCATATAATGCAACAATAATAGAATAGAAATAAACAATAGTTTTTTTATCTTTAATTTAGGTTAGCATACAACATAAGGGTACTCATGATCCTGTCACACCATGATCTGGTCTACAGATATAGGTAGATATAATATAAGTTTTCCCTTAAGTCTTTTACATCCAGAGTCTAGAGACCAAAAACATAATATTCTAGCTACGTCACTCTATATGAAAATCCACTAGAGAAAGCTCGCATATGATCAATAGTTGCTCCTCTAAGGAAGTACTATTGTGAGCCCCTAGAGTAAGCGAGTCAAACACAACCAACCACTAAATTAATTAAGCCAAATATAAATTTAATTTGGTTTGATTACTAAGTCCTATCAAATACAAATAATAACCAGCCACCACGTACTTAAAAAGCCAAATCTGAACCAATTACAAAGTCTGAACCAACGATGGAACCCAAATTTAACAACTTAACAGATAACTAGACATCCACAACTTTAAACCTCATATGAAAAAGGTCCAATCACCCAACAAGTAAAGAACTTGATAATCAACATGAATCTATTTAAAATTAAGAACAAGTATATACATTAACCTTAAGATAATTGATTGCTAAGTTTCTACCTAAATGTTACTCAAGAATCTTTTATTAATTTACTATTTGTTACTTAGCTTATTTTATTAATTTAATGTCTCAAATAAATTTAGTTGAACTGATTCAAGGGTAAGTGAACCAATGGAGACGATCCAAATCGATTTAGGGATTTATTGAATCAGTTAGGTACTAAACGAGTTTCGTCTTAATCTTAATATTCAAATTATTTTATAAATTTAATATTATTACTACTATATTGTTGCTTTTGGAAACTTATAATAATTGTACATCAATATTAAGGCATTCTTTTATGGCATTATAAGGTACTAATAACCATACTTGTATAAATGCAATATAGTAGCCTAAGTGATAATGCTATTTTAATATTAAACATTAGTAACTTGTAATTACATGATAAAATACTCCGAAGAGCCACCTTTCTCTTACTTATATGTGATACCACCAACGCTACCTTAGCAAAGAGCTTGCTCAAAAATAGGTTTGCTTAATCACATGCTTTCAAAGGAACTCCCTAGAACTTTCTTAAATTGAATTAGCTCGAGAAGTTCTCACTTGAAATTGTAATTCCTGCTTACCTACTTGTTTTCTTACTCATTGGATCTTCTTCTTGGTTTGAGATTCCTTGGATGTGGGGCTAGTCAATTTCAAATAGCTTTTTAAGGAGTCAAAGAAGTGACTAGGAAGATAGCAACAAATATACACTATACAACCGATAAGCAATTAAGAGAAAGAAATTTCGGATTAGCTAATGCTTGCTGATAGAATAGATGGAGATACAAGGCGAGAAGACTAATAACCGGCCCTTTGAGGAGCTCTAAAAGCTTTGTAAAGCAGAGGAAACTATCATATATTGAAGTTCAGAGATGGAAATGAAGTCCAGAACAAAGGCAAGCAAGTCATCTCTCTATGGAATATCTTAATGTTTTGTTATATTACTATTAACCAAAACAACTTTTGAAAGGAAAGAAAAATAAAGAAATAATGATAAACAATTAATATGAGGTATCATTCCGATGGGTCGTTTTCTTAAACAGACAAATGACAAATACTCATACAATTAAAAGTTGATGATATTTATCTAATAATAACACAAAATGACCTAGTAATTTCAGAACATGCCCCACGTTAAACAAAGTTGGAACAAAAGGTGTTGAGTTGACTCACTAGATGTCGGAAGCAAGAGAAGCCGAAGGTGTAAAGTTTACCCATCACATGCTCTAACAGGAAATAATGATGGGAATTGGGAACTCTAAACCCGGTTACATTGTAACCAATGAAGGAGATGACGATGTGTAGTGGGTCCAAGACTCACTGGAGATGGAAGTTGGAAAACAAGAGAAACACACTTACTATACCATGCTTCAAAGAAGAACCAAACCGGAACAGCAATAGAGAACTTATCCAAAATAGAGCTTAGAATTGAATCGGCTATCGATACTAGGTTCATGGAGTGGATACTCGAGGAGTAATATTGTTGCTGGAAGAGATACTTATCGTTAGGAAAGAAGAAAAGGGTCAGAGTTTAGAAAACAACTGGAGCAGATACCTAAGTTGGAGTGAGAGAACTCCATCTTCTTGGATGCCAACTGGCTCCATGGCCAAGAGAGAAAAGAAAGCTGGGATGAAAAGCTAAGAGAGAGAAAGAGAGAGAGACTACAAAAGTTTGAATTGGGGTGAGACTCTAATGTTGACTTCATTAGTCCTTATCTCCGTCTAACAACGAGCTTTTCTACAATAAAATGATTCAATGAAATGAGAGACAGAAAGGAAGAGGGTAGGTGATTTGGGCGTACAAAGTGGCCACTGTGAAAGAGTAACGAGGGTTTGGAGAATTTCTAAAAAGATAAGGCCTCCAATAATCTTGGGTGGGGTGGGCTAACGGTGATTAAATGAAAAAGGAAAGGGTATGTGTCTGATTTGTTAACAAGAGGGCAAGAGATTTAGAAAAGGCAAGCGGTATTGAGCCGAGGGAAATTGAATTGTGGCGAGAGAAAAGAACAAAAAAATGGGGTAGGATTTAAGGTGGATAGAATGTTTTAGAATTTAGGATAGTGATTCCAAGAAAATTAGGGGAAAATGAATTATAAATAAAAAAAAAATAAAAGAAACAAGGGATAACATGAAAATAGGAAGGGATTAAAAATACAGGGAGAGATAGTGTGAATACAAAATACAAAATAAAATACATATACTTCATTTGTAAAATAAATTTTATCCTATTTATGGTTATGTATGATAAGGGTTATTCGAAAACATTATCATGGTCCTTGATTTAAATATTTAGAAGAAATTCAAATAAACCTAAAATTACTTTAAGACTTATAAGTTGAAAATTTGTCTTACTAGCGATACGTTTTATAACGACGTAACTTAAGTAAATTATTTTACTTAATTATTATTTTTAGTTTGATTGGGGTGTTTCAATAACTATACCAAATTTTGTTTCATTGCAGTGACTACTTCGACTATTATGTTTACCTTAGTATTACATTGGCTAGGAGAGAATTGATGTGCCTAGAAGGAAGAATCACTTTCGACTTAGTGGTAGCTTAATTGATACTTTGAGATATTGAAGAAATCGACATGGTTTAGTGTAGGGTTTAACAAATACGAGCTACTCAAATGAATTCCTTACCAAATGAGCACAACATGGACCTAAACTAATGTTTGGTATTATACGTAAATACCAATATAAGGAATCTCTCTACTAATTCATGCTAAAGGAATAAGATAAGAGAAGAGGTCAATTTAGAGCTATGAACTCTTAAGAACAATAAGGAGAATATTCATTAATAATGTAACAAATGATTTCGGCTATAACAAAAAGGACTATTTACATGTGTTCTTTTAAGGTTACAGCCACAAATAAAAAAAAAAAAAAAACAAAAGGATACAAACAAAAAGTTAGTAAAAATACATAAAGGGGTATTTTTACTAGGAAATTGTTTCACAATTAGTATACATTGTGTACTCACCACTTTTAAATTTGTATACACATCACAAATGTAGTGTTCACTAGTATATTTATACACATACAAACACACACTATACGTATATGTATATTTTCACATAGCAAAAGCTTTAAGTCACTTGTTCATTTTGCCTTCATATTATTCATTAGTAAGGATGCACTTATCAATAAATGACCTAAAGATGCACTCAATACTTAACAAGTGGAAAAATATCTTATAATTCTTATATCATGCATATATATATATATGCATATATTGCATGGTATTATAAAATCAAATGTATATGTTTGTAGTTCAGATTTTTTTACAGTCTCATCTTTATTTTTTGAAGGATCAGTCTCGTTCTTCATTTCATCCTTGATTTGTCCTCCTTTAAATCTGAATCATTGAACAAACTGTAAATTTAATGGTTCTGATTTAACAAAATGAAAATAAATGACGAAATGAAGGAAGGAATCGATCCTGCCAAAATGGAGGACAGGTCTGTAGAATCTTTGTGTAGTTTTAGATATTTTTCTAACTATATAAGATGATAAATATTATATTTATGAATTATTCTATAGTCCTGTTCTTGTTTTTTAGGAGATTGTTCATACTCTCCATCTCATGCTTAATTTGTATTCTTTTAAATCTGAACCATTAAATAAACTGTGGATTCAATAGTTCAAATTTTAAAAAATATAAATGAATGATGAAATAGAGGGTAGGATCGGTCCGTCAAAATTGAGGACATGGTTAAATGTTAGATTATGATAAATCAAAACATATAATAAGTATACATAATGCTATATACTTTATAATATCGTAACATTACATTACTAACTATATAATATTGTAATATCTATATGTTACATGTAAATATCTTAATTGCTTAGCAAATTATATATTTATATATATATGTATAAAATTACAATTGCAATATATATTTAATATTATATATGACATATTATGGTAACATAATAGTGCTTATATGCATGTACACGTGTTTGTGTAACGATATGTCTAATAAAAACATAATACATGTTACAATCTATTATAAGTTAATTATATATATACACACATACGTAATACATTATATACCATAACATATATCATATATTCATTATAAGCTATCATTATCTATTGTATATATCTACTATGATATTGTCTATGAATATATTAAATATCATTATTAGTGATTATAATACATTATATTATGTATATATCATTACATACTACGATGTGAGATTTAATATATCATATATTGTTTGTACGTAGTAAAGGTGATATACTATTCAAACGATATGCATTGTTTTCTATGTCTCTCTCACACACACTTACGCATAATTTTCAGACAAACAAGACTTCTTGGTGTTACACCTTTCAAAAGTTATTCTTACCAATAAATTCTTTTGGTTATCTCTAAAATAAAAATATGCAGCTTATCCCATAGAAATAGTAAATTTTCCATAATTTACAAGTTTTTACTTTCCTATATATGCATATCCACTTTAGGTAAAAAGACTAAAATATAACAAATTAAAATGTAGCTACCTAATTCTTCTGGTAATTTCCATTTTGAACAAACATTATATTCAATTGCTTTTATTTGAGGCGCATTCTTATCCGTTATGTGTTTGTGTGTGTGTGTATGTATACATATGTGTATTATAGTATTTACATATGTTACGATATATTATTTATTAATGTATTTGTACATTTACAAATTAAGGGCATTTTTTTTTAAATTTCTTAATTGCACATGTCCGATTTCATTGCAAATATGGTACGATCAAACAAAATATTAAAGTGAAATCAAGAATTTATGAACGTTTCCTTTAAAGAAATAAAAACATATGGAAATGCAATTAGAATTAAGAACTCTTAAATCGTTGAACACAAACTATAATGTCATGGATAACGATACAAATTATAAACTAAAGACTAAGTAGGAAATTCGTATCCAAAGGAGGTGTAAGACATGGATAGAGTGATAGATCATCATGGTATAACAGTAATAATGATAATGATAATAATAATAATAATAAAAGTGAAAGTGAAAAAAAGAATTTGGTATGACCACATATAGATTTGTTTTGGGAGAGCTTTTGTTGAATGTTGAATGCAAATGCAGTTGAGGATCACAAACTCTGAAATCATTAAACACAAACTATAAAATTATGAACATTATTACAAATTATGAACTATAAAGTGAATACGATAATTCATAATGATGTGAGGAATCGAAGATAATATTGTCTTCAACCATTAAAGTTAGGGTTAGGCAAAAAACCACGAATCGCTAATCGAACCATGAACTGAACCGAACCGAACCGAATCGAAAAATCAATTTTTTTGCTAATCGATCATTTGGTTTACGGTTCAGTTTGGAGAAGCGAACCAAACCGTTTAGTACCATACCAAACCGTTTAGTTAAATAAAAAAATTATGTAATTATTTTGTACTTTTTTATATTTTTTTCCATCAGTCTTCATAAATTTCATTAAATTTTTCATATTTTGTTATTCTTTATTATAATTTTGTATCAATTATTAAAATTAAGTTAAGTAAATTCCATTTAAAATTTCATATTTATTGGAGATAAAAATATTTAGTGAAAATTTAACATAAACAGTTTGAACCGTGAATTAAGAAATTTATAAATCAAACTGTATAATCAGGTTCAACTTAAAAAAAAAAAAACGAACCATTTTATTAGGTTCAATTCAGTAAAGAATAAACTGTATCGAATCGAATCGCACCTACCCCTAATTATTGTATGTCTGGGTTTTATATTTTTCAAATATTGCTTTTATCAAAGGAATATTATGGAAAAGGAAAAGTTATATAAAAAAAAATTGAGTTACCAAATTAGCTCATTTATCAATCTCATGATAAATTTTCAAAATACATAAGAATATTATGAAATTGTAATTAAATTTCATTTTGAGATAATTACACGCAATGAAGGAGAATTTACGAATTATATACATTATTATAGAATTATAAAATGAGTCACGAACATCTAGGGCATTACGAGACATAAGAAACTTTAGGACAAATAAAACATAATTATAGCTGAGGAAAGTTATGAATTTCTTATGGAATTCACAAGCATCAAACTTTTAGCTATATCTCATTACGAATTGTATGAACAACACTAATATTAAAAAAATCATGGGGATATTATTACAAAAACTAAGATAAATTATGAACTTAATAGAATATGTTTTTCTCATATATTTTTTTGAAATTAAAACTTCAATTCTCTTCATTTAAAAAAAAAAATTAACAAGTAGGTAATGAACAATAAGGCAATTTGCAAACACACTAATATGTGTCCTTATCATCTTAACTCAAGTGCTATAAATTGATATGTTCTTTTGTAAGAACATTTAAGTTAAACTACAATCTCCTTTTGGAAAAAAAAAAAAAAAAAAAAAAACAAAACAAAATCTCTTAAGCCTGGTAACATCATTTCTCCATTAGTACTTTAATTCAGTGATTTTCTAATTTTTGAAAACTAAAAATAACTATGTAAAGATGGCTCTTCTAATTTTGGTACAATATATGCAATGAGTCCTCTAATATATTTGTTTGTAAATTAATCCTTTGATGTGTCTTTTGACATGTTTGGCAAACCTTGCAAATGGAAAAGTAAGATATTGTTTCCTATCTTGAAGACATCATCCATGAAATGAAAACATAAGGGAATTACATGGTTAAAAAATATATCTATGTTAAGCAACTCTTATCTTTCCATGTACATGCAGGTATGGTGTATCACCTTTTTTCCAAGCCTTTTTCTAATACTTCCTTCAATAGGGATCGATCACCAGGATTATTTAATCAAGTAAAGTCTTTCTCGTTTTGATGAGTTTAGTTTGAGTTATAAGATTCTCAAACAAAATAAAATAAATTATAAGTATTTAAATTGTTTGGTTAAATATGTGGAAATATAATAAATGGTTTATTAAAATTTATGCCAAAAAATGAGATTAGTGAATCTACTTTTTTTTTCCTTTAATACCAAGCCATTATAACATAGTGGCACGAATACCAATCTCTTAACGGGATTGATCAGGTCCAAGTCCACCCTCATCTAAGTTATAATGTTATAGTGTTGTTTGGAAAGAAGAAGAAGAAGAAGAAGAAGAAGAAGAAGAAGAAGAAGAAGAAGAAGAAGAAGAAGAAGAAGAAGAAGAAGAAGAAGAAGAAGAAGAAGAAGAAGAAGAAGAAGAAGAAGAAGAAGAAGAAGAAGAAGAGAATTTTTATAGCATGTCCTTCTACAAATAAAAGTTCCACAAATTTGGAAGTTTTACACCAAAATCTTCTAATTAAATAATGTTACACTAATTGTAGTGGTCAGTAATCAGATTATGGTAAATACCATATTTTATATCCTTCTACATTTGGAAGAAATCTTTCAATTGGGTAGAACTTTTTTTAATGGATCTAACTTTCCTATCAATATCGTAGCATATTCACATGCAACTTTTCTTTTTATGTCCTGAAAATTGCCTTAAAATTTATTGTTTTCAATATATAAAGCTTGATTTCCAAAAATGTCAAGACCTTCCTCTTTTTAAAATGTCATTATATAACCTACTAACATAATCTCTTCTTATTACATGATCAAGACTTTACCTCATAGATGACACATAATTTCTAGTAAAACTACCTCAATGGAAAATTACCAAAACTCCCACTCCAACATATATGCACTCTCCTCAATCTACTCCTCAGAGGTTGAGTCGTTTACATTCCCTATCCATCAATGCAACATATCATCTCCTTTTTCTTGGGTTGAAGAACTCATCTTCAAAGGTCAACTCCTCCCTTTAGAACAGTTTGCTCGCGAAGTCATGATTAATTCGCTTATTTCTCCTTCCTCCACTTCCCCTTCCTCAAAAAACATCACAACTATATCTCTTAATTCAATCCCTACTCCCTCCTCCCCATCTTCCTCTTCCTTTAATCCCCTTGAATGCAACTCCTTACAACCTAATTTTGTCTCTAAATATGACAAGCATTGGAGATGTCATGATGTTGGCCAACAAAAATATAATGGTAATAAAGATGTTGGCATAGATTATCTTTTAGAATATATATTTGTGCGTATCTGTGCATTTTACAATAAAAATTTATGTTAAATGACAAATGCATTGTTTAATATATATTATGTAATCTCTTTTCAAAAAAATATATATATATTTGCTTATTATTTTATTATCTTATGATATATATATACATGTACATGTATATGCGAGACAAATGGTATTGTATTTTATTTTTCTTATGTCTATTCTTTTGTAAATGATTTTTGAATAAATTACTTATATTTTTTTCTTTTTTTCTCATATTTTAGGTATTTTGGCTTCAACAAAGTATATATCAAGTGTCTCTCCAAGAAACACCCAAGAATCCATATTTGGGTTTGGGTCCATGTCCGAGTTCAAGACAGCCAAAAAGAGAAGCTCGTTGCTAAGGGAAATTATTTGCGAGTGCTTCAAAAAATTGAATTCTTTACACAAGAAAGTAATCAAGAAACATCAACAACAACAACAAAATCATAATACATTCAATATTAATAAGGTCTCTAGTGCACACAAAACAAAAAGATCTTTCCCTAGTATTAATTCTAAAAATGGTGAAAATAAGGTTGTTTCTCTACATTGCTTCTTAGGTAATTTTCAATATTTGAAAAAAAAGAGTTGTATAGATTCGAGTCATTCAAGTGCATCACGTAAGAAAGGGTTTTCAAGCCCTAACCACATATCGCCTACATACCATACGAGTACTTCCTCAAATGAGGATTTGATAAAAGAAGCAATAGAATATTGTAAAAATTCAATGAAGCAATGAGATTTTCTTAATACATGATATTGCATGGTTTTGGCTTGAAAATGTATAAATATGATGCACCAAACTAACATGGTGAAAACCAAGATGAAGAGAAGAAACTCTACCTTGAAGCAATTGTTGTTGTTGCCACTTTTAGTATAGCTTCTTAATCATTGGCTTAATATTTAGTCAATGTTTTTAGTAGTTTAGTTGTTTTATGTTTTTATAGTACACTCCCAATGTAAATGTATCGTTCTTTCTTATGGCATATCATTTGAACAAACTAATAGACTTTTGAATTATTGTTGTTCTATTACAAAATCTTATTCCATTTAAATTCAAGTTATATGGATATGATTATTAAATTCGAATATATTGAAAATCAAATGTTCAAAGTTTCATAATCATACAATAGTAATAACTTATTAAACCATTTACCTGTTTATCTCAAAATTATTATATACATTCAACTTCACTTTCTTAAAAAATGGTTTAGTTTACTCCTTTATAATTACCCAAGATTCACATTTGAGGAAATTCGTATAAGATTGTTAGTCTTATGCTAAAGCATAAGAATTGAGACATTTGCAATGTCGTCAATGATCGGGAAAAAATGATTAATTAAATTTTAAAAAAAAAGGAAAAGAAAAGAATTGCATAAAATAAGATAGAATGAAATTACTTTATGATTATCTTTAAAGATTGTCACGTGGAGATAACTTAATCAAATTTTTTCTTATTAAATTGACTACACTAAGAAAAATATCCTAGCAAACACTAAGATGACAAGTATACAGAGTAGATATCAAATTTAATTACCAAAAGTTCAACGAAACGTGATCATAATTTCAAATTTAGAACAAAATAGAATCCTACATTATACTTGATCATATCTAGCTTTCAAGGCAGACAACGGGAATGTACTCCATAAACAATTTAACCTATGTACATACATTTTAGGATTAAGATCCTCTAAAGTTTTAAATTCCTAAAGTTAAGATTATGAGATCATAATATATGGATTATTAAAATTTAACTGTTTAGATTAAGAAAAAGTTGACTTACCTTTTAAATAATAAATCTAACCCTAATTTTCTGTTTTCATATATAAAACCTACAATTTTATCTCTTCAAACTTTGGAACCGAACATAATACCAACTATGCTATCTCAAAATACCAAAAAAAAAAAAAAGACTCTAAGTGATGATAAGGCATCTTTTGCCATTAATTTTAATTGATTACATTTATCATTCACTATCTTCCTATTTCTAGTTAAATGTTAAAAAAAAAGTATCTTAATCCCCCATTAAAAGATATTAAGAAGTAATTGGTTGCAAAGTTATTCCAATAATTCCTTTTATGCTTTAAATTTTCATTAACAAATGGTGTATGAGATAAGACAAGAATTCACATCCATCATAATTATTGTTACTTATACCTATTGAAAGCTTTCCTTATAATTGATAAACTTATATGTTCTTATTAAGAGATTAATTCTTTTATTTATTTTCTAATATTTTTCCTAAATATTGTCCCATCCATTAATTGATAAATATAAAGTCCCTTCCTTCAATTGTCAATACACAAAAAAACATACCATTGATCATGCCTAATCCTATATTCTCACGTATTGAATTCTAAGCAGGTAATTTAAGGTATACATGAAAATAGCCCAATAAAGTTGACACTTCACAAGTAAGTCATAGGAGTTAGACGAGAGCACCTCAAGGGAACAAAATATAGAACTATAACAAAATAATATTATAGCAAAAAATAGTTAATTTTACTAAATTATACTATATTATACTTTTTTTTTTCTAAAATATTAGGTAACAAAAGTTAACTAAACTTCAAAGATTAAATTATTTAGACCATAAAATTATAAAATGACATAAAATAATATGTAAAAATATTACATGCACTTCAAATATAATTATTACATATAAATATATATATGTAAACATTTAAAATACCCCAAAATACACATGATTAGCTTAAATTAATAAGAAAAATAATGAAAATTAGTAAAAAAATTTACTAAACTAACAAAATGACAAGGATTAAGGCATAATAAGCTAGCTTAATGACAGAAGACATGCATGGTTAAGGAGTATTTAAGTTTTAAAGAGAGAGAAAACTCTTATTTTTACACCAAATAGCATAGAAAATATCTCCAAGAGCTCTTTAGGGGTTTCTAATTTAACGTAAGATTCTAGAAAAAAATCAAAGAAGAAGAAGAAGAAAATTGAAGGAAGATTCTCCACAAAAATAGAAAGAAGAACTACGCAAACCAACCACCAACCAACAGTGGAGGTGGCAACTAGCTAATCTAATAACCAGGTGGTCGAAAGACACTTATCTAGTGATTTCAATAGCTTGCCTAAATTTTATCGATTTATTAAAAATATTAAATTAACTCCAAAAATTATAAAAATTTTATTATGTAATATCTTTTGCATGTACTATTTGAGAAAAATACCAGTTTATAAAAACTTTAAGTAGTTACATCACATCCTTAAGAAATCACCTAAAATCATGTTATTTTCTAAGTTATTTTGAATAACTCTATTGTTGAAATTTTAAAACCAAAATTTTTCTACAACATCTTTATATTATATATAAGAATGTTATGAAGAGATTTTAGAAAAAAAAATTTATAATTTTTGTGAATTAAATTAGGAGAAAAATGCTATTTTTTAGTGTTTTTATGTAATTAGGTTTAAGGAAAATAATTTGCATCTATTCTAGAATCATTTAAGTTATACTATACTATGATGAATGATATGGAGTTAAGTGGATTGAATGGAAGTGAAATATGTACAAAGTTACTAGTTATGAGCTTAACGCATTAAAACGAAAATATGGTTATTAGCAAGTTTTAATAGTGTAGTATTAATTAAAATGGTAAACTAGTTGTATGATCATGTCTTAACATGTCTATAACTAGAAGAATGATAATAGAGTAAGTCACTTAGTAAGTTTAATTTGGTTAAAGGGTTCTTCGAGAGGATTAATTTGGTGAAAAAGAGACTTAATCCTATAGTCGAAGACTTGATCAAAAGGTTAACTAGTATAAATAACTTAACTAATATAACATCAAATGATTGATAAGAGAGTTCTAGTTAGTAAGGTTATTTTCAAATACTTTGTCATAGGGTTTCAAAACAAAAACTATGTAAAGAATATTGTTGAGAACCTCATTCAAAGACTTCAACAAGAAGTTAAAACTTAATAGAAGACTTAATGAACCTACATAAACAAAATCAAAACTACACATAAAACATTAAAAATAATTCATATACTTTTTATTAGCAAAAACTGAAATATTTATGTTAACTGTTTAGGAATTTCTAAAGGGACTAAGCATGAAAAGCAAGGCTAATTTGCATCAACATCAAATAAGTTAAGATCAGTGCTTTATAACATATTAAAGTATAATTTCAAGATACTTGGAGGATTATGAGTTTTTGTTTATGGTTGTAGCTAGACTATATGTGTGCATACTATGTGTGTATGCTTATGATACTGATTTGTGATTAGGAGATGATCTCAAAATGTTGTTTTCTAGTTGAACATATTATATTTGACTTGTCTTGAACTTAGTTGCTCGCCTTAAATCCAAACTAACCTTAAGTTATTGAAATACTAACTAGACATTCATAACAATCTAACATGGGTAACAATTAGGCTATAAGACCAAATACTGACACTTAGATGAAGATAATAGAAATAGTCATGTTCCCACCCTTATTCGAACTCAATGATAGGAGAAGAGGTTGATGTAAGGTTAGAAATTGTGGTTCAAACATTATCTAAGAATGAGGACGTTCTTCATTACACAAGCTTGGATTTGGTGTAATAATATCGCATTGACACTCTTTGATATAGGTTAAAGCTAATGCAATTTTTCTAACTTCACAATGGACCGGTTAAACATTGTGTGATGAACTTTCATTTACTTGTTACATTTACATCTAATTAATGATTGATAACCATGCTTGTTTAATATACTCTTATGACTCCATCCCATCATATTGAGCTAATTATGCTAACATCCTAATAAACTGATTTACAGGAGATGTTCAATACTTGAAGATGCCATGCTACGATCACCCACAAGTTAGTTTCCAATGGCCCGGGGAGTGAAGACTTGAATGCTAATGAACTGATCACCTTTTCCCTCTTTTTTTTTTTTTTTGTTTTCTCTTGTAAGAAAACTATGAGGGTCTTCTTAAGAGACTTTATAGTTTTCATTAGCTCGCAGATATATTAAGTATGTATAAATAAAACCTCCTATGGGTTATACAATCCTTTTGAAACTTTTGATGTATATAAAAGGGAAAAGTACAAAAAAGTTTTTAACGTTTCACATTTTTACGAATCATTCCTTAACTTTTCATTTAATTCATTTTAGTCCTCAATCTTTTTAAGGCGCATCAAATAAGTCTTTCTATTAACTTTATTAAATTTTCTATTATTGTAGACACGTATCAGCATATTTTTGAAACTTTTGATGTATATAAAAGGAAAAAGTACAAAAAAGTCTTTAACGTTTCTCATTTTTACGAATCAGTCCTTAACTTTTCATTTAGTTCATTTTAGTCCTCAACTTTTTTAAGTCGTATCAAATAAGTCCTTTTATTAACTTTGTTAAATTTTCCATCACTATAGACACGTGTCAGCATATAATTAGTCTACGTAAATACAAAAAAACCTCTAATGTTTACCTGTATATATGAATCATTCCTTAACATTTACTTGTATATACGAATCAATACTTAAAATTTTTCATTTAATTCATTTTAGTCTTCAATGTATCTATACATAACAAAAAAACTAACAGAGATACTTTTTTTATAAATTCAAAAAAAACATTGAGGATTAAAATAAACATTGAGAGACTTTCGTATATATAGGTAAATGTTACAGATTTTTCTGTATTTTTCCCTATATAAAATTATGTAAAAGATCTACACTATCGGTATTACAAGAAATCATGTTTAGTAAAATGTTACTTTACAGCTTCTATATAATACAGGTACCTACCTGGCCACTTTAAAGTTAGTTGAGTCACGGACGCCTTGTAAACACCTTATTTTTGCCACTCTTAGGATTTTTTTTAATTATTTTATTGGGCTAGGTTTAAAAAATAAAAAAAATTATAATAATAAAAGTGTCAAGTCGAGTTGAGTTAGTCGTTTAGGGTCGGATCGAAAAATGATTGAAAATGTACATTCAATTTAATAAATTTTGAGTCGTTGAATAATTTAGCTTCAAAATATTTTTAGTCCAGATGAATATAAAGTAGATTTTTTATCTAATTTATATTGAGCTAAATAGACTTAGGAATTATTAAATTGGTTAACGTGTATTCTAGGCTAAATTTAGATGGACTGAATCTGGCCCAAGATAGAAAGCCCAAATAAGTATAGAGTTTCTAGAAACTGGATTAAATCTTCAATGAATTTAATAAATCAAAATCGATGTCATCGTATATTATCAATATTAGATTTATTAAGAATAAATCTTTGTAACAAAAAGATCTAAAAGATTCAAGTGAATGGCTTATAAATAGTAGTTTTCGACTGTGAAAATTTTTAAGTTTTTTCATTCACAAACTCCTCACATCTCATACACATTTTCAAAGTTCATATTTCTACAATCCACTCAACTTATAATTTCCATACACGCCACGTGCATTGCAATTTATGTCCTACTATCCTTACATATACAACAGACCCACACACTTCTTGTCACGTCACACATAGCCCACACTCCCACTCACACTTATAAGCTACTATCTTGGCACACACTCATGGATCACATCACACAGTCTAACGTCACATACAAACAGTAGCTGTACACCCCCGCCAGCCACGCTGCATAATTTAATTCTACACTGCACGAGTCCACGTATGCCACAACCCAGTCCAAGAGTAGCACTTCAATCACATCCATTCCACGATCAATGTTACGCCCCGAAGTCGCAAAGTTGCAACAGTCCCGCCGTGTAAACCATTCTATGATAGTAACTGGCCTCACAGTGCCTATCATAGAGATAATCTACACAAGGCGTCGACGACTCCTCTCTTTGAAGTAAACAGTTCGATTAATAATTATACTACAATTATGATAATTATCACAAAGTTCTATAAAACGTAGATAATTATAAATAAGTCCATAGAGCTTCCCAGGAAGTTTTTCACAAACACGACAGTTCACTAGATTACATAATAACTATTAGTCTTTCCTTCCTAATTACATGGTCATTCTAGCCACACATTATATTAAGTAACTTGATCCTCACACCCCTGGCTTCAAACGGACTAACCTCTAGGTAATTGTAGGGCGGCATAGTACTTGAAGTGTTCACAAATCAGAACTTGCAAAAGGATCTATAAGGGTATGAGCAACTATAGCCTAGTAAGTTGAATTGGAGACTCATGAATGCATACAAGCACAAACAGGGTTATCAAACAATTATTTTCATGCAATGTAACAATCAAGTGTCATCGCACAACGTAATCCGGTCCGTTGTAAAATCAGAGAAATTTCACCCGCTCCAATCCGGGTTGAGGAGTTCCATGTTATGCAGCAGCTCACAACCAAACCCAAGCTTGTGCAATGGAGACCTCGCTCCTCCCGTGACTACTTTCGAACCATTGACTTCACCCCCGCCGCGACCTCCTCTCCTATCACTTAGTTCGACTGAGGATGAAGAAGGGACCATTTTGCAATCCTGCGCTATCCCTTTCGAAGGGGTTAGTATTTGGTTGGAGAATCCTATGATCCCCTAACGGGTTGCAATGCATGACATTTTCGGTTATTAGGGTCGACTAAGATTAAATGCCGATTAGGGTGTTCAACCAGTTCATACCAATTCAATCAGTCACAAAATCATTCACAATACAAATTCCAGCACGAATTCAGATACATCAAGCACATGCACAAACTATTTACAATCACAATCATATACAAGCCTAAGTCTTCGAGTACTACAAAACTAGTACTCTATTACAATAAGCAATAACCCAACTTACTTGAATTTGCTCGATCGCTCGATCCTCTAGTTGTGAACTGATTTGTTTCTGGGTGTCTTATAATACAAATAGGTTCTTTTAGTACTTATATTTTATGGATTCTTATTCTAATTCATAATATAACCCATTTTCCTCATGTATACCTATAACGTATTAATGATTCGTTATGTTCTATTTCGGGGTCCGGCACCTAAACTAGATTCTAGTTTTAATTCCTAAGTCGTAATTAAGCTCGAATCCCAATGTGATATTAATCACATTATGCTCGGGTATTCAAATATCCTATTGGGTCGTAATTTTTGTATTCTAAACTATTCGGTACACGCTAACCCTAATTGAGGTATCGGATTTATTCCCGGTGTTTAAAAATCTTACATTTTGAGATATTTACTTAAAATTAAATGTCATTTCAGATTTATTATTTTTCTGATTTCTATTATAATATTATCTAAATAACCTTATTTTTTTAAATTTATTAATTTACATTTTCACATATTACTAATTTGTTATATTACTTACCTAATTTCCCTAATTAACCATACTTAGTACCTAAAGGATAGGATTAAGGTTCCACTGCAAAGATTAACTTCCCTAAACCTCTAATTAAGATTCAAATCAGTAATTAACATCCTAATCACTTAATTAACCCTTAATCACCTAATTTTACCATCATTTTAGGGCTAAAAATTAACTTAAAAATTTCAAAAATTAATTTTAAAAAAATGGCTTCATAGCACTGTTATACATCAAATGAGCATCCTACAGAAAAATTTTGAACTCCAAACTACATCCCTAAGCCTATTTATTTTCCAATTTACTAATGCTCGGTTTTGAACAATTTGTTAGGGACCCTATATTTCCAGACATAATTAAACTAAATAAATATTTTTTCCTAAATCTACATACAATAAAACCTCATAATAACAAGTTTCATAATTTTCTGGGCAAAATAAATAATTTTACAAAATTATACAAAAATCGGGTGAATAAATGACTAACCGGTTCGAAGCTTTTGGGTCGTCCAAACCCGGTCCAATGTTGTCGGCCGGTCCAGGCGGTGGGTCTAGTGTAGGGTGGTGGTGGTGGTTCGGTCCCAGGTGGTGGTGAGTGGTGGGTTTAACTTACTTGCCTAATCTGCACAGTTTTCCCTTTTTTATTTTTTTGGATTTTCTCTCGATTTTTTCGATGTTTTGATTTTTTTCAGATCTTAAATTGACCAAAGGACTTCTGAAATTTTTTTCCCTTATTTATAGACAATTGTAGAATTTAATGTGCATTAATTTGATGGGATTTTACTCATTTCTCTAAGTTTTTGACTTTTAGGTTGTCTAAATTTGATTGGTTAATTTTTCTTTTTCTGATTTGATGTTGCCACGACCTGATCTTACTTCATCTTATCCTCTTCTGATTTTTTTCTAATTTTTTTATAATTATTTTATAATTTTCTTTAATTATTTACTTAGTTTTTGGCCAATTTAGGTAATTATGCGTATTTTTATCTATATGTAAATACATGTGGTGTACACGTGAACATTCCTAATTATTATTTTAGTCATTCTAAAATTTTTAGTATACATATAATCTATCTCTAGTAATTTATTAGTTATTTCATGACACTTTTCGCATTTTCGGTAATTAATACCTATTATACTTAAAATTTGAAAATTTTATAGTCTCCTATTTTATTACTTATTTTCTTAAATTCAAGTTTACGGAGTCAGTTTTACTAATATTCCTCTCAATAGTTTATAATTTGGGTTTGATCGGATCCTTTAACCGATTACCCTAAACCTTGGGTTCTGAGTTCAACCCTATGGTTACTTGGCTTGGCTTGGCTTGGCTTTAGGGCTTACAATCAATTCCAACACATTCCACGCATGAATCACCCATACGCTATAGCACACGGCCAGCATCTACACAATCCGATTCGATCTACGTAATTATCCCCCTTAGATCGGGTAAGCTAGTTTTTTTAATAATAGTTTTTTTCTTTTTTTTTTAACTAATAGTTTTATTAGTTTATTTTCTATTATTTTTTTATAGTTATATCTTACTAACTTTGTTTTTCTTAGCACAGCTTGTTGGTTTAGTTGTTTCTTTTTAGAATAATCCTAACAAAAATTATGTCATGCATCTCCATAAATAGATTTGCATTTTCTTAAATAAATTATTTTTTTAAATAAATTGCATTTTCATAGATATTGAATCCTTTTCATAAAAATCACATTTTTTAGATAAAATCCTATCTTTTAGATAAAATCGCATTTCTTAGATAAAATCATATCTTTTAGATAAAGTCATGTCTTGTAGATAAAATTGAATTTGTTTAGATAAAATTGCATCCTTTTAGAATAAATCACATTTTTTTATAAAAGTGCATTTTAGGGTATAATTGCATATCTTTAGAATAAATATTACATCCAGATTGTGCACCTTAAGAGATTTGACTAAAATTTGCATTATTTTTCGTTTGCATTTTTTCTAATATGACATTCAGAGATTTTTAGTAAAAATTAATTTTATCACTTAGTTAGTTTTTCATAAAATAAAAAAAAAAAACTTTAATAGACATTTTTCTATAATTAGATATATTTTCCATGGTTTAGGTATCTTTTTCAATGGTTTAGATATTTTTCTATGATTTAAACATCCGTTCCATAATTTAGAAATTTGTTTCATGATTTAGACATCTGTTCAGTAGTTTAGACATTTTTTTCATAATTTAGAAATCTGTTATAAGAATTAGATATTTATTTTATAGTTTAAACATTTTTTCTGTGGTTTATACATCTTACATATGTTTTTAACATAAATTACATATTTCATGAAAAATTGCATTTAGACACTTAAGCATTTTTCTATAAAAATTTATCACATAGAAAACGTTCTTCTCTAAATAAAAATCTGAATTTTTTTTTTTTAAGTTATGGATTTCCAAAATCTGACAATAAAAATTAGGGTTTTTTAGGATTTTTCTTAATAAAAATAAATTAGCTAAAAACGTTAACCCAGCTACTTTTTTAAAAAATTAAAATTTATCCACACAATAAAAATTTATAAAACAAAACTACGTTAGTTTGATTCCAATTAATGTGTATGTAGGCATATACAGAGCGATTATAAAAAAAATAATAATTTTTTTCTTTTTCTTGAAAATTCGTAATAAAAATCATCAAAAATTCAGTTTAATTACATTTTTGTATATCTTTACATATTTTGGAATTTTTAGAAAAATTGAAAAAAAATAAACACCCATTAGTTTTTTTTTTTTTTTACATAGTAACTTAATCTTAATAAAACTAGCCCCTAAGCTTAGATTTTATAATTTAATATTCTAAAAAAGTATTTTTTTTTTTTAATATTTGCAAATTAGTGGTTAAATTAGGGTTTTCCTACCTCGAAACCCTAATTTCACTTTTTACTAGTTTAACTGGTTGGTGACTCCAATTTTTTTAAAAATAATGTTTTTGAAAAAATGTTTTTCCTTAATTTAATATCGAGTAATCTATATTAAACGGATTAGATTTAATATAAGTTAAATTTAGGAAAATCGAAATAGGGTTCGATACGTCTTACGTAAACTATGCCTACGTTAGCAACTAAGATAATTAGTTTCTAACTTAGGTTGATTTATACGGCAGAACTGTTACGATTTATCGAATTTAGGGCATAGCACCCAATTTGATTTATCATGATGGAAAAAGCTATATTCTGTTTTGGGGACGTTACTGATTACATTACATAATTATTATATAATGTATTTCGTTGTTTGTAATAAAAACTCATTTAAATTTTTGGGCCTTTTGCTTTTTTATCAAATAGTAGATTTAGCTTAGGCTAAGATAAATGGTGTAGTCATATTTGGTTTAAGCTATTAATCAATGAAATAACTAATAGGTATATATTTGTATTGTCTTTTTATGTTTTTATGATAAATGGTGTAGTCACATTGATAGTACAGGTAGAAATTATTAACATTTAAATGACAAAATAGCTGTGATGATAGTTGGTATTAGATTTAGTAAGTTTAAAGAAACAGAACGATAGGTTTTATATGTGAAAACAAAAAACTAGAGTTAGATTTATCCATTTAAAAGGTAAATAAACTTCACTTAATATAAACCGTTAAATTTTAATAATTTATATATCATAATCTCACAGGCTTAACTTTAAAAGCTACATTTTAAGGTTAAAAACTCACCTGGACTTACTTTACCGTACGGCTTGAAAACACCTTTGTTTGAGTACTGTCAATACCTTTCTTCACTTCATTCCAAGTAGAACACCACCAAAAAGCTTGCTCTTCTTTCTTCCAAAAATGAGTCCAATCCTCTAGTCTCCCTTAAGGCCAAAGTCCTCAAAGGGTCGCTCCCCTTCTCTCTCTTTACCTAGAATTATCTCCTCATCGTGTAATGCAAATGTTGCGACATTACTAGTGGACTCCACCTATTTGACGAAACTTCCCAACAGCTGTGATGTTTGGGTTAGTCTAAAATGGGTATCCCCATAATGTTTTCAACTTGTTTGCTGTCTTACTAAGGAAAGACTTTGTCCGGCCTAATGAGTTTAACCTTGTGAATGCACTTCATGCTTGTTTTGTAAGGAGGATTCGAGTTTAACTCGTTAGGTTTATGGGTTTGCTGGGAAGCTGGATTTTGAGAGTAATGTGTATATGATCAATGCGTTTTTTACTGTATCTGTTAAGGAATGATCAGTTGGTGGAGGCTATTTAGGTTTTCGAGAAGTAACCATGTAAGGATGTCGTTTCTTGAAATTCTATGATGGTAGGGTACTCGCAATGCTCATATTCAAAGGTTCCTTGTTGCTTGGTTAGAATGTTTCGTGAGGGAGTGACACCGAATGAGTTTACATTTGCAAGTATTCTCTCTGGGTTGCCTACTCTTCTCGAGATTGTAATGGGAATGCTTTGGTGGATATGTACTTGAAGAATCATAAGTTGGTGGAAGGCTTGATAGCTTTTGATGAAACGCATGCTAAGATGAGATGTCATGGACACAGTTTGCTAACGGATGTTTGCACTATGGAGAGCGTAGAAAAGCACTTGAGATCATAGGATGTATGAAAGGTAAGGGTATGAATCCAAACAAGTCTATGCTTGTGACTATAGCAAATGCTTGTTGCTAGTTTGTCTTCTTTAGATGAAGGGATGAAAATCATGGATGTAAGATTGAACTTAGTGATATTGTTGGTGTTGTGTGGATAATGCACATGTTGATATGTATGTCCAAGTGTGGATGCATGGATGTTGCATGGGGCTCTTTCAAATTTGATCCATGAAAAGATCGCACTATCATTTCGTGGACTATAGTAATTGTGGGGTGTGCACAAAACGAACAAGCTGTGGATGCTTAAAAGGCTTGCAGTGAGATGAAGAAGGAATTGACAGAGCCAAACTACGTTGCCCATCGGCATGCTCTATGCTTGTAGCTAATGAGGGCTTGTATCTAAAGGGTGGAAGTACTTCAACTCCATGTCTCGAGGTTATGGAATATCTCCTGTAGAAGATCTCTCCACCTGCATGGTCAATCTACTTGCATGATCCAGGCACATTAAGGAAGCTGAGAAAATGATCTTTAGCATGCCTTTACAACCTGGTCCTGCTGGTTTGACAAACATTGCTGGCTGCATGTCAAATTCATGGAGATATTGCAACTAAAAAGCGCACCGTGAAAAAATGCACCCACAGTTGGATAAAGAAGCACCATCAACATATGTACTATTAACTAACGCCTTTGCTGGATTGAGTGACTAGAGTAACGTGGAAATGTTGAGAGCTATAATAAAGACTAAGGATGTCAAGAAGAGGCCTGGATCTAATTGGATTCATTTAGACCAAACTGGTATGATGTCTTGAATACATGGCATGTAGCCTTAGAAAAGATTTTCTTGGTTCACTTGATATATAAAGTATACGGTAATCTATTGAGAGTTCTCATCATAAGAAGCTTGTACATTGCTAAAAGGGTTACTTATGTCGCACTAAAGAAAGGTGATTAAGTAATACGGTTGGAGAGTGAAAGATTATGTGTGAATATACTGAAGGAAAATAATCACTTCAGAAACGGGCAAGATGGTGATGAATTGCAGCGACTTATCGACATTTGACCAAGATCCCTTACATAATAAGACTTAGAGGTGTGCAGAGGATTATGGCCCACGGGCTAGCCCGTTTAAAAAGTAAGTTAGGTCTAAGTATTTTGGTCTATTTAAAAAGCGAGCCAAATGAACCTAATTTATTTAACTCGTAAGCCAAAGTAAGCTAGTATGAGTTGGCTTACTTAGCCCTCTTATGCCTTTAACCTGCTGGTCAACTCATTTAACCCTCTTAAAAAGCGAATTAGAATCGAGTATTTTTTGCCCGTTTAAAAAGTAAATCAAATAAGCTCGAACATTTAACCTTTGGGTTAAGTTAAGCCAAGGTGGGTTAGACGGTTTAACTCACTTGTACGACCTTATTGACATAGCAAATAAAGGCTAAGTAGATGGAATTTGGTAAAGGAAATTTGCATGTCTCTAGTCTTTATAAGATCACAGACATTTGAATTCAGCCCGTCAATATCGATGTTTTAAACCCTATATTCATAAGCAACAAAAGTATTTCCAATAACAGGAAGATTCAAACGCAATACTAATGATAACATGTCGAATAGAAGATTAACTATTATAACACAATAAGGTTAGATTTTCAAAATATAATGACAAAATTGCAATATAGCTATAAAGCTACTCATAATCGTAATTATTTGTAAGCCTTGCAATTTAGCAAGTAAGTATCAACTAGTCAATTTAGGGTGTTCATGAAGTAACCTCATTCAGTTGAGATATTACGAGTAGGTTAGAAGTTAGTCAAAGAGACTTCGTGGATGCAAATTATGAAAATATAATAAAATAATAATATAGCTAAAATTATTGAATTTATTATTATTATTAGAACCATAAGGAATCAACTGCATTAATTAACTACCTCTTAGAGATAAATTATGTGAATAATATATCACGCCCTAAACCAGGAAATCATAACAGTCAAGCTGTGTAAACCAACCTAAGTAAGAAGGTAACCACTTTAGCTACTAACATAGCTATAGTTTACACCAGGCCTTTACTACTCCATAGCTTTGAGTCATCCAATTCAATATCTATTAAGTATCAACCCATGGTGTAATTTGTAAGCCCTAAAGCCAAGTCAAGTAACCGTAGGATTGAACTTAGAACCCAAGGTTTAGGGCGATCGGTTAAAGGATCCGATCAAACCCAAATTAGAAACTATTGATAGGAATATTAGTAAAAATGACCCTGTAAACTTAAATTTAAGAAAGTAAGTAGTAAAATAGGAGACTATAAAATTTTCAAATTTTAAGCATAATAACTGCTAATTACCGAAAAGGCGAAAAGTGTCATGAAATAACTAAGAAATTACTAGAGATAAATTATATGTGTACTAAAAATTTTAGAATGACCAAATTAATATTTAGGAATGTTCACGTGTACCCTACATGTATTTACGTGTAGATAAAAATACGCGTAATTGCTAAAATAGACCGAAAATTAAGTAAATAATTAAAGAAAAATACAAAATAATTATAAAAAAATCAGAAGGAGAGGTCTGCAACTGGATCAAGTCGTGACTGAAAAGAAAAAAAATTGGCCAATAAAAATGTGCCAAACTAAAAGCCTAAAATCAAGAAAATGGGCAAAAATCACATCAAATTAATGCACATTAATTACTATGTTTGTCTATAAATAAGGAAAAAATTCACAGAAGACATTTCGAAAAGGATAGCGCAGGATTGCAAAATGATCCCTTCTTCATCCTCAGTCGAACTAAGTGACAGGAGAGGAGGTCGCGGCGGGGGTGAAGTCAATGGTTCGAAGGTAGTCGCGGGAGGAGCGAGGTCTCCATTGCACAAGCCTGGGTTTGGTTGTGAGCTGCTGCATAACATGGAACTCCTCAACCCGGATCGGAGCGGGTGAAATTTCTCTGATTTCACAACGGACCGGACTATGTTGTGCGATGACACTTGATTGTTACATTGCATGAAAATAATTGTTTGATAATCCTGTTTGTGCTTGTATGCATTCATGAGTCTCCAATTCAACTTACTGAGCTGTAGTTGCTCATACCCTTATAGATCCTTTTGCAGGTTCTGATTTGTAATCTCTTCGAGTACCATGCCTCCCTACAATTATCCAGAGGTTAGTCTTTTGACGCCAGGGGTGTGAGGATCAAGTTATTTAGCTTAATGTGTAACCAGACTGACCTTGTAGTTAAAGGATGAAGACTGTTAGTTATTCTGTAAATTAGTAAACTGTAGTTATTATGTAAATCTTCCTGGGAAGCTCTGTGGACTTACTTATATGATTATCTATGTTTAATAGTAATTTGAGTTACTCATCATATTTGTAGTATAATCAGTAATCGAACTGTTTACTTCAAAGCGAGTGGTCGTCGACGCCTTGTGTAGATTATCTCTATGGTAGGAACTGTGAGGCCAGTTTCTATCATAGAGTGGTTTACACGGCGGGACTGTTGCGACCTCGCGACTTCGGGGCGTAACATAATTTTCTAAAATAACTTTTGAAAATATTATGTAGTATTAAAGCTTAAGAAAAAAACAAGTTTCATAAATAACTATAGAAAAATGACATAATTGGGTTTTATAAAAGTCCACAGATTTATTGAACATAGCACCAGTAACAATAACTAAAAATTAGAAGGTCACCTCAAGAGACCTTGTTAGTTTTCCTAAATGTTAGCATAGTTAATAAACAAAATAGAAATTTAGTCAATTGGTCTTCTATCTCATTCATCAACCCCGTTCTCTGCACTTTTGGACCTTAGAGTAGTACTAGCATATCTACTAAAATACCTACAAAACAGTTATAGGGAAATAAGCGACAACTTGCTCAGTAAGTAGGATAGAAACAATAGTACATATCTGACATAAAGCAACTAAGGTTTTTAAGTAAGATTAATTAGATACAATGCATATTTAAGCAAATGTCATCATACACTGCTAGCCGATTGTCGTAAGATCAAAAAAATTATATCTGCTCTAATTTGGGTTTTGAAGAGTTTCACACCGCATACTTTGCGAATCAATCACCAAACTGGGGCTTATGTAATAAAGAAACACGTTTCTCTTAAGACAACCTTGGAACTATGGTCCCCAACCTTGCTACGACCTCATCTCATGTTACTTAGTTCAACTAAGGGTAGAGAAATGATCATTTCTGTTATCCTCGTCAAATGGTCCGAGTTTGGCAAAAACTCCCTAGTCATTTTCCCCTAGTGAATAGCAATGCAGATCCAGTTAGAAGTTAAGTTAAGTTGGAGTTAGTTTGCTTTTGGGGTATTCGAGCAATTTCAAACAGTTTAATCCAACAACATCATAAAGCAACCAATATATGAAATCCAGCACTCCAACTAGCAAAACATTATTTAAGCACACACGATGCATACGTACTAGCAACTATCTTACAATTATAAGCAAGACATATACTAAGGTCTCTAAGTATCGTTAAATAATATTTCATAATATGAAGAAACACTAATCCCACTTACCTAAACATGTGACGCTCGACGATCTTGGTAGTTGATCTCATCCATTTTCATTATTCTCCCTAAAATAATCATTATAATCATTTTAGTTCTACTAGATATAAAGTTAGACAAGTTGATTTTAATAATTTAAGTATGGTTATGACTTATTTCTAGCGAGTGGTATAAGCTTTGTTTTAAGTTTCAACTTGCTGCTAAAGTCTCTAAACAAGGTTCTAAAAGCTTACCTAATACTAAGTTTCAATTTGAAAACCTTCTAACCAAGTCTCTAAGATTATCTTAGCTATACCCTTACTCCAATCAACCTTCTGAACAAGACTCTGAAGTTATTTCCACTAAGCATTTCACACTAACCAACCCTTGAATGAAGTCCCAAAGCCATTTTGACTACATTTCTCTTACCAAATACTTTCCACACAAGCCTATGATGGGGGTAGAGTCCTTCTAGTCAAGTCTCTAAACTCAATACAATCACCATTATTTTACCTAACAATTCCTAAAATGAAGCTCCAACATATTTAGAGCTAAAGTCCTTTCATTCACCAACCTTCTAAACATGTTCTGAAGTCATTTCAAGCATATTTATTTTACCAAATACTACCCTAATCAAGAATGTAATATGATTATAATCTAGATCCTTCCACCAACTAACCTTCTAGTCAAGCATTTGAGCAAAGAATTTAAGTCATTCTTTTACCAAATCAACCATTTGAACATATCTCTGAAGTCTTTACAACCATGCTTCTTTTATGCAATATCTTCTCAAACAAGGCCTCAACAGGGTTATAATTATGATCATTTACCTTCTATCTCTCTGAACAAGTATCTGAACCAAGAATTAAGCCTCCTTTCTACCAATTCAACCGATTGAAGAACTCTCTAAACAGAATCAATTTATACATTTACTCTCAATGACTCGCTCCAACATCTTATTCCAGTTTACAAACATGATAAAATATGATCATACAATAGGTTCTTTATGCTCATAATCATTATAACACCCCAAACTTCTAAATCCTCCTATCCTTGTTTTAATACATATATACCATAACTAATGATTTGTACATACATCAAATTTTGTTCGATCCAACTAACTCTAAATCATTTCCTACAATAGAATATAGCCATGAACTCCAGAACTTGTATAAATTGATTTCCTCAAAGCTAATTACACAAAACTCCCAAAAATAGTAATTTTCACCAAATTTAAAGGTTCAAAAGTTATAAAAAAAAAAAACATTTTTGGCCAATAAATTTTCATAAGATTCAAACATACAGTAGATGGAAGTTCCAAAAAATTTTGGTTTCAAAATAACATCAAGAGGGTTATTTAAAAACAATTTTGAAAATTACTTAGATTTTCTCAATTTCTTAAGGAGTAATGTACTTACTTAAAATTTTCATAATCTGATATTTTTCTTTAAAAGTGCATACAAATACTTTAAAATAAAATTTTTCATAATTTTTGGAACAAATTTATTATTTTTACAAAATTTAGTAAAACTACACCAAAATATTGACTTACCGGAAAACCACTGTCCATCCACCACCATGTCAACCAAGTTGGGCGCTACCACCACTGTTAGGTGGTGGTGGCGATTTGCTTCTAGTTTCTCTCAAGACCCGTGTACTCGAAATTAGCTTAGTTTACCCAATTTTCTTCATATTTTTCCCTAGATTTTTCCTTCACTAAACTTCCCTTTCCAAAAATTTCCCCAGACTTCCTAAGACTTGAATGAGATCCTGCAGAGTGTTTAGTGATAATCCTAAAGTGATTGAGGGTGAAATGAATTTCTCTTTCTAATTTCTAGTTTAGATATCCTAAATCCTAAGCACATTATGTGTCATCTAAGGTTTATTACTTAACCAACATCTATCCAGCAATTTGCCACACCTTAGATCCATGCAATCCAAGTTGTTAGGATATTTTTATTAATTTTTAGTACTTTTCTTATTGATCCTTAGTTAATTACGCATATTTTCAAGTATTTAAAATATTTCTGAGTATATAATTATATATAATAATTACACTTTGGGTGCACATACTATTTTTATGTAATATGTCATGTCATTTTATAATTTTAGTGCCCAAAATATTTATCTGTAAAATTTGGTTAATTTTTGTTATCTACTTTACACGTTTACGTTAGGTATATTACAATATAGTAAAATTTAGTAAAATTATCCACTTTTAACCATAATAATAATTTTTTATTATATTTCTATATTCTGGATTCACAATACATCATTGTCTAACCCCTATGATACACACGTGAATTATCATCTTAATTAGCTAACTTCCACATACGCCCTAAATTACCAATTTGAAATAACTATACGAATTACAAGACTCACGATAAACATTATAGAATGATATTAAATAATATGTAAAAGTCATATATATGCAATGGGTGTTATTATTATATGTTAATATGTGCTCGTAATTATTTAAAATCGAATATATGCAAAATATGTTAAAATTATTAATGAAAATTTGTAAATCAAATAATAAAATTAAGTGGCAGCAAGTAGGGGGATGATTAGAGCATGGAAAATGAAGATAAATGATTGAGGTGTTGTTTCTCTTAGGTATAGATACCTAATCATTTGAATTTAACCTAAAATTACACATATAGGCTATGGAAAAAAAATCCTTAAGGACCCATACATTGCATAAAAACCAAACCTTGTGAAAAATTAGTTGGACACTTTAGTGGCATAGAGAAATAATGAGAGCTCTGAAAGGATTGAGAGGAAATTTAGAAAAGAAAAAAAAAGTACCATTTAGGTGTAGAGGAGTTTGTCTACATAGAGAGTTGTTGGAAGCAAACCACCATCGTGGCATGAGGAGAACCACTCGTCTGGTTGTGTCGACATACCCCTTCCCTTCAATGGTGGTCGGAGCTTAGTTTTCCAGTGAGTATCCTATTTTCCTCGTTTATCAAAATTTTATCAAAAATAGAAAACAATTTCCAAAAATTTTAAAACATGGTTTTTGTAAGTATTTTTGCATGGGGATTTTAAATTTCAAACTATATTTTCAAAATTTTAAATGCATATATGTGCTCCTAAAGAAAAAAGTCTCATCCATTGATTTTCTAATTACATTTTCAAAAACTCAAATTATGTAGTTTCGATTTAGATTTTTTGTCTTAATTCCTTAAAGACTACAATTTAATGCTATGTAATTAGTTTTTTTAAATTTTAAATTTGGATTTTAGGTAAATATTTATTTTCACTTAAACAATATATTATGCTAAGGAAAGCTTACATTGATTTCTCCAATTAAGTTATATTTTGGGTTTTCACAATATGCAGCAACCAAGATTAGTAATTTTAAGTTTTAGGTTGATGATTTTGTATAGAAATCTAAGTTTAAGGCCAAAACTACATGGTTCCGAACCTATTCATTTAGCTTTACTTAAGAAACTTATGAATATGAAGGTTATTATGAAAGTTAAATATAAATTCTATAGAGAATGGGATGTTACAAGGTTGAAATGACAAGTTTAGTATGTTTTCCTAACTAGAAGTGAAGTGGATTGATAGATAAATGAGTGGAATGTAAAGTTGGAGTAAGGTTAAAAAGTAGTATGGTGAAAGAAACCTAACATTTAACTATAATAGGAGTCAAAAGCTAAGTCAAAAGGTAGTCTAGCCTAAAATACTTAGTTATAGCAGAAGTCATAAGATGGCTCAAAAGGTTCTTGTCTAAGGGTATTCTTAGGTCAAAACCTAGGTCAAAGGATTCCCCAATCAAAAACCTTTACCAAACATGAAGTCTTTTGACTTACCCTTTTTTCATTGGTATAGCAAATTCTCTTATCTGATTGCATATCTTCTATCGAGTTTCTTCCTATCATAGCATTCATAAAAGTTATATTGCTTGAGTCTCTTCTTTTTATCCACTTTTCGCTTAGATAGGGTGGTTGTCAGTAGCTTTAAGCTCTTAACTATAAAAGTATGTTCTAAATGATTTTTTGAGTATTTCCGCTCCAAGACTAGTGGTTTTACTTTAGGAGGCTCTTACTTTCCTTTCCTTAGTCTACAAAATGGTTCAATCCCTATCTTCACCACATTGGTTTCATTAGCTCCCAACTAAGCTATAACTTCTGATTGATTAAGAGTTTTCACTATTTCTCCATCTCCTATTTCTAAGCAATCATTCATAGGTTTTTTTACAAGTGTTTCCTACATACATTCAGTAAATATGGCATTACAAGTATCACCATCATAGCTTATACCCTTTAAGTTAAGGGACTTGTGCATTGAATCTGGATTCTAAAAAGCAATTTCCTCATCTCCGATCCTTAAGATGAGATTATTGTCACTGGCACCAAACATAGCCGTAATAATAGCTAGGACAGGTCTAATTAGAATCAGTGGTACCTTAAGATCCTCACCTATATCGAGGATAACAAAACATAAAGAGAAAATGAATTTATCAACTCATACCGGAACATCTTTTATGATGCCTTTAGGGTATGTGGTAGACCTATCAACTAATTAAATGTACATATATGTTAGTTTAGGTTTTCCTAATCCTAGCTTTTTAAACAACTTATATAGCATCGGGTTTATACTGGCTCCTAAGTCTGCCAAAGCATTATTTACTGACAACTTTTTGAGCACATATGGAAGAGTAAAACTCTTTAGATCTTGTAATTTCTTTGGTAACTTTCTTCGGTGAAGCGCCAAGCATTCTCCGTTCAATGTGATAGTTAAAAGATCCTCCTACTTCCTCTTGTTTGATAACAAGTCCTTCAAGAAATTTACATACTTTGGCATCTACAATAAAACATCAATAAGATGTTTGTTAACGTGAAGTTGTTTAACAAGATTGAGGAATTTATCGAATTGCTTGGTTGCATTAGGGTAGTCTTACTTAAGGCTCTATGGATATGGGGATAGGCAGCTTGTACTCCTTCACTTTTGGTGACTCTACACTCTCTTTTGATCTCAACAATTATGAACTTTCCTTACCTTTGACCTCTACTTCTTTATTAGCTACTTCCTTATCCTTCTACTTCTTAACTTGCAACTCTCTATTGCTTCTCAAGGTCACTACATTAACATGTTGCTCGAGTTTTGTTTAAGTGTTCTCAAGCAGTGATCCTTGTTGTCTTCTATTTAAAATCCTGGCAATTTAACTAATTTAATTTTCCAAGTTATGAATAGAAGCTTCTCAATTCCTTAAAGAGGCCTCTATTTGTTGCATACGTGTCTCATTAGACTGAATGTATTTTTCTAAGAGGCTTTCCAACTTATTCTCTAGGGCTAGTGGGGGAACTACAGGTTGTTAAAATCTAGGTAGAGGCAAATTTAATCTTTGCTAACGTTGATTCCTTGGCTACTACTGTTGGCCTTGACCTTGACCTTGACCTTGATTTTGACCTCCCCGTGAAAAGTTGGGGTAGTCTCTCCACCTCAGGTTTTAAGGGTTGCTATAAGGATTATATTGGGATCTTATAGGTGTCCACAAAAAATCAACCTGTTCTGTTAGCTTACAACCTACAATCTCCTCTTGGCTGAAGTTGTTAAGACTAAAATGTGATTATTGCAAACCAGCCAAGAGGGATTTAATTTTCTTACTCAACATCACCACCTAAGTGGCTAGAGACTATAGAGCATTGAGCTCAAAAATACCGATGACTCCTTACTTCCCTTTAGGGTTCTCCAACTAATAATTATTCATAACTGCACCTTCTATCAAAGCCTGGACTTCCTTAAGTGTCTTGGTATTAAGTATACCTCTAGCTACTGCGTCTTTATTTGCCTTATAGAAGGGTTTAGACCATTGTAGAAGGTTTTCGTTTCCTTCCAAAAGGGGAGCTCGTGGTGTGTACTCCTATGTATCATATAGGGTCTCACCCGCTATCTGGGCAAAAGAAGAGATGTATGATCTGAGCTTTGCAGTTTTCGCGAATGGAAAATATCTCTCTAAGAATTTTTTAGTCAATTCGTTCTAGGTTATGATTGAATTCCTTGCCAGGAAATTCAACCATCGCTCAATTCGGCTACATAAAGAAAACAGAAGAGGCACATCCAAATAGCATCATCAGTTGCCTTGTTAATATTGAAAGTATCGCATATTTTCAAAAAGCTGGAATAATGTGCATTGGAATCTTCATCTTGGAGACCGTTAAATTGTATAAAATGTTGCAACCATCTGAATAATGTTTAACTTGATCTCGAAGTTATTAGCTGCAACAATTGCTCGGTTGATGCAAGACTGGGTACCAGTTAATGACAGCTAGGAGTAGTCTAACATGGTCCTATTATGTTCCCCATTGTTGGCCATGATGTCGTTGGGTGAGCTCTCATGATTAGATTCTTGCTAAACTACTTGATCCTTTACTTTGCCTTCTAATAACTCCACTTTTTCTTTCAACCTAATTGGACATCCGTGATTAAATGCCTCCATTGTTTCTTTAACAAATAATTTCCTCAAATTGCGTAAAACCGTTCTCTTAATCTTTGGATCGATTTTAATTAAATCCTTTGACTGGCTTCTTATCATGTACTAAACCAAAGAAAACCAAAAATTTAGTCAAGATTGCATGAAGAAAATAAAAGAATTCAAGAAAAAGAAAAGAAACCAACAAAAGATTAAAAAATAAAAACATATGGTTAGATTAATAAATCTACTAGTTTTCTTAATATCAAAAGTTAATAATTCTTAAATTCATAAAACTTACTTAATAAATGGCTTATAAAACTACATTGAACTTAAATGAAAGACACACCTAATTCTTAAATTCAACTTTCAATTCATAATTTTAATGGAAACTAAGTTTATATAAAAGTTAACTATATAATTAACATAAGCTTCTTAGCCTTTGAAATTATATAATTAAAAAATTATCAAAAAAGGTATACTTTGAAATTTTTTAATTAGTTTTAAGCTTTTATTCGAACTCAAACTCGAGTTTCGACTTATTTAGGTTATTTAGACAAGCTTGAATTTATTTATTTAAATAAGCCAAATTTAAATTTTAAATTCCTTAACAAGTTCTAACTTGAGTATGTAATTAATTTTTAAATGAGTTGAGTCTTAACTTTTAAGAACTCAACTTAATTTAATTTGACTTAGGCCATTTATAGCTTTAAGTTAATGGATTTTCATTTTTCTTCGCACCATTCAAATTACGTATTTATGTTTATCTCCATATGGCATTCAAACATTAGTTAATTATCAATCCTATTTCTCTTTTTTTTTTTTTGGCCAAAATCCAATTTCCATGGACGAGAAAAAATAAAATAGAGTACGATGTATATGAGATGAGAGTTTTGTTTTGGGCTGGGATTTCATTTATTTAGCTAGTGAAATTTTCCAAAATTGTATCTGACAGGATTATTCTGTTAGCATCAATGAGTGTACGATTATGCTACTATTAATTCATTTTCAAGATCCATATTCCGCATTTTTCTTTTTCTTTTTCTTTTTTTTTTTTCCTTCTGCAAATCAAACGATGATCGTTCCGCACATCTTATTAAAAATAACCATATTTCACAATTCTTTAGAGAATTAAACTCTTTATTCCTTTATCAATTTACTTAGCACACGCATAGATTTCGTTACAAACGTATTTCGTTTAAATGTTAAATATTTTCATAAATGCATAGGCAGCGATGTGGACGGCTGGGGCTCTTTCACTAAGGTCCATATATCGGATACATTCATCAAAGCGCAAAAGAAGCTAGAAAGTTCTAGAAGAATCTGCACCTTTCCAGTCTTCTAGAAGCAAAGAGCAGAACAGACGGATACCGTTCCAACCTTCTTCCTCCAGCCGACATAGAAACTCCAAGCAAAAAAGGATCTGTAATCTGTGTGATACAATCTTCAAGTTTCCTTTTCGTTTCCATTAAGACGACTCAACAAACATATTAAAGGATGTCGTTGATTCCAAGCTTCTTCGGCAACTCTGGCAGGAGCGTCTTCGATCCCTTCTCCCTTGACGTGTGGGATCCTTTCAAGGACTTCCCTAATTTCTCTTCTCCCATTTCTGCCCCTGGAGAAACCGCTGCTTTTGTCAATGCACGTGTGGACTGGAAGGAGACGCGGGACGCTCACGCGTTCAAGGCCGAGTTGCCCGGCATCAAGAAAGAGGAAGTGAAGGTGGAAGTGGAAGAAGACCGGGTTCTTCAGATAAGTGGGGAGAGGAAGGTGGAGAAGGAAGACAAGAACGATACATGGCACCGGGTGGAGCGCTGCAGTGGGAAGTTCATGAGGAGGTTTAGGTTACAAGAGAATGTGAAGATGGATGGGATTAAGGCTACCATGGAAGATGGTGTTCTTACTGTAACTGTCCCTAAGGTGGAGGTGAGGAAACCTGAGGTGAAGGCCATTGAAATCTCGGGGGTTAACTAAGACGGGTGAAAATTTGTGGTGTTTCTGCTCTGTTCATAGCCAAAAGGATTTTGTTGTTAATTTTGTTCTGTTTGGAGAGAGACAGCTTGTTATTCGCGATGTGTTCTGTATCAATGAATTGTAACGACAAGTATTAGTTAAAATATATGCTGTTCTTGTTATCCCAAGTAACTAAGGATGCAGAATTTACGTGCTTCATTCCAAGTGCCGTATTATTCTTAGCATAACAATTTATATTATCCAATCCATTGACATGGGTTTTGTTCTGATGCCCCACCTGGCAAGCAGCTCACAGCCTGACAGCATAAGTAAAATAGATGGCAAAATGTTTTTCAGAAACACCTACAGCGAGTATTCATAAGCAAATTTGGCACGATTATTCATTGGATCACAACAACTTGAAGCCATTTGCAAACATGTCTTTTAAGTATTTAATATGCAATAAAGCAATTCACACTACCAACACATGAAATCCGGATCAATTTAGATTTGGGTTTTCCGATACGTCCGACACTATTAGTGGATATTATGCACCGCAAAACTTCATAGTACGCTTGATTAGATTGAAATAGCAAATAATTCTCTTGATCGGTTGCTTACCACAAAATTGATGATTGAATATTGCTTGGAAGTTAAAAGAGGTAGGACTCTAAATTGTATCGTGGTTCAAAATGTTGATAGTGAAATATTAGGAGTTTGAATAGTATGCTCTAACACACGTTAAAAGTAAAATATTTGAATACACTTAAAATTAGCACATACTAAGGAATGTCTAGGAAAATAATGAAATAAATAGTATAGATTGGCAAAACAAATAAAGGAGGGTTGTTGAGCCTTAGAGGTTGGTTAACTCAAGCTAGTCATTAGATCGATGGATCGAAACTTTGATTATATGTCCATTTAATTAACATGTCTTATAATATATATGGTCTAATCCATCGATTCATTTATGAATAAGATTATTCATTTTTATAGTTTAGCTTTTATTTTAATATTTACTTGGTCTAGTCTCTTATTTAATGGTTTTCATAACCCTCTCTTTGCCTCTATATCTCTCTCTACAACCCCAGCTACTATCATTCCACCATTTATTTTATAGGTTTTCATCATTTTATGTGTTATAATCTTCTTTATCTACTTTGATTCCAATTCTATAAGAGTAATACTCTTTACTTTTTATTTCCTTTCACATTCAAATTTCTAGCCCTCTAAAACAAAAGAATAGTGATTTTAAGCTTCCCTTTTGTAGACGCATCCGTCTATACATACCTTATGTTCCTAACCTCATTAGTAAAACTAAGCAAGAGCCAAAATGGATGTATCAATCAGCTCATGTTTAAGTTAGTCATATAATGTCGAAGATGCACAGAAAATGATTATGCCATAAATATTTCTTTGATTTGTCACATAACCTTAATGTTTATACCAATGGTTAGACGTTTGAATTAATTTTTGTTGAATTTATTCATACATTGACCTAAATATGAAAGCTATCTTTCAAGCATTTTTATAGATGTCAATGTAATTTACATTATAACTATTGAATGATAAATCATTTCCCATGTCTAGAAATGTCCATAGAATGAAATGGAATTGAATTGAATTGAATTAAACTAAATATGTATATAGAACTAATTGTCCAAAATATCTTCTTATTGAATGTCATTGTAAAATTAAAGGTTAAATAAATAATTTGATTATTATTATTAATAATCGATGTGGAAAGAATGGAATCGCAGATTCCTCCTTTGAGAAAGTAAAGGAATAAAAAGCCCATACATTTAATAATTGATTAATTATAATAACATATAAATATATATATTATAATAATATAAAATTAAGGAAAGGTAAAAACAAGAAAAAAATCAACAAATTACCACATAAACAAGTAAGAATGTGCCACATCAACAATTTACCTAAATTATGTAATTAAACCGAAAATTACAAAACAATAATCAATTAATTAGTAAAAATTACAATGATCATGAAATTAACATAAATAGTAAATTAAGCTTAAATATGAAGAAATAGTGAAATTTACATAAATTGGACTAAAAATAAAATATTATGAAATTTAGAAATTAATTAAATCATAAAATACTAAAGAAATGCTCAAATTGATAACTAAAATTATTCGAGTCAAGATAATAAAATTCATAACATTTTATACCCATATTAAACATCTAAAACAGGCCCCACTACATGAAAATACATTTGAAAAAGATAAAAATCAACTATAAGTTTATAGAAATTGGAATTAAAATGAAAAAGTTACATACAAATTAATACCTAAGCGAAAATAAGAATCATTAGGTAGCTAGTAGCTAATTAGGCCGTTTAGCATTTCATTTAGATACTTGTTAGGTTCTTATTATTTTATTTATCAAAAAACACCAATTAGGAAGGCAAGCTACCCGATGATTTATATGATTCTTATTGCCTTTAGTCAAGTGAGTACTCCTTATAAATCCATACTCATTGTACTTGTAGCTTGTCAACACTTAATTGTTATAGATAAATAATTAATGTGTGGGGTATGGTTGTGCATGTGATCGCTATTGTTTGCTATATTATGGAGTTCCTTTAAATTATGAAAACAAATTATTTGCTGCTTAGTAAATTCTGTAGAAATTTGACTGTTTGTGATATTGTTTGATCATACTATAACCGAATCTAATTATATCAAACTTTATTAAACTAAACTAAGTCATGCATAACTATGCATTACATTATACTAATTTCGACCATCACATCACATAAAGGTAGCGAGAAGTCATTCAAGAATTGATTATTATGATTAAAGTGTTTTGGTATGATACATACGTACAACATAACCTTACCTTAACCCATGGAATTACTAGACGTTGAAAGCGTTAACCATCTGGTTAAAAGTTGAGTCTAAAGGCCTTTATTTAGGGATGAGTATAGATTACGAGGGCCACTCACTTTTATACTTGAAACTTGATTTTTGACTAAAACGAACAAACTGTTTTTGCTTTAGTACAAAATATGGAGTTTTGTAGTTACATAAGTTCGGATATAATGCTTGGATGTGACTGGTGCTATGTATTCTCCAACCTTGATTTTGGAGGGCGTTAAATCTAAGTTGTAACAATACCCGGTCAACTGTATGTATTTGTATAGTATTCTACTTGACCATGCATACATATGTCTATAATTGGTTATCGAACAACTTGTTTATTTGTATGGTTGAAAAATAACTCTCTAAGCACATATAACTTACTCCCTAATAGTCTTTTCTTGCAAGTTGATTAACAACTGGGGACAGGTTGAGAGTTAAGCGTTAAGTACAGTATTGAGATACATTAGAAGATAGAATCTGAAGATAGATTGTATAGCCGGTTTGCACTATTAAATGTCATTACCATTCTTCTACTCAAAGTCTGTAATTTCAATTAATTTAAATTTTAGAACTTTATTACTTAATTTTATCATTTAGTCGGAGATACCAATTTTCTGCGGTTCTAAAAAATTATGGAATATTGAATATCAACTATTATTTATATTTTACAATAACTATTATTTATATTTTACAATAAGATAACAAATTAGAAATTAGAAACCTTAGTGATTAATTATTTAAAGTTTTACAATCCTTAACTTATAAGACAATTTTCGTATCATGAGTATATACGTGATATGAAAATTTTAAATAATCCTACTAGATTCCTTTTTAGATCTTAACAAAATTCATTAAAAATGTAATAAATGATTTTGGTTGCAACAGAAATGACTATTTACATGTGTCCTTTTAGGGTTACAACCAAAAGACAAAAAAAAAAAAAAAATGGATACAAACCAAAAGTTAGTAAAAATACATAAAGGAGTAACAATGACAAAGAGGAAGAGGAATATCTTTTATCGATACAGAATAACAAGGCTTTTATATGTTTAATTTTTTTTTCCATATTTTTAATCATTACTCTTACATGTTTTTAACTAGGAAATTGTTTCACAATTAATATATTATGCACTCATTACTTTTAAATTTATATAAACATTACGAATGTAGTGTTCACTAATATATTTAACACATATAAACACACACACACTATATATATATATATATGTACATTTTCACGTGGCAAAAGCTTCTAGCTACTTATTCATTTTGCCTTCATATTATTCATTAGTGAGGATGTACTAATCACTAAATGACCCCAAGGATGTACTCCGTGCTTAACAAGTGGAAAAATATGTTATAATTCTCATTATAATATATATATATGTGTGTGCATATATAGCATGGTATTATAAAATTATATGTGTGTGTAATTCTAGATATTTTTCTAATTAAAGAAGATGATAAATATCATATATTTATAGATTTTTCTATAGTTCTATTTATTTTTTTATGGAATCAATTCCGATTTTCATTTGACCCTTAATTTGTATTCTTTTAAATCCAAGCCATCAAACAAACTGTGAATTTAATTATTCATATTTTAAAAAAATATAAATGAATGGTGGAATAGAAGGCAAGACCGATTCCATCAAAATTGAGGACATGATTAATGTTATATTAAGGTAAATCAAAACATATAATAAATATATATAACACTATAATATAGTAACATTACATTACTGATTAAATAATATTGTAATATCTATATGTTACATGTAAATATCTTAATTGCTTAACAAATTATATATATATATATATATGTAATGTTATATACAACATACTACGATAACGTAATAGTGCTTATATGCGTGTACATGTGTTTGTGTAACGATATCTCTGATAAAAATATAATATATGTTACAATATATTATATGTTCATTATATACATATATATATATATATGCATACGTACATAATACATTGTATACCATGACATATATCATTATATTCTTTATATGCTATCATAATACATTGTATATATCTACTATGATATTATCTTTGAATATGTTAAATATCATTATTAGTACTTATAATACATTATATTATGTATATACCATTACATACTAAGATGTGAGATGTAATATATCATATATTGTATGTATGCAGTAAATGTGATATACTTTTCAAACTATATGTATTCTTCTCTATCACTTTCTCACACAAATACACATACTTATGTATCTATGCACACGCATAATATTTAGACAAACGAGACTTTTTGGCATTTACCTATCAAAAGTTATTTTTATAAATAAATTCTTTCAGTTATCTCTAAAATAATAATATATAGCTTATCTCATAGAAATAGTAAATTTTCTATAATTCATAAGTTTTTACTTTCCTATATATGCATCTCCATTTTAGATAAAAATACTGAAATATAAGAGACTAAGATGTGGAAACCATAGAGCTACCTAATTCTTATGGTAATTTCCATATTGAACAAACATTATATTCAATTGCTTTCATTTTAGGCATGTTCCAATCAATTAGGTGGTTATGTGTTGTATGTATATGTAAGCCCCAAAGTTCAGCTAAGTAACCGTAGGATTGAACTTAGAACCCAAGGTTTAGGACGATCGGCTAAAGGATCCGATCAAATCCAAATTATAAACTATTGAGAGGAATATTAGTAAAACTGACCCCGTAAACTTGAATTTAAGAAAATAAGTAATAAAATAGGAGACTATAAAATTTTCAAATTTTAAGTATAATAGGTATTAATTACCGAAAATGCGAAAAGTGTCATGAAATAACTAATAAATTACTAGAGATAGATTATATGTATACTAAAAATTTTAGAATGATCAAAATAATAATTAGGAATGTTCACGTGTACACCACATGTATTTACGTGTAGATAAAAATACGCGTAATTACCTAAGTTGGCCAAAAACTAAGCAAATAATTAAATAAAATTAGAAAAAAATCATAAGAGGATAAGATGAAGTAAGATCAGGTCGTGGCAGCTTCAAATCAGAAAAAGAAAAATTAACCAATCAAATTTGGACAACCTAAAAGCCAAAAACTTAGGGAAATGAGCAAAATCCCATCAAATTAATGTACATTAAATTCTACAATTGTCTATAAATAGGGGAAAAAATTTCAGAAGTCCTTTGGTCAGTTTAAGATCTGAAAAAAATCAAAACATCGAAAAAATCAAAAGAAAATCTAGAAAAATAAAAAAAAGGGTAAAACTGTGCAATTAGGGATTTTGAAGGGAACCCACACCAGACGAGGAACTGGGAGTGGATGGCCACCACCACCACACGGTGGTGGCAGTGCCCAGGCCGGACGACAAGGCCACGGTGGCCGTCGGTGGCCGGAGCCACCCAAATCGGTGAGTCCGATTTCCATCCCGATTTTGTGTAATTTTGTAAAAATAGTAAATATTATTAGAAATTTATGAATTTTGTTATTCTGGGATATTTTTGTATGTAGTTTGTAGGAAAAATATTATTTTGATGAAAACATGCCCCGTAATATATGATCCTTAAGAAATCACGCAAAACCGAGCACATTTCGGTTTAGAAATAAATGACCTTTAGAAGTATATTTTGGAGCTCAATTTTTTTCTGTAGGATGCTCATGTGATATAGAATAGTGCTATGAAGCCATTTTTTTAAATTTAATTTTCAAAATTTTTAAGTTAATTTTTAGTCCTAAAATGATGGAAAAATTGGGTAATTTAGAGTTAATTAGGTGATTAGGATATTAATTACTGATTTAGATAGTAATTAGATGTTTAGGAATGTTAATCTCTGATGTGGAAACCTGATTCTAGTGTATGGAGTGTTAAATATAAGTAATGAAGGTGTTATGTGGTAAATGTAGAAAATTAGGGATATGTAGAATTAAAAATTAATAAATATGAAAAAATTAGGTTTAATTAGATAATAAAATAATGAAAATCAGAACATAACAAATCTGAAACAAAATTTAATTTTTGGTAATTATATGAAAAATGTAAAAATTTCTCACAACATGAGTAAATTCGGTACACTAGTACGGATTTAAGTGTACCGGATAAAATAAAATACTGACTAGGGGTAGTAATCGTATTTAGAGTATCTGGAAATAATGTGGTTAGTTTCACATTATGAGTTGATACAAATTTCTAGGGTCCGGGTATAAAACAGTACCTAGAAATCGAACTAGAATCTAATTTAGAAATCGATACGGAACCCGAACCTAAACCCAAACCTAAAATAATTATAAAAAACTTAATACCTAGATAATTAGGCATATTACACCTTAAACAAAACCTAACAATAAGCGTTATAGGATAAGATGAACTTATAATATTATATGAAATACTGAAACCACGTTCGTGTTATAGGGATGATCGGCGATGGCCTGAGCAAATCGGACCTCGAGTGAGTGAGCGAGGAGTCGAGGTAAGTTGGGATTAATACGATGCTGTATTTTGGAGGCTTAAGATTATGCTTGGTTGTGCTTGTTAGATAGAGAATGTGTGCATGTGCTTGATTATGGGTGATGCTATGATTCTGTTTGTTGCTCTGGCACATATTGTATGACTTGTATGAAAGGATTGATCACCCTAAACTGGACTTAATTAAATATCTGACCAGTAATCATAATCGGACATGCATGGCAACCTGTTAGGGGAACTTAGGACTCTCCGGCCAAATACCGACCCCTTCGGAAGGGATAGCGTAAGATTGCAAAATGGTCCCTTCTTCATCCTCAGTCAAATTAAGTGACAGGAGAGGAGGTCGTGGCGAGGGTGAAAACAGTGGTTCGAAGGTAGTCACGGGAGGAGCAAGGTCTCCATTATACAAGCCTGGGTTTGGTCGTGAGCTGTTGCATTAACGGAAACTCCTCAACCCGGATTAGAGCGGGCGTAATTTCTCTAATTTCACGATGGGCCAGACAACGTCGTGCGATGGCATTTGCTTGCACATGCATTTGCTTGAACATGCATTGCACCTAATAAGTGATTGAAAACCTTATTGTGTGTATAGTATAGTTTTAAGTCTTCCATCCTAACTTACTGAACTGTGGTTGCTCACATCCCTATAGACGTCGTACAGGTGCTGGCTAAGAAGCGGCAACCAATTACTCTGAAACTAGCAACTGCTGGATCCTGGAGAGTGAGAAAAAACATTGAAGAATAAACACATCTTTTAAGGTCTAAGTTTTTATTTTAGAATTATTTTTCATTTCCGAATGATATAATACTAAGGAATATATTATAGAGAAATGTTGTAAACTTTAATTGCAATAACTGAATGATAACAGATATAAATAATTCCTCACATTTATAGGTAAATGATTTATTTAAATTACAAACTGTCTACTTCAAAGCGGGTTAGTTGTGGACGCCTTGTGTGGATCAAGTCTAAGATACCAACTTATATCTTAGGACGGTTCATACGGCGGGGCTGTTACGACTCTGCCGGTTCGGGGCGTGACAGTATATATACATATGTGCACCATAGTGTTTACATATTACAATATATCTATATTATTAAAGCCTTTAGGGCTTAAATAACCGTCATCCTTAAAATTATTTATTTATCTTCTATTTAATATTATTTAACAAAAAAGCTAACATTAAAATAATATATTAAAATTATAAATAATGGATAATTATGCCATTTTCATTTTTTTTCTCTTTCCTCTCAATCCTCCTCTCCTTCCCTAAACCGCTCCTACCCCATTCCACCCCAATAGCACCATAACTTCAGCTTTTCAACCTCACTATCCTACAAACTGTAAATAGTTTTACATATATCAAGGTATTCATACTTCCTTTTTATTTGATCTTAATTTTACATATTATTAGAACCTTAGTATAAATTTTCATAAACGACATAAAAAAATTTTAATGTATTTTTTCAAATAGTTAACCTTTAGTTTTATACCTATTTTGTATTTTGTATTTTTTTACAAACATATCGTACAAGTGCAATATATTTTAATCATTTTTATTAATGATTTCTAATATAATTATTGATACACCCGCAACACGAGTGCATGATATGTTAGTTATATATATATATATGTATTTGTACATTTACAAATTAAGGGCATTTTTGAAAATTACTTAACTACATACATTCAATTCCATTGCAAATATGAGACAATCAAATGAGATATTGAAGTGAAATCAACAATACTTCCTCTAAAAAAATTAAAACATATGGAAATGTAGTTAAAATTAAAAACTCTTAAACCATTGACCACAAACTATAAAGTCATGGATAACGATACAAATTATAAACCAAAGATTAAGTAGGAAATTCTTATCCAAAGTGTAAGACATGGATAGAGTGATAGATCATCACAACATAAAAATAATAATAATAAAAAAAAAAAAAGTAAAAGTGAAAAGAAAAATTTGGTATGACCACATATAGATTTGTTTTGGGGAAGCTTTTATTGAATGTTGAATGCAAATGCAATTGAAGATCACAAACTTCGAAATCATTAAACGCGAACTATAAAATTATGAACATTAACACGAATTATGAACTAAAGAGTAAATACGATAATTCATCATGTTGTGAGGAATTGAAGTCAATATTGTCTTCAACCATTATAGCATGTCTGGGTTCTATATTTTTCAAATATTACTTTTATCTAAGGAATTTACGGAAACGGAAAAGTTATATAAGAAGAAAATGTGTGTTACGGACATTAGCTAATTTATCATTCTCATGATAAATTTTCAAAATACATAAGAATATTATGAAATTGTAATTAAATTTCATTTTGAGATAATTACAAGCAACGAAGGAGAATTTACGAATTATATATATTATTATGGAATTATTGAAAGCGTCACGAACATCAAGGGCATTACCAAACATAAGGAATTTTATGACAAATAAAACATAATTTTAGTAGAGGAAAGTTATGAATTTCTTATGGAATTCACAAGCATCAAAATTTAGCTGTATCTCATTACGAATTGTATGAACTATAATAATATTACAAAATCATGGGGATATTATTACAAACACTAAGATATATTATTAACTTAATAGAATATGTTTTTCTCATATATTTTTTTGAAATTAAAATTTCAATTCTCTTTTTTTAAGAAAATTTAACAATTAAGTAATGCTTAATAAGGCAATTTGCAAACACATCTGACCAACTCGTGATTTTATTTTATTTTTTTATTTACTAACAATAAAATCGAAAATAAAAATAACATCACTAATATGTGTCCTTATCATCTCAACTCGAGTGTTATGAATCGATATTTTTTTTTGCAAGAACATTTAAGCCAAATTACAATCTCCTTTTGGAAAAAAAAAAAAAAATCTTCCAGGCATGGTAACAAAATCTTTCTCCATTAGTACTTTAATTCTGTGATTTTCTTTCCATGTACATGTCGATGCAATGTATCACCTTTTCCATTCCATTTTCTTATACTTCCTTCAATAGGGATCCATCACCTAGATTATTTAATTAAGTAAAGACTTTCTCATTTTGATGTATTTAGTTTGACTCATAAGATTCTCAAACAAAATAAAAGAAATTATAAGCATTTAAATTGTTTGGTTAAATATATGGAAATATAATAAATGGTTTATTAAATTTCATGCCAGAAAATGAGATTAATGAATTTACTTTTTTTTTCCTTTAATATGGAGAACATTATGACAGATCAGGTTCAAATCCACCCTCACCTAAGTTGTAGGTATTTTTATAAATCTTTATAGCATATCCTTCTACAAATAAAAGTTCCACAAATTCGGAAGTTTTCCATCAAATTAAATAATGTTGCACTAATTGTAGTTGTTAGTGATTGGATTATGGTAAATGCCATGTTTTATAGCCATCTAAATTTGAAAGAAATCTTTAAATTGGGTAGAACTTTTTTTAATGGATCTAACTTTCCTATCAATATCATAGCAAATTCTCATGCAACTTTTCTTTTAACCTCCTAAAAATTACCTTAAAATTTATTGTTTTCGATATACAACTCAGCATAGAGCTTGATTTCTTCAAATATCAAGACCTTCCTCTTTTTAAAATCTCATTATATAACCTACTAATATAATCTCTTCTTATTATACGATCAAGACCTTATCTCATTGGTGGCACATAATTTCTAGTAAAACTACCGCAATGGAAAATTACCAAAACTCTCACTCCAACATATATGCACTATCCTCGACCTTCTCATCGAAGCTTGAGTCATTTACATTCCCTATCCATCCATGCAACATATCATCTTCTTTCACTTTAGTTGAAGAACTCATCTTCAAAGGTTGACTCCTCCCTTTAGAATCGTCTGCTCACAAGGTCAAGATTAATTTGCTTATTTATCCTTGCTCCACTTCTCCTTCCTCAAAAAGCATCACAACTATAACTCCTAACTCCATCCTTACTACTTCCTACCCATCTTCTTCTTCCTCTAATCCCCTTGAATGTGACTCTTTACTTCCTAACTTCATCTCTATTTACGATAAGCATTAGAGACGTCATGATGCTAGCTTCTCCCAACTAAAATATAATGGTAATGAAGATGTTGACATAGATTCTCTTCTAGAATATATTTTTGTGTGTTTGTGTTTTTTGCAATAACATTTTGCTTATTATTTTATTAACCTATGATGTATATATATATACATGTATATGTATACGTGAGACAAATGGTATTGCATTTTATTTTTCCTGTGTTTGTTCTTTTGTAAATGATTTAAGAATAAATTGCTTCTATTTTTTTTTTCTTTTTTCTCATATTTTAGGTACTTTTGCTTCAATAGAGTATATATCAAAAGCCTCTCCAAGAAACATCCAAGAATCCACATTTGGGTCCGAGTCCGAGACAGAAAAAAAAAGAGAAGCTCATTGTTAAAGGAAATTGTCTACAAATGCTTCAAAAAATTGAATCCTTTACACAAACAAGTATTCAAGAAACATCTTTAATAACAACAACAACAAAATCATAATACATTTAATATTAATAATGTTTATAGTGCACAAAAAACAAAAAGATCTTTCCTTAGAATTAATTCTAAAAATGGTGGAAATAATATTGTTTTTCTACATTGCTTCTTAGGTAATTTTCAACATTCAAAAAAAAAAAAGAGTTGTGTCTACTCGAGTTTTTCGAGTGCATCAAGTAAGAAAGGGATTTCAAGGCCTAATCACATAACGCCTACATACCATACGAGTACTTTCTCAAATGAGGATTTGATAAAAGAAGCAATAGAATATTGTAAAAATTCAATGAAGAAAAGAGCTTTTCTTTGCACTATGAAAACTCTCTCCGTAGTAGATGATATTGCATGGTTTTGGCTTGAAAGTGTGTAAACACGATGCACCAAACTAACTTGGTGAGGACAGGAATGAAGAGAGGAAACTCTACCTTAAAGCAATTGTTGTTGTTACTATTTCTACTATAGCTTCTTAGTCTTATGGTTGATATTTAGTAGTACAATTATGGGAAGAATATTCAATGTTTTTAGTGGTTTAAGGTTTTATAGTACACTCCTAATGTAAATGTATCATTCTTTCATATGGCATGTTATTTGAACAAATTCATATACCTTTGAATTATTGTTGTTCTATTACAAAATCTTATTCCATTTAAATTCAAGTTATATGAATACAATGATTAAATTCAGATTTATTGAAAATAGATTATTCAAAGTTTCATAATCATACAATAATAATAACTTTTATACCATTTGCCTCCTTATCTCAAAATTATTATATACATTCAACTTCACTTTCTTAAAAAATTATTATCCCAAGTAACTAAGGATGCCAATTTTCGTACTTCATTCCAAGTACTGTATTATTTTTGCATAACAATTTGTATTATCTAATCCATCGACATGGGGTCCTGGTTACCCACCTTGCAATCCTGGCAAGCAGCCGACAGCCTGACGACATAAGTAATATGGGTTTATGGATTGAACATTAACAATCAACGGGTGAAAATGGCAATTCTTAAGAGACTGATGAAGTAGATGGCAAAATGTTTTTCATAAACACCTATAAGGAGTATTCATAAGCAAATTTGGCACGATTATTCATTGGATTAGAACAACTTGAAGCCATTTGCAAACATGTCTAAGTATTTAATATGCAATAAAGCAATTCACACTACCATCACATGAAATCCATATCAAGTTTGATATTTTTGGTTTTCCAATATGTTCGACACTCTCAGTAGATATTATGCACAGCAAAACTTTCTAGTACACTTGATTAGATTGAGATAGCAAATAATTCTCTTAAACGGTTGCTTACCTTGGTGATTGAATATAGCTTGGAAGCTAAAAGAGGTAGGACTCTAAATTGTATTAAATATATTGATAACAAAATACTAGGAGTTTCAATAGTATGCCCTAGCATACGTTAAGGTAAAATATTCGAATACACATAAAATTAGCAAATACTAAGAAATATCTAGGAAAATAATGTAATAAATAGCATAGATTGGCAAAACAAATAGAAGAGGGCTACTGAACTTTAGAGGTTGGTTGACTCATGTCAGGCATGAATTTTAATCGATTTTTATTATTTTTCTTAACTTAACTAGTATTAAACCCTAACATATTTAATACTAACCATCGACTAGTATTAAACCTTAACATATATTAGGTGGATCAATTTAACTTAGCTATTAATCTATTGAAAAAAAAAAAACAATTTTTTAAAACGATTTTTGGAAAACTAGATGTTTCAAATCCGAGGGCTAACCTATTAAATCCTAAATGGGTACTACTTTTAACTTTTTGAAATTAACTTTATCTTTTAAAATACCCATTTAAGTACGAATGAATAACTCTAAAAATAAGATTAATTTTACTTACACATATTTTAAGAAGAAAAAATAGAATTTATTTACAAAAGGTATCAAACTTTCCATAATTCATTTGGTAAAACTTTAATGTGTTGGTGATTTTTTATTTTTTTAAAAAAAATCCAACTTTACATTTTAGCCATTTGATTTGTTTAATAAAATTGGCAAGAAAGGGTCCTGATTTTTCAATGTTTATTTTTTGGGAAATTCTAGAAGTCCTAATTTTGAAGAGGGTTAATTGAGAATTTTATTCTCTTGAAAATTTTTCTTGGTAATAAAAACTAATTTTATTTTTTATTTATTTTTATGTCTTATTATTTAATTTTTAATTTCCGACCAAAGCATAAATAAATGAATGAATAATAAAGCTTTTCCTTTTTGTTTCTTTCTTTTCTCTTTCTCTTTTTCTTTTTTCTTTTTTCTTTTTTCTTTTTTCTTTTTTCTTTTCAATTTTTTATTTTTCCTTCTTTTTTTTACAATAAAATAATACAATAAAGAAAAAAAAAAAGAAGAAAGGAAAATAAATAAATAAGTAAATAAATAACAAAATGCATAGAAAGGATAAAGATAGGAAAACCAGATAAAGGTAGAGCAATCGCACAGGTGCAACTCACTTACATTATGCAAAGGGTGATGGAGGCAGCTGGAGATGCACGATTCAGGCTAATTTGTTCACTAAAATGAGTGGGGAAAGGTGTTTTTGTGAAAATCTCATTAAGAATAGGTGGGGCGAGGGAAAGTACCTCAATCATTGGTGGCCATTTGGGAGGTTTATGAGGTAGATAATAGCGGCGGTTTGGTCACAATGGCAATAGACAATTGGGAATAAGGGAGTACTTGGGTCTTGGGTTTTGAGACACAGTGAGTCTAACCATGTGGTTATTTTCGTGCAAAGAGCAATAGTAGTGGTGGTTCAAGAGTGAGCAACCATAGTAGTTTAGGGTTTCAAACTCTAAACTTTGTTAGTGTGGCTAAGGGCTATAGCTAAGCTTGGGAAGAGTTGGGTTTGAAAGGCTAAAGTGAGGGAAACACCACTATAGTAGTATTTTGTTTCAAAAACAACTAAAAAGGTAGACAAACCTAGAGAGAGAGAGAGAGAGATTGAGAGTTTAGAGTTCTAGAGAGAAAGAGTTTTGTGAGTGTTTAGGAGCTTAGGGACGAGAGCTTGATGGCCAACCCAGGATAAGAAGACCTTTTTTATACAATTCCAAGCTTAACAACCTACAAGGTATAGGTGCTAGCCAACTTCTTGGTAGAATACACGGGAAAGGAGGAAGCATCCTTGATGGTACGGACCGTAACCAAGAGCAGACAAGGCCGGTCACTAGATAGGTCCAAACTTGCAAAAAGCTCGAAAAGAAAGTGATGGGGGATGTATGAAAGGACAAATGCAAATGAAAAAGTAAGCAAAATCCATGAACAACTCCAGAGGATATAACGCACCAATAGAACTTCCGAGGACTCACGGCACAATTTGATATAACACACGAATCGGTCTGGTGAGATTACTTGCCACCTAGCCTTACTTAAAGGTTAAGATAAGAGTGACGTTGACAATAAACAAGCAATGTTTACACAAGAAAGAAGTACCCAAGTATATTAATGATAATCTATCTATTCTAACTACAATTACAGGGATATTTATACCCATAAGTTAAGGCAACTTACCCAAAAGGGAAAAGACAAAAAGAGTATTTTCTAAGGAAATAATGTATAAGATACAAAAAGGTAAAAATGAATATTCAAGAAAAACAATCATTGGTGAAACGGATTCTATACATGATTTTGCACACATGGCGATGTTATATTGGCAATGCCGTTGGAAGATATGGACAAAAATTGCGGTCAACTTATTTACCCGAGCAAGGGTGGCTGAATCAGTCCAGAGTCTCTCTCTCATCATCTCGGCAAGGGTAACACCAAGTAAGTAATTGGTCAGGCATGAGTGAGAAAGAGGATTAGCTATTCTCCTAACCTTCCATTTCTCAGCACACCATCTGCGAGAAATAGGCAGTCATTCGACTGGGCATAAAGAGTGACTCCACAAAGAAGTACTCAGCTTTGGGAAGAGTTAATTGGAGTAGAACTGATACAGTTTTGGATGTGGAACAATCGGCAACTTCAATTTTGAAATAAGATTGACCGATGCCACGTTAGTGTAACTTCCACTATCCACAATGAAGGTACACACCTAATTATTCACCTTACAGGTGGTATGAAACAAATTCTCCTTCTGCTCCTCCTCTTGTGAGGGATCCAAATTCATTGTACGTCAAACAACCATGATTAACTAATCTAAGTCCTCAGTAAACTCATCTTCTTCAATCAGTTCTTTCTTGACATTTTCTTTCTTGGTAAGGATCTCCTCCTCCATAGGTTTCTTATCTATACTATCTACCTCTAGCTTTGTGATATCTCCCTTGATCACCATTGTTCGTCGGTTCGGATATTGAGCAGCTATGTGTCCAAACCCTTAGTACTTGAAGCACTTGATGTGGCTCGTCTTCCTACCTGATCCTTGGCCCTTCTCATAAGTTCAGGTCAGCACTTCAGCATCACGTCAGCCACTCTAATCATCTCAAACATCCATCTTTCGGCTCAGCTTAGTACTCGACTGAGCTTGGTGACTTGCCTGTCCAATTCAACTAGTCGACATCCTGGCTAACACTCGATTCCTTCTTTGCCTCTATACTCATTGGGCTATTCTGATGGCCTCATCCATTGTGGTAAATCGCTTGAGTTCCATAATGTCTCAAATGTCACCTCTTAACCCAAAAATGAATCTTGAGACTGTTTGAATTGATAGTTCTTTTACTTCACAATGGATCATAAGCATTTAAAATTCTTAAATATACTCATCAATAGTCCGGTTTTCTTATCTCAACTCTTAAAGCCGAGTGAAAGTATCTTAAAGATAAGTTTCTAGCACAAACCTATTTCTAAGTATTCTCTTCATCTCAGGCCAAGTATTAATCTCTTAACAGCCCTCTTACCTTCTCATAGCTTGGAAATTCTTCCATTACATAGTGGCATACCTGGAGAACTCAACAGCAATATTCATCGGCGTTCTCAAATCCATTGAAGCTTAAAATCTGAAGCTTCACATAGTTAGATGCTCTAAGGACTCATACACGCTCTTCTTCAAAATACTCTTCTTCTTCCTTGTCTCCCATGTCCGTCAAATCAATCTGTCTCCTCACCCATCTACCTACTCCTCTACCTCAAACTGGTCGTGCTAGGTTCCAACCTCTAACAGGTTGAGCAACTTGTAAGGTGTTTTACACGACCTCAGTAGATCAGTAAGCCAATGTATGAACAATTTGGGTCAAATCTACCAAGTGATTAACCACCTCATCAAGTCTCTTGCTGGTACTTCTCGAAGTTCCTTAAGACTGTCGTCAATGGTGGACAACTCTACTATTGTCATCTCCCATACCAACATTCACATTTGAGTCTGTCGTTTTCTCTATAGATTCAAATTTTAAACAAACACTTCAGCAAATTAACAGCTAACGTACACAACAGCTAAGATGAACACAATAACTTTCTCTGTTTCACACATAAAACAGAATATAACAAAACTTAAAAAAAAATCAACTATAGCTTACACGAAACCTCCACTCTAATACCAAGATGGTACAGACCATAACCAAGAACAGATAAGGCCAGTCATTGGATAGGTCTAAGCTTGTAGAAATCTCGAAAAAAAAGTGATGGGGAATGTTCGAAAAGACAAATGCAAATGAAAAAGTAAGCAAAACCTACAAATAGCTCTAGAGGATATGATGCACCAATGGAACTTTCGAGGACTCATGGTACAATTCAATATGACACACGAATAGATTTGGTGAGGTTACTCGCCACCTAGCCTTGCTCAAGAGTTAAGATAAAAGTGATACCAGGAATAAATAAGCAGTGTTTATGCAAGAAAGAAGTACTCAAGTATATTAATGATAATTTGTCTGTTCTAGCTACAATTACAAGGATATTTATACCCATAAGTTAGGGCAACTTACTCAAAAGGGAAAAGACAAAAAGGATATTTCCTAAGGAAATAATGTACAAGATATAAAGAGTAAAAATGAATATTCGAGAAAAATAATCATTAATATAATGGATTCTACACATGATTTTGTACATGTAATGATGTTGTAATGGCGAAGCCGTTGGAAGATGCGAACAAAAAGTACGGTTAGCCTACTTGTCCAAGCAAGGGTGGCTAAGTCAATCCGAAGTCTCTCTCTCGTCATTTCAACAAGGATGACACCGAGTAAGTAATTGGCTAAGCATGAGTGAGAATGAAGATTGCCTGTTCTCCTGGTCTTCCACTTCTTGGCATACTATATACAAGAAATAGGCAATCATTCAGCTCAGCATAAAAAGTGACTTGGTAAAGAAGTACTCGAGTTCGGCACGAGTTAGCCAGAGTAAAAGAATCCGCCTTGCCAGACTTTCCAATCCTCAAGCTTGGCTATGGGTCAAAGGCCACCTAATTCCTATCAATCCTTAAGCAATAACAAACCTGTGTGGACTCTCTATGTCAACGAATCATCTACCTTAGGGGGTAAAGGTGCGGGTCTCGTGTTAATAGGCCCGCACAAGATCACGATTTGTTACACCATCAAGTTCGAGTTCAATGCCAACAATAATCAATCCGAGTATGAGGCCCTCATTGCCAGTCTTAAGTTGGCCAAAGAGATCGGCACTGAACACTTAGAGGTCTAATCAGACTCCATATTAGCCGTCTAGCAAGTCTGTTGTAACTATGAGGCTAGGGATGACACAATGGCGAGGTACCTAAAGAAGGTGAAGACCCTTTCTAGCCAAATTCCCTTCGTAGAGTGTCACAGATGATAGGGATCGAAGAACGATCATGTACTCCTAAACCCAAGGGCTAGCTCATATGGTTCACCGAGTTGTCCGAGGTAAGTTAAACACCGAGGAGCACTACTTATCCCTGTCCAACCTACCGAGCTACTTCACTCTCCACATCATCCAAGGGACTGCCAAGGTTATCAGCCAACCCCTCTACAACACACCATTCCAAGCACTAAATCAGGATACAACCAACCCTATAATGTCAAGGCCGAACTAACAGTTGTCAGGAGCCGACCATCCAAGGTCGACCTAAATGTAAGTCACCCCTAAGCCAATCCTAGTCCAGTATCAATAATCAAAACTATCAATGCCAACCAAACCTAATCAAGGCCTACCTCTACTTGGCTTGCAGTATTATTAGGACCACAAAATGAGCAAAATTAAGCATGTTGTCCTTTCTAACATCCATATTATCCTTTCTAACAAAGGATATTCTTTTGGTGTGATTACATTGATACCCCTGTAAATTATTCTCCTTATCCTTGCTAATAGAAATCCTTTTCTGTAATTTTCTATAACTTAGGACTTATCCTAATTAGATATTATAAATACTTGCAAATTGTAATAGCTGCATGAATGGATATATAGAGAATATATTGAACTTTCTCACTGCTCTTATCTAGTCCATTGAGTGTGAACTAATGGCAAGTACACTCCAACCATACTTGTGTATCATATCAAGTGTGACCAAGCTCATGTGAGGCGTTGGTGTATCATATCCATCGTTGGTGCACGGGGACCCCTACTCACCCTTCAACTATCATTTATCTTTTGGACCATCTCAAGGTCCGGACCCACCTCCTTTGGTTATGCGCGATATTAAACTTGTGTGTCCATCCATAAGTCCATATCATTTTCCTAATATCAGAGCCTAGCTATGTTCGAAGCTGGATTTTATTACTGTATTCTTTGAATGGTTTGTTACTGCTCTTGTATGATAGAGATTCTATTGTTAACATTGGAGTTTGGTAGTTGAGAAGTGTTCTGTACTCTTCCCCTATTTCCAATACACAAAACAAAGTATGGTTGATTGCTTGCTTAATGTATAGTTGTCATAGTGTTGGAAGTATTGGTTATTAATCTACTGTTGTATTTGCGGAAAGAACTTCAATTTTATGAAGTAACCATCAATGTTAAATTCAAGTATGCAAGAAACTTTGGGAAACCAAGAAAGTAGTACTTGACATGGCCAAGTACATAAGCAGCAAGAGCAAGGCAATGGTCGGTTTGGCCTAGTTAATGCCCTAACACGACTACCCTGAGCTAAAGGAGTTAGTAAGGATGCTAAACGAAGGTTAGCACTTGAAGAGATTGAGGAAGAAGCAGAAGGAGATGACAATGTAGAGGAATACTACAAGGCTGAAGAAAGAAATGTATGAACCCCTAGAGTCAAAAGATTAAGGATGCATATTCCAAGTTTTTCTGGAAGTAATGATACTAAGGACTACATGGATTAAGTAGATAAGATTGAAAAGCAGTTTGAATGCTACGAAGTGCTTGATAATGCAAAGGTTAGACTTGTTGTGTTGGAATTTACTGGTTATGTTGCCTTGTGGTGGAAAAACTTGCAAGCCACCCAATAAAGAGAAAGAGAAAGAGAAATCAAGAGATGAGATGAAATAAAGAGGGTTATGAGGAGAAGGTTTGTACCAAGCTACTATCTTCAAGATGCCTTCAAAAGGTTACAGAAACTGAGGCAAGGAGGATCAACTAATGAAGCTTATGTCGAGGAATTCCAGATGTTGATGATCCAATGCGAAGTCAACGAGCCTAAAGACCGAACGGTATCTCGATTGATCAGGGGACTGAAATATGAGATCGGACATATCTTAGAAACCATGGAAATTAAGTCACTTGACAAATGCTATTCGACCTGCCCAAAGGATAGAAAGGCATAGAATAGGAAGGTTCTAATCACCGATTAACCGACCAAGCAGTAGTCGAATTGTTCCGAGCAAACCTGTACAAATGAAACCAAGTAATATTACTGAGACTCGACCTACTTAGACCATTTGAGCAGACGAGAAGGAAGGCTCGAGGAAGTTTGAGAAAGGCCAGAGTTCAGGTAGAAAGATGAGTAAGATCAAGTATTTTAAATACCAAATATTTAGACATATAGCCGCCCAGTATCCAAATAGAAGGATTATGGTGATCCGAAGTGAGATGCCAACTCTTGAAGTGGATAGTACTAACGATGAAGTAGAGGAACTAAAGGAAGATGGATAGACCAAGTTGTCCAAAGAGGAAGTTATCTACAATGAGGAAGGCAACTTTATGCCGACTACTCTAATATTGAGGAGGATAATGAGTGTCAGTCCTGTGCCTAAAGACAAACAAAGAGAAAATCTCTTCCACATCGAATGCAAGGTAAATGAGTCAATGTGCGCCCTAATAGTTGATAGTAAGAGTTGCACCAATGCAACCTCTGCATTTATGGTCCAGCAATTAAAATTGCCGACTAAGCCCTACCCAAAACATTATAAGCTTCATTGGCTCAATGATAAGGGAGCTTTACAAGTGAACAAACAAGTGTTTGTGCCAATCTGCATTGGCAAATATCTAGATAAAGTACTCTGTAATGTACTACCCATGAGTGCATCCCACATTCTACTTGGACAACCATAAATGTTCGATCGTGCAGTAATATATGATGGAAGGAGGAATACTTGTTCTTTAAAGTATGAAAGTAGGAGGGTGAAATTGAGTCCTATGACTTCCAAGCAAGTAAAGGTCATGCAATCCCAACTAAGCTGAACCTTGAAGAGAGAAGCTTTGATATTGACCTAAGCTGAACTGAAAAGAGAGATAAAGCTCGAAGGACTGACCTATCTACTAGTCCGAAGGATTCTAGAGTTAAGACCCAAAGAGGAGCTGCCTGTCAAAGTAAAAACCTTACTAAAAGAATTTACCGACCTGTTTACAGAGGAGCTACCAGGAGCATACAATTAACCTGCAACTAGGAGCTGCAGTGCTAAACAAACCTACTTATAGGCTAAATCTTGAACAGACTATCAAGCTGTAGAACTAAGTAGAAAAGTTGATGAGGAAGGGGTATGTGCACGAGTCCCTTAGTCCCTGCGTAGTATTGGCCTTGTTAATACTAAAGAAAGATGGTTGTTAGAGGATGTGTGTAAATAGCTAAGAGATCAATCGAATCACCATCAAATACAAGTATCCCATACCTAAGCTTGATGACATGCCAGACAAGTTAAGCAGAGCAAGAGTGTTCTCCAAGATCAACCTTAAATTTGGATAGCATCAAATCCGAATGTATAAAGGTGACTACCACATTCAGAATGCACCATAGATTATATGAATGGCTTGTAATGCCGTTTGGACTGTCTAACGCATCAAGTACATTTATTTGTCTAATGAATCATGTGCTTCAAGAGTTACTAGGGAAGTTTATTGTAGTTTATTTTGACAACACCTTGGTGTACTGTCCCAACTCGGAGACCCACCAGTAACATCTTCAAAGTGTCTTTGAGAAACTCCAAGGTAAACAGCTTTACGACAATTTGAAGAAGTGTGACTTTTGCCAATCCTAGGTGATATTCCTTGGATTCGTTGTAAGTAGTGGTAGAATAAGAGTTGACAAAGAGAAGATCAGAGCAATTACCAAATGGCCAATGCCGACCACTCCAGCTGACATGAAAAGTTTCTATAGCCTGGCTTCATTCTATTATAGATCTATAAAGAATTTCAGTATGATTATGGCCTCACTCACCGAACACTCAAAGAGGAATGTTGAATTCAAAAGAGGAGAGAAGAAGTAAAGGAGTTTTGAGGAAGTGAAGAACAGGCTAATCACAACCCCTGTCTTAGCTCTACTAAGCCTTGATAAAGTATTTGAAGTAGAGTGTGATACATCTGAACTAGGCATAAGTGTCGCAGTGATGCAAGAAGGTCGACCTATTACCTACTTCAGTGAGAAACTTCGAGGAGCTATACTCAACTATTATGCCTATGATAAGGAGTTTTACTCCTTAATCCAAGCCATAACAATATGGCAACATTATCTACTGCCTAAGAAATTTGTGATCTACATCGATCATGAATCCTTGAGATATTTGAAGAGCCAACCCAAGTTGTCTCGGAGACAAGCTAAATGAGTCGGGTTCATAGAGGGTTTTTCCTATGTCATGAAATATAAGAACAAGAAGAACAACATAGTGGCTGACACCCTATTGAGACAACATACCCTTTTCACCGAACTGCAAATAAGGCTACTTGGTTTTTCAACTGTAAAGAATTTTTATGCTGAGGATCCACACTTTGGTCCTATCTATGCTCGATGTGAGGATGGACAAACACTAGATGACTATCACAGGGAATACGGATACTTATTTAAGAAGAGGAGGTTACGTATCCTGACCTGTTTCATGAGAGAGTTGCTAGTGCACGAGGTGCATGGAGGAGGATTGATAAGATACTTTGGCTAACGTTGAACCCATGCAATACTAACTGCGATATTCTTTTGGCCAAGAATGATGAGAGATGTACAATCTGTACTAAAAATGATAAGGATCAAAGGAAGAAGAAAAAAAACAGCAACGGATCTGGAACGAATAGGAATGGGTATTTAGAAAGAAAAATTGGTATAAAGAATAGGAAGGTTTGACGATGAACGTGAATGGATATAACTCACCAAGACACAGACACAAACACAATTAGGGGGGTTTGAGCTCAAAATAAAGTTCGATATGACTCACGAACACTAAATGTGGCTTGGGGGTTCCAACTGAAGGTTAGATGCAACTCACTAACTGGTTTAAATGAAGGGGTTCACCACAATCTGAGAACAAGATTGATAAGAACGCGAGGACGATTAAAGAGTCTAATCAATACTCGATAATCTGGCAAATGCTAACTCAAGTATAGCCTTGCTTGAAAGAGGAAAGTTTCACTCTCTGTATATTCTTCTGTATATATATATATATATATATCTGTGTATACAACAGTTACTATTTATAGCAAGTCTTAAACCCTAGTGGCAAAACTGTAAATAATGTATAAGATCTAAACCTTAAAGAATCGGGCCTATTAATAAAATAAGAGAAAACATATATAAGAATACAAAACTGTGCATTTTACAAAAGTCAGCATACAATCACTCGGCATGTCTTGGGAATAGTAGTATCCAAACCGGACGGGGTCAGCAACTTGACGTACGGGTTCGGGAAAGAGTCCCTGAACTCTCGGGTAGCTTGGTCGAGATACCAGAGAGGTCGACCCATAATTGCCGAGTATTTGATTCAGTCGGCACGAGTCTTGCGGTACTGTACCGAGTGGTTCTTGGCTCTCATGTCCTCGGTTTCTCATCTTCTCGGTAGACAACAGGCTTATTTCCTAGTGGCTCCTTTTCTTCCCCTTAGCCTTCTGTCATTTGCTCAGCTTCGACCAAAGTTATTTAGCCTTGGCCTTAAATTGTTCGACCTCAAGTTAGAACAGGTCGACATCTTCTTTTGGAGGGTCGGTGTTAACTTTGAGTAAGTCGGCCTAGGCTTGGACATAGTCAAAGGCTGATTCCCATCAGGAAAGGTATGCGACCTATCGAAAAGCGAAGAGTCGAGCTAAGCAAATATATTATCTACCCTTGCCTATCCCAACCAAACCACGGTTTGAGCTGAGTATGGATTTCATGTTAGGACGACCGAAGACGACTCGAGGGAAGGATTCCATCATGGTGGTCGTGGATTGATTTAGCAAGATAGCACATTTCGGGCCCTATTCTAAAACTAACAACGCTTCAAGTATCTCTTTTCTTTTCTTGTAAGAAATTATCAAACTTTAAGGAATACCCAGAACTATTGTTTTGGATCGAAACCTAAAGTTCATGAGCCACTTTTGGAGGACGCTCTGGAAGCAAATGAGAACCAAGCTATTGTACAATACGTCCTACCATCTACAAACCGATGGACAGACCGAAGTTGTCAATAGAACCATAGGAACTTTGTTATAGGTTACTGTCAGACGAAACATGGCTGATTAGGATCTATGTTTGCCAATCATTAAATTCACATACAACAGGACCGCCCATAACGTAACAAATACATCTCCATTCAAGGTCATCTAAGAGTTTAACCCCAAGCTCTGGATGGACCAAGCACCCTAACCGAGACCCAATGATGACCAGCCAGCTGCAGAAAGAGTTGACGCCATTAGAGCTATGAACCAGAAGGTTGTAAAGCAATTGAGCCAAGCTGCTATTAAGCTCAAGAAGCGAAGCCAAAGACAGAAGAAGAGAGAATTTCAACCTAGTGATTTAGTCTAGATACATCTCAATAAGGAACAATTCCAAAACTTAAGGAAGAGCAAGTTGTCTCCTAGAGCCGACAGACCTTTCAAAGTGCTTGAAAAGATCAATCCTAATGCCTATAGGATTGATCTACCTAAAAGATATAGAGTCTTGAACTCCTTCAACATTGCCGATCTTTAACCATACACTCTCGAAGACAAGCAACCTGGAGTTAAACTAGATTTGATCCCAAATCTTAAACAACTCGAAGAAGGTGATAGGGATCAAAGACCAATCATATACTCTCAAACTCAAGGGCTAACTCAAATGGTTTGCCGAGCTGTTTGAGGTGAGTTAAACGCCAAGGAGCAGTACTTATCCCAATGCAACCTACTGAGCTACTTTACTCTCTACACCATTTAAGGGACTTCCGAGGTTATTAGTCGACATGCCAAGCTGACCACTCTACAACACACCAATCCAAGCACTAAATCACGATATAGCCAACCCTATAGTGTCAAGGCCGAACTAATAGTTGTTAGGAGCCAACCATCTGAAGCTGACCTGAATGTTAATCGCCCCTGAGCCAACCCTTGTCCAATCCCAATAATCAGAACTGCCAATGCCAACCAAACCTAATCAAGGCCCACCCATGCTTAACTCGTAGTATACTTGGGACCATAGATTGAGCAAAATTACACCCATGCTATCCTTTCTGACATCCATATTGTCCTTTCTAACAAAGGATATTCTTTTGGCATGATTACATTGATACCCCTGTAAATTATTCCCTTGTAAATTATTCCCCTTTTCCTAGCTAGTAGAAATTATTTTAGGTAATTTCTTGTAACCTAGGACTTACCTTAATTATGTATTATAAATACTTTCAAATTGTAATAGCCGCATAAATGGATATACATAGAATACACTGAACATTACTCTCAAGCTAAGTGTCATTTTCGGCATACTCTTGACCTACTCTTATCTAGCCTATTGAGCGTAGACTAGTAGCGAGGGCATTCCGACCATACTGGTACATCATATCAAGTATGATCTGAGCTCATATGAGGCGTTAATGCATCATATTCATCGTCAATGTATGAGAACCCCTACTCACCCTTCAACTACCATTTATCTTCTGGACCATCTCACAGTCTGGACCCACCCCCTTTGGTTACTTGTAATATTAGGCTTATGTATTTATCCACGAGTCTGTATCAACGAAGATCCCCTGACTCGAGAATTTAGTGACATATTGGCTATGCAAACTCGCCTCCACTAGGATATAAAAACTGAAGGGGAGGGATAGGAAGATCTTTATAGAGTACCTGCCAGAAAAAAGCATAACTTCAGTTTCGACTGACGTCCTAGAATTGACAACTGCTGCACCAGAGTCAAGCTAGATGGACCCCATTTAGAGTAAGGCACACTCTCGAATAATAAGAGGGAAGCGAAGAAGCTTAGATATCACGCTACCAACTACACATTAGTTAATGGCGTCCTATACCGCAGGGGTATCAACTTCCCCTTACTTAGATGCTTACGAGAAGGTAAGGGCCTGTGCATCATAAAAGAGCAACATACCGGAGAGTACAGTAACTATATTTAGTCCCAAGCCCTCTACCTTCGAGAACTTTGACTCTAGTATTACTGGCTTACAATGAGATAGGATGCCAAATCGATATCCTAGAAGTGCCCGCAATACCAGAAGCACACCCCTATTAGTCATGCACCTAGCACTAGTCTCTAGCCTTTGACTAACCCATGGCTATTCGCACAATGAGGTATCGACATCCTCGAGACCTTCCCCAAGGCTTCAAGAGAACAGCAGTTCATAATTGTTTCTATTGACTACTTCACCAAGTAGGTAGAAGCCGAAGCAGTTGCAAAGATCATAGAGAGAAGTATTGAATCTTTTGTTTGAAACAACATCCTCTTTCGGTTTAAGGTTCCTTATACCCTTATCATGGACAATGCACGATAGTTCAACAACCCTAAATTTAAGGAATTTTGTGTCAAGCACTATATCATGTCGTACTTCACTTCAGTCGTCCATACCCAGTCAAACGGACAGGTTAAGGCAGCCAACCGGATCATCCTAGACAGCTTGAAGTAGCGAGTAGATAAAGCTTGTAGCGCTTGGGTAGACGAGCTGCCCAACATCCTATGGGGATACAAGATCACTCACCAAACTTCCACTAGTGAAATGCTCTTTCACCTAGTGTTCAGATCCAAGGTAATCCTCCCCATTAAACTTGAACTCCTCAACCTCCAGACTCAAAGCTTTGAGGCCACCCTTAACGAATCCATGTTGCAAGCCAATGTCAGCATTATCATAGATTTGAGACCTCATTGCTACTTAAGTAGCTACATACCAACATCGAGCCACCCGATACTATGATCAAAAGGTCAAACATAAGAAATTCAAGGGTAGCGAATTTGGTTTTCCAGAAGTTAGAAGCCACTGGCTTGCAAGAAGGATAGGATAAGCTAGCCCCCAATTAGGAAGACCTGGTTAGAGTAAAGGAAAGTGTAGGCAACGATGCATATAGATTAGAAAGACTAGAAGCCAAGCTCATTCCACGTACATGGAATGCCGATAATCTTAGGCTTTGTTTCGATTAGCACGCTTGTAAATCCTTTCTAAATGATGAATGAAAGTTACATTTTATAATTGTTGTCTACCATTCTTTCCCTCTCCTCTCATCATCCGAGCCCACAAAAAGGGTTAACAGACCCACTTTTTGGGCAGGTCAAAACACAACTGACCTAACCACCCTTGAGTAACCTCAGCAAGGGGAAATACCCCTTTTACAAAGGAACTCTTACTTTTCCGGCAAGTCAGAACGCCACTAACCTAACTCCCCTCGAGTAACCTCAACAAAAGGAAACACCCCTTTCACAGAGGAATCCCACTTTTTGAGCAGGTCGAAACGCAAACACCCATTACACAAAGGAACTCCCTTTTTTTAGGCAAGCTAGAACACCACCAACCTGACTTCCCTCGGGTAACCTCAATAAAGGGAAACACCCCTTGTACATAAGAACTCCTATGCAAAATTATAACAAAAAGTAAAATAAAAAAAAAAGGTTTGAAAGCACACAAAATGGGACATTCATAAATTGGAATTTCATTCATAGCTTTCTAATGACAATGTTAAGGCTAGCATTTTGACCTAGAATACAAAGAGGAAAAACAAAACTATTGCCTAGGATCAACTAACTCTAGCAGCTCCGAAAAGTCTAAAGCTTCAATTTGCTCGGAGCACTGATCCGCGGCTAACCCCTGAGGAGGTTAGCTTTGGGTTGAAGCGAAGGTTAGAGGTTGCTCACGTAGATCAGTAGGAGGACCACCCAAATTTTGATCACCCCGAGAAGCACCCTCTAGGGTAGCCTCCTACCAAGCTATTAGGGTAGAAGTGGATGTAGAAGTGCTTTGCTCGGCCCCAGCAGCAGAAGGGGTACCTTGGACATTACAGGCCACTTAAGTGGCCTCCCTCTTTTTCGCTTGGGCCTCCCTCTTCTCCTTGAAGATAAGGGAATCCAAGAAGCTCAAGTCGAAGTCCAGATGATAAGAGAGCACCTATCTCTTAGTATAGCAGGTGCAATCGATGGATAGGTCTTCCAACTTATCCAACCACTCATCCATCATCTAATAATCAGCTACAGCCTTCTTCGCAGCGACATCGCTAAAGAACTCTCCACTCTCCATCTTAGAGATGATCTCCTCCACTCTGAAACTCTTCCCCACAACTCCTAGATCTGCTACTTTAACCTCACCTTCAAAGCAGCTAGCTCCAGCGAAGTGTCTTTGACACTTTTGCACTCGGATGCCTTCATTGCCAGCTCAATTTGCAACTTGGCGATCGATGCCTTTAGCTCGGCGTTTTCCTTCTCAAGTTAAGCCTTAGCCTCTCTCACATCATCCAATCTCTAAGAGAGACAAGCCTTAGTCTTCTATTCCTCCTCGAGCCGAGCCTCAAGTTATCAACCCCCTTTGCAGCCTTTTCTATAGCTTATCTCTCCCATTCGGTACCCTTCAGCCCCCTTAAAGCCTAGCCACCTACATATAAGAGTAGCACAAGTGCCAGTTAGCTTTAGCAAATTTTCCCAAATATTTTTCAGTAGTGGACTCTACCTCTCGCAAGTCCTTCTCAACCTTACACAATGCTTCTTGCAAACCCTTTACCTCTTTCTAGGCAACATCGTATTTACTTAATTAAAGCAGCACTTGACCATAATACTATAGAGAAGCACAAGCCGAGGTTAGTTCAACGACAATGATGAAACATGTCGAAGTAAAGAAGCAAAGGCTTACCTATGGTATGAGCGTGCTCAAATGGCCTACCATCTCCATGGGGTCGCCCTTACCTACTATAAACAACCCTTCTAGGACTACCCAGTCACTAGGGGTGTAAGACTCCAGTGAGACCTAGTAGCTGAGAGTCCAATGCCGTAATGTAAGGACATTGGCTCAGACCTCCCACTTTAGCTTCAGGAGCTTTCCCCTAACCTTCTTCATCTCGAACTCAGGAACCTGGTTTAAAAGCTCTTTGTTCTAAGAGACATATGAAGCTTCCTTGAATGAGTCCAACTCGATCCCCAAGTACCTAAACTTGTTAAGGACGTCAAAAACTCGTCCCCAAGTTCGCCTATACATATGCAAGGATGAGACGTCGGACACTTGGTCTATGAAGCACGACTCAAGGGCACCCTCGCCAGAGACCTCTATTTCTTTTCTCCAGGCCCTACCTCCTCGCCGTTTCGAGAGCCTTCCTCTTCCGCCTTACCAAGTCAGGAAAGGCAATAGCCACAACCATCTCCTCCTCCTTTCCCGTAGGAGGGGAAAGCAATTATAGATCTAGCTCCTCAATACCAACGGGCTAATCCACTATAAGAATGAGCTCGCCAGTAGGGAAAAAGGCAAGAGAAGGAAGAGCCACGCCCAAAGGCTCTGCATCCAGTGGCTTTTCTCGGATACTGATGGTAATCCTTTGAGGAATAGCCATCAATCATGTCCTACTGGTCTCCCCAACCTCCCCCTTCACCTGTACGACCTTTCCCTTCAACTTGGACACCTTAACTCTTGTTTGCCGATGGCTCTTCACCTCATACATAGAGGGATAAAGAACTCTCTCGACTAAATTTTTGCCTGTAAAAATATATTGAAGTAATGAGAAAAAAAGAAAATGAGACAAAAACAAAAGAAATAACTACTATCATTCGCCAACTCCACCATGACTTGCACGAACAAGTAAGGTCCCCCATTTTAAAAAGGCATTGGACGAAGCATGTCTACACTAGCACAACAAATGAAGATGTTTGCAAAAAGAACAAATCTGTACCTTCGGCCCATTTTCTCACCACAACTTTCTTCATACTGTGGAAGAGTTCGAAGATTGAATACCGAAAGTATCTCTCTACGATCTTCGTGCCATTTATCTCCTAGTTGTATCTGAGGGCCATGAAGGCTTAAATTTCTTAAGTGACCTCTACATCACTAAGGCCAAGCCCCTTTTAAGCCTCGGTCCACTGCATCCAAAAGTCTGCCTCTTCAAGTAGCTCAACCACTACGTATTTGTCTTGCCAACCCTTCATCAAATTTGTAAGGTCGCAGAATAGCTTCTTTCCTGGGCATAGTTAGAGGTATGGCTACCCCCCGATGCTCTTCCACTTGTAAAAATGGTCGAAAGGCTCGGGAATAACCCTTATCACCAGATACTCGCAGAATGCCTAGAAAACCTTTAACACTCTCTACCCATTAAGAAGGACCTGTACCGGACTGCACCAGTAGTAATTGAAGAATTCTCTTTCGAAGTGATTTGGAGGGAGTCACTACCCAAACTCTAAGCACTCCTTGAACACCATGAAGCACTTCCCTGATAGCAATGCTACTCGATCCTTGCTCGATAATCATGTCTACTACCCAAGGATGGCTTCAACAATGAAGTTACCTAAGATATAACTGAAGGCAAAAAGTTTACTCTTATTCACCCAGCCACTAGGCCCCTTGCCCGTTCTAAGCACATCAAACAAATCCCTAAAAAAGGGCAAGGAGGCATATGCACATACATCTCTTGGGATAGCATTGATGAGTGTAGCCTTATCCAATGCCTCTACGGCTATCCTAATGGGTTCATCAAGTTATGTTAGCGATGAAACTTCATCCTCTCCTACTCAAGGGGGATCACTCCTTGTTGATTCAAAGTAAAAAATGTTGTGCCGTAACGAGTCAAAACCCGTTTCACCTATGTTAGCCGACATGGTTACATAAGGTGATGAAGAAGAGTGAAGATTGAAAAGCTTTTGAAGAAAGTTTGGTGCAAAAGACTGGAATTTACAGTAACAAAACAAAGAGATTGCAGAAAAGTGATCCATCGTCATGATTGTACTATTTATAGGCCAAGCATTTGGGAAACCATATAGGTGGTTATCGAGATTTGTATAAACATAAATCCCTTAAAATGTTGCTAAGTAGAAACGTGGAGTAAGTTTTGATTAGATAGCTACCTTTAAAAGGCAAAACTCATGTAGCTACACACTAGTCTACTATGATAGGATACCTGTTACATCACATTTAATGCATGGAAAATAGGCACTCTAACTTCAAAATTTGAAAAAGTTTCTTCCATAAGAAGTTCTGTTGGGGTCCCTCCAACTTCCATCTGGTTAGCATGGTGAAAGAATAATGCAATCATGCCTATTCAATTCAGCTAGGCCTACTCGAAGCCTCAAATCGCTTGCCCAGTGAGATGCGAAGGCATCCTAATCTAACACCCCAACTAAGGCTCTATCCTGTTCGGGTCATTAACACTTCACTTCGGGATAATTGCTCAGCTCTTGCCACTTCGGACATCTTAGGCTAAGGTGTTCACTGCCTTAGACATTACCGTCTTAACTTACTACCAACTCGATCCTATACCTTCTCCACGTCTAAGCTGTAGCACCAAATCAAGCCCCTTTGAGTTACATCGGCTACCTACCTGAGCAGCCCATATATCCCATCTCCTTGCCTCTACTTCGGCAATGAGACTGTGTAGAGTAGGGGAGACAAGTGTTGACAAGGCTCTTTAGACATGAGTTCCTTAAACTCGTCTAGATCTGACATGTCTTACCACTTGAAGCTCACCTCTCTAAGCTCACCTCTCTAAGCTCAAGCCTTAGGCTCAGATTGACCGAGCCCAAAAAGCTCTTTTAATGGCTAGAATACACAAGACAAGGATAAGATACCAAGTCAACAGCCACCTCCGGTATAAGTGGGACACATCTGACACCACGACCCCACTCCCCCATACTTATGGGAGATGATCTCTCCTATTAACTGTCTTCTAACTACTGGTGCCACCCCACTATAAATACTCGATCACCATCTAATGGTAAATCTCTTTATACTTTGTACACTAAAGCTTGCCTATTATTCCCAAGCATCCTTTACTCTCTAGAATTCATTGCTAACTTAAGCATCAGAGTAGCTACGCCAGACAATACCCCAACGTCCCCTCACAGTGTTTTATTTTGTTAGCTTACCATACGCAAAGCCCAATTACTACCAATAAATACCTTAAAACGATACAATCTTATCATTTTCATAAAATCCTATGCCATTTTGTTTAAAATTGTTTTAATGCACAATCTTTTTGTCTTTTGCAAACAAATCATATCAAATACCAGCCTAATTCCCTTTTAATAAGAAAAGAAGAGAAAATCAATGTGAGACAAGAATTTCATGTTGAGCTGAGGTTACTATTATTTCATATTGAAATTTTTACAAGTTAGGTATAATGGAATTTGTTAATGGTCACCATTCCGCCCAAGGCTCGAATAGCCTAAGTTTACTTAAAGGCTCAGCGAAGGCAATGTTAAGTTCTTCCTGGCATGTATGAAGACCAACTCAACACACGTCCCAACCCTATCCGTCCAACTTAAGTTAAACCCTGAGCACTCAAGAAGTCCTTTCCTATGGTCACTAAGCTCCACCTTCAAGCAACAAGGAAAGAGCCTGCCTATAGCTCAAGATAACCTTAGGGAAGCTCACCATCTAAAACAGTTAAGTTTACCCCTCTCCTCGCCTCCTTCTCTCTCTTAATTAAATGCTGAATGATTGCTTGACATACAGCTTATAGCCTAGCCACCAAGCTATGGCAGCAATTTACACCAATGTGACAAGCCCATCTCTCAAGATTCCACCAACTGATAGGAGAGAAAAAGTCTTTTCTCATATTGATAACACTACCACCTCGAACTTCATTCCACCTAATCTTCTCTTATCACGTGTCCAAATAAGTGAGCCCCCTTAACTTAAAAATAGAATGCAAGCCATCAAGTAAGGGGATCTTAGAACCTCTTGGGAACTCTCTCAACCTATAAACTCGCATATTCTCTAGAATTCAAACACTTTCCTCGCTAACTTGGATGTCGGAGGGCCCTTAGTAGTAATACTATAGGGGACTTTTTGCAAGCACATTGCTACATACGACCAATAGATCACCAAAAGTTAACTCAAGAGTTATACCAATCATATCGATTATCACTAGAATTGTTATTTTTGTTTTCTGTTCTTATCTGAATGGTTTAATGTTATACGATTATTGATTCATCTTTATATATGCCCATTTTTGTTATAACAAATATCTTATTTCTATCGATGTTGTCAAACTCGAACTAGAAGGTTGAGAAAGGGTTAATAGTCAACCAGAATCAACAAAAATATTATAATAAAATTCATATTTATTTATAAACTAATAAAATTAATTATCTCCTTGATAATTAAAAGTTGAGAATTTTTTACAGTTTTTTTTTCTTTGATCTATATTTCTTTTTATAGCAAATTAGTGTGTGTTCTGGAAAATTACAAGAAAAAGTAATATATTTTGACTCAGAAAAAATCAATAGATTCTTTTAGAAATCGGGTTACACCACTTGGTTCAATCGATTGAATCGGGTTTATTATCAATAATGATCAAGAGAATGGCTCAAATTGGTTTTATAGAAAGGTTACATTTAATCAAGTTAAACCAGGAAGATCAACCCAGGTCTGATCCTCTGGTTTTCATTTTAAATGTCCTTAAGAATATTCACAAATGTAGCCATATAGATAGTAATTTTGGTTTGATTTTAATCCAAACCAAATTAATGTAATATAAAGTAATGTTTCGTTTCTTAATTTTTTGAATCAAACTAGATAATTCGATTTAGCCCAGAAAAAGAAAAAAAGACCTAAACAATTCAGTTTAAAAATCTTTTTCAAATAAAAAATTAGTTTTGAATTAGTATAGTTCATAAGTTGAAGGTAACTTAAAAGATTTACATTCATGATTTACTGGCCATATTGTAAGTAGTAAATTAATTGGCAAATCAATATTTGATAATAATAACACAGATTAACACCATGGCAAGAGATTGATGAAGCTACTATTGATGTAAGAAGGAAATTACAAAAGAGTCCCGATACGTAATTTTTTTCCTAAATCTAGCAAATAGGTAAAATTTTGAGAAAACCAATATATTTTGATAATATTTTACATAAGAATTAAAATTTTTACAGACAATAAGTTTCGTTCTATATAAAATTTTCTTTTAAATCTCATGTTATAATAAAAGAATATTTTAATAAAAATAAAGTATTATTTATTTTAAAAACTTTCAAACCAATAATTAATTTTCGACCTAGTTTTGATTTATATGGTTGAACCAATAGCAAATCTTAGGTTTGGGAAAATTATCAAAGATTAAAACTAGAACATATATATTTATTACGAACTTGAGCTCTTTTACTAAGATCCATACGTTGAATATGATTTGAGCCTAAGTAAAACCAAAACATTCTCGCAGAACGTAGATATTTCATGAGTTTCCTAGATAGAAACAACAACAGAAATTAGAAAAACGATGGCACAACGCAAAACGTCTACCAAGCAGAATCTTCGAGAACATCTCACCCACCATTAATTTCCCACCCAACAGTTATTTTACCACGTGATTAACAAGTCAACTGCCTCTCTAAAGCAGTTAAATTTACTCTGTACAACTAGGACAATGCATATTATTAATAATCTTCTTAGACCTTCTCTACTCTCATAATCTTATACACTTTATCTTTTTACTCTCTCAATCAATTTACTTACTTAAACATTAAAATGGTAGCATCAACACCTCTTTAACTTTGTAGATTGATTATCACAAGCTCAGTATCCAAATTCAACCACATTCAATTATCACACATGGATTTTGTCTTTTTCCACACACTAAACAAATTCTCTTCAAAAGCATTTAGGAGTAGAATTGGCGATACATACACTTGCACAAATCGCAATTCATTTTCCCGCCAATCTTTTGAATATTGAATTCTATTGAAGATGTCGTAATCAAAGCACCAAGAAAACTATTCTACCTTAAGCCAAATAGCGAGAAATAACCAATAAAACCACAAAGCTATAATCCATAGTCACTATGAATCCTAGATCAATCAATTGCGATGAATCAAACCAGAATTGGTTAGGTTCAACTCTAAACTAGACTGGAATCGACTTACGAACTAGACTGGAATCGACCTATCGATTCATCGAACCAATCCAAATTTGTGAGTTATAGGCCTAAACTATAGCTTGACCCATCAAGCTTAGCGAGTCAGCGCAGTTTAACGTGCTTGACTTGCCAAAACCAGGGGTCCAAGCTTGGGTCGAAGAACCAACAATTCCACCCATCAATTTCAATTCGAAAATTAAAAAAAAAAATGTAATTAGATAAATTAAATGTAAATATTTCCTCTAATTAAAATATAAAATAAAATTAAATATATATGATTATTCATATCTATAAATTAATATGAAAATCGAACGATATATCTCAATTTATAAGAAAAAATTCATTAAAATTGTATATTTTAATATTAATAAAAGTAGATAGTTATGGTATAAATATATTACTTTAATAACTAAAGGAGTTTAAGGTACAAAATATTACAAGTTTCATATAATTTTACTTAACTTTTCAAAAAGTAAATACTTTTATAAATTAATATATTTTAATAATTTATGAAAATACTAGTATGTTTATAATTTAATGCAATTAAAAGTTACAAAAAATATATTTATGCTATATATAAAATGGCAAGTGTATTATAGATTTTAGATAAACCATATTCTCTTTACAATACTCGATTGACTTCCACATAAATTATATTATTTTTTAAAGTTTTGGTTCAAATAATGAAATATCACAATGAGTATTATCTATTACAAGTTTAGTCTCACATTTACTATATTGATAAATTTTCTTTGAGATATTATCTATAAAAAGAAGTTTTTTCACTCAATTCTCTAATTGTAGATATATAATAATAATTACGTATTATAAAAAATACAAATTATTAATCTCAGTGCTCAATAATTAATATAATAAAAATTAAAAAAATTAATTGATTCATAAGTCAAGAATGACCAATTAAATTATCTAACTAAGCGAATCGGTCCGAACCAAACTCAACCGGACCAATCCCAGTTCAAGAGGAAAGAGGCGCTTGACCCGGGCGTGGTCTAAATTCGTGTGTCGAATTAACAGTCCTATTACTGAGGTGATAGGATCAGTTGAGATGGTGTTTGGTTTCCACCATCCGTAGTGTTTGTACCAATAAACACTAAATATGATGAGAAATTTGATTAAACAGGCAATGGCTTTTCTCCTTTCGTCGCCTTCATCATATTGTGTCCAGAAAGGAGCAAAATTCGTATCTTTTAACCACAACATCACGGATCCCTAAAGCAACGGTCCATGTCTGCTCTTATATTAATTTCGACGATAGTTTTGGGACAGGTTTCAACCTTTTCATGAATGCTCATACTGTTTTCTTATGATGTTTATTTTATATATGTAGGAGTAGGAAAAAACACTTAGCACAGTGTTAAGGATATTTTTACTGTTTAGAGAACATGTCTTATATTGTCAGTACCTTTTGCAAACCCTAGTTGATATTTACGCATATCAGAATAAGGAAAAAAATAAATAAATATGTATGAATATGAATATGAATATACGCACAATGGGATTGGGATAGCAATTTAATGCATGCTACATAGGCCTGCCATGCCCCATTGTCGAGGTATTTACTAATAAATGGAGCGCATAGGGGATTTATTTATTTATTTTAGTTTTTTCTTATAACTCCCATCTTTAGATGAGACGGAAATGGAAATTGAGGTCAAACATCGATCCTGTCCAACGATTAGCAATTGTATATGTTCGAGATTAGGTTTTATATATATATAACCAATTAGATTTTATTAGGGTTTTCCAAATCTTCCTAGTTAACTTTAGATGTCTTGTTTACAATATGAAAGTTAGTTGAGTTTGAGAATTATAATGATATTATTCTAAGAATGTGGTTATGCTTTTATAATTTTTTAGGATTAATAATATTGTTACTGACTTGTAATTGATTAACTCTTATGTTCATTGAGTATTATACTTAATAAGACTTTTTAATTGTCATATTTATGTGGTATTGTAAGATTTATAGTGTTTTTTGTACTAATATGATAATTTTAGTTGTTAAATACTATGACTCGAATAAGTTAGAAATGAAATTATAATTAAAAGATAGGGATTATTACTCATCCAAATTGAGGTAATTATCTATTTTTAATAATTTTCATTGAAAATATAACATATAAAATAAATAGAACCAAATAATTCTCATACAATCTCAATTATCCTGGATATTATTCAATTACGATCCCTAATTGATGGTATGGTATTAGTCTCAATTCTCGATCGAATAAGCATACACCTCATATATCTGACGGATTTTCCTTCTTGATTATTTTATTTTTGGTTTTGGTTTTATAATGAGTATGACGTATGACACACGTTAAAGAAGGCCATGCAACAATGTGACAATGCATTGAAATTATATCGAATCGTTAATAATCATGTGGTTAGCTGTCTCGAATGTATGCTAAAAATTGGCCGGGCGTATAGTAATTAAATCATCATAGCATCACTTCATATAATTACCACCATGATTATGTCCTGAAGCAACACGATATCCTGCCGGCATATAAATTAACGCCTAAGGATATACACCCGCCAAGATATCGATGCAATACCTTTTTTTTGTTTTTTTTTGTTTTTGGTAAGCATAATAATGGTAAGTTGTTTCTGACATGTGTACGCTTATAAGGATGTCCCTAAACGATTTTCTCTAACATTGGAGCATCACTATTAGTTCCTAGAGCCAAAGCCAGTCTCCTTTTAAGTTTTTTTTAAAAACTTTTTCCACACTCGAAGGATAAGTTTGAGGTTGTATAACTTCGCACTTTTTCACTTTACTTAATTGTGCTATTTCCTTTATGTCAATTTCATAACAAAGGGTTTTTTCTTTTCTTTTCTTTTTTTTTTTTTTTTTGTTTACCTACTACATACTAATACCTTATGCAAAGACTTGGAACTAATGATAACCTCACAATTTATAAAATAATATACACCTTAAAGTCTCGCACCACTATCTTCTATTTATAATAACTTACAACTTCATAAATATAGAATAGATAAAATACTACAGTAACTAATCTTATACTAAATTAACTTATCGATGAAATCCTTCAGGTATATTAGCATCAATTACGTTGCCATATCCTAAAACCATAACCAGAGATAAACGGTCTTCTCTTGTACCTAAAAAACATATTCCACAAAGAGTTGAAACCGAAGGCCAGTATATAACCACCATAAGGACAAGAGATGATAATACATATACCACAATTAATTAATTTCTTATTCATATTATAGATTGGTGATGTTATGATTAAACGTTGATTTTCAACTTAATTAGGTGTTGGGAACTAAAAAGAAACTTCTTAGGATCCTCTAGAGAGTTAGCTTGTCAACCAAAGGATTAAGAAGATTAACCATACATAAGTTAAGGCTAAACCATTGACCGTCCCAAGGGATTGGGCTAGCAATCAATCACTAAGCATGGGTAGATCTGTTAGCCCTTTCATCGGTTGCTCCTTTTCTTATTATATAAACCTTAGTCATTAAGATAAGACACGATTGATTGCATATCTTTCTTGATCAACCTTTCACTCAAAAGGCCACTCGATATGAATCCTAAACTGCAAAAATTTACAAAATCTATCATTCCACATAACTCCGACTTTCTAATATCACAACATCATTCAATTTTAGAAATATGAATTTGTACAATCTAATTTGTAGATACATCAAATTAACAATTTATAAGTTAATTTAGCCAAAAAAAAAAACAACTTATAAGTTAATTATCATATCCTCCATCAAAAACCCCAGTTGAAATCTTCATCCTTGAAATAAATTAAATCTTAATTCATAATTATCTCCAATATATGCTAATTAACACGAGAAAAGAATAAATACTTTCTTTGTTTTTTTTCTTTTTTTCCTAAACACAACTACAAGCACTTCTACAACCACAGAAACACCATTTTCCATATCTCCATCATTTCCATCAAGGAGTAGGAATTAAATATTAGAAACCTTATGCAGCTACTGCCCTTAGGATAGGCATTTTACTTACCCACAACTACAGAAACAATCTCCTAGTCAACACATGCTAACTTTATTTAATTCATCGAAATTTGTTATAAGAGGTTGAATGCAATGTTGGGAAACAAACTGAGGAGAAAAGTTGGAAAAAAAAAAAACCTTGGCTTCTCACAAAAGATTAAAAAGAATTCCTTAGACAGAGAGAGAGGGGCCTCGAGGGAAATTTTCTTCTGTAGAAACTGCTTGAATGGAAGAATTCATCAAGTCTAGTTTATTTCGTGGATATTTCTTTTGCACCAATTATAAAAGAGATTAGGTTTTATTTTAAAAGAAACTAAGATATGTAAATGGGCGGAAATGCTGTTCTTTTTAAGATAATCTTTTAGGATTTTTCTACGATTAGGTAACCAAAGGGAAAAAAATAGAAAATTCAAATTATGTACATGAAAAGAACATTGAAATGAAAATTATAAAAGTATTTTTTTTTTTTTTTTACCTTAACTATCCTTTCAAAAAATATTATTTCGAGCTTAGACAATTTTAAAACATGTTTTCGGTCAATTTACATGCGTAACCTTCCAAACGTAAATCATGTCAGTGCAAATCAAGAATAGAGTATATTGTTTTTGTCATATCTACTGCCTATAAAAACTCTTGAAATTGCATCATCACTCCTAACATTTGAAATTGTACACATAAAGCGCCCACCCATTCCCCCTCAAATTTTGCTTATATAAATGCTTAAGTGCATCAATCTAATATGGCAAAAATGTAATGTCAAATGTTTATATTTCAAAAGTACTGGCCAAATCGGATTAAGTAATTAAGCATTAGAATTCAAAAATAATTTTTTTAAAAAAAAAAAGAAAAGAAAAGGACAAACCATAAGTGACCTTTATGCTCAACTCATGAAATTATTTATCCAAGATTATATTAAAAGAAATTATGATCAAATTAATATTTATAAAAATGAATAGCTTTATGTATGAAAATTACTAAAATTTTAATATTTATAGTGTACTCACGTGATATCAAATTAACTTTTGAAGGTTAAAACAGCTAATTATCATTGGAAATTCCAAATTTAACTTAATACATATCCTTATATTTTCTCTTTCATCCTTCTTTGCGATTAAACCTATGCTATGTGATCTTCTTCTTCTCACACAACCGCTAACTTTTTATCTTTATTCTTAATTTAATTAATTCAGTTTTGTGTGTGCTTAAAAAATCATTATTAAAGCTATAGACATTGGCTCACTCAAACAACTCAATCTCTTCGTAGAACTAATAAAAAAATAAAAAAATAAAAAATCAGAGCCACTATAAGACAACTCTATTATCTTTCTCTATTTTGTGAAAAATAACTCTATTATATTTTTGCTGGCCACAACAGTTGTTATCAAGCATTCTTGATATGATAATACTTCGATTTTACGTCCTACATGCTTGCAAAACATCCCTTTCCACATATAAATTCGTGCAAATCCCCATTATAATATAAAAAAAAAAAAAATTAGCACCGACATCGTGTAATATCTAGTACTCTTCTTATTTTTACTTCTTCACCTTTTCCTAAAATTATTCCATCGTTCATGTCTAAAATCATGATATCAAAATTATAATTTAATATTGCTTTTAGATGTAAAGGATAACAATTAAAAATATATAGATATAACAAATTCGAATAAAAACAAATTAACTACAAAATACTACGTATACAAACCTTAATACCAACTTAAATTAGAGATTTAAGACAAAAATTTTCTATCTAACCAATTATTGGCCTAAGATGATAGGCTATAAATTAGGTCCACTATATAAGTTAAATTAAATCTATGTGTTAGTGGAATTGTTCGGATTAAAATAAGGATACCTTATATATAGAGAGAAAGAGATCACAAGATAACGAATACAAAATAATTAAAGTAGTTTTCGAAGTGGACGTAGAGTTATACTTCATGAGCTACAATGTGATTAAACGTTCTCCAAGTCAAAACCAAAATATTTTTATAACATTTTATATCCATTTTATGGACCTTTCTGATTATATAAAATAGACAGAGTTCTAAAATCTCTTATTTTGGAGGTGTAAATAAGTTGACTTTTAAGCTTAATCTATTGTTAAAATCAAGATTAATCAAGTTTAATTCAAAATAACATTTAATAAAGTCGAACTCAATCCAAGTATATTCATTGAAATTCAATTTTATTTAAAAAATAATCTTGGGGAAGGCAAGACCTGCACCGCCTCCTAATTATATAAGTTCTTGAGAAGTGTCGATTTTAGATGAAAATTTGTAAAACCATACATTTTCTCTTTTTGGTTCCTTCCCTCCTAATACATGACTCTCCCACTCAAATCTGTAAGTAGCTGCTCATCCTACCTCTTTAATTTAACCAAGTCTAGCTAATTACTTTCGATGCACACCGTACACGGTACACCCAAATCTCAAGATATAAAATCAATACTAAAAATCATAACATAACCCGACCCAAACTACCCACCTACTTACTTTCCTTTCACCAAACATTACCTGCATGGGGTCCAGTACATGGGTAATGCCTTTAAACAAACGAATAAAAATAAACCGGAATGTTTCCCACTTATGGGTCGGGTCGGATAATGTGTTTTGGGGTTTCTTGAAAAACGTTAAAATTAGGAGCATTTGTGTGTGAGGGGGTGTTTAAGACACTGGTTTTGTCTTGTTTTGTTTTTATACAACATGGACAAAGCGTTCAGCTTTACTTTATAATGCTTTTGGAATTTCGATGATAAAGAGTTCACAAGAAGCATTGTGAACATTAAAAGAAGTTTTTTTTTTATCTTTTTGTGGCCTTTTGTTTTTTTCAGCTCCGGCTCTTTACTGGAACGGTGGTTCGCATATTCTATATTCATTCATATCTGGGTATGTAATTTTCTATTTATGGTTCTAATAAGTTAAGAAAAATCGCTGCTTGGCTACTGAATATTGTCCTTTATTATAAAATTCTGTGCTTCTCCTCCACATATTTATTTACATAAACATGTTGGAAATGTTGGGTCTGTTGTAATAATTTATTATTTGTGTCATTTTTTGCAGCATATGGTTAGTGTTTAGTGGGTATGCACTGAAATTTATCACAACCTAGTAATACATATAAAAGTTTGTGTCTTTCACTGGTATTGAATGTAGAGATCGTTGTTTTGAGTTGGTAAAGACTGAAGTATATCAAAACGAAGTTGTTTGCCTTGTGAGTTTTGAACAATGAGAATAATCAGATGGAATATGCATATATGCAAGACGGCTCAGAAACAGGTAACGATTTGGATGAGAAATAACAACAAATAATGAGTAAAGGCCATTGTTATTGATGTCCCTTTACCTCATTCTATGCTAGTAGTCTTTTAAGTGTCACATTGTCTAATTGGTGCGCCAAGGCATGTCTCTCTATAAAGGCAAAGCGAATCCATGTAGCCGACTCTACATACTAGGAATAAGATCTGGGTATTATTGTTGTTTTTGTTGCTTTTGTTGTAGGGCTAATGTTATGGATGATGGCTAGACTTTCTTGACTTGTAAAATTCACTGCTTTCTCAGATTACCCTTTTCTCCAACAAGCAGTAGTGCTCTAATCATCAAAAGAATGCCATGGAATAAAATTTGAACCCGAATTCTTAAGGATTGGGGGGGTGGGGTTTAACTTCAATAAGATAAAATTTTCTCAATTCTTATTTAATAATCTGGAATAGATGTACAGGATGTTTTTGGAATCTCTGTGCCATAAGTTGGTATATGTAGTACAGAGATTCTCAAATTCATTCACAAAAAAGAAATCAATTTCACGGTACGCTTATTTGTTAACGTATGTGCAGCATGACTACCTACCTATTTGTTGACATACAAAACTAAACAGGCTACTTGTCACTGCTTATCATTGCTGCATTTGTTCTTATCTTGCTATTTTCATACTTTTGGCATGCCAACATGCAAGGACCACTACCTGACATAAAGATAGGTAGCTTGAAGGACTACAATCTTTTTTTAGCTAGGGGTGCTAACTGGATTTTCTAATTTCGAACTTCCTTCAGCTACTCGCTTTAGCATCAGCATATCAAAGATTAGTTTCCCGTAAGAGGGATAATGTATCTACTTACTACATGGATCTAAACTGGAAGTTTTTTGTTTGACAAGTAGCTTCCCATTAATAACAGAGTATTTATCACTTGTCTTCTTTCTTCAGGATGATCTGCACTTCACTTTTTGCTGATTACATCAATATGAACTAGCTGTTATAAGGTCCATTCCAACAGCCTCCCTGTCTGTGCCATTAGCATATAGCATGCAGGTCTGACTTCTAAGAAGGGAATTTGTTTGTCTAGCCCGCACAGAGACCAGTAGTGAACTCTGGCTTGCCACAAGATGGCACCTGTCAAAGCTACAAGACTCTTGTAGTACCAAAAACAAGGAATTCCCTCACATGACGAGCTGACAAAGTAGCCACCGAATTCTTCCTTGAGTAATTTCGAGATTGACAGCACATGGATGAGGATAATGAGCTGGTTAAGTATATGTCAACTTTGCCAAGTTTTCTCAAGAGGGGAGTCGTGAGCCAAGATAGTTCTTTTAGTGTTGGAGTTCTTGATTGGGGCCAACTGGAGAAATGGCAGCGCAATCACAAACAGAAGCCTCAAAGAAGTGCTTCGGGGGTTCCATTATATTGTAATAATGATCTGATGGGTCTCTCAGCAGAGAAAACGTCTAGCATCTCCAGCAGCAGGCAAAGGTGTTCTCAGGTTCATCAAAGGATGCAACAGCCCAGGTTACAATCTCTTCCAGTATCTTCCCCTAGACAAACACATTCTGAGTTTGTCAAACTTTCAGAAGAAAATGTCAACTCCAAAGTACTGGGGCATTACTCTTCCAAAGGACAGCATAAGGTTAACGGGGAAGATCAGTCACTGAAGCACATTTCTAAAAGGAAGGAGAAAGCAAATATTGAAAGAATGAAACATCTAGAAGCTGCAAAAACAGAAGACCTTCCATCTTGCTCAAATGATACAGGAACACTGCAAGAAAGTGAGTCTATCAGAAGAGTTGACAATGCAAAACTGCAGAAAAACGATATTGCTGGACTAGAAAAAAGCGAAAGACCTGATGCTGCTGCTCCATTGCCACTCAATAAAAATGATCATGATATGTCGCAGCTTCTTGATTCCCCTTCCATGTCTTACCAAGCGAAGAGATCAATAACAAAAAGCCTTGTAGACAAATGTAGGGATGCTTGGCATCTGGTTAGTAAAAATCTGTCTGACGAATTGCAGTTAAAGCAGCTTAGTCCTATAGATGCAGAAGATGTGTTCTCTCCTGATGCTTCTCATTCAGTATCACAGACAGCAAAAGTGTGTGACATTCCACAACAAAGCAGTTCTAAGTTGGTCTTTTCAACATCAGAAAGGGTGAAGACCAGCAACTCGTCCAGGGTGATAAAACTGGGTCCAACCGCTGTATCGTCTAGAAGACTAAGAAGCTCTTCTCCTTTACACAGATCAATTGTTGCAAGGAAGAAGGCAGGCAAGAGTACCAGCTCAAAGGAGCAACTCAGGACCCCACTTTTGAGCTCACATATATCTTCCAAACATGCTGCAGAGAGTACTTGTTACATTGATGGCCTAGAGATTTCAACAAAGACTACTGTTGGCAGATTAAGATCTAGCTCTCAGATGAGGTCAGTGGACCCAATGTCTACAACACAGGCAGCAAGTAACCATCATGCTGCAGATTCATTGCAGAAAAATTCAGTATCACAGCATTGTCTTTGTAGATCATCTCATGCACTATCAGATTCTCATGCACGTCGAACAAAAGTAAAGTTAGGTTTTACTGCTTGTAAGAATGTCGACATCAGCCATTCACACAAGGACAAAAGGCAGGGGGAATTGGTGCAAGCTATACTACGAGTTGCAGCTAAGAACAATCTTCCTCTGTTCACTTTTTCTGTTAATAATGATGATAATGTTCTGGCAGCTGCTAAAAGAAAATGTAATTACTCAAGAAAGGGTGATCCCAGATGGGTTTACACATTCTTTGCTATCCCCGATGTCAAGAGAAGAAAAGCAGGTTGTGCAAATCGTGGAAAAGACAGTCAGGATTGCATGCCTGATATTGTCGCCAAGCTTAATCTTTCCAATGTTTATGAGATGAAATTTTCTAGAAAGAAGTCTCCTCATCAGTTGAAAACCAGGGAATTTATTTTGCTAGCTGTTGATTCAAGGCCAGCTCATCATGAATCATCAGACCATCAACCTAATGATGAACTTGCAGCAATTGTACTGCAAATCCCACTAGGGACCAAAAAAGTTTTGGCCGTTGATGTGCATCAAAGCAGTATTTTGAATGAATCATCTACTTTCCGTTCCAAAGAGGACTTTCATGGTGATAGAGGAAGATTAAAGGACCAAGCACCCCTTAATAGTGAAGGCCACCCAAGGATGACCGTGATACTTCCAAATGGTGTTCACAGTTTACCAAGGAAAGGCGAGCCTTCATCACTTATTCAACGGTGGAAATCAGGTGGGGCATGTGACTGTGGAGGTTGGGATTTAGGTTGTCAGCTTAGAATTCTGGCCAATAACAATCCTCAAGGCAATGCCCGTTGCTCCTCTGTGGACCAGTTTTCACTTTTTTCTCAGGTATAGCTCGATGGATCTGGCTTTTCTCTTCAATTATCCTTTTAACTACAAAACCCTGACAATCATGGAAACAATGTGATATATACAGGTGGATGGAGTGGAAAATCAATTAGTATTCAGCATAACGTCATTAAAGCATGAAAACTTTTCGGTTGAGTTCAGTTCAACACTCTCAAAATTACAGGCATTCTCGATATGCATTGCAGTGCTGGAAAGTGGGAACTTAGAGGGAAAGAACATTACTGATATTGCTAAATGATGCACTTAACGCCATTTTGGAGCTAAGGCATGTTCTGCTAAATCTGCATGCCAATGATCCATATGATATGTAGGTGAGAGCTGATTTGAGAGGTGTTATCAAGGAACTGAATTTGGACATTGTCAAATTATAGGAATTGCTAAGGGTTTATGTGAGTCGATTTTTATCTCGGTCTCACAATTACCTGTCATTGTCAATACTTCCGTCTTTTTTTGTTTTTTTTTTTTTATAATTTGGAGGAAAAATGATTTTCCTTCGTTAATAGAAGCAGGGGTGATGGGATTTGAACTGTAAAAAGATCATCATCTATGTTCATATTAATCAACTGTTTATATATGTTACATGGGATAAAACCAATGGTGCCCTAATTTTTTTTATATTAACTTTCATGTGCCATTACAATCTCTATTTTGCAACAAGAAGCTGGATATATTCAGCGGTTGGAGGGAAGTCACCTTCAATCAATTAACCATTGAGTTGAACCCGCAGGAAGTTTGTTCTCTGAACCAAACAAACCCAAATTGCATTTCTGTTTTTGATGTTTCAATGAATTCTTGGGCATTTATCAGCGCAGATTATACTTTCTACTGGGTTGGGTTTTGTTATCCTGACTCCTTCATTAGCAATGCTAGTTTGAATTAAGACATAGAATCGGTACAAACAGTGCAATTGAATGAAGGTATCTGGAAAATGAAAACCTTAGCAGAGGGTTAGTTTAGGGGCTTGCAACTAGTGGTTTGGTTGCCTAAGCACCAAGGGACAGCCTGCTGTTCTTTCTTCAGGCCTGAGTAGTTGACCACCGTATTAATAGATTCATTTCGTGGCTGAAAACTCGTGTGTATAAAGAACACTCCTCCTGTATACCTAAGTCTGCAGCTTTTCACGTTATACAATGTAGAGATGGTAAAACAACAAAAAAAAAAGCAAGATGATAGATCGCGGATTGAAGCATATTATAGCCATTCGATACCAAAGTACACTCAACGAGTATATGCAAGGCACTTTCCTCAACAAAACCGGACATTGAAACATTATATCGCGGCCTTCTTGCAGTTAGTCTTCGAAGAAAAAACAATTCCCTTTCTTTTCTGGACCAAAATTTCAAACATTTTCACATTGTCTAATATGACACAAGCTGGTGAATTCCAGACCCTTCTAAGTTTATTTCCTAGGAAACAAGCAGAACTAATCGCATTGTAGTTCAATGGGAATCACTGCAAAAAGAATACTCCCATGGAGTGTATCATGCAACAAAGGGTGTACTAAAAAATCGCAGGGAATTTTAGGACCACAATGGTCCAAGTAGCCCTTGAACGAGAAAATTTTGTTAATCCTAAATAGATGTAGAGCGATGTTGATGTCTCAGCTGCCCTCTTCCATAGCAGCACCACATGTGCTTGTACGGATTTACATTCGTGGTTGACCAGAACCAAGCAGCTGTCCAATGAGGTTGTTCACCTACATGTGCGGTAAAGAAAAACATCATCAGTCAAAGACGCAATCAATGGATGTTCACTCTCTTTGAAGCCTTGCAGCGACATAATTAAATAGTCAAAGGGAGACAAAAGAGCAAGAAACTATTAATGGTTCTTTTATGCTATAAAAGTCACCACTTACAAGACCAGATCTGACTTTTATTGATATGTACTAGATCTAACTAATTAGCTAACAAAAGATCACCACACAAAATTGCATTGAGATCCAATGCTGAGATTGGTCGAGACCATAAGAAAATTTCTTCAAGATTTCCAACTGAGACAAGAAATAATTCAAATCTAGTCACCAATAAAACCCTTTAGAGAACATAAAGGAAACTCCAAGCCTTGGAAAGAAATAGCAAATATAAAAAGAGGCAACGTGCCACATCCCTACAACAACATCCCAGTCTTGTCAACTAATCAGGTGTGATTTGTGAATATTGCATATTCCACTCAATTTACTTGTAGGTCTTATTTTCTTCAATTGCCGTTGTATCTTATCGTTTGTGCTTTTTGCAATGTTGCTAGCATACTTTCCATTCAATAAAGAGTAATATAAAGACTTGCACCCTTCATTGTATCTCAACTGGGCATGAAAATTCAAAGTTCAAGACAAATTAGTAGTAACAACTGACAAATAAGCAAAGAAATAACAAGTGCAAATAGCTGCCAGCATTGAATTGGAGGAAAAAGAACATCCCAACCCCATATGCCTAATATTGTTGAAAACAGAGGCTGCTTTCTGCAATTAGCATATCCTGCTTAATCAACTAAAAATGCATGGTGGGATATCTCACCTGCCAATACTTTGAGACGCACCGATCAATGCAACTATTTTCCCCCATATTTAGCTCAGATTCCTTATACCTATAATCATAAAATTTTAGCATCACAATCAACCTTTATAATCAAAGTACTTCTGCTTCTTTTCAAATACAGACTAGTTGGATGTACAGAAATAATAAGTTATTTCTAATTGCTCGCTCATATGCATTAGAGAGAGAGAGAGAGAGAGATAGAGAGAGAGAGGGCACTTACTTTTTCTCTACACATTTGTTAAAGCATGTATTTGTAAGCCTGCAAGAGGGGAAAAGGCAAAATTCAGGGAATGGGTGTTTTACCAGTAAAAATTATAACCAGTGCAATCTTTCTTTCCAACAAATACCAGAAGATTGTGAGCCCATACAATTACCTTGAAAGTCTTGAATTCTCAATATCTAAGCCTATGATATCTATATTCAACAGCATTTCTTTATGTGACATATAAGGGCTGCTTTCCATGGAAAATTAATCAAAGAAGAAGCAAATTCACAAAATGAAAGAAACTTCAAGATCACATCATGTGTAGCATGAATATTGGATCAAAAGACCACATTCACAACTGCTGCAGCATCCCAACAGTTAATACCATAGTGAAATTAACTTACCAATCCAAGAAAAGCAAATTAAATAACATGGGAAGCCGTATTTATGGATGAGGTAAAAGTTGGTTGATAAATCAATAAACTTGTAAATTGATGGGCGAGCAATTACTCATAAGTACAAAGTACTTCATGATCTATTCCCCAAATGGTAGGCATGTAAAATAATTACAAATTAAGCTAAGGAGGATAGAAATGAATTCAGGGTGAATTTGTTTCAAGAAAGAAAAGCTTTTAGAGAATCCGAAGAACAAAGGATACATTGGTCAATGAAAAGCAACTGTCATCAGTGAAACATTAGATCATAAATAAGGTCTTCCATGAAAAGGATGGAAATTATTCTCGAATACAAACATTAGTCACCACACTGCACCACACTGGCCTGCTAACTGCTACTGCCACTTCCCAGCAGGCCAGCAATGGCCATTGCTAACTAGCATAGGACTTCCATTTACTGATATCAAGTTCCAAAATTTTGAATATCAACTTATAACAAAGATTTAACCCCACAAACCCCCAACACCACCCTCACCCCCACCACAACCAAACCCCGCCCCCCACCAAAAAAAAACAGAAAAAAGAAAGAAAGAAAATTCTTCACGAGAAACAATGGCACCCATTGGGTGGTCACAGTAATTCTTTTTCCTTCTTTCTATTTTTAAATGTATGTAAGAGAAGCTAACACAATTATGTGGGTAGTCTCTGCAGTCAAAGAATGGCTAATTAAAATGTGAAGAAGGACCTACTTGTTAAACAATTCAACCCTGTACTCCATCTCTTTCTCTGCCATGCCAAAGATCTGCCAAATTAAAATATGTTCCTCAACTCGTCAAAATAGCATTAGATTATATCATAATATCCAAGTTAGCATTACAACTTTTTCATTTACCACATTTATGGAAAAACGGAAAAAAGCTATGAACTTTCCATCTCCACCATAATTCTATATTGTACCAAACATCAAAAAACAAATTATATTTTACAAGCAAACAACACACCCTAAATGTAGACAATATTCAAACCATCATTAGCGAAAGTTACAAACTTTGGACAAATGCACTAATGTTTGTCAATCATTCATACTGAATATTGGAAAACAATTCTAAAAGAATAAAAGAGACAAAATAGTTTCAGTAAATCAAACAGATTCCAAACATAGACCAAGTCACAAATGACCCATGCTAATTCATTTAGTTGCTTTAATAGGTACAATTGCTGTTGCTCGTCAATGAGAAAACTTTATCACTATTAACATAACAGCAATCACATTCAACGTTGTTCTGTGTTCTCAAATCCGTTTCTCTTCAATTCTATTTCAATCGAATCTGTTGAATTCTTGTTCATATAAAAAAATGAATCCAAATTACAAACTCTGAAAAAAGATGCAAGCCGCCACAAAATATCCGAATAATTCCCGTAAGTCAAATTTATTAACTATTTGATAGAGAAGATTGGTTGATCCAGTGGCTAAAGTTTTCTAATTTCTCAAAAAACTTCAAGTAACAGTGTTATAACACGGAGCTTATTCGAATCATTCTATAAAGATGTGGAATTTAATTGTAAGATTCACAATTAGCTTAGTCCCATTTTCTTCAAGATTCTACGGTCTATTTGAGTAATAGGCCATTATTTGAAAAATTCCTAACTAAGATTAGATCAAAGTTCTGAACTTTCACGTCATCAAAAAAAAAAAATTCTGAACTTTCAGATGAAGAAACTTTCGAATCTCACATTATAAGTGAAATTAACTAAACGGACATAGAAACCTTCAAAATTGATTTATATTTACCTGTTCTTTGTCCAAGGATGAAGGTGGAGCCGCCATTGTTTTGATCCTGGACACGACGTAGCTTACTCAAAACAATCAAGTTCGAGTTATTGAAATGGAAGTGGCTGCTACTTCGGCTAGGGTTCGGTTAAAGGAAAATTGCTAGACAAACTAATAAACAATTTCCCTTCAGGTCTGGGCTGACTTTTTTCTACACGGGCTTTACGGAAAGCCCAAATAAAACACCACTTTATTTTACTCACGAATCTGATTTTTATGTTAATTTTATGGTTGGCCTTAATTCCATGGAATTTCCCTTTTAATTTACCATAATTTGTTCATGCTTTATCTTATTAAGCTAATAAAGAATCGCAAAAATATATGTGTGAACTGTGAACTCTCGTGCAATCGTTGTGTTGATTCGTTAGAATTTCTCAATATCCATGGTTTTTTATAAGTGGATTCTGACTTTCATAATATTAGTTCTTTTTTTTTGGGGATTGAACAAAAATTCAACCTATATATTTCAAACTTTTCCATTGCTATTTCTTCTTAGTATATTTTTCTCCTTTCCTACCATAAATAGGGCAATTTTTGTACTTTTTTTAATCAAATTTTTATTTTAACTTACCTCTTTCTACAAACCTGTGCTTAATTGAAATTGGACAGCTAGAGTCTTGTTTTCATATAGTTTGTGGCTCTCACATTTTTAGGTTCAAAAGGATATAAAGAAAAAATAATGAGTCACCTAATATGATTACTGAAGATAAAATCAGCGATTATAACTTTTTAACTCCGAAATTCCGAATTATAAATTGAGAGACGTTAGTAATTGTTCACCTTATATTATCCACAATTATAATATATATTATGCAATATATATCTAAAATAATATTTAATTTTTCAATAAGATAAAAAATTATCTAATTTTAAACTGATTTTAATGAAATATATGTCTCAAAATCTTAGACCTATCACTTAATTTGAAATACTTAGTAATTTAAAATTATATTGTTGGTTTTTTATATTTCTTTTTTTTTCTAATTTCTAACAATATATGTCAGTTTTAAATTAATTTATCGTCCTTATATTATTGCCCTATATTAACAATACTGTCGAAATAATTAATAGATTTAAATTTAATTATTTATAATTTTTAATACAGTAAATTATATATCAATAATGTATAAACATAATATTTATTAAGTAGTATTTAATTGCACTATTTTTAAGAGGTTGGATAAGGGTTTTTGCACCGTATTTGGTTTATTATTTTAATTAGGCTATTGGACAAAAAGCACAGCAAATGGCATGACAAAACTAAAAATCACAAGACAAATTCTAATTTATTTTATACTTTCAAAAATTCCCTCACAAAAATCACATCCAAAAATCACAGACGTCTCTTTCCTTTCTCTTCTCCATCTCCACTCCAAACCCCAATCGCGCAGCATACCACGCCTAACCCTAATCCAGGCGACTCTCTCTCTCTCTCTCTCTCTCTCTCCCTCTCTCTCTCTCTCTCTCTCTACTCAAAATCTTTTATCTGTTCAGCAGATGCGCAGGCAGTAGCTTCACTAAAATTGTGCTTTCAGAAACTTCAAGGTCATCTCTCTCTCTCTCTCTCCGACAATTCTGATAAATCATTCGGTGTAAAATACTATTGGCTACGGAGAATTTTTATTATTATTATTTTTTTAATTTCACAACGTAGGTCGGTTTCAATTTTAGTACAAAATCCTGTTGGCAATGTAATTTTAGCATAAAATACTTTATAATGAAGAATGTGGGCTTTTTTCTTTTACCATTTCGGGAAATCGCCATGGGTTTTGGTTCATGAGAGAAAATGTATGTTCGACTCTTTTTGGACAGTACTGATATTTACCTACTTTACTTTGATAGGTTTACCTTTGGAAAAACCTTTGGAAAGTATAAAAACTTCCAGGAACTCAGCTTGAGGTTGAGGTTAGTATCTCTTGATTTTGTTTCTCAAATATCATTAAGTTTGTGCAGTGACTTTTCCACCGGTTGTTAGGGAGAGAGATTTTTTAATATTTGAATAACTTGAGTAGATTGTCTAAAACTAGATCCTGGATAAAGTAGTGCTCCTTGTACTGGTATATGGTATATTCTGCTGTTAAGTTTTCTTTCATGTGTGTTTTGGACCTTTTGATAAGATAAACCTTCAGAATATGATGATATTATAACCAAGCATGATATGGTTTTCTCATTGTTTGTGACATGTGATTTTTAAGAGCCTTGGCCGGTTGGGTATGCTATTCTTCCATTTGGAGCATGAAATGCTATGTTGAATGCAATAGCCTTTTTTGTTTAAATGTTGCTTGTTTTGAATCGTGACATGTCTATTCCAAAAGCAAGTAGAAGCAAAGCATTTCTTTACTAATTTGGGGGAATGAGCCTTTATGTGGGTTGTATAATCCTCAAGCCCCCTTCAACCTTAACACGTGCTACAGTAGAACCAAAAGACACGTGAATAAATTGAAATTTAGTAAGGGCATAGGGACAATATCCTTGAATGATAAAGTTTGAAGGAAAACCACATTGAGCAAAATTCAAAATTAATTGTAAGAATACCAAATTGCAAGAAATCCCCTCTGTGAAAGATAGAACAAAAGAAAGACCCTCGCTTTAGCAATAAGAAAAAATGAGACAAGAATACGACTTGTTTCATGTTTCAGTGTATCATTGTTTAACTTGGTATTGTGTTTGTTGAGCTACTTTTATTGGCACGGAAATGGTTGGTCCTGTCGAAAACTTGCTTCCTTCCGAGATTTAGCAATACAGAGTCTCTTTAACTCATTTACATCAGCATCTTTTCCATACACCAAATTGATTATGCCCTGTACTAGTAGTCATGAGTTTTAAATATCTGAATTGGGGTACTTTTTGTGCCGTGTCTGTCATTTAGGTGCATAATAAATATATAACTACTGTAAACAATTCATCTTAACAATAGTAATACATTGCTACATTCAGTGATTTGCATATGTTTGTATCACCCTCTTAATAAAATTCTATAACATGCCTAGTTCATGAATCTTGTTCATATGTTTGTAGATTATGTAGTTTCTTTTTTACTTGTCACATAACAAGGTTGTATCAGATGTGGCTGTGAACTCAATTGCGTGGTCTTTACTGACCTCTCTTCAACTCTTCATAGTTGTGATAAATAGACAGGTCATCAACTAAAAAAATAGTAAAAGAATATTATAATTTACATTGTAGAATAAAGAATTAGGAACTCACAAATCTGTCTGTAATATAATATAAGAGTAAAAAATGTATATAGCTGTGCCCTTTTGGATCTTATATTACAAAGGAATGAGGTTGATTGCATTCTGTGAATCATCTCTATATTCTCCTTATGAGGAAGGCATATTGATATTGTATTGTTGCTGAGTATGTTGACCTAGTACAGTGTCCTTGCTATTGAACTAGCCTGCAGTTTTCAATTTGTTAATAAATAGATAGAGTTCTAGTGCCTGCGAGGACTAAATATTGATTATTTTAGATAAATGGTCTGTCCTTTTAACAAATTAGACCTGCATATTATTTAGATTAGGGAAGGTAGGCATGATACAATTTTTCTTCTTGCCGGATGAGACATCTATACATTCACATCATGAAAGGTGGCTTGATTCTTGGGTCATTTAAATGACTTTATAATAATTCAAGTTAGTGTTCGAGTTTGATTTATCTTTCTGGGTGTCTCTTAAATGTTAATGCTTAATTTGTTCTAGAAGTGGAACATGGGGATGTTTATAGGCTATGAACAATTTTATTGGTAGTACCACCCTTCTTGTATGGCTAATAATATGTACCCGTTTTGCAATTCCTCAACATTGATGCTTCTTAATTTATTTAGATGCCAGTGAGTTTTCACCATTTTTTTTTCCTTTTTGTTCTTTTATATAAGAAAAGTGTAGAATGCACTTTCGTCCCAATGATTCTTGATTTCCTGTGTTGGTATTCCATCTAGTTAACTAGTATCTTATATCTGAATATTGAGTAACACGTATGTGAGGCTCATGTATATATACTATTAATGTTGTCTTCAACTGGTTCAATTGGAAGCAGCCTTAAAAACGGATCAATTTTAAAGGAAAGCCCATATTTCAGTTGACCCGAATTGACACATTCAAATCAACCCATTCAATTCAACCACGAATTTGTTAACTGGCCAGGTCAAGCAAGTCCAAATGCAAGCTCATAGGAAAAGGCAAAAATCAGAAGTAAAACAATCGGTCAAGAAATAGAAATAGAAATACTTAGTGTTGCTTTACTAATTCATATCCATAAAAATTCAAAACCCTAACGCCCTTCCTCCTAGGTGTCAACTCTCAATCTCTCAAACATTGAAGTAAGTTTTTTCCTCACAAAGTCTTTAATAATAGCTTGCTAGTTTTGTTTTGGTTTTTCTTTTCTTTTCTTTTTTTTTTTTACCAGAGCTTTCTTGGTTTTATTTTATGCCGATTTTTGGTTTTCTTTGTGCCCATTTTTTCCTTTTTGATTTTGATATAGTTTGGCCCTTCTACTTGCTCATGATGTTTGTTTTGTCTTTCTTTTATTTTGGTTCTCTCTAGTCTCACTCACAATGCTTGATCTAACTATAATGTTGAAAATCCTGAAGGTACATAACATGTTTGATGAAATTACTCAATAAAATTTTGGTCTTGGGTTTGTTGTATCTGGGTTTATATGGTGAAATTACCAAGGGCACAAATTTAATAACGTATATATTATAATCAAACAGTGTGAGACAAAGACATTTGGTTTAACATATTTAGATTTTACAATGAATTAAGAGTTTTACAGGCTAGGGTGAATGAAAATTTTCAATTTGACAAGGTCATGCACATGTTTTTCATACAACAAGTTCAGAGCTGTGACATAAATCATAACCAGTTTCATGCATATCCTTCTTACATTTATTTATTTCTCTGTTATACAAGCAACTTAAAAATTTTGAGTTCAAAGACATTTACTGATATATGTTAGTTACAAGCACATTATTAAAGTCTGGTTAATTTATTTTTTGTAGGTGCCATTGTTGCTATTAACTTGTTACTAAGTACCATGTACATCTTGATCCACGATTGTAATTTATTTCCATGACTATATTATAGTATGCTTTCTCCTAGTTACCACATTGAATTAAAGGTGCATTATTTCTACACTTTTCTTTTTCTTTTCGTATGACCAAGACATGTCCAGGTCAAACCCAGGCTGGTTCTGACACATTGCATACTACTTATGAGTAAGGAAGGAAATGTATTTATGGTGATTCAGCCCGAAAATGAATTTACTTATGCACTAGCAGACACATTAGACCTTTTATTCAAGGTCTCAACACACCGTGTATATACCTTCTACTTCTTAAACAGGAAAAATGTTATCTTTGTATTGGATTTTCCAACCCAAATCCATTAGAACAGATGCTTATGGATGCAATAGCCTATGCTTTGGACTTGAATGGAAGATGTTAATTGTTTGAGGATCATTCGTGTCAAGTTGTGCTACGGGAGTAAAAAGATAGTGTATAATTGACTGCTTTCTATCCATCCCGTCTTTGTTGCATGCATGGTCCTATCTTTGGTCATTGCCTCGATGGAAATTAATTAAGATATACTGCAACATCTATTGGACTAAAATACTCGTGTAGATTTGGTTGTCTTCTCCTTACACTTTACATAATGTGGAGTGCCCAACAGCAAAATGGCATAGTTATAATTTTCTTTGAAGCTAAGTAGCCCTATTTCCATCATGATTGATGTTACACAAGAAAAGACCTACATGCTGTGGAAAACTGACAAGTAAAAAACTCTCCAACTCCTAGTCGTACAGGTACCCCTCACCTCTCTCCATCACCAACTGCTAAAGCCTATCCATTGATCACCACTCAACAATACGTACGGGTTAGCTGAAATAAGATTTTGCTGCACAAATAGTATACATGCTTTTGTTTGGTTTCCATGTATATAGCTATTGGAGGTGTTATAACTTGTAGATATTTTAAGTGCTCCATGATTGTTCTTATCAGATTTGGGGTGATACATGTCAAAAACCATACACAATTACACATCAACTCCAGTCTTCTTCTAGCATATCGAAGTAGAATGGCATGCCCTGTTCTTCAGTTATGGCAATTACTAGGCAATTAACGATCCATATACATTTATATATATAATAAATGTATACATGTATTTTTTTCTTTTTTCCAAATATTGCCATATTGGTTGTCGGTATTGGCATGTTAATGCATCATAGATTTACAATAATGTGGATGATGTCCCAATTTGCTTACAAAATTGCTCTATCACATTGACAAATTTGTATGTCTTGGATGTACAGATATAGTTGAAGATGGAACATAATTCCTTTGGGGATCAGCGTAATGCAACTTTTTCTCTCATCGAGGAAGATCATACCCTTGCAAATAGCCTTAGATTCACTTTGAATCAAGAGTAATTGTCTTCTAACTCTCTTATTGCTTCTCTCATCTCAACATGAGTTTATCTGGGTTATGCCAATCTTAAGATTCACCTGAAGTTGACAGTCATTGGTGCCAAATTAAAACCTCTGCAGAGCAACTGTTGCAATGCCGAAGTGGCTAGTTCCAAAAACATAGGAGTCATCATAGTATAGTGTCTTTTATATCCAAACCATGAGGAACTTCTAATAATTGTTCTATATTCCATTGAATGTTGTAACCTTCTGCTTGTAGTAATTTCATTTATGCTACTTTAGTCTAAATGAGATGTTGAAACCATGTTTGTTGCAGCCCAAGGGTTATGTTCTGTGGTTACAGCATTCCTCATCCATCAGATGCTAAAGTAAACATCCGAGTTCAGACAACAGGTAAAATATATGTCAATTTGCACATGGCATTATGTTATTCATGAATTATTTTTGGCACATGGTATTTTTCCAGGATAAGACAGCAATTTATGACTTTGATTGAAGCTGATGCTAAAAAGTGGAAATATGAGACGTTAACCCAGGCAAATTTTTTACAACTTTCAATATGCTTATTGGGGAACTTGGATCTAGCAGGGTGCACCAAAATGTAATTAGTGGGAATGCTAACTTTTTAGGCACATAATAGATCGATTTAATGAACATTGTAGGTATGAGTGTATCTCTACTCTTCCTTATAAATTTCCCCTCCCAAGTATATTAGTTCTGTGGGCTTGTTTACAAGATGTGAAGTTTCCTCCATTTGAAAGTTTTGCATCATTTCATTCTTTTGAATTTCTTATTTCTCTGTTGAATATTACAGGTGATCCTGCCAGAGAGGTATTAAAAGATGCTTCCCAAGATCTAATGCTCATTTGTCAACATGTAAGGAGCACCTTTGACAAAGCAGTTGTTGATTTCAGAAAGAAAAATCCTCCCAGAACGGATTCTTCCCAAGATATGGACTCAGATTAGACTGATAAATGTTAGATGCTATATGTAACATGATATTAGGGTAAATTATTCGGTGGGAAGTGAATGTCCCATGAAGATGAAGCTCGGTCGACAATACTGCAGTCTACATGGCAAAATGCATGTTGGGTTCTTTTCCAACCATACCACCACCACCCCCCCCCCCCAACCCTCTCTCCCCCCACGGGATGTTGAAGATAGCAGCCAAAACGAGTCATACATGAATGCCATTAGACTGTTTAAAGGATAGTGACGATTTCAATTTTTTTGAAACTTCACTAGTTTTGCATTCTCAAAATGGTTTGTTTATTGGTCTCTTTCTTATTTCCTGAAAGCTTTCTATTGGCCCTTCAACTCAAATTGAGTGAAACCTGAGTCTGCAGTTCTTACTATTTTTCACAAAGCTGAGAAGGCAGCGCCTGCTTAGTTAAAAAACTGCTGAATGGTGTAGATTTGTTTTCTCCTGTAGCAAATAGACATCAGTCAGGTATACCAGAATCAAATTCTTTCATGCTATATGGAGCTCTCATTTTTTTTTGTTAATCTCAGTTTGAAAAGAAAATGGTGGTCCACATCTGTCACGCTAATTTGAAGTGTGGTTCATTGTCAGTAGGATTGGGACAGGTTCGTGCAAGGTGCCTCGATCCTACTGGAAGGAAGATGCCCTGATTCAACAATTAACCAAAACACAATCGAGAAACGCGATGAAACCAATTGTTCTTTTTAGGGTTTCCATAACGTAGAGGAATATGGACATCTCTCTTTTGGATACAACGCTCTTAGGCAGATCGCACTATACTTATTTGAGTCGATATGACACAAGGATTAAGCAAATGGGTTACTATCACAATTTAGGAGATCGATTAGAATTAGGTGTAAGAGAAAATCCAGTTAATCAAAGGGTTGTTATTGTTGTAATGAATAATAGTCTATATACGAAGGGAAACCTTATTGACACAACCAAGGGCAAAAATGTAAATTAGACTAAGCCTTAATAAATGTAATAAGCAGGACTAAAATGTTAAAAAAAAAAAAAGTATTTGTTGAAGATGTTGGCTGATCGGATTGTACGGATGTAATGAAACATCGTGTTGGGCCAATCAAATGGGGATTTGGAAGATGCAAGTATTTAGATGGAGCACAAGATGCCCATCAGATGGGAGAGAAAACGGTCGATGGAGAATTTGCTAATGCTTGGCGTAAATGGGAATGTTGGTCGTTTGGATGGAGAGTCCTGATTCTACAGAATTTGATCCTAATCATGCACATTAACCTGCGAAACATCTAATATCATATAAGATGTCATCATAATGCTCCAAATGCAATCATAAAAACATGCTCATCTTTCATTGGTTGGTCTAATAACATCCCGCTGGGCTAGATTCTGTGATCCTCGGGGTCTAAGCTCTAGCCTCTAGTGATAGGTCTAAATTCCTATCGAGGTTGCTCCCAAAGTGGATATTGTGAAACTTCGTGAACTTTTTCGCCATGTTTTTGTCCATTGGATCATGCAAGTGTATCAGTATCATTTCTTTTAAGTTTACTATTAATACCAACGGTAAATTGGTTAGGTTCCTTTCTCCTGGTTTGTTCCTGTAATGAAAGTTTTTTCTCTTCCCTAGTGAATCAAAAAAGCTTCTAACCTAAGCTTTAATTTTATTAGCATTGTAAGAGGGAAAGGTTTTCTCACATTTATTTGGCAAGCGCTTGAAGAGTTAGCCTATTGAGGGTCAATCATCAATTGAAAAACGAGATTGTTGTCTCCTTGGGATTTCACATTCCTGCGATATATTTAGGATTCCTTTACTTTTCATTCAACATGTCCATAATTGATTTGTAGAGAGTTTGTTGAATAAGTTAACTGATACTTTATAGGTAGAATAAAGACTGAAGACCAACTAGAAAACCCAACAGAGGAAGGTCAAAGTGGCTTGAGATTACTGATCCTATTTGTATTGAGATTACTGTCTCCTTGGGGTTTCACATTCCTGTGACATATATAGGGTTCCTTTACTTTCATTCAACATGTCCATAACCGATTTGTAAGGAGTTAGTTAAACAAGTAAACTGATACTTCATAGGTAGAATAAAGATTGAAGACCAACTAAGAAAACCCGCAAAGGAACAAATAAAGTGGATTGAGATTACTGATCCTATTTGTATACCATTAGTGGAAACTTTGCTTTCTGGTTGAGAAGTGTCTCTGTCCTTTTCAGTTCTTATTATACTTTTCGTTTACTTTTTCTAACATTTCTAGTACCAACTAATTCACCCAACACGATCATCCAGGGTGAACAAAGAATTGGGGATCTACAAGCAAAATTCCTGGCTGAGATGTTCAATTGACTCCCTCCCCCTTCCCCCCTTTGTGGGGTTCGAACCCCTACGAGTGAGCAAAAAATGGTGGAGGAAAGAGGCCTAGCAAACCGTAGTAGTGAACAAAGCTTTCACTGCAAAGGACAAGCCCTAAAGCAAAATTAATGTGTTCCAATTTCTAACCTTGCATCGATCCAATGGACCATGCCGCCAGAAAGGACTCCAGGGGACCACCACCACCTCCCATCCCCAACACAAGACACACAGCTCAAACACATTATTTGGAAATTAAATACCTCATTTGATCGAATCCTCAAAGCGCACATCTCAAATACGTTTTGGAAATTATCCCCATTTGATCGAATCCTTTAAGTATTTGAGACATATTCCCCTCCAAAGGAGACGTTTTTGTGGGAAAACACTTAAATTCTTGGTTCAAGAAGCAATTTGTAATAAATCGAATCCAAGTGATCGAATCCTCAAAATCCAAGTGATCGAATCCTCAAGGCGCACAATCCAAGTGATCGAATCAAGGCGCACAATCCAAGTGATCGAATCCTCAAGGCGCACATGTCAAACACGTTTAAAAATTAAGTATATCCCATTTGATCGAATCCTTAAGTAATCGAATCCTCAAGGCACCCATATCCTCCAAAGGTCATGTCAAACACGTTTAAAAATTAAATATATCCCATTTGATCGAATCCTTAAGTAATCGAATCCTCAACGCACCCATATCCTCCAAAGATCATGTCAAACACGTTTAAAAATTAAGTATATCCCATATGATCGAATCCTCAACGCACCCATATCCTCCAAAGGTAGCCATCTCTCCCTGAGACATCCTCCAAAGGTAGCATTTTTGTGGGAGAACACCACAAATATTTCTCACCTTTATTTACTCATTTTGTTGGTTCAAGAAGCATGAATCCTGCCTTTAAAGAGTTTATTTTTTTGCAGATTATACTTGTTGAGGGGTTGAAATGGCTAACTATTACTGTATTTGGCTACCAAAGCACCCATCTCCTGAGACATCCTCCAAAGGTAGCATTTTTGTGGGAGAACACCACAAACACTTATATTTCTCGCCTTTACTCATTTTGTTGGTTCAAGAAGCATGAATCCTGCTTTAAAAAGTTTATTTTTTTGCAGATTATACTTGTTGAGGGGTTGAAATGGCTAACTATTACCGTATTTGGCTACCAAGGCACATACCGTACCCGCACGATTAAAACATCAATAACAATATGGATAGAATATGTAGACCAACTAATTTCTAATATTAATAGCAGTTTCAACCAGATAAGATAAATGCAAGTTACAGCAAAATTCATCCTTAAAGCCTATATATCCTACGAACCAGCAACTGGAAGTTGAGGTCAGAAAAAGAATTGCTAACAATTTAGCACCCCATTCATCCCCAAATCCCCCCAATTTGTGTCTTTACATATCCTCCTCCAGATATTCACCCTCTTCTTCCTCATAGTCATCCTCATCAGCTGTTGCATCCTGGTATTGTTGATACTCCGAAACCAAATCGTTCATGTTGCTCTCAGCCTCAGTGAATTCCATCTCATCCATTCCTTCCCCAGTGTACCAATGCAAGAAAGCCTTCCTCCTAAACATAGCAGTGAATTGCTCACTCACACGCCTAAACATCTCTTGAATTGAAGTTGAATTGCCGATGAAAGTCGAAGCCATCTTAAGACCCGTAGGAGGGATGTCACAAACGGTCGACTTGACATTGTTGGGAATCCACTCAACAAAGTAAGATGAGTTCTTGTTCTGCACATTTAACATCTGTTCATCCACTTCCTTAGTACTCATCTTGCCACGGAACATGGCTGATGCAGTCAAATAGCGTCCATGCCTCGGGTCAGCAGCACACATCATGTTCTTGGCATCCCACATTTGCTGAGTGAGCTCAGGGACCGTGAGGGCACGGTATTGTTGAGATCCACGGGATGTAAGAGGAGCGAAACCCACCATGAAGAAGTGGAGACGGGGGAAGGGGATAAGGTTCACGGCGAGCTTTCTGAGATCAGAATTCAACTGTCCAGGAAACCTAAGACAGCATGTAACTCCAGACATTGTTGCAGAGATCAAATGATTCAAGTCGCCAACTGTTAAACAAAACAAAACACGTCTAATATCAAAGAGAATAAGCAAACAACATAATTCAGATTATCGGAAAAGGACTTACAGCTAGGGGTGGTGAGCTTGAGTGTACGGAAGCAGATATCATACAAGGCCTCATTGTCGAGGACCATGCACTCGTCTGCATTTTCGACAAGCTGATGAACGGACAGGGTAGCATTGTAGGGCTCAACAACCGTATCAGAGACCTTAGGGGATGGAAACACAGAAAAAGTGAGCATCATTCTGTCAGGGTACTCCTCCCTAATCTTCGAAATTAACAGGGTTCCCATACCGGAACCTGTTCCTCCTCCCAGTGAATGGCAAACCTGAAATCCTGCAAAACCCAAACATTAATAAAAATTATAAGTACTTTCTTTATATGCCATGCCTGATGCCCACATGTATGCGACAGGTTATTATTAAAGTCCCCAATCCTAAAACCGATTTGTCTAAACAACATTATAATTTATTCCTACGCCAATTTTCGAAACATTACTCATAAGCAACAGACTTAAACAAACCCTTAAACACGATGAATCATTAACGCAAAAATTACTGCTTCACCTTGTTCATAAACATCACGATAAAATCATCAAATTCACCCATTTACTTACTCATTGTTAAAAAATTGAACAATAATAATTAGTAGAAACCATTAAAGGAAGAACAATCATACCCTGCAAGCAGTCACAGTTCTCCGCCTCCTTCCTGACAACATCAAGGACCGAGTCAATCAACTCAGCCCCTTCGGTGTAGTGCCCTTTCGCCCAATTATTCCCAGCCCCGGACTGACCGAAAACGAAGTTATCGGGCCTAAAGATCTGACCATAAGGACCAGATCTAACACTGTCCATCGTACCAGGTTCCAAATCCATAAGAACAGCACGAGGAACAAACCTTCCACAACTTGCTTCATTGTAATACACATTAACCCTCTCCAATTGAAGGTCGGTATCACCATGGTACTTCCCAGTGGAATCAATTCCGTGTTCAGCACACACAACCTCCCAGAACTTGGCACCAATTTGGTTGCCACATTGACCCCCCTGGATATGAAGAATTTCACGCATCTTGTGAGAGGAATTGGGGAAAAGCTTCTACCTTTGGAAAGAATTCGATGAATGAAAAAACAGAGAGAGAGGGGAGAGAGAGTAGAGCGGAAAGAGAGAGAGAGAGAGAGAGAGAGAGATTGGAATAATCCTAGGGGGGTTGGTGGGGTTGGGGGTGGTTTTTAAATAGAGAGAGGGAAGGTTAGGGTTTGGTGTTTTGAAATTTTTTCTTCTTCCTTTGCTTTCTAACGGAACCTTTGGGGTGGGTTTTTTTAATATTTTTTTATTATTTTAAAAAATTGTTTAAGTGCCGCTTTGGATGTGAATGATAGTGAGTTGGGGGAAAGCGAGAGAATCGAGGGGACTGGGGGTTGCCAAATCAAGGTGTAACGGATACATCAAACGGTTTGTTTTTTCGAATTTCAAATATCTGAGGTTTGAGCGGTTTCAGCGGGAATTTGCCTTTGCCTTTTTTGAAATTTTTTAATTTTCAACTTTACTTAGTTGGCTTTTTGCTTTTTCCAGCAAATAATTTTCACTTTTCGCCTTTCGAGGAGTAAAACAATTGCTTTAAGAAGCCAACCCCACTTAATATATTTCTATACACCATATCTTTGCTATATGCATATTATTAGGTATGGTCTTACATTTGTATTGACAAAAACAATTTAATACTTCATTTCATATTTAATTTATGATCTTTTAAATTTAAATCATTAAATTAATTATGAACTTAACAGTTTAAATTTGAAGAAATTTAAGTTTCGATCCTATTAAAATAGATAACAGAACCATCAAAACTTATTGATTAACAACGATTTAAATTCTAAATTCATAAAAGATAATTTTTGAAAGATGTGTGTTTAAATTATATTGTACATGTACTCAAGAAAAAAAAAATTATATTATACCATTTTACTTTTGAATCTATATGCTCAATTTTATACATAAAGAGTTTAAGTACATATAAAGAAAATATATGAAGAGATATTATTCATAATTTACTCTAAACCTAAAATAGAAATTACTCACTTAAAAGATGGAAACAAAATTTTTAGGTGGTAGCAAATGCACTTCAATCATGAAATTATGTTCTCTACCTGTTAACCTAATGTAAATATTTTTTTTATTTAGTTCCTTTTATATTTTTATTATAATCTATATTTATACTAATAAAATAGCTATATTGATTGACATGTGATATTTAACATTTTCAAAATATACCTCTAAATAATTATCAATATTATTTTTTTCCTTCTTTTGTTGCAATTTGTCTTTTCTATTAAATGTGTTGTTATTTTTAGAGGTGAGTGAATAACAATTTCATGTAGAATACCTACACATACATTGATCAACCCATAGACTTCAAATGGGTATTAAGATTCATAAAATAGGTTTTAGATAGCAATTTTTATGATTCTACTCTAATAGAATGTGAGCCCTATATTTGACAAATAAGGATCAAGCAAGTAAATTTAGGATATCGGCGAAACTAACCTTATTGACCTAAAAACATACGAATGGGCTCAAGACATAAGTCGAAAGAACCTTATTGACTCAGATATTAAAAATATAATAAAATAAGAACAATATAGATTATTTATTATAATCGTATAATAGGTATTGGTAATTCATAAACTTTTAGAGATAAATTATATATATAATAAAATTATTATGACACATAAAATAACATGTAGAATATGTGTATGTGTGTATGTGTATGTGTGTGTGCGTATGTCATGTCTAATTGTTTAAGTATATGCATATACGTGTAATTAACTAAGATACCCTAACATTTACATTTTAGGCTAAAATGAGATAGGAAAATCAATATAAAATTAATAAAAATTATAAAAATATATGAGAACAGCTAGGAACGCATCAATTTAAGCGTGGCTTTATTAAGGATAAGCATTTAGAAAATATATCAATTATCATGCAAATTAAGCTTGGTATTTAAGGAAAATATGCTTGATGAAAGAGAAACTAAGTCATTTGAAGCATCTAAAACATTTTAAAATTCTAGAAAAGGCTAACCGATAATCATACATGCAAAGAAGGTCTTATGAAAAATTGAGTGAGGATTAGAAGATTAAAGAGCTAAATTTAGGAAAATTTTCAAAAATCAAACGTGATATCAAAGTTTAAAAGTTTGCCAACTATTACACCTCAAAGTTGCAAAATTATAACAATCCCGCCGTATAAACTATTCTATGATAGTAACTGATCTTACAATACCTATCATAGACGCGATCTACATAATGCGTCGACTACTCCTTACTTTAAAGTAAACAGTTCAATTAAATATTTAACTAAAGTTACAATAAATATTAAAGCTTCAAGCTAACATATATATATGATTACTTGTACATTACTGTAAAATTCTCAAGTAATTCTACATCGTACATCATAGTTAGCTAATTTACATATCAAATATCAGTCTTTCAGTTTTAAAGATACTAGCGAAACTCTCAATATAAATTAACTATTAGGCTTCAAAAGAACTAACTTCCGGATAGTTGTAGAACGTCATATTAGTTAGAGAAATCAGAAATCGGGACCTACAAAAAGATCTATATGGGTATGAGTAGCTACAACTCAGTAAGTAAATTTGGAGACTCATGACTATATACAAACACAAACAAAATTATCAAACAATTATTTTCATGCAATGTAACAAGCAAGTATTATCACATAACGTAGTTCGATCCGTTACAAAATCAGAATAATTTCACTCGCTCTAATCTTGATTGAGGAGTTTTCATGTTATGCAATAACTCACAACTAAACCCAAGTATGTACAATGGAAACACTGTTCCTCTTAATACTATCCTTCATACCAATGCCCTCATTCTCATTCTCTCCTGTCATTTAGTTCGGCTAAGGATGAGAAAAAGACCAATTTACAATCCAACGCTATCTTTTTCGAATATATCAGTGTTTAGTTAGAGAATCCTAGATCCCCTAAAGAGTTACAATGCATGACAATTTAGGGTTTTAGGATCGATTATGATTAAGTTCAATTTAGAGTGTTCAGATGATTTCACACAAATCCAATCATTACAATCATCAATCGCAATACAAATTCCAACACGAAATCAAATATGTAAACACATATATAAAATTATTTACAAGCACAATCATACATGATCTTAAGTCTCCGAGTACCCTAAAATAGTACTCCAATATGGTGAAGTAATAAACCCAACTTACCTAGAATTCTTAGTCACTCAATCACTTAATTACAGGTTAGTTTCTCTCCGGGCATCCTATAATATAAATATGACTTTTTGGTATTTATACTTTGATGATATATTATAAGTTATAATTTAAGCCACTTCTCCATATATACCTATTAGTTACTAATAATTCACTTTACATTAGCTCGAGGTTCAGTTTTTTAATTAAATTCCAGTTTTGGTTCTAAATTGTTTTTAACTACGAGAAATCCTAAATACACTTAAATCCTAATGTAAAATTAATCACATTAAACTCAAGTATTCTAATATCATACTGAGTTTTAATTTAGTATTCTAATATATTCGATACACTTTAATTCTAATTGGGGTACCGGATTTACTCCTTATGTGAAAAAATTTCATATTTTTATCCAATTACATAAAATTAGTTTTTGTATTAGATTTATTTTGTACTGATATTATTATTATATTATCCAATTTAACCTATTTTTTCATATTTATTAAAATCACAATTTCACATATTCCTAAATTTCCTTCAATTACGACATAATTCCCATATTAATTACAACTAACACTCCAAAGATTAGGATTAGGTTTCCACATCAGAGATTAAAATCCTTAAATATCTAATTACCTTCTAAATTTGTAATTAATCATTTAATTAAGCGAAAATTACTCATTTTTCATCATTTTAAGGCTAAAAATTTACTTAAAAATTTCAAAAATTAATTTAAAAAAAAATGGCTTCATAGTATTGTTCTATATCATTTAAGCATTTTATAGAAAAAAATCAAGCTCTAAACTGCGCTCCTAAACCTATTTATTTATAATTCTAATCATACTCGGTTTTGTCTAATTTTTAAAAACCTTATATTTACAAATGTGATTAAACTTAATCACTATTTTTTCATAAATCTACATTCGATAAAATCTCAGAATAATAAATTTTATAATTTTCTAGATATAATAAACAATTTTAAGGAATTTCGCAAAATTTGAAGAGATGTAAAACTTACCTAGTTTGAAAGCTTTTTAGCCTCTAACACTAGTTTAGATGTGTCAGCCGATCCAGGCAGTGGGTTTGGAGCGAGGTAGTGGTGGTTTGGTTTCTAGGAGGTAGTGTGTGGGTTCGACCTTCTTATTCTATCTGCACAAATTTAGGACAAAATTTTAAAAACCCTAATTTTTTCTCTCAATTTTGGTTCTCTCAATTTTGGTTCTCTCAATTTTTCCCAATTCCCAACTAACCAAACGAGCTCTGTAAATTTTCTTGCTATTTATAAGGCCTTGTAAGAATTATTGTGCATTAATTGGGACAAGACAATACCTGTATTTCTTCCATTTTACCCTTTTTGTTGCTTATTTTTTATTGATTAATTTTTGTTCCTTACTCCCCTTACTGCCACCACTTAATTTAGTTCATTCCCTCTTTCACTTGACTTTTTTCTATTTTTCCTTAATTTTTTTTTATAATTTTCTTTAATTATTTAGTAAATTTTTAGTTAATTTAGGTAATTTCTCATATTTCTATCTACACATAAATATATATGAGGTATAAGTAAACACTCCTAAATATTATTTAGGTTATTATGTGATTTTTAGTATACATATAATTTATCTTTAATGATTTATTAGTTATCGAAATGCACTTTACGCACTATCGATAAATAACAAGTAATATATTTAAAATTTGAAAAATTTATATTCTCTTATTTTATTACTTATTTTCTTAAATTCAAACTTATAGGGTTACTTTTACTAAATTTTTAGTTTTAGTTTATAATTTAGATTTGACCGAATCCTTTAATCAATCACCCTAAACTTTATATACTAAATTCGATTCTACGGTTACTTAACTTATCTTTAGGGCTTATACCAGTGTAGAGAGAAGTTAGGAGTCAATTAACCACCCCACTACAAGGTGCGACTAGCAACTAGAGTTGTTGATAAAGGAGTGGCTAAAGCTGGTTATTGTAGCTAGATTTTTTTGTGAGGTCTAATTTTAGTCCGATTTTAAATAATTTTATAAAAATATAAACTATGCGCATAAAATTATGAACAAAAAAATTATTCCCACATATTTTTATGTATAGAATATAGGAAAAATACTATTTTGTATAAATTTGGTAGTTACAGCATACATCCTTAAGAAATCAATGAAATCGAACAATTTTCAATATTGAAATAAATAAGGCTAATAATATAGTTTTCACTTCAAAATTTTTCTATAAACTGTCCTAAACCAATATTGAATTTCTATGGAAAAGTTTTTTCTGAAAATATTTTCTAAATTTTATTTGATTTTCGAACCCTAAACTATGTTTAAAATAGTGCTTTTAGTAAAAAAAATAACATATTTCTCTTAATAACCTCACTCAAACTCTAAGCTTAATTCATTATTGAAGCATTTATACTATTCTCGAGTGGTTAAATTGAGTAGCAAAATAAGGAGTTATAGAAAATTGTAACTTAGTCTTTAAAAGTGAAGTCGGGTAACTTGATTGTTTTGTTTGATTTGATAAATTGACGAACTAGGATGTAATGTATAAAGAGTTGAGAAATAATGAAGTTGAGAAGAGTTGTTTGAAGTTTTACTTAAAGTTTTAAATTGTGTAAGCCTTAAAGTTAAGTCAAGTGACCGTAAGATTGAACTTAGAACACAAAGTTTATGGTGATCAGTTAAAAGATCCGATCAAACCCAAATTATAAACTATGGATATAAATATTAGTAAAAATGACCCTGTAAACTTGAATTTAAGAAAATAAGTAATAAAATAGGAGACTATAAAATTTTTAAATTTTAAGTATAATAATTATTAATTATCGAAAAGGCGAAAAGTGTAATCTAATAACTAATAAATTACTATAGATAGATTATATGTATACTAAAAATCATAGAACGACCTAAATAATAATTAGGAATGTTCACATGTACCCCACATGTATTTACATATAAATAAAAATACGTGAAATTTCTTTAAGTGGCTAAAAACTTATTAAATAATTAAATAAAATTATTAATTAATTAAGGAAAAATCAGAGAAATCTGGAATGATGTAGATTTGGTCCTGACAAGTCAGGAGTTGAAAAAGAAAAATTAGCCAATTAAAATCAAGTAATACGAAAGCCACAAATCAAGGAAATTGGGCAATGTCTTATCTAATTTAATGCATATTAATTACTACAAAGCTCTATAAATAGGGAAAAAAATTTACAGAGCTCCTTTAGACAGTTAAAAATTAGAGAAAAATAGGGAGTATCGAAATTCAAGAGAAAAACTAGAGTAAAAAAAAAAAGAAAGAAAAAGAAACCTGTGCAGTTAGGGCTAGTGAGTCAAACCCACGAGCCGCCACCACCTACGACCGAGTCGCCACCACCACCACCTCACTCTAGACCCACCGCCTGGACTGGCCAATACACCTGTACCGGTGTTGGAAGGCCAAAAGCCATCGGACCGAGTAAGTCTCTTATCTGCTCCGATTTTGTATAATTTTGTAAAATTATATATTTTTTCCAGAAAATTATGAAATTTATTATTCAGAGGTTTTATTGTATGTAGATTTAGGAAAAAATAGTGATTAAGTATAATCCCGTCTGAAAATATAAGATTCTTAAGAAATTAAGCAAAACCGAGCATGATTAGGATTAGAAATAAATAAGCTTAGAAATGTAGTTTGGAGCTCAAAATTTTTCTATAGAATACTTAAGTGATATAGAACAGTACTATGAATCCATTTTTTAAAATTTAATTTTCAAAATTTTTAGGTAAATTTTTAGCCCTAAAATGATAGAAAAATTGAGTAATTTTTGGTTAATTAAGTAATTAATACATTAATTACTGATTTAGATAGTAATTAGAGGATTAGGGATGTTAATCTTTGATGTGGAAACCTAATCTTAACATTTGGAGTGTGAAGTATAATTAATGAAGGAATTATGTGGTAATTATAGAAAATTAGGAATATGTAGAATTGGAAAATTAATAAATATGAAAAATTAGGTTTAATGAGATAATATAATAATAAAAATCAAAATATAATAAATCTGAAATAAAATTTAATTTTAGGTAATTGTATAAAAAATGTAAGATTTTCTTACATCGAGAATAAATCCGGTACCCCAATTAGGATTAGCGTGTACCAAACAGTTTAAAATATTAAATTAAGACCTAATGGGATATTAGAATACTCGAGTTTAATGTGATTAATTTCACATTAGGATTCGAGCATATTTAAGTATCTAGAATAAAAAATAGAATCTAATTTAGGAACCAAACCCCGAAATAGGGTAGAATGAATCATTAGTAAATAATAGGTATACATGGAAAAAAATAAGTTAAATTATAACTTAGGATGTGAATCGTTAAAGTATAATAACTAAAAAGACCTATTTGTATAATAGGATACCTAGAGACGAATTGGCTTGCAATTGAGTGATCGGGCGACTGAGAAATTCCAAGTAAGTTGGGTTATTACTTACTGTATTAAAGTGCTATTTTATGGTACTCAGAAACTTAGGATTGTATGTAGTTGTGATTGTAAGTAGTTTATGCATGTGGTTGAAGTATCTGAATGCGTGTTGAAATTTGTAATGTGATTGATTGAATTGGTGTGAAATTGTTTGAACACCCTAAATGAAATTTAATCTTATTCGATTCTAATAACAAAAAAATGTCATGCATTATAACCCGTTAGGGAATTATAGGATTCTCCAACCAAATACCGACCCCTTTGAAAGGGATAGCGTAGGATTGCATAATGGTCCTTTCTTCATCCTTAGTCGAACTAAGTGACAAGAGAGGAGGTCGCGGCGAGGGTGAAGTTAATGGTTTGAAGGTAGTCATGGGAGGAGCGATGTCTCCATTGCATAAACCTGGGTTTAGTTGTAAGCTGCTGCATAACATGGAAACCCCTCAACCCGAATTGGAGCGGGTGAAATTTCTTTGATTTCGCAAGGGACCAGCTTACGTTGTACGATGACACTTGATTGTTGCATTACATTAAAATAATTGCTTGATAATCTTATTTGTGTTTGTATACTTTTATGTGTCTCCAATTCAACTTACTGAACTGTAGTTGCTTATACCCTTATAGATCTCTTTGTAGGTCCTGATTTCTTATTACTGCAAATATTATGCTGCTATACAATTATCCAGAGGTTAGTTCTTCTAAAGTCAGGAGTGTGAGGATCAATTGGCTTAACAGTGAATATGTAGTTAGTGTGTCCTTTGTAGTTTAAAACTGAAAGTCTGGCAGTTGTTGTGTAAACTTAGTAAACCATTATGTTAAGTAGAGCTTCCTAGGAAGTTCCGCGGACTTCATATATAATTATGTATGTTTATTAAAAATTTGTGATAATTACTATGTTTGTAGTTGAACACTTAAATGGGACAGTTTACTTTAAAGCGAGGAGTCGTCGACGCCTTGTGTAGATTATGTTTATGGTAGGTATTGTGAGGCCGGTTGCTATTATAGAATGGTTTACACGGCGGAACTATTGCTACTCTGTGACTTCGGGGAGTAATAAATTGACCCTATAATTGAAACTTGGAAGAAAAGTGAGTAAATTAACTAATTATATAATATTAGTTTAAGATAGATAATAACTCCGAAGTCTAGTAAATGAGTTATGTATCACATTTCGAAATGGCAGAGTCGTAATATTCTCACCGTGTAAACCATTTTAATATAAAAGTTGACCATATCGCTGCCATCTTATATTTGATTTACATAAAGCATCAACGATTAACTTACTTTGAAGTAAATAGTTCATAAATTAAATAAATTATTTATTTAAAAAAGTATGAAAACGTATATATACACTAAGATTTAAATATTACAAATAATGTTTGTAAGGTTTCATCATACTATATTTCTTCAGTAATATATTATTCGAAAATAGAACATTATAAATTAAGAGCTAAAACCTTAGCAATATATCATTTCTTTAAATGTATCTCGTCATTCCCCAAAATCTAACGGTTACTAACTTTCAAGTAAATATAAGCTGATTCCTAACTAGCACCTATAATAATATCTATAGGGATGCCAGCAACTGCAACTCAGTAAGTTGGAACGAAGACTTAAAAATTATAGAACAAACACAAATAAGGTCATCAACCAAGTTACTTAAATGTAATGTATATTCAAGCAAATATTATCGTACAATATTATCCGCTAGTCGTGAGATTAGAGAAATTGCACTCGTTTTAATCCGAGTTAAGGAGTTTCCATTAATGCAATAGCTCGCAACTAAACCTATGCTTGTATAATGGAGACACAACTTCTCCCGAACCTACTTTCGAACCATTGACTTTACCTTTACCGTGACCTCCTCACTTGTCACTTAATTCGACTAAGGACAAAGAAGAGACTAATTATGCTATTGAGTACTATTCCTTTCGAAGAGGTCGATATTTAGTTGGAGAATCCTAATGTTCTCCTAATGGGTTATTATGCAAGTCCAGTTTAGATTTACGAGTTAAACATTTAGTTAAATCCAATTTAAGGTGTTCAATTATTTTAAACAAATCAGACAAATACAAGCTAGAGTAGTAAATCAGAATCATATCATCAACTTAGAACAAGCACATGTGCATAGTCAACTATCTAACAAATACAATAAAGTACAATTCCAAGCCTTTAAGTACTACAAATTAATACTTCAAAATACAGTAACGTATTAATCCCAACTTACCTAGATTCCTTGTTTACTCACTCGAGGTGCAACTTGTCACACCCCAAACAAGAAGAGTCATAATAATCCCACCATGTAAACTAACCTAAGATAGAAGCTGACCTTACAACTGCTATTATAGATACAATTCACATAAGACGTATACATCTCAACTAGCTTGAAACGTCTGTTTGATACCTGTTAATAACTAAACCTATAGTAGAGCTTTACAAAATATTTGATCTATACAACTTGTTGTTTAATACCACAATAGTATTTACATAAACGTTTTATGTCCAAAGGTAAAATTTACAATCAGAGTTTATTAAAAACTACAGGTTTTATAGTTTATATACTATAAGTTGGGAAACTAGTGGGCTCCGAGAGAATTCTCAATTAGTTTCTTCAAAAACAAAGTCAAAAGCCTAAGTTCAGATAATTCCTCGATTCTTATTTTCCCAAACAACAACACACTAACCTGAGAACGATAGTATCTTAATATCTTAACCTCACTCAATGCCTGCAAAAGAGTTTATAGGGATGTGAGCACAACTAGCTCAGTAAGTGGGACGGAGTCAGAAGAGTACTGTACAAATACAAATACAAATACAAATAAGGTTAATAATTATGATGAAATACAATGCAATCAATCAAATGAAACATCGCACAATGTTATCCAGTCCATTATGAGGTTAGAGAAATTACATCCGCTCTAACCCAAATTAAGGAGTTTCATCGCGACTTAAGTCAGACCAAATTTGAGCTTGTGCAATAGAGAATACCCTCCTCTTGTAACCGCCTTCGAACCACGCCCCCTAACCTTACCACAATCTCCTCGCCTGTCACTTAGTTTAACTAAGGATGGGAAAAGGTCCATTTCAGTTATCTTTATCGAAGGAAGTCGGTATTTGACTTGGCACTCTTAATCGTTTCCCCTAATGGGTGTTATGCATGTCCAATTTCATTTTAGTTGAATAAACATTACTTTTAATTAGAGGTGGCCAACAAGTTCATACAATACAGAATCAATGCAAATATGCAGAATAGCCTACCAACGAGTTCAACTCCCGTCATAACTAAGTATCATACATACACACGACATATGTACAGTTAACTAACTACAAGCATAGTCAGAAGTACTCTTGAATCTTCGGATACTTTAAAATAATATCTCAACAAGCGATAAAGTCACGATTCTAACTTACTTGTTTAGATACTTACTACTATTGACTCGAGTCATCACTCATCTCTATATTGGAAGATTATATTTACATAAAGAACCCAAATTCAATTTTCGTACTAATTACGAAAACATTAGGATTTAATCTAGAATGGTTATATATATATATTATTTTCATAATATATAGTCGTATTATTACTATATATCAAATTAAGTTATTAATTGTTGATATTGTATATCCTATATACTATTACGTATTATATATCGTTTCGATCGTAGCGAAACGTACTTTTAATTTATTAATTCACATTTTAATTCTGATAAGGTTATTGAAATACGTACATTCTTGAATATGATAAAGTTATAGGTTATATTACTTAAGGTTGTTCGATTTTAACAAAATTAGTATCGTTAGTTTCGTATAAACCTAACGACACATTTTACGAGTACTGTTCCTAGAGACGGCTTTTAATGGTTAGTTCGAGTTTTTAACACAGTTATACGTAATTATATAAATGTTATCGTATTATATTTATTTTACATTATTAAATTATATTTTACCTAATTTGTTCATATAACGTTACAATATTAATATCCTTAAACCCTAACATGCTTATAGTGTATCCGATTAAAAAAATATCAGTAAATATAATAAAAATACTCATTCGGTCCAATCTGATCAGCAATCGCATATATAATTTTTATTTAACTATATAATTCATTTTGGCTTATTAATATTAAAAATACACCTCGACTTATAAATTAAGCTATTTTACTTAGTAAATTCGTAATAAATAGTTCAAGTTACCAAATAATTTTTCGAAAATTTATATAGACTCCTAAAAATATGAGGAATTCAATTATCACTTGGTTTTAAGTTTCCAACTTATCGCCTATATATTCGTATTAATGATTTTACCCCTAAATTATCATAAATTACCTAATCATGATTCTTTTTACACCAAATTAATTTCAATCTAACTCAATACTATTATTATTCATTTGAGATCAGTACATGTTCATTTCATCAATTAATTTCATAATTTAAGCCTATTTTTGAGCTATTTTTAGTCAAAAAATGCAATAAATATTAAAAATATTCAAATCAAAATTCAAGCTATATAGCAATCATCTATATATCATAAACATCCTACACAAAAATTTCACCTACAAACAATATCATTTAGTACATTTATTTTACAATTTTAAATTCAGATGAATAATAGATTTTTTAAGAAAGTATATTAAATATTATGAATTTTTCAAAAATAAAAATATCACGTAAAATGATGTTCAAAATACCTATGTACAATTTTTTTCATAATTTTCTGGGTGGATTTACTAATTTTTAAAAATTATTGAAAAACAGGGTAGAGAATCGATCTTTGTGTTCTTGGGTGTTCTAGTGGCCAGTGGCGGTTAGGTGATTGTCGAAAGGCTTAGGCTTGGTGCTAACTAATGGTGTCTAGTCGGGCTTTACAGTAAAATCAATCTAGGTTAGGGTTCTATCATAGCATGAATTTTCCCCTGTTTTTGTCTAATTTTTCTAAATTGTTCTATTTTTCAAAAAAAAAAATTTCTAATTTTTCTTTCTATTGTTTCTAGTTTGTAAAGTTGAGAATTGATGTAATGAATCCTATTTATGCATGTTGGAGTTGGTTGTTGCTTTTCTTTATTTTTCTTTTTAATTTTTTCCTTATTTTCTTCTCATAAATACAAGTAGGAGGTGTCATTTGCTTTTTGACTCAACAATTATCTAGCTTTGGTGATTCCCAATAGTTTCAGACTTGAATTAGCAATTTTGAAGGCTTTTTGGATAAGATTTGTAATTATTTTGGCATTTTGAGTATATTTTATTAATACTTAGTTATTTATTAATATACGAGTATATATCCCTTGTATATATCATGCATAATATATAACTATACTCATATAATTAAGTTTATAACATATCTTTTATTTTTAGAATATTTTCTAAAGTTAATTTCATGAATTCAACACAATATATATAATTACATAATTTAGGATTAATTTACAGGTATAATTATTATTTATACTAAGTATACTCATAAAATTACGTGTATATTCATATAATAAATTATACTATATGATCTCATTTTATAACTCAAATAACTTATTTCTAAGTTCTCGTTGTAATCTGAGTTTGATTTTAAGAGTTCCGAACATTTTAGTGCTATATTAAATATTCCTACTTCTAAGGACAAAATTGGAATTTTTGTTCATTATTTCTAAAATTTAATTTCACTGTATTACCTCGACTAACTTTTCTATTTTAATTGTAATGTTTGGGCTCAATTAAATAAGTTTCCTTAAAAATCCTAAATTTAGGCTTGATTGTTCTAAACTCAATTTTTGAGAGCTTACATTTGCACCTCTCTTAAGAAATTTTTTTCCTCAAAACTTCAAATCTATATACAATAACTACTTATTTGTTGATAAAAACTTTATGACTTACTTTGCTCTTTGAAGAGTGCCGGGCAACGATTCTGCATCGCCGACTTTGGTTCCCAAGTTAGCTCTGCCGTTGGACCGCTACCCCACTGAACTTTCATATACTTTACTTCTCAATTTCTTAACTTTTGAATTTGATTTTCCAAGATCTTGATCAGCTTTTCCTCAATAGCATAGTCTTCATGTAAGTCCATTGGTTTCAATTCCATGACGGTATCTGGATTCTTCAAGAATTTTTGTAACATTGACAAAGAATACATCGTGATATCCAGCTAAACTTGAGGGTAAAGCAATTCGGTACGCGACATTTCCAATTCTTTCTAAATTTCAAAAGGTCCAATATATCAGAGGCTTAACTTTCCTGTTATACCGAAACGCTTAAATCCCTTAAATAGACTTATCTTTATATACACATGATCTCCTGTAGCAAATTCTATAGGTTTTCTCTCCAAATCAGCCCAACTTTTGTATCAATCTTGCGCTGCTTTAATCCTTTGTCATATTATCTTAACTTTATCATTCATCTGACCAATCATATCAGGTCCTATCATTGTATATTCATCGTTTTCCCAATACAGCGGTGATTGATATTTTCTTTCATATAAAGCTTCGTATAGTGCCATTTAAGTTGTTTCTTGATAACTATTGTTATAGGCAAATTCTACTGATGGCAAATATTAATCCCAATCGCCTTTGAAATCCAAAATACAACCTCTTAATATATCTTCGAGTGCTTAAATAACTCTTTCTGACTGTCCATCGGTTTGTAAGTGATAGGCTATACTAAACTGTAGTTTAGTTCCTAAAGATTGATGTAAACTTTCCCAAAACTTCGATACAAATCAGCTGTCTCTATCCAACACAATGCTTATTGGCACCTCATGCAATCTAACGATCTCTTTAATATATAGTCGTGCCAACTTTTCCATTAAATCGCCAATTCGATGGGATAAGAAGTGAGCACACTTCGTTAACCTATCTACAATAACTCAAATTGAATCATGACCTGATCTGGTTATAGGGAGTCCTATTACAAAATCCATTATAATATGATCCAATTTTCATTAAGATATTTCTAATGGTTGTAGTAAACCACTAGGTCTTTGATATTCTGCTTTCACTTGTTAGCATGTATTACACCTAGTCACATATTGTGCTACATCTTTTTTTTATGCCTTTTCACCAAAATAATGATTTCAAATCATGGTATATCTTATTGCCACCTGGATGTAATGTGTAACTTGTGTCATGTGCTTCGGTCATTATTTCATTTTTCAGTTTTGAATCACTAGGCATACAGATTCTATCCTTATATCTTAACACATCTTCATCATCAATTTTAAAGTCAAGTACATCACTTGTATTATATATATATATATATATACACACACTACATAATACCTTAATAATTATATCCAATACCTTAAATGTTATAAATAACATATTTCATCAGATTTTAACATCCTAAAATATATAATCATGCATTAAATCAGTAATCATCCATTTCATTACTTAATTAGCCTCAAATTAGCCATTTTAAGGGCTAAAAATTTCTTTAAATTCCAAGCTGTCATGACCCACTTTAGGACATTTCCTTATTTTTTCTGATTTTTTAAAATTATTTAGTATTATTTTAGTATTTTTTGTGTAATTTAAATAATTTCACGTATTTCTATCTATAAGTAAATTCATATATGGTACAAATAAATATTCCTAAATATTATTTATGTTATTTTATGATTTTTAGCATGCATATAATTTATTTCTATTGATTCGTTAGTTATTGGAATTCATTTTAAACGTTTTCACTAAATATCATAAAATTTATATAAAATTCAATAGTATATTAATTAATCATTTTATTACTTATTTTTTTTAAATTCAAATTTACGGGATCATTTTTACTAATATTCATAGCTTTATTGTAAAATTTGAGCTGAATCGGACAATTTGCTTGATCGTCCTAAATTGTACAAACCAAACATTGAGTAGCTGATTGTGAAACTTACATTGTGCACTATGATGATACTCATAGATTGAGTTAGAAGCAAAATTTATGAGTAAAATGTAAAAACAGGAGGCTCGAAAGTTAGGTTAGAGGTTGACCTTCTTAAAAACTCTAAAGATAGCTAAGGTCATAGGGTAACTTAGATTGCGGTTTAATAAGAAGCTTAACCTGGAGAAATTCAAAAGCTGTTATAGAGAATAATATCAGTGTCACAAATGACTTCCGTACAACTTAGAGAATAACTCAAAAGATTTTTTACTAAAATAAACCGTTATAAAACCACTTAAAATCTAACTCAAAGGATTTGGAGGTTTAAGGTAATTTATAAAAATCAATAATTGGTCAAAAAATTAGGATTTGTAAATAGAAATAACTTATAAAACTTATGATGAAACAACGAAAAACATAGAAAACAAACTAACGGCTAATAATTCAAGGCTTCAGAACTAATCTATTATATATTTTGAGGAACGATTGAAGACCAAGTAGGCAACAATCAGGAGTAGTTTACCGGTAACTGTAAGTAAGTTAGATCGATGCTTAGTGGCTCACTAGAGTATCATATCAGGATAGTTAGATAATTAAGAGTGCTTGTCTGTAATTATAGCTATATTGTTTATGTTCGTACTTATGATACTAATTGATGAATGGGAGTTGAATTTCAAGTGTTGTTTTTTACTTAAACACATCATGTCTAGCATGTTTGAACTTGGTTGCTCACATTATAATTTTGACTAATTTTAAGTTGACTAAGATTTAACTTAACATTCACGATAACCCAATAAGGATAATGATTAGTTTATCAAACCAAACACTGATACTTTGATGAGGATAACATAAATTGTCATTTTCCCACCCTTATTCAAACTAAGTGATAGGAGAATGAGTCGTGCTAAGATTAGAAACCATGGTTTAAATCATATTTAGAGAAGAGGGTATTCTCTATTATACAAGCATGGATTTGCTTTGATGGTGTTGCATTGAAACTCCTTAGTCTGAGTTAAAGTGAATGCAATTCCTTTAACTTCACAATGGACCAGTAAAATATTGTACAATAATCTATTATTTGCCTATTGCATTTGCATTTAATTAATTATTAAGTAACCATGTTTGTTAATGTACTCTTATAACTCCGTCTTATCTTATTAAGCTAATTGTGCTCACATCCCAAAAGATTGCTTTGCAGTTGTAGAATAATACCCATAGATGCCTCATTATAGTCATTCACAAGTTTGTTCCGATAAGATGGGGATTGAGGAGTTAAAGTCTAATAAATGGATCAATGTTCATGTTATTTTTGTTTTTCTTTTGTGGGAAGACTATAAGGTTTTCTTGGGAGACCTTTTATTTTTCGTTAGCTTGCTGATATATCTATTTATGTAATGAAGTCTTCCTATGGAGTTGTATAAATCTTTTGAAAACTCTCAAACTTCTTATGTATACAAAGCTATGTAAAGGAACTAGATTATCTACATATATGGGAACCTATATTTTGTAAGGTATTACTCTACAGGTATGTTACAAGTGTCCATTTAACTGCTTTAAAGTTAGTTAAGTCGTTGTTCGCCTTATGTAGACTATAACTACGTTAACGGTTAAGGAAGATAACTTCTACTTTGTATTAATTTACATGATGAGATTATTATGACTTCTTGAGTTTGGGGGCATAACATATAATTAGGGATATAACAAGGCAAGTCGTTGTAGGGGATCCAACATGTCCAACCAGCTAAATTTAAGTTTCATATTGGATGTATTGTGTATTACTATTATTATTATATTATCAATTTTTAACCTATTATTTTCTATTTTTTACATTTATAATTTCACGTATTATTAATTTACATATATTTACTACATGATACACATAATAATTATATCTAACACTCTAAATACTAAAAATATCATATTACATTAAATATTAACATCTTAAAATATCTAATTACATATTAAGTCAGTAATTGTATATTTAATTATTAATTATATATATGATTTAAAGGTTTAAAAATTTTGAAAATTCATTTATGAAAAATCTCTTCATAATACAGTTTTACATCCTCTAAATAACTTATACAAAAATTTTGAGCTCAAAATTACACTATTAAGATCATTTATTTATAAATTGACATAAGTTCGGCTTTGTGGGATTTCTTAAGCAATGTATATTTATAAATATAAATTCATCAAATTAATATTTTTTCCTAATTCTACATACATAAAAACTTAAGAATACCAAATTTCATAATTTTCTAAATAAATTTAATAATTTAAATAAATTCAATCAGTTTCCAGCTACTAGTGGTGGTCCTAAGTGTGTTTGCAAAAAGGGGTGATAGGGGTAGAGTGTGATAGTGGTGGCTATTTGTTTCAAGGTGACTGTTGGTTGTATGTTTTCTTTTTAAGCCCTAATTACACACTAATTTTGCTACTTTTGATAAAAATTCCTAACTCTCTTTTTTCTATTTTCTCTTTATTGCTCTTAAACTCCCAACAAATCAAAATGAGTTCCAAATGGGGATTGTTGCTTATATAGAGTTGTTTCCTATTTTTCTTTTGATTTTTTATTGATATTTGACCCTTATCCTCTTCCATTTCACTTTCAATTTGCCTTAATTTGATTGGCTAATTGTTTCTTCTTAATCCCCAACTTACCACGACCTTAGTTTGGAATTTTTATTTTATTTTTTTCCTGTAATTTTCTTTAATTATTTAGCATTAATTTAGTACATTTTAGTCATTTTAAGTAACTTCAAGTATTTTTACCTACACGTAAATACGTATTTAGTACAAATAAACACTCTTAAATATTATTTATATTATTTTATGATTTTTAGTGTACATATTATTTAGTTCTATTAATTTATTAGTTATTAGAACTCATTTTATGCATTTCCGATAAATAACATGTAATATGCTTATAATTCAATATTATGATATTTAATTATTTTATTACTTATTTTCTTATATTGAAACTTACGGGTCACTTTTACCAATATTTCTAACTTCATCATATAATTTAGGTTTCATCAAATAACTTATTCGATTACTCTAAATTTTACATTTGATTTCGAACTTATAGTTGCAGGGCATACAACTAGGTGCTCTAGTAATACCATGATAAGATACATAAGATGAAGAGGCTACAACAAATGGATTCCTTAATCTTTATTGTATTATCTATGTTTTGTAAATAATGCAAATTAATTTCTCACATAATGATTAATGAAGGAAAAAAAATCATTTAGCAAAATATATATATATATATAATAAATAGGTTTAGTGAATCGATAAGCAAGTATCTTATTAAGGTAGCAAGATGGGTTTTGTATATAAGGTTAAAAACCTTATAGGATTTTCAGATGAGTTTAGGAACCTTATTAATATAGTGAGATGAATTTTTGGTTCTTATAACCCATCCCAAACCTGCATCGCTTGCATCCTTAAATAAAATAAGCTATGGGTATATGATGTTTCATACCCTATACACATCCCTATATTTAAAGGTATACAAGGTATAGGATCTAGTAGAAAGCCTATTAAATAATATAATATATATTCATAAATGAAAAATATTTTGTTTTTTCCTATAAGAAATGGAATAAAAGCATTGTACTATATTTATATTAAATGAAACAATTCATTCCCAATACAGATCCTAAATCTAAAATACTTATACAAGATACTATATCTTCTATAAATGATAATTTTCATCCTAATTTGTTACAAGTTTCCCAAATCTTATTTAATATCACATAAAAGCAATATATTATATATACGTTAAAAGAAACAGTCCATGCCCATCTCTAAACCTAAAACTCTCATATGAGATATTGTATCTTTTATAAATGATAATTTCATTCAAGTTTGTTACAAGTTCCACAAATTTTGTTTAATATCGCACGATAAAATAATGAAGACATAAAAAGTTGCTTTCTAATACCATAGGTTTTGCTATAGGTATCATAGGTTTTGATACACGTTTTCCAGATTTTGCATATAAAGAACTTATAATATTAATATTGATTACTTCTTTTAATATCACATATACTTGAAATTTCTGGAACATCCTACATAATAGCCTATACATTTTATAGGGCACAAATATTAAGGTATATAAGGATGCTATAAGATAAGTTCCACTTCCAAAAGATACCCGTATGACTTCATACTTTATCCAACTTATAGTTGCACAGTTTTAGTTATTTTGTACATTCTTTTTATCATTTTCTAGGTGTTGGAATATAGTACATATTCAATTAAAGTATTATTCGATAAAGAAGGGGAAGGTCTATTAAAACATGTGAAATTATCAAACTTGCTCCTCTCCCTAGAAGAAAATAAGTTAATTAATGTTTATGTATAAATCATAATTTAAAATTTGAAAACTTCTACACAATCTAATAGCTTAAATTGAAAAGAAATGTTTTTAGATGATATAAATAGTGAAGTTATCTTCTTCTACTTCTAACCTAACATAAATTCAGTATTTTTTTCCTTTTGGTTTGATTTTTCTCCTTTTAGACTTTTATAATATTCTATAGTTGCACTAATAAAATGACAATAACAATTTTAATGTAATATTTAACATATTTAAAATAACCCTCTAAATAATTATCAACATTTTTATTTTCTTTTTTCCTTCTTTCTTTAACAGTTTTTCCTTTTTTTCAAATATGTTGTTATTTTTAAAGGTGAGAGAGTAACACTTTTGTGCAAGGTATCTAGCTAAATGCTCCTTAACTAGACAAAGAATAAACTATTATTTTGTTTGGTCAAGCTAATAATAATAATGAGGAGGAGGAATGGGAATACTATACCAAAAATGCCCATAATAAGCTTCAAGCACAAACTAAAAAACATTTATCCATCATATCCTATCATATGTGGATATATTCTATCTCATTTTAATATTTTACTTGTAGTCTTACGGTTGAGACCTTCAATTCTTATAACTACATAGCTTAGAATACAAACTTGTCTTTTTAACAATCATAACAAAATTATTATAAATCTGCTAACTATAACTAAACTGTTGTTGTAATAATTTAAATGTAATTTTAAGTTAATTTCACTTTGAAAGCACACAAATGTTCCCAAAAAAAAAAAAAAATTCTATGATACTATGAAATAGTCTCCCACTTTTAAGCACATTACATCCTTGTTATGTAACTTAATAATAAGGATCGCCCTTATTAAGCTACCTCTCAGGTTTAGGTGGTTGTAGCAACATTGGAATTCACCTCACTTATCCCCAAATTGCACACCTTACTAGCATATAGCTAGCTATGATACCATTTGTAATATCTTTCCCTAACAATAGATCTTCAAACGCACGCAAGCACAATTTTTAGAAACAAAGAGACTATTAAATCATTATGCGATTACCATAAACCCAAAGACATAGAGGATTAGTTTTCTTTAAAAATTGAAGAGTCCTTAACAAAAGTCTTATTTACAACGTTTGCTTTTCTTTTTTTTTTTTCTTCATCTATCATGTCACAATTTAGGAATAAGAAAAGAAAAAATCAAACTTAATTTATCTCATTAAAAAACCTGTATTTATACCACTACATTATTTATAACACTACATTACAATGACCTGTATAAACAATTGCATGACTTAAATGCAAACTTTACGGACATTATTGATATTACTAAAGAAGTGGTGCTTTTGATTAAAAAAAAATAAAAAATAAAAAATGTCAAACTTAAAGGTATCACATTTATATCAATCATCACTAACAAATTTTTTTAAAATTTTAAAAAGCATTTAAGGCATGCCAGATACATTAAAGTTAAGGTCAATGTAGATGGATTAACTTCACCGGTTTGATGCAATTTTTCGTCCAATCTTCCCACCAATCATAAACTACCAGTAAACTGCGTGTATATTGAAAAGCAAAAGTTCGAGCCTCAATATCAAAATAGTTTGACTCGAGCACGGATGAAGATACCACATGAAGAGAAACCTACCTCAATTACCATGCAAGAAGAAGCAGATAGGTGATACACAAACACGAATCAAATTTTATTGCAGACCATTGAAAAATTAAGTTACAAAATGTAGAGATAAATATTGAGAAATATCCTTCTCAATTACCACGGATTGCCACATTCCGGCTTCTTAATTAGCTGCAAATACATACATACACACACATATAAATATAGAAAATCCACCGAGGAACAAATGTGAGAATCGCCACCTGCCAAATATCCTCCATATTCCTTGCATACACACAGGGAACAAACTTTATATAGAGTTAGATAGGATAGGTTAACAGTATACGTGCGGGGAAGAGCTATGAAATTCCATTTGAAAAAAAAAAAAAATGCAGCAAAAAAAATCTAATTATTGGCATACACTTAGCCCCGCAATATTAATAATGTAGGGTTTCTATTTACTAAATAAGCCTTAGACCCCTATGGCCGATAGCATCAACATTAAAATGCTAATAAGATTCGGTCTCAATAATTATAATATATGTTAATAGTAGCCCAAAAACAAAGAACCTCTTTAGATATTTAAAATTGCAATTATAATGCCACGACTACTATAATTACCAATAACTTTTTGTCATTCTGTACCTGGTCCTATTTTGAATTTTTTAATTTTTTTTCCCTTTTTAATCCCAATTCATCCTTTCGCATTTGATGTGTCAATTATTTATTCAGAATCTTTTTCTTTTTTCAAATTTTGGTCTCCTGTAATGTTAGTGCATCGGCGTCTACCGTTCGATTTATCAAATCCTCAGGCTTCTGGAGCATTCAATCCATTCATTCTAGACATTTGTTGAAAGCTCGTGACTCCCTCCATTTTGCAAATGCAAAATGGCCATGGATCGGAATTGGATTAATGATTGCAAATGATCTAAATTAATAAGCCCTGCCAAAAATTCATGACATGATTGGATATTTTATGATGCTTGAATTTATTTTGGCAAAAAATTCAAAGGTCAAGAATTTCACAAATATAAAATACTACTACTTTCAAACTAAAACCCATGTGGCATTTTCTTGGTTACGATCTAATTCTAATTAAGATTTTTCTATAGTCCAATCTTTATTTTTTTAGGAAGCGATACTCTCCATTTGATCTTTGATTTGTATTTCTTTAAATCCAAATCATTGAATTGAACAAGTTATGAATTCAATGACCTATCTTTAAATAGGTGTAAGTTAATAGTGAGATGGAGAGTTGAACTGATCCCATTAAAACAAGAGTCAGCACGATAGAAGCTCCCACTCGAGTAAGATTTATTAAATCAATTGTGTCGTTGGGAAAACCCCACACTAAGTCTTGCTTGGTTTCCGATGTTGGGGTCCAATTCCTACAAGGAATCATCGTAAAAAAGAGACTTTCTTTAAAAAGGAAAAAAAAAAAAAAAGAAAGAAAATCTGACATTACATCCACAAAAATAAAAAGAAACGGAGGGAGATGCATATAAAAGAAATTTGTGTTAGGGGAGACAAGACGAAAGAGACAAAGATGGAGTTTTGGAAGAGGGTAAAGCCAAAAATTTCAAGACATGAAGTAATTAGAAATTGAAATGGAGCAACAAGAAAATCAGATTCTATAAATTATAAAGAACTTGGCTCCTAGCTCATTTTATTACTTAAAAAAAGGAATGAAAATCCTACCCATAGATTCCTTGAAAACCAACCACGATCAAAACATGTGAGAAATCTAAATTAGACTGTTTTCATATAAACAAATAATAATAAAAAAATCATGCTACTACTAACTAAAGCTTGTCCACTTTTCCCTTATGAGGATGCTTTGAGTTTGTATTTTCAGATCATGTTTGTGGCAGAGTCTTAAACAATATTTATATCAAAAGAAGAAAAAAAAACCTAAACCTATTATCTAACCTATTTAATAAACATTTATTATCATCAAACTTATTTATAATGATCCAATGTCTTTTTTACTTACTTATAGAATTGTCTACAAATTTGTTGACCTTTAAGCAACATTTGATTATAATAATTGTACTAGATAAAGAGAATCAAACATAATAAATACAAGAAGAACTGAAAGTACAAACTTATCATACCATATTTGGTTCATACAAAATTTATATTAAAAATTAATTATTTATATTATAAAATAAATAATTTTTTATAATATTAAAAAAAAATTCATTAACTTAATATTATAACAAGAAAGAATATTTTTTGAAATATAAATTATTTTTTTTTCAATAAATTTTATTTTTTTACCATAGTACAAATATAATAAAATTTAAACATTTTATTTAGTCCATCAACCTAACTTTTATCCAATCATTAAGCAAATTTACAAATCAAACATAAAACAAAATTTTTTATCCAGTTCAATACCACAAAAATTGCTCAACCAAATACTACCTTAATATAGTAATTGTACATACTTATTACTAAATCCAGTAAAAATATTAATAAATAATATAAGGAAACACCAATACATTAGTTGACAGTAAATTTGACTACATGAAAATGAAGTATATGAAATGTTATAGAAACTAATGGAAGACCACCAAATTGAAGTCAAACATAAACAGCCCAATGAAAAACACCCCCAAAATGAGAGTTTAATAAACAAACACAAGTCCTATATTGAGCGACATTAGACGGGTTCATGGATCTATACACGATTTTGGACCCAACGTCTGAGACAGGTTAAGTTAAAACATACCCTGTTCATGGTCGTAAAATGTCCAACTGCCAGACCTAAAGGCAACGATAAAAACTTGCTACTATAATAATGAAACTTCCTATTTCTGTGGGAGATCAACTGACCAGAGCAAACCAAGCTTATTAATCCTATCTTCTCTTATAATTAAAATTCCGACCAAGTTTATGGATTTTCTTGCATCTCAACATGTCTAGGTACCAAACAAACATATAATATCACTATCGCACGGATGACCCATCATCTTGCGCTAATCTATCCAAAATCCTGAGTCTCTAATTTTAAGAAATGCGTAGCAACTTTGTCTCAATTTGGTGTTTTTGTTTACTTGCTCTTCCCTTCCTTCACATACCTATCTTTTGCAGAGAAGTACAGCAGACATTTTGAACAAAATTTCACTGGAGTACTGATGAATACACGACATCCTTGACTCCCAGAAGAGCTACAATTTATTCTCACAACCCTTGGGGTTTGGACTGACTAATCTTTGTACCTCTATTTTTTGGAAAACTAGAACCGAAGTATTAGAGGATGTTTGATGTTTACTCAGTTCTATTTATTTATTTATCTTTTTACAATGCAAAATATGCTATTGTTACTCATAGAAACAATGATGTTAGGAGCTTAAAGTCACCAGGTTGGGTTGGTGAAATAAATTCTTTGCAGCAGATAAGTAAAAAGCACATATTTATGGATTGCCTCCCTATAGGATCAACCTCTGTTTCGAACGATTGTCACTGCAACAGTACCAAGTATAAGTCAACAAGCAAGTGAACCTTGCTTGTTCCTCCAGGTAAAAGACCATCTTCCAAATAAAACTGGCATTGTTTGAAACAAGCCAATGCATTTGGGACTAAAACGTCTTACATGGTCATTAACCCAGGAAAGGCACCACAGACCTTTCTGTCTATTTGAGTTTTGAACAATAAACATGCAGTGAAAAACCTTAGAACTAAAAGACAACATAGTAATTTAACTTGAAGAGAGCATTGCCAAAATCTTATTATGAAGGAGAACAACTTACCAATTGAAAATTCTGAATAATCTTAACCAAAATCAAGTCCACTCAGAATGCTAATTATTTTAGGTCAACTTGTGATTTATGTTGTGGACATTTCGTGGCTCTGGCAATGGGCGTAGATTAAAGCAGCCAAAGCATGTGAATCATGTATGGGGTGTTGTATTGATGGAAAATGCATTATTGTAATCCACTTTACAAAACAATCCCTCAGGACATAACCTCCTGCAGCATACTCTGCATAATATATACTTAGTCATAGCAGTTACATTTATTTTTAATTTACTTTTATCGAAATGCTAATAAGCTAATTTTATTATTCTTGACAGTTATGTCATTGCCCCTCTGCTGCTAAAGATGCACTCACTCTTTTTCCACCTAAAATTAATTATCTAAAAGTTCCCCAAGTAGTTAAAGAATGAACTCATGGAAGCACAGGAAGAGGGAACCCTTTTCCTCATTTCAAAAGGTAGGAAAAGACAGGTTATTCTGGAAACTGAGCAACATCAAAATGGCACAATCATGCCTTGGGAAAATTCATCTTGCAATTTGCACATTATATCATTTTGGTACAGTGCAATTTCAATCACTTCCAATTGAAACACATAGAACTGTGTCAGTAAAATTTACACGAGTCAAAGGAAACCAACTAGAAAGACAGGAAATCTTCCAAAGAAGACAGGAAAAACAAAAGGATAATTTTTAAAGATGGAAATCTTTCAAGAACACAAACCTGGTTAACATATCAGGAGGTTTCAAAGTCCAGAATTGCCACCAAATAATGGAAACTGGCCATAACATAACATCAAGAAACACTGAACAAAAAAATCACAACAGCAACAAACACCTAGAATTTGGTCAGCATAAAAAGTTAAGTCCACCACAGAGATTCTTAGTTGAGGCCCTTTAAGTTAAAGTGGCACACAATTTTTTTGTTTCAATAGCTCAACATATGCAGATAATTCTGCAATGGGTAAAAAAGAAGCAAAAATTTACAAATAAACTAAATCTAAGTTCAACTCCAGAGTTCTTATGGGAATCCAGTTCCTGAAATTCCCCATTGAAGAAAAAGAAAGGAAAGGCAGTTCCCTATTTGAAAGAAGAGAGAAGAAAGTGAGTGCCCCTCTTAATTTACAAAGCATTGATTGGATATCAAGCTTGCTACTTCTTGTTCTCAACCCCCCAAAGAAAAAGACAGTGAGACATCATGGGCATGGGCAGGATTGCTAAATTGTAACGACGGGATTTATAATCACAATCCAGGTGGTACAAGCTTTTTGAATTCATTGAATTTAAATCGGTATTTTCTCCAGAATAATAATAATTATAATAATTGGGAAGAAAGATCCACACCAACATAGAAGTCAGAGCACAGCAATGACCCAGTGTTCAAAGTGCTGATACCAATGACTATCGTATTGGCATCATTGCTGCAATTCAGTGCACATCTAAATCACACAAAGTAGCCGTATTTATACTGGTCTTGACAACATTAGCTTAATTATTACTCTTTTATATTAGTAAAGGGAGAGAGGGGAGCAAGAGGGCATCTGGTTAGAATTCCAAAATGCAATTATATATCAAGGTTTCTCCAATGGAGACAAATCCTTATCAGTAACTTCCAGCTAAAATTGGTATGGTCCAAGGCTATCACTTTGCTGCCTCCATTCAATAGATGGAACTCAAAAGTATATCACCCACAATGGACAGGCTCCTAGCGTGGGGTACACTTAGTGTTAATCTCTTCTACCTTTGCCACAACAAACCAAGGAATACATGAACATCTTTTCTTTAGATGCCTCTTAATGGTGTAGGTATGGAGTAGAGTTTCAACAGCAATGAGCTTTCTATCAGCTCTTACCCCCTGTAACTCCATGGTTTGTGTAGAAGTTCACATACGTGGCCCAGGTGGAGCGACTGTCCCCATTAACAGTTGCTTTTGCAGCTTACATCTATCTCTTAAGGCATGAGAGAAATTCCATGAGTGGAGCCATGCTCTTCCAATAGCTAGTCCATATCATTCTGACCATGGTTAGTTTTGTATTTGGTCGACGGCTAAGTTTTCTTTTCGTATAGCCAACTACAGCAGGTCTATAGACAATTTGCAAATCTACAATGAGGATGCATTCTTGAAACATTAAAGTTTCTACCTTTTATATTGCAACATCTGATTTCCTCTCAATTAATATCATTATACTGCTACAACTACCAAAAAGAAAAGGTCCAGCATTCAAGTCTAATCACCTGTCACACTCATTCCCATTACTACCCAAAAAGGGGAAAAAAAAAAAAAGATGGGTTGAACAACAAAGAAGTGGAGTGGAGACAAGGAGAAATACAGGGCAGAAAATAAAGCTCTACATTTATAATACACTTTCTATAGTTAGAAGGGAGAGAGTTAACCAAGGGTAGGCAAAATTTGGGGTTGGGAGAGCACTCCCTTTGTTAATATCATGAGAAGATAATACATTTGAGATAAATAAATTGTAACTAAAGTGTCTGCGAGCTGGTTGTTTAATTTTTTATTTTATTTATTAAGAAATTCAACATGTCTAATTACTTTGACAAGAACATAATGGGACGAACAGTTAAACCCAACATTCTCAATGGGAACAAACCTCCTGCATTCCCAGTGAAAGATCAGCAACTGCAATTTAACTAATAGAATGTGACACCCACTGTGGGCTAGAGAGATATCACAACATTGATATGCTGTAGCTCTAGAAGTTATATCATGGCACTGCCAAAATGGGAACCTAATTTCTTCAACTAAGTAGGCCATCCAACCTTATTAGTTATCAGGGCCTACTAAAACAATTATCTGCCCTACCCGAACTATCATCAGTTTGATCCTAGTGTGTGACCATAATTTGACCCAAATGTCTGTTCCTTATTAAGTTCATAATCTTTTGTTTTCCTATAATAATGCTGCTGCCACCGTTCATGCCTGGATCTAAGAAACACAAAATATCCATCCATGCGACCCTGCATGGCAATCGAACGGAATTAGTTAGTTTTTCCTTTACTTTCTTTTTTTTCCATCCTTTGCTATTGCCTATGTATACATTCTCCAAAAGGACAGGTAACCCTCTTAACCACTTTGTTTTAAGAAACTCTGTCTACGTAAAAAAAGTAGGAACGGAATCCAGCTGTTTGCGAGGAACTTTTTTGCACTGTATCAATCCATATGCAAATTGAGCCTCTTTTCTGCAATCCAGTGGGGACAACAACCCACATTTGAGCAATCCCATTAAAACTATCAGGTGATTTCAAAAGAATTCAACAAGGTGGCTATAATTAACAGTCACTACACCCAATATGCCATTGAAAAATTGAAAATAAGAATTTTGCTGCTATAAAATCTATGCACTAAACATAACCTTACCAGCAGCCAAAAAAGATGGGAGTAACCTTTTCCGCTTAACTTTCAGCTTTTTGTTGTCAGCTTCTCCGAAAAAAGATGGGTCGAATTGAAAAGATCTATTATAAGAAAATTCACCACAAATGAAAAAGAAAAAAAAATCAAATCACATGTCAACTTCAAAGCACTAATACATCATTGATTGCATAATGCATTGGGTTAGTACAGAATATGAGTGAATATTATGTGATTTATTAGTTTTTTTCGCCAAATACTACCTACCTACAGAACAACCTAACTAGGCAAAATAGGCACAGAAAAGCTTAAAAGTTTCCTTATGTGAACCATTAGAGGACACTCTGAAATCATTGCTAGGGTTATTTACATTGTCCATCCTTGGAGTTGATGAAGAACAACTCGATTAGATAAAGTCATGAGTAACAAGACCATGTTAACAACTTCAAAAAAGCATCTTCTATGTATGTTATACATCTATGATAAGGTGCTTTCTCTCAAAATTATTAACCACAAATTTTAGTTACAACGTGTAATTTTAGACCTCTCTACCCAAAAAGAAAAGGGAAAAGAAATAATCTCTATTGACAAAACTATGGAGCTCAATGACTGTGTCAATAATACTAGCGTTTGTTTGCATTGCTCAATAAGGTTATGTTGATGACATAAGAATCATCAACAATCAGAAAACAAAACTTCTATGTCAAGTTTAAAATACAACAACAAAACTCTTCAATTAAAAGTTATCCATGAAAATGCCATTCTTTTGTATTCCTTCTACTAAACTTAGCAAATTAATAGGTTGGATCTAATTTGGGGAACTTCAGATTGGGTCATTTTGGATATGGGCCACTGAATTCCAATTTTGAGATGCAGAACAGGTTTGTGTGCACAATTCATACTCAGCTCATGCCAGGTTATAACTTCCTTCATCAAGTGTTAGTTTTAGTTGAAGTCTTTCCAAATACAGTCAAGGTATCAACTGTTAACCAAATATTTTTCTTGCATGAACCAAATTGCAAGCAGCTTCAAAGTCATGAAAGTAGCTAAATGAAATTTTAGCAAAAATTTGGTAATTTGCTTATCAAACTATCTAATTAAAGCATATAATTTCTTCAAACCACAAACTCATAAAGGGTCCACCTATATCTGGTGCAGAGCTAGAGGTTTAACTATTCTCTACTCTCTCTCTCTCTCTTTTTCCTCTTTTTTGGGTGAGGTCTTTTTTTCCCCATTAATAAAAGGAGGAAAGTTACAACTCCATTGCTTTTAGCATACCATTATTGTATATTTTATCATTCTGCAATTCATTTGGTACTCCTCTCCACCCACCCTTTATAAATCAGAAATTAGTAGAAAGTATAAATTGAACTGATTGGCTATTTTGCATCCGATCTTGTCAAACTATTGATAATTCTTCCTTGTAAAAAGGACACCCATAAAGATACAAACTATAAAAAGAAATCCAACTTCTCAATTTATTATTTAAATCCATGAAACTACTGATGAACATGATTTATTCATTGATAGACGAGAATTACACCCTTTTCAAACGTAAAATTTTAAGCACTCTAGAAACCTACAGGTTCACAATTGCATAAAGAGAAAAAGTTATTGCATACTATGACAAAACTTACAAGTCTTCATGGCCATTTTTATTTTGCCAGTCAAAACAACCATAAGATTTAACTAGGAATTTTAACTCAAACAAGATCCAAATCAAACAAATGTATGACTTAGTTTAAGAAAAAACTTAGCAAATAACTTCTTTACTATTCATTTTTCTTTGTAAAGCTAATGTATCCTTAATGAGAAGTCCACCCTCCATCCTTGTCACACATACAAGAGCTCATAGAAAGGGCTCGATCTTAACGCACAAAGTGCTCACTGCTAGTGCAGGGGTAAGTAAAGGATGATGCATATATGAGCAGCCATCACCTACACTTTGCAAATAGACTGCATCCACAACTCAAACCCTTGACCATTGAGTCAAGGTCAACCTTATGCTAAACCAACATACTAATTGCGTGTTCATCTAGGGGAGAATGGCTATTCCATTCCCTTTTATTCCATATAAAATTGTTTTTAAAGTGTTTAGTTAAATTTTAGACAATGAATAGCTATTCCTAATGAATTGCTATTACTCAAAATATTAAATAGCAATCCGTCTCCCCAAGTCATGAATTGTTATTCAATAGCTTATTTATTTTCTTCACCCTTGTAAGGTCTATATTGGCTACAAAAAGTGGAGAAAGGTAAAGATTTTCAGAGTATATTGGACAATTTATTTTCTTGTCCTATTTTATTCATTATTCATTATCATGTCAATTAAACAAAGTAATAAACATTTATGACTATTACATATCTATTCGATTCCTATTGAATCGTAATTCAATCCTTACTTATTCCATTCAATAAAGTGAAGGGACGGTAAGTCTATTGCCACTAGATGAGGTAGCTATGTTCAATTTTAGACACTAGTTCAAAGTTCAAGGTCATTCAGGAAATCCATAAGAAGTAGTAGTTCAAATTTTCAACCCAAGTCTTATCAATTTGTATTTTGTATCAATGACAACTACTTATGGCAAAAGGATAACTTCTTAACAAGATTCTCATTCACCGTTAAACGTCCAAAGCTCTACTATATATGCTAGTAGACCATAATAGATTTGAGAGCTTTATTTTTTCTATCCAAGTCCATTGGTCTGGCATTCATCCTACCCACAAGGGCTTTGAAAGAAATCCAACAGATGTGTGATTTTCATGGAGAAAGTACGGTTTCATGGAATCAATCATGCAGGCCAAAGAAGGAAATTGTCATGGGAACTACTGAATCTCTGCTTGAAACAAGTATGAGCAAATAAAACATGTACATTAACATCTACAGCAACCACAGTGATGGCTTCTGGCCTGATTGGATGTAATCAAATTCTCTGAGTAGGAGCTTCAAGACTGTCAAGGCCCCAAGTGGTTCAGCATGAGCATGGAGGGAAATTTTACAGCTAAGGCCCCTTGTCAAGGAGTGGCTTGGCTGGGTAATTGGTAACGGAAATCACATATCTTTCTTGTACTACAGTTGGTGTGCAAAAGTATTCTTGGCACCCTGACTGTGGAAGAGGGCTATCTGAAACTTGGCATTCCTAAAGGAAGCAAGGCACCTTCTAGTCCTAAATTAGGATGTAAAGGAATGGCCACAACTAAATATGTGAGACACATGTGAAGCACAACCAATTTCTTAGTGATTAATCACATTGACAGATTGGTGTACAGAATGGTGGATAGACTTCAATATTGTTGCATTAAATGACCCACCCATGCCATAGCAACCAGTTAATTGGTTGGTACAAGGCGGTTTAGTTTAAGAAATAGGAATCCAGACCCGCCATTAATTTATGGTTTACTGTGCATTTCACGCTGGATAAGTTTAGAGCTCCTAATTGATTCAAAAAAACACATATGCCTATCAAACCAAGAGACACATGACCACATGCTCATCAAGTGAGTATTTGCGAAAGAAGCTTGGAGTGTAGTGGCTCCTTATTTCTTTTGGCCAGCAAATTTTCTCACATTGGGAAATTTCATTATTGGCTTCACTGTAATCACATGTAACAGCCATCCCATGATTTGTAAAAGGAGATTGACCTATGCTGCAGGAATCACTGAGAATTAGATTCTCTCTCTCTCTCTTTTTCTTTCCCCACACACCCCCCCCCCCCCCCCCCCCAACTCATTAGATTCTCTCTCTCTGTCTTCCCTTTGAAGGTTGAGGTAATAAAGCTTGCAGTCAGTGTATCGTGCATCAGAAAGGTAAAACTGGCATGAGATTTAATGTACCGTCTAAATCTTTTTGGCTATGCTTTGATATATTTGAAGTATCTTTAGTATACTCTTGAAGCAGCTTCAGACCATGCACCAGTTTAGGTTTGCATATTCAGAAACTAAGTTACCCTCACTATTTTGTTTTCATAAAGAGAGGCACACCCGCTTTGCATATTCACTACTAATATCAATACCACTTCTTATGAGTTGTCAATAAAATCCTCAAATATGAGCTTTATTATTCAGGTTTCATCCTATGCTCTAGTTGAGTTGTCTGCATATCCAAGTTTTTTTGAGTAAAGCAAAAGTTTCTAAGTTTCAGGTTCTTCCAATTTCTACTTTTGTTTTGTTCAAGGAATGGTGGTATAGGAATCATGAGATTCTCTTATCCTATAATTAACCATAAATAATTTAACATTGTTTCAAAAGCAGGTTATCAACTTCAGTTGGTAAAATAAAGTCAAGTTGAAAACCATATTTTAACTGGTTGGACATTCTTCCAGTTCAAGTCCCGGCTTTTGCCTAGTGGATGGTCTACCCCAGGACGATAATCCCCAGTTTCTTAAGAAATGTCACCAGTGAATGATGTTGGCCAAAGAATGTGGTTGTCCACAATTTTTTTGGCACTTAAAATGCAGGATTTTGTCAATAAGTTTTTGCATTTATCCAAATTCATCTCTTCTTGCAGATAAAGAAGTCATATGGAGTACCTCAAAGACCTGAGTCAAAACTAATTATAACCAAACAGTTGTAATTCTAGCCAATTATTATACATAGAAACCAAGATTGACATGCAGATAAATGAAGAACAATTCTGATAGCACAGAAGCTCACAGGATTCATAGTTGCAAAAGCATAAGCATTAACTCAAAAGATAGTTTTAGAAAGACTTGGCACATTTCGAAACAAGCCTTCCCCAAGTATTTGAATGCACAGCAGAAATAAAGAAACAGATGGAGGGGCATGTAATTGGGAAGGAAAAGTCAGTGGTCATGCAACAATATAACACAGACAGTCTTCCAAATCTACTAGCGTGACTACCCAGCTTCTTCATCTTCCTTCTATTCAGCTAATAGTTAAGCAAGAATACAGATTTGGAGTTTCCAAAACATAGGACTACCTAAACTAGAAGAGTTCCACAGCCCAGTAAGCATATAGAACGCTTGCTGGTCATTCTCACACTTAAAAAGAAAAGGAACAAGGTTCAGTCACGAGCTAAGGAGTCATGCAGTTAACCTTTTTCTTTTTAATCAGCAAACTCAAGCGTTTGATAACCACATAAAGCATGTATTTCCAGTAGGTAGTATAATGCACTGGGCACAGCCATAAGTTGAAACTTGAAAGTACATTGGATAACCAAAACACAAAAAAATAGCACCACATGTGCACAGGAAATAGTTTGATACTCTAGCTAGATTGACAAAAATAATAATCCCCACAAAACATAAGATTTTAGGATCAAAACGGACAACCTTAACTGCCAGTGAAGTTCTGTTCTGTAAACCATCTCCCTTAATATGGCAGCAACCTGAAAGGGCAGAAGTTGCATAAACTATCTAGAAAACAAAAGAGGCATGGTAGGGTATTGACCTCTTTCTCTAAAATCAATGGGGTACCAAATAAAAGATTCAACAGCAAGCCTGCGTTGAACCAGAATTCCACCATCAGCTTTATTTCTTATTCCCAAAGGCCTCTGCACCAACAGTTCTTGACTTGCTCGCATCTGCAACTGAGGTTTTACCACTGGAACTTCTGCAATTAGTGCAACATAAACTTATTTATTAAAAAAAAAAAAACAAAAAGATGGCAGGATGAAGCATAATATGCCCTTCAGTGCCAATTGGCCAGGAATCACTTACACTTTCTGTTTCTTGGCATTCTGTTGCTTAATACTTAAGACCATGTCCATAGCCACTTTTTGATGTTCCCTGGTTTGTGAATGCAGGTCCAAGCCTTCAACAGTTTCACAATCGACATTACAAATACGACACCAGCCCATGCTTGCCACCTTTCTTTTCCTTGAATTATCCACCAACTCCAAGTCACCCTTCATGGACATAATTTAGTACATGAACATAAAGATTAGTTCATAAAAAACAGCAAGGATATATCTATTTCAAAGAAAACATCTGCATAAGGAGAGAATATCGTTGCTGCCAAGCAAGTGTAATGTTAATACTTAATACTCAGCTATGTTAACACTCAACAGGATTCCATTAACACAAAAATAATAATAATAATACTCAACTGGGTAGAAGGAGCTCCGAAATCTGGGGTCACCAAACCGTGAATTACCCATTCTCTTACTCCCAAATAAATCAGTCCCAAGGGATTCTCCAATGTGAGCAGGACCATGCAAGCCACCATGTTCCCCCATCGGCATATGACCAGGCAAGTCACGTGGCCCCAAAAGTTCACCCCTTCGAATATTTTTGGGTGCAAAGTCACGGGAAATCAGATCTTCATTCCTCAGATGGTCACCCATTCGCATATGCCCTGGACCCTCAAACTCACCCCTGCGGAAATGGGCTGGATCCCCTGGCATATGCAGTTCTCTTCTTTCAATATCATTAGAAAAGCTTCCAAAACCATGTGAAGGGAAGCTAGGGTACTCTCTACCAGGGCTTCGTGAAGATAAACGGTCCACGCAAGCTCGACCTGGTTCATGTATCCGTGAAGAATCAAATCTTCCTCTATCTTCTTCAGAAGGTCCAAATGTTGTTTCTCTGAACAGATTACCATGACTATGAGGAGGGAAACCCCTGGAGGATGCAGCAGCAGACCCAGGTCCACCTTCTGGACCAGAAGTATAAAATGCTTTGTCCAAAGGATGCCTATTAAAAGGACTTCCAGATGGGAAGAACCTCCCAGATCTATGGAAAGGATCAGGATCCATGTCATGGGGCCTGCCGAAATGCTTCATATCTTCTTCAAATCCCCTCCGCTCACGAATGTGCCGGGATGGTTCCATTGAAAGGGGTTCAACAGTTACATTTTGCAGAGACTTTGGCCGCTCATCTGGGTGACCAAACATAGATGATGGATCCATTCCTGGAGGCCTATGCATTGTCACCATATCTGAGTGCATGCCAGAAGGCCGCCCCAATGGACCACTGCCGACAGAATTCAGTGTGTGAGAACTTCTATCATCCACATAGAGAGACCTCTTATTGAACAGGTCACCTTCAGGGCCATGCAATGGCTTTAACCCCCTCATCCTATTTGATTCATCAACTATACCAGGTGGTAAACCCATTTCATCCCGAGAGTTTCTCAAAGAGAGCGAGTGACCTGGAATTTGTGGAGCCTGTGTAGGAATAGATTGAGGGCCTTGTCCTCCCCTCCCATACGATGTGGCTAAGCCGTTACCAGGCATTATACCTGGAAAAGTTTCAGGACCAGGAGGCCTATTAAAAGCCGGTGGTTGAAATTGGTTAGGTGGACTTCGCATACCTGGCTGCAACTGCCCAAGACCAGGAGATCCATACTGAGGTCCTGGAGGGGGTGCTTGTAACATTGGAGCAGGAGGCCTTTGCTGATGAGGGGACTGACCATAAGGCAACATTGGGGGTTGATGTCTCCCTTGATCAATGAGAGCATCAGAATGAGAAGATTGTATCACGCCCCCCATGTGCAACTGACCATGAGGAGGAAAGCCTCTGGAATTGTCAACTCTCTGACTGAAGGAATTGCTCTGTGCATGCGGCAAATTTCTATCTTGCTGACCCTTCTCCTGAATATCCTTCTGTATGTTTGCTACATGCCCCTGGGAAAATTCAGTTTCTTGGACACGCAAAATTCTATCTGAAGAGCCATCAATTTTATCTTTTGGTGCAGTTGCCTGCTGCTCCTGTCCTTTTGGACTAACAGTTGAACCAAATTTTTCATCCCTAGCCACAGCTTCAACTAATCTTCCATCCGTTGGTTCTTTCATACTCGAGGCTTCCTTCCCCATTTGATATGAGGGCAAGCCTCCCCTTTCCAATGATGTCCCATCAGCAGATCTATTGGCCTCAATTGATCTATCTTCTCTTGTTTGCGATCCATTTTGAGATTTCACAGCCTTCATCTCAACAGTACCTGTGCCAGCAGAAGAGGAGACATCCACTTTATCAAGTTTACGAATCGATGTATCTACTTGTTGTTCAGAAACAGCTCTTCCTGTATGTAAGATTGCATCAGACTGCTGCTCAGAAGATGTTCCTGCTATCTGGCCACCAGAACTAATCAAGTTATTCTGGTTGTAACCAGCTTCAATTGGCTTGACCGGAACGGAACCAGCTTGTGCTAACACCCCTTGATTGGGCACCATCGGCCTCCCTACAAGATTTTGAGATTGATGAGAAAGATGTGAGCCAAATGATCCCACTACACTCTGCTGAGGTTGTGGATAAGCCGCGTTTTGCAGTTGGGATGACTGAGCAGGACCCTGAGACCGCAACTGAGGCTGCACAGGTATCTGCTGTTGACCAAAAGGAGCAAGCGGATAAGTTTGGCTCTGTGGAGGTCCTGCGTGTTGTACTGAAGGAGGTTGGTGTTGCTGTCCGTATTGCTGAGACATGTGCGGTTGAATAGGCGGTACAAGAGGACGTTGCTGAGCTAGATTTCCTGGTTGTTGATTGTAAGGAAACATGGGCTGCTGCTGTGTGGCAGGAATATTAGGGCCTTGAGCAGGTGCGGGTAATAATCCCGGTTGCTGCTGGTTTGGAATTGGACCATGATGAGGAGGACGTACATGTGCAGATGACTGAGAGAATTGGCCTTGCATTTGCATAGGCTGTTGGGATGGTTGTTGGGGCCTTATGTTCACCGGAGTCTGCTGAGGGGCTCCCAATTGAATTTGCTGGCTCGCCTGTGCCAGTGGATATGAATGATAGCCTGTTACAGGGTGGCTCGTTTGCGTGTGGGGCTGGGCAGCAAGCTGGTTTGCCACAGGAGGAGGTGGTGGAAGATGTTGCTGGCCCTGAGGATGTGAAGCCTGTACCAGCGGTTGAGCTGATGGTTGAGCTTGGCTCTGCAGATTGGGATTAGGATTAGGTTGAGACTGAAGCTGTGGATATCCCTGTGGCTGGTTCTGTAAATTTGGATATTGCATCTGAACTTGAGATTGCTGATACTGAGTCTGCATATGTTGCTGGGAGAATGACTGGGCAGGATATTGCTGCAGCATTGCTTGGGATTGGCCCTGGGGATAAAATGCTGGCTGTGATGGTGGATTTTGAGGCTGCTGATTTGCCACAGGGAGAACTTGCTGCTTTGCATTCTGTGCTTGTGGTACTGGAACCGCATGAACATGTTGCTGTGTTTGTACTTGTGTTGGGGGCAGGGTCTGGGGCTGTAGTTGGGGTTGAGATTGAGGCTGCACCTGAGGTTGAGGTTGAGGTTGAGGTTGTGGCTGCATCTGAGGCTGGGGTTGAGCCTGAGACTGCAGATATAGCTGAGGCTGCATCACAGCTTGCTGTTGATATGGATAGTACTGTTGATACTGTTGTTGATACGGGTAATATCCTGGATACTGTTGATAATATTGACTATACTGCTGTTGATACCACTGTTCTGAAGTAGTTACAGCAGCCTGACTAACAGTTTGTGTCTGAATGCCTGCACTGGCTTGTTCATTAGGATCTTGCGCTGGTGCAGCAGCCGTGTTTTGAGCAGTCTGGACCTGGGTAGTTGCAACTCCAGCTTGATTGGCATTGTGGCTCTGGTCAGTAACCACTTTGGCAGCAGCTGAAGCACCTTGAGAGACACCTGCTTGCGGAGTTTGAGGTTGCACACCCTGTTGCTCAAAATAGATGATTTAGAAAGAATTTGAATTGTTGGAAGATAAGTTAGAGTAAAGCTAGAGTAGGCGGTTGTGGAATATTGTTAGATACATCATTTTCTGTTTTGGTGCATCTTCTATATTCCAAACTTAGCTTCTTAGTGTATTCTTTTGTAAGCTTTCAAAAGAGGCTTCACCCTCTTCTTTATATCAATGAAAATACAATATGAATCTGACTCTAAACCTAAAAAAAAAAAAAAAAAAAAAAAAAAGAAGAAGAAGAAGAAGAAGTAGTTAAAAAACAGTTAGTTGTCCAGACAGTATCTGAGTTGATGCTTCCATTGTTTTGGTTAGGACTTGTCTGATGATTGTTCTGGTTTACTCTATATTATTCTCTAGCTTGTATCTTATCTAGATGTATCATATCCAACTGTATCTTAACCTCTTGATAGCCTAAATCTACTATTCTGAAATCTATCGCTTATCTCAAGGATTCAGAAATGTATATAAAAACAGTATAAATCAATGATGTAAGATTAGTTATTTCCACATTGTATCAGTGCAGTTTTCTTGGGAGCAATAATTTAATCTAGCTTCCAACCTTGATCAGCAAAATTATTTTTCCACAAACCTAAAACCTAAACAACCTTTATAGACGTCTACTATCATCAAAAGGTCAAATATTGCATATTCAACAAACAAAAACAACCCCTTTGATGCATCCACATATGCTCCAGGGACAAGTTGTGAGCTGCAGAGTATGCATCAGTCATACAGGTTTAGATGGAAAATATTATCTCCAATGGTCTCAAGTGAGGTGGTAAGGACAAGGGGTTACAGCGAGAGTATGATCTCCACAAAATACAGTAGTTAATACTTAATAAGTAGTCAAGAAACAAGGGATTACAGTGAGATGAAGTGGAGAGGACAGGTTCAGGCATCTGGCACAAGGAATATGTGAGCTGCAGATTAAAATTATTCTTGATGATTTGGAAATTAAGACAACAAAGGGCTTTGAAGCATGATTGTATAAAGCATATAAAGATTAATTAACGTTTCATCAAGGAAAAACTTGATAGCGGAGTGATCAATACACCCTACATATCCTCGAGACAGCAGTTAGCTGGTGCGTTGACTAAAGGGTTGCTAACAGCACCATTCAAGACTTAATTTCCAAGCCAGCAACGATAAATATCTATCCATCAGCTCGAGGGGGAATTGTTGGAACATAAGTTAGGACGATCAGTTGTTCGAATCAGTGTATGAGCTCCATTTTCGTGAAGCTATTCCTCAAGCAAGGCAGCCGATAAGTCATCAAAGAGTTTGTGTGAAAAATGAAATAGTAAGCAACTACCCATCAAGTCACAAGAGAAAAAATGGAAACTAGCTATGATTAAAGTACTTGAGATATTCCTTTATCAATGACTAGATAAAAGATCTAAAGCATAGTAGAAAATACCTCAAAGGAGACGTCTACAAAAAGGTCTTTCCTGGGAACTAGAACTAGGTAAGGTTGGACCTATTATTCAGATTTACTTAGAACCGTGTAAATATATACATATATATGTATGTATGTATTTGTAAGCTTATAAATATGATATTTTCCACTTACAGGGCAAGCTTGTGCATGTTCTTGCACTTGTCGATGCACAATCTGTGTGCCACATCTGTTGCACACAACAGGAGAACTACCGAATGCACATCCAAAACAATGAGCCACGCATTCAGATAGTGGACCCTGCCAGGTACAACCACTCCTGTGATAGAGACAGTGCACAGGTATCTTGTTGATCGTCTCGGCTAAGGTCTTATTTGATTCTATGAGTGGCTGCAACATACCATAAACCGTTAATAATCTCTAAGCTAAACTAGAAAGTATAGGACAGATAGCAACGGCAATGATAAGAAGCTACAATAAATATAGTGAAGAATACACAGAACCTTGGAATCAGCCTCTGTAACTAAGTATCCATCATAAGGGCAAGCCTTTGTACTGTTTGCGATATATGCAAGGCATGGCTTGCAGTAGAGGTGAGTACACTGAGATTGTAGCGCTTCATTTGGGACCACGAGTAAGCGGCAGACAGGACAAAAGTACTCTCCAGCCAAAGACTGGATGTTCAGTATGCACTCATTATCGAATCCCATGATGCCCGTTGATAACAACAGGCACTTCTAATCCAATCTCTGATGAAAAAAAGAAAACACAAAAATCATTCATCGTAAAGAGAGAAAACAACAACCACTGCAGAAAATCCACATGCAATACAGCAAATGATCACTAGGATTAAACCTTAATGAAAATAAGACATCTAAAACCATTGGCATAATCGTGCAAGTATCGTATACATTCCAAACCCTTGAAAGTTTTCATTTTTCATTAAAAAAGCTATATAGCGCAACAAAAACTTCTTTTCCCGCAAGATAATCAACTGATATCCGATCCCTAAAGAACAAAAAGTAAAATTCCACCGGTTCATCCCCAAGAACATATTCAGTAAGCCAACAAAATTCCAGAACCCTCTCTGTATCTCTCTTTTGCAAGATTATCGAGTCATATTCAATCTTTAAAAACAAAATGCAAACTACTACTTTCATGATTACCGGAGATATTCGAGCTAATTAAACAAGATAAACCCTAGATAAATCATCAAACAGTGGAATAAGGGCAAAAGGACTGCAAAAGAAAATGCCGATAATCGTCGTATCTGTGAGAGATGTTGAGAGAGAGAAGAGAACTGAACTATGATTACGATTGCTTCTTTGCAAATGGTGAAACAAAGGGATTCGATAGCAGAGAGAGGGACAGGAGAGAGAGTACACTCAGAGAGAGAGAGAGAGGGGGTGAGAGAGAGGACTTGAGTACTCAGAACATTGGTTCGAATTAGGGCAGTCGGGCAGGAGTGGCTTTATTCATTGTCGAGTTCATCTTTTCCTAATTTGTTCTCAAAGTGAGGAAATGCAAAACATGTGAATTTGCATGTGTGATATGACCAAAAAGCCAAAGGAATTTAGGGAATCCACCAATTTGCGAAAAATATTTAATTTAATGAGGGATTTCTTTTTTTTTTTTTTGGGGAATTTTCGAAACAATCCTTGTCAATTTGTATGTCATCCATTTTTCCAGCGAAATATTTTAATTTTTGGAATCTATAATTTTTCATAAATTGGTTGATGAACTCTAAATTAAGCGTGAAAGATATTTGCATGGTTGTGTTCGTTTGAATTTATTATTGATAAATGGAAATGAATTTCATTATGAATTATTTTGGATAATTATAGAACCAATGACATGGCTAAAGCAGCGATTAATGCTCAATCAGAAGTTCACATCCATCATCGGTTTGAAATTTCGACTCATTTTCTCGCGTCACTAATCACTTCTCAAGTTAAAATGATACAATTACATATGAAGTGAGTGTAAAATACGTTACCCAATCCGAAAGTATTGGTGCTTAACATCATGTTCAATGTAGGTCAATATTGTTGTAGGCGTCAACCAGAGTTTCCTCCAACTTCGCTTTGCTCAACCTTTATACCTAAGTAAGATGAATGATTTAATGTAACTTCATGGCCCCATTCTAGATTAAGATAATGGTTATTTTCCTAACTTACAAATTACAAAAAGATAGAGTAATATAAATTATCGGTAAACCATTCAATCGAAAAATACTAACATTTATATTATGGCAGATATAGTCCAATTACCCTTATTTTAAATAAAAAATATATGACATGGTTATCTTTTCACATGATATAAAAATCTAGAAGTAATACTTAATAAATAAACTAATAAAATATGAAAAACATTTACCTTAGCTTTTCCAATTGATTGTTCTTGAGTTTAGTATAACTGAAATACACTTTTTGAAACTTAACTTTGCTTAATCAAGTTAAAAAAAGAAGAGGGATTTACCTAATCATCAATAATACCCACTTATTATGATATCATGAGCTAGAATCTCTTCTATTAAAGGACAAGAAAAGGAGATCCAACCTTCTCCATTGCAATCCAAATCTCCCTTTCTTCTTCAATTTTTACCTTGACTGAAAAAAAGTTCATTCACAAAATTTTACTTAAGGGTGAAGCTCTAGCAAAGAGATTCAAATGCTTTTGAAAGTACATCTAAAGAGCTTATGAACAACACCACAAAAAAAAAACCTATGCCTTAAGGGCTTAAGTTTTATGACAATTCTACTTTACGTATTTAAATTTTGATCATTTTACACTTTGCATACATTTGTTTTTATTCTATCTCTATTCGTTACAATTAATTAATAAACACACATCAACTTTTGATTGGTCAACAATAATAGATTCACTAAATATAAATATTTTAAAAAGTTTTGAAAATTGCTATAAAAAAACCCTAAATAAATAAATTTTTATTTTCATATGTAAATATAGTGGTCCAATTGGAGTAATCACGTGTGTATTGCATGAGTGATACATTATATGTGACTTCAAATAAATGAAGTAAGACCGTCACTTGAAACAATGATTAAGTAAGAATAAGATAGAGAGGAGAAACAGGTAATCCAGTGTTTCAAATGCGTAAGTGATAAACAAGATAACTTTAGTGATTTTTAGGCATTTACCTCATAACTTAAGCGAATGATATGAGTTTTTTACTTGAATACCTTATTTAATCTTAGAGAGTAAAGGTTTTGTAAAGCAAGTTTCTTTATTCTTTCTAGAAGTTATGTCAAATGAGAAAGAATGATTGAATATTTATAAACTCTTAAGCTTGATGACATATATTGAATTGTCTCGATGATTGGCAGACGAGATGGAGTTTTACTCATTACATAATTATCTAGAATGAGTTTACAAGGGCTTAAGGTCAATAACCTTCTTCATGATGCATGAGCCTACTTAGAAAAAGTTGGAGACGAACGAATCAGTCTAACGATTCTTATTCCGACCCCATCAAGTTAAATTTTCCTAAATAATCCCAAAATATAAATCGAACTCTTTAAGCCCTACTATTTAGCCTAAAGAGTTAAGTCCAAATAAATAATATAATAAATTTCGACCCTTTAAATCATATAATTAAGTATATTTAATGATATTAGTTTATTAAATTAATTATTATAAACAAATAAGAATCGATACATATCATCAATTAATTGCGATAGATAGAGATACGACATAATGCATAAAGTACCAACAAGTGAAACTAAGGTTTGCAAGGTGGAATTGACCTAAACTGTATCTTTTTTTATTATTATTTTTCATTTTAGAGTACTTGTTATGTTCTTTTAGGAAGGTATCTACGTTTGAAATAATGGAAAAAAGCGTATTTTTAGTGATATTAAATTTCTGTTAGAACATCGTTTATTTTTATCAAATAATATGCTTTGTTTATTTTTTTATATAGTTAAATATCAAAACCAACGCGCTTGTAAAAAATTCAGTATATGTTATGTTTTGCTTTTCCTTTTAGGTCTTTCGTATTTATCCAATATACATGTAGAAATGATAGAAAAAGGTAATAAGCGTTATGTGTTACATCTAACCGGATTATTTTATTTCTAGGAAATTTTTCCATATAAAGTTCTATTGCCAAATCAGCATACGTTATGTTTGCTTTTCCATTTTATCATGCATGCTTATCCATTATATATAGAAAAGAAATGATATTTAGGGGAAAAAAGAAAAACAATATACACTATAATGTTAGAAACTCCGAGTCAAACCATTGTGTTATCCAACAAGTTTTCCCGGATACAATTATTATTAATGGGCAATTAGCTGGCCTTTTCATTTCCTATATAGTTTTTGAATTATATCCATTCTTCCTTCAATTTCCTACCATTTCTTCTCTTTCTTTTTTTTTTCTTTTGAACAATTATAAAAGAACAAGTGTAAATGAAATAGTTGAGTTTGATTATTGAAAATTAAACATGACAATCCAAAAATATTTGTTGTTAAAATTGTCAACCCACCTCTTTATGTGAAATGATTGTTAGACAATTTAAGAGGGTGGATGAGTTAAGCTTCAAAACCTTTTGCTAGTTTTCTTTTTCTCCCAAACCGAAACTTTTTGCAAGTTAATCATTAATTAATGCAAATGTTCAATAAAAAGATAACAAGAAGTAAGTTCTATAAGATATGATTAGCACAGTTTTTAAAATTTTCAGGGTTAATCCGTACAATTTACAAAAAAAAATATTCGTTTTTAAAAAAATAATCCATAACATGTGTCACAGGCAATAATATTCCCACGAACGCCTTATAATAAATAATGGCTTTAAGATATGATTTTAAATTGGTTTAAAGTTGTGTCTTCAAAACATAATTTCAATCATCTAAAATCGTATATTCACGTTGCAAATTCAAAGGGGTTTAAAATTCCCAGCCCCTTTTTTCCTTCATTTCATCTACTTTAATCTCTTACTTTAAAAACACAAACTTTGAATCTGTTCTTTACAATCTGACCTATCTTGCACACTGAGTTTAATCATAAGCATACTCCCACTGCAATCCGCACTTCTATTGTTACCAATATCCCATCGTCACATTCCACGGAGATTGAAACCCTCTCTCTCTTTAATCTCTATCGTGGAAGCATGAAATAGATGAATTTTTTGTCACCTCTTAACAATTTTTTATACATTACAAACATACCCTTAATACCTAATATTGTGTTCGATGCATGTCAATATGCTGCAGGCATCAACCAAAGTTTTCTCTGGCTTCAACTCGGTCGAGCTCCTATGCCCAAATCACACAAATGATTTAATGTGGTTCGATGGCCCCATTCTAGATTAAAGTAATGGTTATATTTCTAACTTAAAATGTACAAAAAGATAGAGCAATGTAAATTACCGACAAAACCTTCGATCGAGAAATACCAGCATCTATATCATGCTTCTTGTAGTTTGGCCGCCTTCATTTTGAACAATAAATGTATGACATGATTATCTTTCTACATTATATGAAAATCTAGAATCAAAAACTTCATAAATAAATTAATCAGATAAAAAAGAATTATCCTTAGATTCTCCTGTCGATTGCGCCCGAGTTTAGTGTAATTCAAATATGCTTTTTCAAACTTGACTTTGGTTAATCGAGTTAAAGAAGGAGAAAGATTCATTTGATTATTAAAAACATGCGCTTATTGTGATATCGTGCAGTTGGATTCCTTCTATTGAAGGACGAGAAGACGACGCCTGTTATTCTCCACTGTAATCGAAATCTCCCTCTCTTGTTCATCTTTTACCTCTTACTGCAAAAAAGTTTTAATCACAAAATTTTGCTCGAGGGTGAAGCTATGGCAATGAGGTTTAGATGTTTTTATGGTCAATTCTACTCGCTTATTCAAATTTTCATCGTTTTACACTTTACATACATGGTTTTTTATTCTATCTCTATCTGTTACCATTAATTAAAGAACACATGTCTAACTTTGATTCTTTTACAATAATCAATTCACTAAAAAATAAGTATTTTAAAAAGTTAAAAAAAAAAGGAGAATTGCTATAAAAAAAACCCTAAATAAATAAATTATTTTTATATAATTAAATATATTCGATAGTATTATTTTATTAAATTAATTATTATGAACGAATCAGAATCGGTACATATCATCAGTTTCTTGTGATGGGTTGATACTACTCAATGTATAAAGTATCGATAGCTAAAGACTAAGGCTTGCCAAATGGAATTCACCTAAATTATATATATATATATATATATATTTCATTGTAGAGTACATATTACATTCTTTTAGGAAGGTATTTTGTGTTTGAAATGATGGAAAAAGGCATTTTTTAGTGATACTAATTTTTTGGCAATACATCATTTATTTTATCAAATAAAATGCTTTATTTATTTTTTATATAGTTAAATATTATATTATTATTACATTTAAATACTATTGTGATGCGTTTCTAGGTCATACATACAAAGAAATCATAATAAATTTAAACAAGGAAAATCAAAAAGGGTTTAGCAAAATTCAAGCCGGATATGACGTATCAACTAATCCTACTCAACTTAATCTCCATTTGATATGATGTATAAGTGAGGATTAGGATCGATCATCACTACTCCTTACTACTAAAGAGCATGGATAAAAGTTAGGGAAAAAGAAAACATAGCTTTATGCTTTCAAAAGGGAATAACTATATTCAATATTTAGGATATGATGTTTGCATACAAAGTAAATGGGGTTTATATATTAGCTCCAATAAGATTACATGCGTACAAGGAAAATACAAAATGGTAAATTACAAATATAATACTAAACACATATTAAAAAGGGTAAAAAGGACAAATGTTGTACAATTTACAAAATAAAGAAACATTTTAAAATATCGTATCAAAAGACTTACTATTCCGTGGTTAGTGATCTAATGCTCAGTAACTCCTACAAATGCAAGCTCTCCAACAGCTTAGCAACCGTTGAAATTAGCTCAAAAGGGATCGAAAAGAGAGTAGAAAACTTGACCGACCTAATCTGGGTTAGGTCAAAGCTTAGGTGTTGGGTGTTGATTAGAGCTTATTTAGGTCACGCAACTAAACAGCTTGGAAGGAAGGAAGCATAGTGCTCATCATTTTGAGAACTACCTTAATCATAATTAGAGCTCAACACTCAAGTTGATTAAGATGAAGTATTCCTAAGTTGATGATGGAACCTCGTCCTTGAAGAGTTCTCGACTTAGTATACGCTAGGCAAGTTCTTATATTCTTCTCACTTTGCTTTGAGTAATAGGCTAGAAGGGTTGATTCATATCACCTTGTATAACATATATGATTATCACTGTGGTGAATAATATAAATAGTTATACATTAATAATTGCATGTGATTAGACCTATGTTATATTATAATTTACATGTTACGTTTTTCTTAGATTTATGCAAGTGTATGTATTTAACTATAAAATAATCTTTATATCTGTATCACAACATAACATAAAGCATATATATATATGTATGTATGTATATATTTTTTATTTTATTTTCAAATTGATTTTTTTAGTTTAGTTCTATCTTGAACCAAATACTTTGGTTGAAAAAACTATCAAAACCAAAAAGAAAAAGAAATTTCAATTTTTTGTTAAATTCATCTTCTTTTTTTTTTTAAAGTTCATGGCACCTAGTACCTACTCTCAATTGATGCTATAATAATAATAACAATGATGATAACTATTATTGTTATTACTATTATTGTAAATAGACCTTTTTTTAGTGGCTTTTATTTTTGTTAAAGTAATTATTTCTAATAGTGAAATCTACCCACTCCTTGATTATTTGAGAGACAATTGGCTATGCATATTAAAATATGATATTTTAAATTTAAAAACATAATTGCTATTAGCCAAGAATTACATAATTATCGTTGTCGTTGTCGTCGTATTAACAAAACCAACTTATTTGTAAAAAACTTACGATACATTCACTTCAGTAAATGGAATAATGCCATAATGTAATCACAATTCATAAGTAATGAAATAGAGACATAATATAAATGAAATGTCTATTATTTTGTTTAATTGGATACCATTGAATCAGTATTACTTTATTTAATTTACATTAACATAGGTTATAAAAAGACACAAATAACCTTAAGAATAAATAAGTTTCCTATAGTGTAAGGAATAACTCCTGTGTTTATAATCGAACAGTTGTTTATTAAAAAAAAAAACCAAAATTATGCTTGGAAGGGGAAAGGTATACATCATCGAAGAACTACTTGTCAATTACATACATAGAATTGTTTATTTAAAAAAATAATCAAACCTAGAATTGTGTTAAAAGAGAGAAAGGTGTATCCAGAATTGTTTTTTTAAAAAAAAAATCAAACCGAAAATTATGTTAGAAGAAGGAAAGGTATATCCATAATTGTTTATTTAAAAAAAAAAAACCTAAAATTATATTAGAAGAGGGAAAGGTAAACCCAAAATTGTTTATTAAAAAAACAATCCAATCCATAATTATATTGGAAGAGGGAAAAGAGTACATCATTGCCATAATGTTTCATTATGGTTGTCATCTCAACTAGCTCACTATTTTTTGCAAAGAAAAAGAAAAAAAAAACCCTTAAATCTTGGACATTTGTGAACAAATCAAAACAAGATAGGATTTTTAAAAATGTATGATTAATTCGAAATCATTTTACAAAAAAATATGAATCGATTTTTTTTTTAACTTATGTAAATCTAGATAAAAGTACGAAAATGGGTTACTGGAGTTTAGAGAGAGAAAGGTTGAAACTCTTTGATTCAAATCGATTGTTATTCTAAGTTTTTCAATACTTTTGACATATAAAAATGAAGTTTGATTCAAATTTATCATTTTAAATCACCTTCCATGAAAACGAAGAAAGAAGATGGAGAGAGAGAGAGAATGACAATAGTATGGGAAAGATTGATGAACAAAAATTATCTTTGAAAAGTGAAAGATGAAAAAAGACAAATGAACGAAAGAGACAATGAACAAAAATCGAATTCAAAAACTTGTTCGCTTTCTATTTTCAAGGAGGGCGATTTTGGAAGAATAAAATAAAAACACCTACTAGTTCACAATTCGTGAGTTTGAAAGGTGAATCCCAATTACACATTTTAATGTAATAGGAGTTACTCATATATAACTATTACAAGACTTGTTTAAACTAAACGATGTAATACAAACTTAATAAGATATAAGAGGTGGATAAAATAGACATTCCCTCCAAATGAACGAGCGATTAGTTTATATTGACGTTGGTCTTTATCCATTTTATATGGAAATAATAGGAAAAGGTAATAAGTGTTACATTAATAGAATTATTTTATTTTTAGCAAATTTTTCTATATAAGGGTCTATAGCCAAATCGGCATACATTATGTTTGCTTTTCCTTTTATCCATTCATGCTTATCCATTATACATAGAAAAGAGGGGAGGAGAGGGAACAATATACATTATAGTATTAGAAACTTCCATTCATGCTTATCTATTTTCCTTCAAATTTCCACCATTTCTTCTCTTTTTCTTTTTATCATTTATCAATTATAAAAGAACAAGACAAGTGTAAATGAAAAAGGTATGTATGGAGGAATTACACCCGAATATTATTAAAAATGAGCTAACTAAGAACTTATTCCACCTATAAGACAATGAATGTACTTTTCTAAATTGTACCTTCATTTTTTTATTTATTAAGAAGAAGACGTCTTTTTGAAAGTTTTTTTTTTTTTTAAATTTTTACAACTTTCACCTTCTCCTTCGCAAAGAAGGTATGAAGCAAGTGCCTTTCTTGAATGTTCTTTGCAACATATATATTTATATATATAAGGAATACGCAATCTTAAAACGCACATTTCCATATTAAAACCTACAAAAATAGCATTTATAGAGTTATTCACCCCCTACAAAACATATTATAACAAAGCTATAATAATCAAGCAATCTAACTAATGTAAGCCTTGCCATTGTAGAATCAGATTAGTATATAAAGTTTAGGACAATCGGTTAAAGAATTCGATCAAGCCTAAATTATAAAGAAAAGTTAGAAATATTAGTAAAAGTGATTCCGTAAATTTGAATTTAAAAAAATAAGTAATAAAATTATAGAATATTATAATATCAAATTTTAAGTATATTATCCGTTATTTATTGGAAATACATAAAATGAATTCCGATAACTAACGAATTGCTAGAAATAAATTATATGCACGCTAAAAATCATAGAATAATATAAATAATATTTAAGAATATTACTTGTACTCTATATGTATTTAATCATAAGTAAAAATATGCGAAATTATCTAAAATACCTGAAAATTACCAAATAATCAAAGAAAATCATTGAAAAATCAAAGAAAATCAGAAAATAATCAAAGAAATGGTGGAATGATCCAAAATTGAGTTATGATAGGTCAGGGAAAAAAGAGAAAAAATTTGACTAATTAGATTAACATACATAAAAAGTCAAAATGGAAGAGGATAAAGCACATGTCAAGTCTAATTAATACACAAAAATTTCCCTATAGCTCTATAAATACCCGAATTTATTCAGGAGCTCATTTAGGCAGTTTTTGAAGTGAGAAAATTGGAGAGAATTGAAAATTTAAGAGAATTAGTGGTGCAAACTATGACCAAGAACAGACAAGGTTGGTCGCTGGCTAGGTCTAAGCTTGCCGAAAGCTCGAAAGAGTTAATGGGAGAAAGTACGAAAAGAATGAATAACGAATAAATAGTAAACAAAACCCATGAATAACTCTAGAGAATATGACATACCAATGGAACTTCCGAAAACTGACGACACAATTCGATACAATGTACGAATTGATTCGATGTGGTTACTCGCTACCTAGCCTTATTTAAGGGTTATGATAAGAGTGATGCCGAGAGTAAATAGAGTGTTTACACAAGGAAGGAAAATACATAAATACGTTAATGGTAATCTCTGTATATATCTCTTTACAACTACAATTACAAGAGTATTTATATCCATAAGTTAAGGCAACTTGCCCAAATAGGAAAAGACAAAAACGGTACTTCTTAAGATAACAATGTACAAGATACAAAAAGGTAAAAATGAATATAAGAAAAATAATCATTGGTGCAACGGATTCTACACATGATACTGTAACGTAGTGATGCCATTAAAGGATGTGGACAAAAAGGTACAAACAGATTGCTTGTGTCCAAGCAAAGGTGACTTGGTTAGTTCGGACTCTCTCTTTCGGCATTTTGGCAGGGGTGAAGCCGAGTAAGTAATTGGCTAAGCATATGTGAGAATGAAGATGGGTTATTATCTCGGCCTTCAGTTTCTTAGCACTCAACATGCAAGAAATAGGTAATCGCTTAGCTCGGCAGGTATAATAGGTTGGTAATGAGATACTCGACCTTTACATGAGTTGGGTGGAACAAGAGGATTCGTCTTACAAGTCCCTTTAGTCTTCTGACTTGGCTGCAAGTCAGAGGTCCGGTAGCCTGATTTTCATCAATCCCTCTAGGTTGTTTTGGATTTGGGGTCAAATCCAAATGATCATCGATAAGCTCTCCATCAAGGTAATACAAACTAAGGTTGGTAATGTTGAAGGCATCAGGAACCCCATAGTCCTCAGGCAACTCCAATCTATAGGCATTGTCATTGATCTTCTGGAGGATTCTAAACGGTTCTTTAGCTCATGCAGATAATTTGCTCTTTCTCTTGTTCAAGAATCGTTCTTTACTAAGGTGCAACCATACCAAGTCTCTTAGTTGGAATTATTTAGCCATCCTACCCTTGGTCTTCTCCCACATTCTTCTAGCAGCTTAGTCGATGTGTTGAGTGACCTTATTATAGATGTGTTAAAGAGATTGTACTTTAGTTAAGGCGCCGGGGTCCTTTTGCTTAGGTGCAGGTATAGGGGTATAGTTAAGGGGCAACTCAGAATTGAAATCATAGACCACCTCAAAGGGAGTTTACTTAGTGGTGTCAAGCACTGTTTAGTTGTACGTGAACTCGACCACTGGTAACCAGACATCCCAATCAGCTAAGTTCTTGCCCATTGCAGCTTAGAGCAGTGATCCTAAAATGCGATTAACTACCTCTGTTTAGTTGTTAGTTTAGGGATGACAAGAAGTACTGAATAGTAATTCGGTCCCCATTCGATGCCACAAGGTCCTCTAGAATGGCTCAAAAACTTCAAGTCTTTGTCGGAGACTACACTTCTCGACATACTGTGTATCCATACAATTTTCTACAAGAAAAGAGAAGCAACAGTTGAAACATCGTTAGTTTTGGAACAAGGCACGAAGTGTGCCATTTTACTAAACCGATCCACAACAACCATTATAGAATCTTTGCCTCAAGTAGTTCGTGGTAGTCTGAGAACAAAATCCATGCTCAGTTTAGTCCATGGCTTCGTCAGGACAGGCAAGGACATCGCTTTTCCTTACTCAACTCGGCACTTAGCTTTCTTACACATGGCACAACTCTTGACAACTCAGTGCATATCTCTTCTTATTCTCGGCCAAAAGAATCGACCATTCATTAATTCATAGGTCATTTTTTCTCCAAAATGTCCAAAGAGTTCTCTACCGTAGGCTTCCCTAATCAACAATTCCTACAATAAACAAGTCGGCACGCATAGTTTTCCACCTTAAAACAAGTAACCATTCTCCACATGATACTTATCTTCTATTCTTCTATTAATGTATCGCATGATTATGGGTCCAAAGTACGGATTCTCATAATATTGTTTTTTGATACTTATAAACCTAAACAGTCTGGTCTGTAGTTCAAATAAAAGCTCATGTCTTCTTGGAAGAGCATCTACAATAACATTACTCTTTCCTTACTTATATTTTATCACAAAATTGAATCTCTTTAGGAATTCAACCTATCTTGCTTACCGTTTTGATAACTTGGTCGGACTTTGGAGGTACCTCAGTGACTTATGATCAGTATATATAACAAATTCTCTTAGTAGTAAATAGTACTGCCATACTTGTAGTGTTCGGATCAGTGCCAAGAGTTCTTTATCATATACAGAATAATTCAATTATGGTCTTCTAAGCTTTTTACTATGGAAGGCAATCGGTCGGCCTTCCTACATTAGGACAACACCTATTCCAATACTCGATGTGTCACACTTCAGCTCAAATACTTTTTTGAAGTCAGGCAGAACTAACACCGAGGCGGAGGTCAACCTCTCATTTATCTCGGTAAAGCTCCTTTTTGTCACGCTCCGAAGCGGCAGAGTCATAACAGCCCCGCCGTGTAAACCATCGTAAGATAGAAGTTGGCCTTACAACCGTTATCTTAGACCTAATCTACACAAGGCGTCCACGACTAACCCACTTTGAAGTAAACAATTTGTAATTTAAATAAATCATTTACCTAAGAAAGTGAAAAAATTTATATATATATACACTATAATTCAGTTATTACATTATTCAAAAAATGAAAATTATAAATAAAACAAAACTTAGACCTTAAGAATATATGTTCGTTCTTCAAATAATTTTCCTCGTTCTTCAGGATCCAGCAGTTGCTAGCTTCAGAGTAGTTGTTTGCCGTTTCTTAGCCAGCACCTGCACGACATCTATAGGGATGTGAGCAACCACAGCTCAATAAGTTAGGATGGAGAACTTAAAACTATACCATAAACACAACAAGGTTATCAACTAACTTATTAAGTGCAATGCATGTTCAAGCAAATGCCATTGCACGACGTTATCCGGCCCGTCGTAAGATTAGAGAAATTGCGTCCGCTTTAATCCGGGTTGAGGAGTTACCATTAATACAACGGCTCACGACCAAACCCAGGCTTGTGCAATGGAGATCTCGCTCCTTCCGCAACTACCTTCGAACCATTGACTTCACCCTCGCCACGACCTCCTCTCCTGTCACTTAGTTCGATTAAGGATGAAGAAGGGACCAATTGCAATCCTGCGCTATCCCTTTCAAAGGGGTCGGTATTTAGCCGGAGAGTCCTAAATTCCCCTAACGTATTACCATGCATGTCCGATTATGATTACTGGTCATATATTTGATTAAGTCCAGTTTAGGGTAATCAATCATTTCATACAAACCATACAATACAAACCAGGACAACAGATGGAATCATAGCATCATTCATAATCAAGCACATGCACACATCTAACTATCTAACAAGTACAACCAAACATAATCTTAAGCCTCCAAAATACAGCAACATATTAATCCCAACTTACCTTGACTCTTCGCTCACTCACCCGAGGTCCGACTTGCTCAGGCCATCGTTGATCATCCCTATAACACAAAAGTGGTTTTAGTTTTTCATATAACTATTATAGGTTCATTTTATCCTATAATGCTTATTGTTATGTGTTGTTTAGGGTTTAATATGCCTAATTAACTAGGTCTTAAGTCTTTTATAATTATTCTAGGTTTAGGGTTAAGTTTGGGTTCGGTTTCCGCATCGATTTTTAAATTAGATTCTAATTCGATTTCTGAGTATTGTTTTGTACTCGAATCCTAGAAATTCGTTTCAACCCATAATGTGAAAGTAATCACATTACTTCCCGATCTCTTGAATATCATTATTACCTCTAGTCAGTATTTTATTTCACCCGGTACACTTAAATCCTTATTAGTATATTGAATTTACTCTTGATGTGAGAAATTTTTACATTTTTCATATAATTACATAAATTTAAGTTTCCTATCAGATTCATCGTATATTTTTATTATTATCATAATATCAATTTTTTATTCTAATATTTTCTATTTATTATATTTCTAATAATTGTGTATTATGTACTATTACTTATTATGTACATAATACACATCTAATATTTTTATCACTCTAATTACTATCTCCCAACATCAATTATTATTTCAAAATGTCTAAATTCATCCTAAATCAGATTTTACACCTAATTACCCTAATTTACAAAATTAACTTAAAATGTACTATTATTCTATATCACTTATTTACTACATAATTAACCTAATAATTACATCTAACACCCTAAATGCTATAAGTATCATACTTCATCAGATTTCAACATCCTAAAACATATGCTTATTCACTAATTCAGTAATTAACCATTTAATTACTTAATTAACCATAAATTCCCATTTTATGCCTCATTTTAGGGCCTAAAAATTATCTAAAATTTTCAAAAATTAATTTTTAAAAACGGGCTTCATAGCACTGTTTTATATCATCTAGGTAATCTACACAAAAACTTTGGGTTCAAAACTACACTCCTAAGGTTATTTATTTCTAAACCGAAACATGCTCGGTTTTGCACAATTTCTTAAGGACCCTATATCACGAGACATATTTTTATTAAAATAATATTTTTTATAAAAACTACATACAAAAATATTCCAGAATAACAAAATTCATAATTTTCTAATAATATTTACTATTTTTAAAAAATTACACAAAATCATATTAGAAATCGAACTCACCGATTTATGTGGCTCCGGCCACCGTCGGTGGCCATGGGTGTATCGGCCCACTGAGGCTCTGCCACCACAGTGTGGTGGTGGTGGTCGTCTACTCCCAACTGCCTATTAGATCTGGGTTCTCCTTTGTGGCCCTAACTGAACAGTTTTCCTTTTCTTTTTTTTCTTCGGTTTTTCTCTCAATTTTCGCCTCTCCCTAATTTTCTCTGATTTCTAACTGTCCAAAAAATATTTTGAATTTTTCTTTCTATTTATAAGGCTTTGTGGTAATTAATATGCATTAATTAGACATGACATTGCCCCATTTCCTTAATTTTTGGCTTTTGTGTTGCTTAATTCTAATTGGATAATTTTTCTTTTTCAGATTCTGACCTGCCACGACCATATTTGCATTAATCCACACCCTTTTGATTTTTTTTTTCTAATTTTTACTAAGTTTTTGGCCAATTTGAGTAATTTTGTGTATTTTTATCTACACATAAATACATATGAGGTACATGTGAACATTCTTAATTATTATTTAGGTCATCCTATGATTTTTCGTGTACATATAATCTATTTCTAGTAATTTATTAGTTATTAAATTACACTTTTCGCCTTTTTGATGATTAACAAGTATTATACTTAAAATTTGAAAATTTTGTAATCTCCTATTTTATTACTTATTTTCTTAAATTCAAATTTACAGGATCATTTTACTAATATTTCTAACTTTACTTATAATTTAGGCTCAATCGGATCTTTCAGCTGATCGAAGCCTTAAGTGACTGGTTTTGGAGCTTATACTCTCCTCCCTTTCCCCCATCAAAAGTCAATGTTTTTTTTTTTTCGTTAGCTTAATAAGTAGCACAGTGGAGGTTCTGAAATTCCTAATGAACCGCTTATAGAATGAAGCCAGTCTATGGAAACTTCTTACGTTGGCATAACAGTTTGGAGTCAACTAGTCGACAATTGGTCGAATCTTCTCATCATCCACTCGTAAATCTCCTTCACTAACTATATAGCCCAAGAATACTACTTCCTCCTGGAAAAAACAACATTTGTTTAGATTGCTGAATAGTCTCTTGACAAGAAGGATATCCATAATATCACATAAGTGTTCACAGTGACTCGGCATGTTGACACTGTAGATTAAGATGTCATCAAAGTACACTACGACACACTTCCTTATGAAGTGTCTCAGTACATGGTTCATTAGCCTTATGAAAGTGTTCGAGGCGTTCAATAAGCTAAAGGGCATGACCATCCATTCGTATAATCTATGTTAAGTCTTAAATGTCGTTTTCCACTCATCGCCTGGCCTCATGCGGATTTGATAGTAGCTAGATTTAAGATCAATCTTGTAAAAAATCTTGGCTCTACTCAGTTCATCCAACATGCCCTCTAGCCTCAGGATCGGGTATCTATATTTGATCGTGATCTTATTCACGACTCGGTTTTCTACATACATCCTTCAAGTTCCTTCTTTCTTCGGCACTAGAAGCACTGGCACATCGTAAGGGCTAAAACTTTCTCTGACATAGCCTCTTTCCAGCAACTCATTAACTTATTGTTGGAGCTCAGAAGCCTGCTTGGGATTCATCCAATAAAGCTGGCTTATTCGGTAGTGCAGTGCTGGGTACGAAGTCAATGCAGTGCTTTATGCCTCAAGTTGAGGGCAACCCCTCAGGTAACTGTTCTAGGAACAAGTCGGTATACTCGTTTAGTAACTTCTTGATTTCCTAGGGTAATTAACTCCACTCCTTCATTTATAATAGTCACCTGACCAACAAGAAGGTCAACTCGTCGGCATTGATGGCTTATCGGAGCTCAGCTTCACTTATTACCAGAGCCTTCTTCAATCCGTGATAAAGTTTTGTTTACACTTTATTAACCTCTCTTAGTGGCATCGGGTTTAGTTTTATCTTTTTATCATCCTTTTTAAACATGTACGTATTACTGTAGCCGTTATGGATAACTTTCTTATCAAACAACAACGGTCTACCTAGCAACATGTGGGAAGCACACATAAGCAGTATGTCACAAAAAATCTGGTAAGAGTAATTCCCTATAGTGATCAACAATAGTATTTACCGAGTGACATGTAATGCTCCTTTCTCACTTAACTAGTGTAACTTATACGATTTTGAATGTACAATAGTCAACACCTTCAACTTTGAGATAAGATCGACCGATGCCACATTAGTGCAACTTTCACTATCTACAATGAGGGTACATACCTAATCATTCACCTTACAAGTAACATGAAACAAATTCTCTCTTTACTCTTCCTCTGGTAAGGGTTCCATGTTTACAGTATGTCGAACAACTATGAGTAACTAATCCAAGTCCTTAGCAAATACGTCTTCCTTGATCAGTTCTTTCTCTATAGAGACCTCCTTTTCTTCAAGTTCCTCATTAGTATTGGATGCTTCTAGCTTCGGGATGTCTCCCTTGATAACCACTGTCCGTCGGTTTGAACACTAAATAGCCATGTGTTCGAAACCTTAGTACTTGAAGCACTCGATCTAGCTGTTCTTCCTACTAGATCCTTGCTCCTTCTCATAAGTTTGGGTTGGCACTTCAATGTCAAGTCGACCCTTCAGTTCGGCTCAGACATCCATCTTTCGGCTTGTCTCGGTACTCAACTAAGTTAGGTGACTTACCTGTCTGGGTCAGCTAGTTGGCATCCTCGTTGATACTCGGCTCCTCCTTTGCCTTTCTACTCGTTGGCCTATTGGAGTTTCATAATGTCTCAAATATCACCTCATAATCTAGTAATGAATCTTGAGACTGTTTGAGCCGATGGTTCCTCCACTTCACAATGGATCATAAGCATTTGAAATTTTTGAACATACTCATCAATAGTTTGACCTTCCTATCTTAAAGATAAGTTTCCGGCACAAATATGTTTCTGAGTATTCTCTTCATATTGGGCTAAGTATTAATCTCTTGGTAGCTCTCTCGTTTCCTCATCATCAGAAAATTCTTCCACCACATAGCGGCATATCGTGAGAACTCAACAGTAGCACTTCTCGCTTTCTCATAATTCTCGTACTGATAATAATCAATCACACATTCCACCTTCTCTTCCTACTCCAGATATTCATTAGTACTCCTAGATCTATTGAAACTCGGAATCCGAAACTTTACATGGTTAGATGCTCTAGGGATTCGTACATGCTCTTCTTTAAAATAATCTTCCTAGTCCTCTTCACCAAGCTTTTTCAGGTTTATTCTTGGCTTTACTCATCCGCCTACTCCTCCATCTCGAACTAGTCAAGCTAGGTTTTGACCTTTAATAAGTTGAGCAGCTTATGGGGTATTTTATACAGCCTCAGTAGGTCAGTAAGCTAGTGCACAAACAGCTCAAGTCAGATCTATTAAGAGGTTAGCCACCTCATCAAGTCTCTCGTCAGTATTTCTCAATGTCTCCTATGACTGTTGTCCATGGTAAACAACTCTACCGTTATCATCTCCAACACCAACATTCACACTTGGATTTGTCATTTTCTTTGCTGATTCAAAGTTCAAATAAACACTTTCACCAACTAGAAAATCAATAGTTAGCAAACTCAGCAATTAAGATGAATACAGTATCTTGCTCTGTTTCACACACATAAAACAGAGTATGGACAAAACTCTAGAAAAACAAACAACTTAAACAACACTCTACTCTGATACCAAGATGGTGCGAATCGTGATCAAGAACAGATAAGGCCAGTCGCTAGATAAGTTCGAGTTTGCACAAAGCTTAAAAGAGTTAATAAGGAAAAGTACAAAAGGAATGAATGACGAATGAATAGTTATTAAAACCCACGAACAGCTTTAGAGGATATGATGCACCAATGGAACTTCCAATAACTCATGGCACAATTTGATACGACACACGAATTGATCCGGTGAGGTTACTTGACACCTAGCTTAGCTTAAGGATTAAGATAAGAGCGATGCCGAGAGTAAACAGAGTATTTACGTAAGGAAGGAAAATACATAAGTGTGTTAATGGTAATCTATATATATACCCTTTTATAGCTACAATTACAAGGGTATTTATACCCATAAGTTAAGGCAATTTGCCCAAAAAGGAAAAGACAAAAGGGTATTTCCTAAGATAGTAATGTATAAGATACAAATTAGTAAAAATGAATATACAAAGAAAATATTCATTAGTGTAACGGATACTACATATGATACTGTGCACATAGTGGTGCTCTATTAGTGAAGTTGTAGGAGGATGTGGACAAAAAAGTACAGATAGCTTGCTTATCCGAGTTGGGGTAACTTGGTCAGTTCGGACTCTCTCTCTCTCCATCTCGGCAAGGGTAAGGCTAAGTAAGTAAATGGCTAGGCATGTACGAGAATGAAGATGAGTTGTTATCTCGGCACTCAACATGCGAGAAATAGGTAGTCACTCGGCTTAATAAGTAGAATGGGTCGACAAGGAGATAATCGACCTCTGCATGAGTCTATTGGAATGGGAGGATTCATATTACCAATCCCTCTAATCTTTAGGCTCGGCTGGGGGTTAGAGATCTGGTAACCTGATTTCTATCAATTAAGGTTTTACAAAAAAATTTAAAAAATCTATACAATAAAGGCAAGTAGACCGAACCCATGAACCTCTACCACCTGGAACCAAACCACCGCCGCCGCCACACTCTAAACCCAACGCTTGGACCGGCTGATACACCTTAGACTACCTTTAGTGGCTAGAAGTTCAAAAGTCTTATGAGTCCCAAATTTAGTCTGATTTTGTGTAAATTATTAATTTTATTATCATGATATTTTATTATATATAGATTTAGGAAAAAATATTGATTAGGTTTAATTACATCTGGAAATATAGGGCGCTTAAGAAATCATGTAAAATAGAGCATATTTCGAATTAGAAATAACTAGGCTTAGGAGTATAGTTTTTGATTAAAAATTTTTTACTGAAAATTTTTATGTAGACTACTTAGATGATATAGAACAGTGCTACAAACCCCTTTTTCATAAATTAATTTTCGAAATTTTTAAGTGATTTTTAAGCTCTTAAAAAATATATATATATATAATTAGGGTTTTTTTTTGGTTAATCAATGATTAATAGAATAATTACTGATTTAGTATATGATTGGGGATTTTAAGATGTTCATATCTAATGTAGTAAGATAATTGTGATATTTAGGGGTCTTATATAGTAAATATAGGTAATTTTGATAATATGTGAAAGTTGGATTTTGATATAAAATATTAAGTTAAATTGGATAATATAATAATAATATTAATACATATTAAATCTAGAGCAAAACTTAAATTTAGGAAATTATATGAAAATTTTAAAATCTTCTTACATCAGGAGTAAATTTGATACATTAATAAGGATTTAAGTATATTGAGTAATTTAGAATACCGACTTAGGATCAAACTTGATATTTAGGATACTCAAGTGTAATATGATTAATTTCACATTAGTGTTCGAATTGCATTTTATTTATGTATAATACTTGTAGTTAAAACTGATTTAAAACTTGAATTGAAATCGGATTTTGAAGCCGAACCTTAAACTAACCTAGGATGAATCAATAATAACTAATATGTATATAGAAAGAATCGAGTTAAATCATAACCTAAAATATATATAATCAAGATATAAATACTAAAAAGTATATTTATATTATAGGACATACGGAGACGAGTCGACCTACGAATGGTTAAGTGAGTGATCAAAGATTACAAGTAAGTTGGGTTTAATACTTCATTGTATTTTAGAGTACTTGGAGATTTAGAATTATATTTGATTGTATTTGTAAGTAGTTATGTACGATGTGTTTGGGTATCTGATTCCGTATTGTATTCTATGTTGTATTAGATGATTGATGTAAATGAAATGGCATGAAATTGTTTAATCATCATAAACTATACCTAACTATAACTGACCTAAGTACCCTAATTTGACATACATTGTGTCAGGGTCCCTTTTTGTAAGATATTTATACTAACAAGGGGTCATTCTTTTGTACATATTATAACATAAAAGGGGACTTTATTTTTGTGTAGTTAGGACCTTACTATTATTAAAAATTTTCACTTTTAGAAAATGGTGTCATTTCACCAGTTTTAATGTCTCATCTTGCCAGGCCCAATTTTACGGGGGTGTGAGTACTCTTTTGGATTGAAGCTTTTACTCACCACTTTGATTGATCATGATCAACGGCACCTATTACATACACTGTACCCTCGTGCACATACATTGCAGCCTTGTATTACTGTTAGAATTAATAAAAGTGTGCTATTCCTTTTTCCATTCATACTTGTATCCCTTATAATCTGTTAGCTTTCTTCCTTGGTTGTGTTGCTTATAAGTTTATGCCTTGTTGACTAGCGTTGCATACGAGTTAGGCTTGCTTATTACTGCAGAGGTAGAATAGTAAGTGCCGCATGGTCTGTTTGTGTGCTAAAGAAAGTCTCGGACCATAATAGTTGGTATCAGAGCCTAGGTTATTCCAGCGGGAACGACCATGACATGACATGAGGAAGTGAACAAGAGGCTAGATAGCCTTGAGTAAATCCTTAGGAGATTATCTAAGCGAATAGATGATTTGGTCGCATTGTCGGTAAGAGTGGCTGAAGTTGAGGCCAATCATCAGGAGATAAATACTAAGATGACCGAGATGGCTGAGAATTTTGGTGTTACAGTGCAAATCCTCAGAGAGAAAATACACGTAACAACCGATGAGGCAAGACAACACTTGGAGACTTAAGTAAAAGACTTGAGAAGACAAGTTACTACTTGTGCCTCAATTGAGACTGTTGAAGAGTTATGAGCACAAGTAGCTATTTTAACTCGGGTTGTGGGAAATGCTCCTATCCATGCCCCCGTTTATGTTCCTGCTCATACAAGACATCTAAAGATGCTTGAGCCCAAGGCATTCATAGGTGTAAGGGATGCTAAGTTGTTAGAGAACTTTCTATTTGATATGGAGCAGTAATTCGCTGCCGTATGGACAAATGATGAGAGATCAAAGGTCACCATGGCTACAATGTACTTAATTGGTGATGCCAAACTGTAGTGGCACACTAAATATGAGGATATCCAAAATGGCAACACTCATGTAGATACATAGGTCGAGTTGAAGGTTGAGTTGTGAACTCGATTTTTCCTTAAGAATGTTGAGTACAATGCCTAAAAGAAGTTGAGGAAACTTTGACAGGGTGATGACATTAGAAAGTATGTCCGTGAGTTCTCAACATTGATGTTGGACATCAAGAGTATGGCTGAAGATGACAAACTATTCTATTTCCTAGAAGGACTGAAGCCTTATGCCAGGAATGAGTTGCAGAGGCAACGAATTACTAACTTGGCTACAATACAGACAGCAGCTGAGCGCTTAACTGACTACACTCGAGACAATAAAGGAAAGAATGTATCGACAGGCTACGAGGGTGGAAAGTCAGTCAAGTCAGGCAAACCCAAGAATAGGGGAGCCCCAAGTTCAAGTAGCAACAGTAGTAATATTGGAAGGAGTCAAAGGAAATCTTATAACTCTCACTGGTCCGGAAAGAGTAGGGCAACCAATGGAGGTAAGAATCCCTCATTCTTGTGTTTCTTATGTAATGGCCCACACAAGGTAACTAAGTGTCTACATAGGGCAGCACTTAATGCTATGGCACAAAAAATAGAGAGTGTCTGTTAAGATGATGAGTCGGAGAGCGATGGAGAGGATCAACCCTGAATGGGCACATTGCATATGTTGTCGGCTGTTGGAAAGAGTTTCTCAGTGCGACGTAAGCCCAAGAACAATAATGAGTTAATGTATGTCCAATTAAACATCAATGGCAGGAGTACCGATGCAATGGTAGACTCCGGTGCTACACACAACTTCATTGATGTACTTAAGGCTGAAAGGTTGGGGCTAGTGCTTGCTAAGGACACTAGCCAGATTAATGTTGTTAACTCCAAGGCTCGCCCAATTTAAGGAGTTACAAGAGGAGTGAAAGTGAGGGTTAGAGATTGGAGTGGAAATCTTAACTTCACAGCTGTTCCATTGGATGACTTCAGCATAGTCCTTAGAATAGATTTCTCTAGACAAGCCAAAGTTGCTCCTATGCCCACAGCAAATTGCTTGTTATTCATGGGTGAAAAGCCTTGCTGTGTAACAATTTAGAGGAACAAGGTAAACAACAATGGCAAGGAAGGGAAGAATATTGGGGCTATGATGTAATCAGTGCTCCAATTCAAGAGATGCCTCAAACATCAATAGATAACTTTCTTTGTTTTCCTTACAGAGAAAGAGGAAACAAGAAAGACGGAGATACCGGAGGAAATAGATAAGGTCCTAAAGGAGTACGATTATGTGATGCCTAACAAGTTCCCAAAGGAATTACCTCACAAAAGGTTGATGGACCACGAGATTGAGTTGATTCCTGGTGCCAAACCACCTGCTAGAGCTCCTTACAAAATGTCGCCTCCTGAACTTACCGAATTGAAGAAGCAATTGGATGAGTTGTTAGAAGGAGGCTTCATTCAACCCTTAAAAGCACCATACGAGGCTCCTATTCTATTTCAAAAGAAGCAGGATGGGAGTTTGAGTTATGTATTGATTACTAGGCTCTAAATAAGCTAACAGTGAAGAATCATTACCTAATTCCTCTAATTGCTGATCTGTTTGATCAATTAAGTGAGGCTAAGTATTTTACAAAATTGGATCTTCGCTCAGGCTATCATCAGGTTCGCATTGTTGAGGGGGATGAGCCCAAAATGATGTGTGTAACCCGGTATGGTGCTTATGATTTCTTGGTGAATCCCTTTGGTCTCACTAATGCTCCTACAACATTTTGTATCTTAATGAATAATGTGTTTTGTGAATATCTTGACAAATTTGTAGTCGTCTATTATCATGCCCTAAAATGGCAGAGCTGTAACAGCTCTGCCATGTAAACCATCCTAAGATAGAAGTTGACCTTATAACCGCTATCTTAGACCTGATCTACACAAGGCGTCCACGACTAACTCGCTTTGAAGTAAATAGTTTGTAATTTAAATAAATCATTTACCTAAGAAGGTGAGGAAATTTATATATATTCACGATAATTCAGTTATTACATTATTTAGAAATGAAAAGTAATAACATATGTGTTGATTCTTCAATATTTTTCCTCATTCCCCAGGATCCAGTAGTTGCTAACTTCAGAATAGTTGTTTGCCACTTCTTAGCCAGCATCTGTACGACGTCTATAGGGATGTGAGCAACCACAGCTCTTATTAGGATGGAGGACTTAAAACTATACCACAAACACAGCAAGATTTTCAATCAACTTATTAGGTGCAATGTATGTGCAAGCAAATGCCATCACACGACGTTGTTCGGCCCCTCGTGAGATTAGAGAAATTGCGCCCGCTTTAATCCAGGTTGAGGAGTTACCATTAATACAACGGCTCACGACCAAACTCAGGCTTGTGCAATGGAGATCTCGCTCCTTCCGCAACTACCTTCGAACCATTGACTTCACCCTCGCCACGACCTCCTCTCCTGTCACTTAGTTCGATTAAGGATGAAGAAGTGACCAATTGCAATCCTGCGCTATCCCTTTCAAAGGGGTTGGTATTTGGCCTGAGAATCCTAAGTTCCCCTAACGGGTTACCATGCATGTCCGATTATGATTACTGGTCATGTATTTGATTAAGTCCAGTTTAGGGTGATCAATCATTTCATACAAATCATACAATACATGCCAGAACAACAAACAGAATCATAGCATCACCTATAATCAAGCACATGTACACATCCAACTATTTAACAAGCACAACCAAGCATAATTTCAAGCCTCCCAAAATTCAACATTGTATTAATCCCAACTTACCTCGACTCCTCGCTCACTCACTCGAGGTTCAATTTGCTCAGGCCATCGCCGATCATCCCTATAACACAAACGTGGTTTCAATTTTTCATATAACTATTATAGGTTCATTTTATCCTATAACGCTTATTGTTATGCTTTGTTTAGGGTTTAATATGCTTAATTATCTAGGCCTTAAGTCTTTTACAATTATTCTAAGTTTGGGGTTAGGTTTGAGTTCGGGTTCGGTTTTTGCATCGATTTTTAAATAAGGTTTTAGTTCGATTTCTAAGTAGTGTTTTATACTCTAACCTTATAAATTTGTTTCAACCCATAATGTGAAATTAATCACATTATTTCCCGATCTCCTAAATACCATCATTACTCCTAGTCAGTATTTATTTTATCTGGTATACTTAAATCCGTATTAGTGTACTAAATTCACTTCTAATGTGAGAAATTTTTACATTTTTCATATAATTACATAAATTTAAGTTTCATATCAGATTTATTATACATTTTTATTATTATCAAAATATCAATTTTTATTATAATATTTTCTATTTATTATATTTTAATAATTACATATTATGTATTATTACCTTTTATGTATATAATACACTTCTAATATTTCTATCACTCTAATTATCTTCTTTAAACACCAATTATAATTTCAAAATGTCTAAATTCATCCTAAATCAGATTTTACTCCTAATTACCCTAATTTCCAAAATTAACTTAAAATTTATTATTTTTCCCTATTACTCATTTACTACATAATTAACCTAATAATTACATCTAACACCCTAAATGCTACAAGTATCATACTCCATCAAATTTCAACATCCTAAAACATGTACTTATACACTAAATCAGTAATTAACCATCTAATTACTTAATTAACCCTAAATTACCCATTTTATGCCTTATTTTAAGGCCTAAAAATTATCTAAAAATTTAAAAAGTTAATTTTTGAAAACGGGCCTCATAGTACTGTTCTATGTCATCTAGGTGGTCTACACAAAAATTTTGGGCTCGAAACTACACTCTTAAGGTTATTTATTTCTAAACCGAAATATGCTTGGTTTTGCACGATTTCTTAAGGACCCTATATCACGAGACATATTTTTATCAAAATAATATTTTTCATAAGTACTACATACAAAAATATTTTAGAATAATAAGTTTCATAATTTTCTAAGAATATTTACTATTTTTTCAAAATTACACAAAATCGGGCAGGAAATCGAACTCACCGATTTGGATAGCTCCGGCCACCGTCGATGGCCATGGGTGTGTTGGCGCACCTGGGCGTTGCCACCACCATGTGGTGGTGGTGGCCATCCACTCCCAGCTGCCCGTTAGGTTTGGGTTCTCCTTTGTGGCCTTAACTGCACAGTTTTCCTTTTCTTTTCTTTTTTTTTTCTGAATTTTCTCTCAAATTTTTGAGTCTCTCTATTTTTCTCTAATGCTAAACTGTTCAAATGAGTTTTGGAAAATTTTCCCATATTTATAGATGATTTTTTTAATTATTATGTATTAATTAGACATGATTTTGCCTAATTTCCTTGATTTTTGGCTTTTGTGTTGTTTAATTTTAATTGGTTAATTTTTATTTTGCAAATCCTGACCTGCCATGACTTGATTTGGATCATTCTTGATTTTTTTTTTATTTTTTTCTTAATTAATTATGAATTTTCTTTAAGTATTTAGTATTGTTTTAGCACATTTCGCGTATTTTAAGTAATTACGCGTATTTATACCGACATGTAAATTCATATATAGTACAAATAAATATTCCTAAATATTATTGGGATTATTTTATAATTTTTAGTATACATATAATTTATCTTTAACGATTCGTTAAGTACCGGAATGCATTTTACGCATTTTCGATAAGTAACGAATTATATACTTAAAATTTGAAAATTTTGTAGCCTCCTATATTACTTATTTTCTTAAATTCAAACTTACGGGATCGGTTTACTAATATCTTTAGCTTTACTTTATAATTTAGTCTCGATCGGGTCTTTCAACCGATCGAAACCTTTGATTGCTAGTTTTGGGGCTTACATCTATTTAGACGACATTATTGTGTATAGCAGGACATTACAGGACCATGTGAATCACTTACGAATGGTTTTTAAGAAGCTGCAAGAGAATCGTTTGTACATAAAGCATGAGAAATGTGCCTTTGCCCAGAAACTTATCAACTTCTTAGGTCATGTTGTTGAAAAAGGGTGGATCCGAATGGATATGGCAAAGGTGGAACCAGTCAGGAAATGGCTAGTGCCTAAGAGTGTAACAGAGTTACGATCCTTCCTTAGACTTGCAAATTACTATAGAAAATTTGTTGAGGGATATTCCCGTCGAGTTACACCCTTAATAGATCTATTAAAGAAGGACCAAGCATGGTCATAGGATGAGATATGTCAGAGTGCTTTCGAGGAGTTGAAGCGTGTAGTGACGAAGGAGCTAATACTCGCACTTCCTGACATTTCTAAGCCTTTTGAAGTCCACACGGATGCCTCAGACATTGCATTGGGTGGAATGTTGATGCAAGAGGGTCATCCAGTGGCATATGAGAGTAGGAAGCTGAATCAAATAGAGTGCATGTACTTAGCTCAAGAAAAGGAGTTACTTACAATTGTTCACTGTTTGAGGACCTAGAAACACTATTTACTAAGATCCAAGTTTCTAGTAAAGATATACAATTCTGTTACCAGCCATATATTAACTCAACCGAAGCTTTCAACTAAACAAGCAAGATAACAAGAGTTTCTTGTAAAGTTTGATATGGAGATTGAGTATCGCAGTGGACTGACTAATTAGGAGGTAGATGCTTTAAGTAGGTAAGATGATTTAGCATCCTTAGCACAAATTGCACACTAGTCGGCAAGTCAAATCTCGACTTCGATTCAAGAGTAGATCAAACAATACATAGGTCAAGACCTGTTGGCAAAAAATCTCAAGTAGTTGGTTGAGGAAGGGAAGACACACAGATTTTAAGTAGAAGGTAACCTCATTTACTCAAAGGGATGCCGATTGTATGTCTCGAAGGTAGGCAATTTGAGAAGGGCACTCGTGAGAGAATAACATGATACTTTGTAAGTTGGATATCTAGGTTGGCAGAGGACATAGAGCTTGTTGAAGCAAGGCTATTATTGGTCGAATATGAAGGAGGATGTGATGACTTATACGAAGACTTACTTAACCTGCTAGCAGGACAAAGTTAAGAGGCAAAAGGTAGCAGGCCTCTTGGAGCCACTTCTTATACCATCTCGCCCATGGGAGAGCGTCTCCATGGACTTTATTACTTCCCTACCAAAAGTAAGGGAGTACTCATCCATTTTTGTTGTTGTTGACAGGTTTTCTAAGTATGCCACTTTCATTCCTATTACGAAGAGTTCAAGCGCAGAAGAGACAGCCCAGCTTTTCTTCAAGCATGTGGTGAAATTCTAGGGTGTACCCCAAAATATTGTGAGTGATAGGGACGCCAGGTTTATAAGGAAGTTTTGGATAAAGTTGTTCCAATTCCTGGGCTCCAAGCTGAGCATGACCTCTAGCTACCATCCGCAGAGTGACTGACAGGCAAAAAGATTCAATGGGTTGCTGGAGGAATACCTTTAGTACTTTGTTAGTGCCAACTAGAAGAATTTGGTTGACTTGTTGGACATCACCCAATTTTATTTCAACATCCAGCGGAGCTCTTTCTCCAACAAGAGCCTTATAGAGATCATTATGGGTCAACAACCGCAGTTACCCTACATAGTGGCAGCATCATACACCGGGAGATGCCCAAGAGCTTATCAGTTCACCAGGGATTAGAAGCAGAGTTCAGAAGTAGCGAAAGCGTACCTTGAAAAGGCTTCCAAGAAAATGAAGAAATAGGCAGATCAAAACCGCCGACCTTGAGAGTTCAATGTTGGAGATCAGGTCCTTATAAACCTTCTTCTAGAACAGGTCAGATAATTAAGGAACAAGGATAGAAGATTGATCCAAAAGTACATTGGTCCAGTTCCTATCATATCGAAGATTGGAAAAGCAGCCTACAAGGTCGAACCTCCTACGTAGTTGAAGGTAAATCCAGTTTTTCATGTCAGCGTCTTGAAGTTATATTATCTAGACATGGAAGACCCATCTCATAATATGTCTAAGTGATCACACGTTAAGATCAAGTTTAACTTAAGTCAAGCCGTGGAAGACATCCTTGCAGAGCGAAAAGTTAGAGATCTCTCCACTGGAGAAGAACATAAAAGAATATTTGGTCAAGTGGAGACATCGAAGAGAAGAAGATATTAGCTAGGAGATTGAAGAAGATCTAAAGCCTTTATCCGAGAGAAAGTTAGCCTTATTAGCCAGAAAACCTCTGCTACCAAATCCAAGCTCTAGTACATATTGCTAAAGACGTCAATAGAATTAAGTGGGGAAGGATGTCAGGGTCTCTTTTGTAAGATACTTATAATAACAAGGGGTCATTCTTTTGTACATATTGTAACATAAAGGGAGACTTTATTTTTGTGTAGTTAGGACCTTACTATTATTAGAAATTTCCATTTTTAGAAAGTGGTTCCATTTCACTAGTTTTAATATCTCCTCTTACCAAGCTTAATAATGTTCGTAAAGCTCTTTACAGGGGTGTGAGTACTCTTCTAGATTGAAGCTTTTACTCACCACGTTGGTTGATCACGACTAATGGCACCCGTTATATACACTATACCCCTGTGTACACACATTACAGCCTTGTATTACTGTCGGAATTATTAAAAGTGTGCTATTCCTTTTTCCATTCGTATCTGTGTCCCTTATAATCTGTTGGCTTTCTTCCTTGGTTATGTTGCTTACAGGTTTAGGCCTTATTGACTAGTGTTGTGTGCGAGTTAGACTTGCTTACTACTGCATTAAATGGTTCTGAGTTTTGGGGCTAGCTTATTAAGCCCTAACGGGTACCACCATTTATTTACCAAAATGAGGATTATTTTTCTAATTATAATATTTTTTAAGGAAAAATAAAATCAAAAGAAAAAGAAAAAGAACTTAAGTTTCTACAAATTTTATTATTGCCCCGAAGGTACTTACATACTTGCTAATAGGGATTAGAAGATCGTAGTTCTTTCAAAAAATCTTTAGTGTGTTGGTTGATTTTAATTTTTAAAAATCGACCGAGTTTACGTTTTAATTAATTCGGTTTATTTAAAAAAATCTAAAGGGGTCTTAACTCGTAAGTGATCAAAAGACTTTCTAAAATACTATAATATTTTTGTAAAATGTTCCTTTTGTTAATTATTATTTTCAAAGATGATTTTCTATGTGAGGATTTCTAAAAACCTAATTCTAAAAAAAAATGCTAAGCTAATATATACGTATATATCTATATATCTATATTATTATTAGACAACTATCTAACTAAATAAATAAAGCATAATACATGTACAAATATAAAGGAATTAATACCAACAGGACCTACTAAATTAATATACGTAATTACTTATGTTATCATCAGTAGCTAATGAACAATAATAAAAATAAAAATAATAATATATATTTTAAAAAATAAATCGAGAAACCGAACTTGAACTTACTATGTTTGGTGAAGTAGCTTGTAACTGCGACGTGGATTATTGGACGAAGCTGGTAGCGATCAACAGTGGATGCGATGCGCTTGCTGTGTTTAATCGGATTTGTGGATAGTGTGCTACTATGCTCACCGGTGTGTTGGTCAGTGGATTTACGTGGGGGCTGCTGTCAGCGTGGCTGTTGCAGGCAGGCGTGTGAGGGTTCGAATGGATTGGGGGTTGAGGATGGTGTGGTGCAGTATTGGGGATTTTGCTGTTATCTGTGGGGGCGATGATGGTAGTAGGCGTTGCAGTAGTGAGTGGCGGGTGCAAGTGCAACGTGTTGGCTATGTCGTGCTACACTAGACGTGATTCAGTGAAGTGCGTGAATGTGCGGTGTTAAGTGCAGTGGATCAGCAGTGTGTCGCGATTTGTGATGATAGTGGCGAAAAGTAGCGATGGTTGAGGTGTTGGCTGATGGTGAGTGTTGGGGGTCAGGGGTTGACAGTGGAGTGGCGATAATCGAAGCGGCTTTGTGTTGTGTGGTTCGATTTTTAGGGGCTTAGTCGAAGATGATGAGCAAGAGCGAGAATGTGCAATGGCGTCAACTGTTATTGTCTTACTTTGGAGTTCGACGAGGATTGTCCAAAGAGCTGTAACGTGTGTTGTGGTGCTGCTATCAGTGGATTTGCATAAGGTTCTACAGTGGACGTGAATAGTATGATGTCAAGGCATTGTGATCATGTTAGAAGCACGAATTAGTTCACTGTTGTTTGATTGGTCAGTAGAGTGCAGTGGGCGTTGCGTGCGGTTCAGTAAATGTAAAACCAAATGTGCAGAGTGGGGTGGCATCAAAGAATTCGTTGGAGTAGTGAGAGAAAGGTGATTGGATGGGGGTTTGCTGTTGTTATTCAGCCAAGTTGAGGATGCAACTGTTTAGACGTTAGATTTGGATTAGTCGCTATTGTAGGATGAAAATTGCAGCGGACAGAGTGATCGTAGGTGCTGAACGCATGTATTTCTGCGAAGGATGGACATGCTGTTTGCAACAACACCGCTGTTCGTTGGTGATCTTATGGCATTGGACCACTATGGATTGAAGAAGAAATAGTGCAATTGAGGGACAATGGTGGTGTTTGATTTTAAGAATGACAAGAGCAAGTTGGATAGGGGAAATCATGAAAGTTAACTGCTACACCTCCCTTTCAATTGTGCATGTGTGTGTATTTATAAAACTCGAACTAAATCATATTAAATCGTATCTATTGTATTTAATTTGATAAAAATTAAATTAGATTCGAATCCTTTATATCAATCCAAATCTAATTTAATAAAAATCAAAGTAAATTCAAATGATTTTGATTAAATATGAATCTCGTGTATTCAACTCGCTTTTTGTAAAAAATAAAAAGGATAGCGAGATTTGAACCTATGACAAGAAATTAATTCCATATTAAATACTCCAATGCTTATTCATTAAGCTGTTAGCCATACCTTGATTTTTAGTATAATTGAATTTTACTTAAAATACACAACTTCCTAAAATAATTTTCTAAACTAAGCTAAAACTAAAACGACTTACTCTAAAATAATTTACTTCCTAAAAATTCTAAAATAAATTTTTTATAATAATTTTTCCTTTTTCTAATTTTTTTGTATTTTCATCATATTTTCAATTTTTTATTTTATTTAGTTATTTAATTAATTTATTTTATTTTGAATTAAGGCCCTTTAAAAAAAAATAAAAAATTAAGATTACAGGGAACAAAAATTAGGTATTTACACATTGTGCACTGTACATTTCGATCACATGCAATCAGCCATCCTCTTAACCAAACAATCACTTCACAAGCGTTTTATTGAACACTTAGTGTGTATAATATAACTCACTTAAATGACCATTAATCTATAACTATAGTAACATACCAATATGCATATATTACTTAGATATCGTGTAACTATGCATTATTATAGTAACATACAAATAGAAAATCAATACTCATGTAGACAAAACACATTAATATAAACAATTACACAACTAAGCCAGGGTTCATCAAATTTCATGAAAATTATGAAAATGCATGTAAAATTTGATGAGATAAGAGTGAAAAAGCATTTACCTTTGATTTTTGTTGAAGATTTCGCAAAAAAAAAAAAAAAAAAGGTTGTTGGATAATGGATTGATGAAGAGGAAGTTGTAAATGCAAGAGAAAATGAGAGGGGTACTTTGATTTTTGGTTTTGAATGCTTTCTATTCATGAAATGAGAGTTTATAATTTAGGTTTGCTTTTCTAAATAAAAGGAAGGCACTTTTGTATTTATTTTAACAAAAGAAGGCACCGTTGATTGTAAAGATAAAGAAACGCTCCATGATTGCCCTATTAATGGAATAAGTTTTCGATTAGCCCTTTTTTAGTAAAATTTTTCGAGGTAACGCTTTTGGGTACGTTTCTCAATGAGTTTGATTATTGAAAATTAAACATGGCAATCCCTAAAATATTTGTTTTCAATATAGTTAACCTACCTGTTTATGTGAAATGATTGGTAAACAATTTAAGAGGGATGATGAATTAAGCTTCAAAATTTTTGCTGGTTATTCTTTCCTCAAAACCAAACATTATGCAAGTTAATCATTAATTAATGCAAAGGTCCAATAAAAAGATAATAATAAGTAAGTGCTATAAGTAAAAGGATAATGATGAAGGGTATAGGAAAAAATAAGGTCAATTATGCGAACTATTCTAAAAATTTTTAAAATTGTATGGACTCCCAACCTTTTTAAAAGTTGGTATTTTTTCCAAATAGTGACAAGGGGCATAAGCATCTGCTGCTTTGTTCTAACTAGGCTAGAATATGTAAAATAAGTTTATATGAATACCTACATGGTAATTTTATGGTTAATTAAATTGAATGTATTTATATGTTTAAATTAACATATGATTTTTAAGTTATTTTTTAACTTTAGTAAATTTAATTAATTAAATATATGGATAAATTTCCATGTAAGCATTTAAATAAACTTATTTTACAAATAGTAATCTAGTTAGGGACAAAAATGGGGTCATGCTTATTTTTAGGGTGATAAGTGTTAACTTGTATAAAACTTAAGAGTTCTTACATATTTTTCAAAGTTTTGAGGTGCGGTCTACATTTTACCAAAAAAAAAAATAAAAATTGCATCTTTGAAATATCATCACCAACACATGTCACTTGTAAAAAAGTATTTTAAAGAATACCTTACACAAAATAGTGGCTTTGCAACACGGTTTCAAATTGGCTTAAAGTTGTGTCATCAAAACATAATTTCGATTTAGTTGTCTAAACTCCATCTTCTAGTCGAGATTTCAGAGGTCTCTTATTTAAAAAGCTCAAACTTTGAATCCCTTCTCTACAATTCAACCTCTCTTGCATGTAAAGTGTAAGCCCCACAACTAATTAATTAGGATTTCGATTGGCTGAAAAATCCGATCGAATCTAAATTATAAATAAAGCTACAAATATTAGTAAAATGATCTCGTAAGTTTTAATTTAAGAAAATAAGTAATAAAATAAAAAAATATATAAAAATTCCAAATTTTAAATATATAACTCGTTATTTATCTAAAATACGTAAAATGTATTCCGATAATTAACAAATCGCTAGAGATAAATTATATTTATACTAAAAATCATAAAATAACTTAAATAATATTTAGGAATATTTATTTATACTATATATGAATTTACATTTATGTAGAAATATGCGTAATTATTTAAAATACTCAAAACGTACTAAAATCATAATAAATAATTAAAGAAAATTCATAATTAATTAATGAAAAATAGAGAGAAAAAAAAGGAATGATCTAGATTTGGTCATGGAAAGTTAAGAATTGAAAAAGAAAAATTATTCAATTAAAATCAAGCAACACAAAAGTTAAAAATTAAAGGATTTGGGCAATATCTTGTCCAATTTAATACTCATTAATTACCACAAAGTTCTATAAATAGGAAAAAAAATCATAGAGCTCATTTGGACAGTTAGAAATCAGATAAAAATTAGGAGTATCAAAATTGGAAGAAAAAATTTAGGTAAAAAAAAAAAGAAAATTATGCAGTTGGGGTTTGAAAGAAGAACTCAAACCCGACGAGCAGCTGGGAGTGGATGACCATCATCACCATATGGTGGTGGTAGTGCCCAGGTGGGCCGATACACCCATGGACACCGACGATGGCCGGAGCCACCCAAATCGGTGAGTTTGATTTCTAGCCCGATTTTGTGTAATTTTGTCAAAATAGTAAATATTCTTAGAAAATTATGAATTTTGTTATTCTGAAATATTTTTATATTTAGTTTTTAGAAAAAATATTATTTTGATAAAAATATATCCTGTGATATATGATCCTTAAGAAATCATGTAAAACCGAGCATGTTTCGGTTTAGAAATAAATGACCTTAGGAGTGTAGTTTTGAGCCCAAAATTTTTGTATAAACTATTTAGATGATATAGAATAGTGCTATGAAGCTCATTTTCAAAAATTAATTTTTAAAATTTTTAGGTCTTAAAATGAGGCATAAAATTAGTAATTTAGGGTTAATTAAGTAATTAAATGGTTAATTACAGATTTAGTGAATAATTATATGTTTTAGGATGTTGAAATTTGATGAAGTATAATACTTGTAGCATTTAAGGTGTTATATGTAATTATTAGGTTAATTATGTAGTAAATAAGTAATAGGGAAAAATAGTAAATTTTAAGTTAATTTTGTAAATTAGGGTAATTAGGTATAAAATCTGATTTAGGATGACTTTAGATATTTTGAAATGATAATTGATGTTGGGAGATGGTAATTAGAGTGATAAAAATATTATATGTGTATTATATATATAATAAGTAATAGTACATAATACGCATTTATTAGAAATATAATAAATAGAAGATATTAGAATAAAAATTGATATTATGATAATAATAAAAATATATAATAAATCTGATAGAAAACTTAAATTTATGTAATTATATGAAAAATGTAAAAAATTTTCACATTAGAAGTAAATTCGATACACTAATACGGATTTAAGTGTACCGAGTGGAATAAAAATTTATCACATTAGGAATAAATCTAATGGTATTGAGGATATCGGAAAGTAATGTGATTAATTTCACATTATGAGTTGAAACAAATTTCTAGGGTTTGGGTATAAAATAGTACTTCGAAATTGAATTAGAACTTAATTTAGAAATTGATGCGAAAACTGAATCCGAACTTAAAATAATTGTAAAAGATTTGAGAACCTAGATAACTGAATATATTAAACTCTAAACAAAATATAACAATAAACGTTATAGGATAAAACTAACTTACAATAGCTATATGAAAAACTGAAACTGCATTTATGTTATAGGGATGATCGGCAATGGCCTGAGCGAATTGGACCTCAAGTGAGTGAGCCAGGAGTTTAGGTAAGTTGGGATTAATACGATGTTGTATTTTTGGAAGCTTGAGATTATGCTTGTTAGATAGTTGATTGTGTGCATATGCTTGATTTGAGTGATGCTATGATTCTGTTTATTGTTCTAACCTATATTGTATGATTTGTATGAAATGATTAATCTTCCTAAACTGGACCTAATCAAATATACGATCCATAATCATAATTGGACCTGCATGGCAACTCATTAGAGAAAACCTAGGATTCTCTGACCAAATACCGACCCCTTTGAAAGGGATAGTACAGGATTGCATAATGGTTACTTCTTCATCCTTACTTAAACTAAGTGACAGGAGAGGCGGTCGCGGCGAGGGTGAAGTCAATGGTTCGAAGGTAGTCGCGGGAGGAGCCGTGTCTCCATTGCACAAGCTTGGGTTTGGTCATGAGCTGTTGCTTTAACGATAACTCCTCAACCCAGATTAGAGCAGGCACAATTTCTCTAATCTCACGACGGGTCAGACAATGTCGTGCGATGGCATTTGCTTGAACATGCATTGCACTTAATAAGTTCATTGATAACCTTGTTATGTTTATGGTATAGTTTTAAGTCCTCCATCCTAACTTACTAAGCTGTGGTTACTTACATCCCTATAGACATTGTGCAGGTGCTGACTAAGAAACGCCATATAACTATTCTGAAGCTAACAACTATTGGATCCTGGGGAGTAAGAAAAAACATTTAAAGAACAAACATATATTTTTAAGGTCTCAGTTTTTATTTTAGAATTTTTCATTTCTAAATGATGCAATAATTAGAAAATATATTACGGTGAAATATTGTAAACATTAATTGTAACAACTGAATTTCAGTGTATATATATATTTTCTTACTTTCTTAGGTAAATGATTTATTTAAATTATACACTGTTTACTTCAAAACGGATGAGTCGTGGACGCCTTGTATATATCAAGTCTAGAATAGCGATTGTAAGGTCAACTTCTATCTTAGAATGGTTTACACGGCGGGGCTGTTACGACTCTGCGACTTCGGGGCGTAATATAAAGTTTAATCATAACCTTATTTTCTTTACAATACACACTTTTGTTGCTACTGATATCCCACATTCCGATAGAGGTGAGTGACCAAACTTGTTGCAAGGAATACTTTTCCGGATCCTACTCCATTAAGTAAGTTTTGAGCAAGTAAATAGCGTCATAAGTAGGTTCTAAGTAATAATTTTTTGAAACTTATTTCAGTATGCCAAAGTACAAGTAATGACATTAGTGTTCCCTTACTTACCCACCTTGTAATAATAATTGGACAATATTAATAAATAAAAAAATAATATTATTGTATTTTTTAACTGTAAAGAAAAATAACAAAAGCCCAATTTATAATATAACCTAAGACTATACCTTCTTATATTTATTGTTTGTTCCTTTTTTTTCTTCTTCTTTTTTTTAAAAAAAAATTAGGTAATACTACCTTTCTTTTTTTACTTTCTCATTTTTACGTTGCTTTATTTCTCTTTTACTATCCCCAATTCACTAATGTATTAAAAACATCTCAGTTATTAACTTATTATCTAATATATTTTATTAGAGTTATTCAACATATGGTTTTCGTATTTTGTATATAATTTGATAAAAATTTTATTTTGATAACTTGAAAAGAAAAAATACAAAAAAAAATACAAAAAAAAAATAAAAATGTTTAGCATGTCTCAACCAAGAATTGAATGTTTCTAATTGTGAAAAAATTCTCTATTATTACAATTAAATGTGCTGTAAATGCAAAAAACTCTCAAATTATTATTATTTGGTCAATTAATGTAGCTAGAAGCTTGACATTGATTATGTATTTGTGTAATATTTTTAGAAAAGATAAAATATAAAAAACAATACAAGTTCCACAGGATACCTTGTATGCTTTATATCTTAGAGAATTTACAGGGTATAAAGTATTAGGTGTGGAGTGGTTCAAAGGTGCCATGGAGTAGGTTTCGGGTGTAAAAATTTTGAATCTTGTATGCATTGGGTAGGGTATGGATAATGTGTTATGTCTTATTTACTCTGTACCTACTCACCCCTATATTCTGTTACTTTCATCTTATTCTACATAGATCAAAACCCCTTCTCTCTTTACTTTGAATTTTTAGAATTGTAAAATAGGTAATTTCCCTTCTTTACAATTTGTGATACTAGTCATGCATGTAGGCTATGGTACATTGTCATTTGAATGTATTTCTTTTTATTTTCCAAATTATCTAACTTCTTTGTACTTACTCACCCTTATATTATGCCATTCTCATCATATTCCACATAGATCGAAACCCCTTCTCTCTTGAGTCTGTATTGATAGAATCGTGAAATAGGTAATTTCTCCTTTTCTTTAGAATTTTTGATACTAGTCGTGCATGTAGGCTATGGTACAGTGTCATTTGAATGTATTTCTTTTTATTTTCTAAATTATCTAACTTCTTTGTACCTACTAACCCTTATATTTTACCATTTTCATCATATTCCACAAAGATTGTAACCCCTTCTCTCTTTACTCTGTATTGTTAGAATTGTGAAATAGGTAATTTCTCACATTTCTTTACAATTTTTTTATATTAATCATGCATATAAGCTATGGTACATTGTCATTTGAATGTATTTCTTTTTATTTTCCAAATTATCTAACTTCTTTCTACCAACTAACCCTTATATTCTACCATTTTCATCATATTCCACAAAGATTGAAACCTCTTCTCTCTTTACTCTGTATTGTTAGAATTGTGAAATAGGTAATTTCCCACATTTCTTTACAATTTTTTATATTAGTCATGCATGTAGGCTATGGTACATTGTCATTTGAATGTATTTCTTTTTATTTTCCAAATTATATAACTTTTCCTTTTTTTTTTTTGGAATTCTCATACAACATTTTTTATTTCTTTTTTCAAATTACTTATATTTTTTTTTTCATGATATTCATTTGATTACTAAACATGTTTCTTAAAATGTATGTCTTCTAATATAGATAATTTATTGTAAACATATTTTGTATATAAAACTAATGTCATATGGCCTATTTACTTCACTAAACAAAGGGAGAACAAAATTGCAATTATCCCAAATTCCATCAATATGAGTATTCTAATGTTTGCTTAATCGTGATAACTATTTAATCGAATGAAGAATCCCGGGAAATAATAAATAGCTATTATGGAAAAGACCTATGAATTGCTATAATAACTATATTCGTTATCACATCCCAAATTCCTTACAACCCTATTTGTAATTTGTGAATATTTTACATAATATATACATAAGAAAAGAATGATAGTACAATTTGTAGGTTGGTTTGCTTAACTCACTAACTCACAGCGAAGCGGGTTAGGTTGAAAATTCTTACCTATATTTGTAAGAGGGCTACCCTGCTTAACTCGCAGACTAATGCAGGGTTTGGCGGAGCAAGTTAGCCCGATTGCCCCTGCTTGCACAGCTTTAAATACCACAATAATCTAGTAATGTCATGTAGATGACATTTAGCTGTTGCTTTAGTCTTTAATGTGGTTGGTTGTCTTTATTTTCCTAGTTACCACGTTGAATATATAGTTTTGCTTACATCCCTATGTATATTCTTTTTATAGGATTACAATGCAAAAACTTTGTATTTAATAAGACTCTTAAATGTACAAGGAAAAGTTGAATAAGGATTTAGCTGTTGACCTGACTTTGGATGGTTGCAACTTAGTTTATTAGATTTCACTAAAAACCTATAAAACTCTCATTACACTTGATAACTCTTCATATGTAAATAAAATATTATTCTTTAAAGCTAACCGTTTTTGGTAATATACTCACCTTTAGCTATTCCATAAATGTTATTTTTCTTCCTTGTATCCAAATTCTAACTAATATAGTTTTTACTCATTTTGCTATTTGATGAGGTATTCCAATTCTCTATGGTAACAGAATTCTGTATGAACAAAGGGGATGCTTCTTTCTTGAACTTTGCTATAATGATTCTAGCAAGCCCTTATCAAGGGCTTAACATCATATCATACCCTAATTCTAAGTTATACGGACGTTTATGGTATATTAAGAATAAATCATATTACTAACCCGATGATGTTTGAAAGTTCTCTTAGGCTTATCCATTTAGCTTTGGGCTTTGATTTGGGCTTACAAAAGAGAAAACATGGGTTAAGGGGCTGTTGGAGGTGGCTTCGGCGAACGTACTCTATTGCTCAAGTTAGTTAAATAATCTATAAGACACAGAAAACCTTTAATATCAACACCAAAGGAAGGTTTAGAGTTTAGAGAATATTTGGATTCTAATTGAGATTTGGATTGGAGGTCGTAATCAGGATTAGAGTCTTCCTTCCTTGCTTATGGGGATCCTTTAGGGATCTTTTTTTTGTTGGAGAGAGCTCCTATGATTTATTGATGTAGATAGTAATAATTTCTTTAGCGTTTCCTCCTTAGGATGGAGATATATAGATAACAAATTTTCTTTTCCTACTCTATGTATATATCTTCTGAGCTACAACAGTCTCTTATGTAATTAAGGAATCTTCTAAATTGAGATAGGTGGTAGAAGATCAAAATTCTTGGGATGCTACCTTGAACTGGTGCAAGGTAATTGAGGCGTGTTGTGCTACCTTATAGGGAGAAAGCTTGGCTAGGAGTTGGATTTGGCAAGCGGACCTCATGGGTCGTACAAGCAATTAGAGGCCCAAATATGAAATCCACACAAAACACAACTTTGCTTTTACTTTCTCTTCTTTTGAATTCTTTATTCGCTATTGTCTTCATCTTCTAATTTAGTTCTTCTTTTCAAAAATAGTGTCGTGTTGGTGAAATATAATGACCATTTCATTCTACCGTACGTGGTATTAAATAGTAAATATTTTTTTACTTGTTAGAATGAGATAATGGAACATTCTCTCCTCGTATATCTTCCTAAATGGGACCGCATTTATCGAAACTAAATGCTGCCAAAAAATTATATAATACTACAGATCCAACCGTTTCCTATATTAAATTAATAAAAAAACTAGTAAATGTACACCTATTATACGTGTACAAAAAATTAAATATATTGATAAAAAAAATTTAGAACATAAAATAAATATTAAATAAAATAATATACACAATTTTTGATTAAAAAAAAGAAAAAAACATGTAAAAGAAATAGCAATATTAGACTATAAATATAGTTATTAAAAGTAACTTAATCACGCTAAAATGAAGAAACCGATTGTCAATTTCTTTAATTTGACTACTTTAAAGCTTAGTATCAGTTTTAGTTTTTGTTTTTTTATGTGAGTATTTTATATCAGATACTTATTATGAGAGAGAGGAAAATCGATTTAAAAAATATACACTCATACATGAAGAGAGAAATAAAATAACTGCTGGTCCATCATAGAAAAGGAATGTTATCAAAAGTATATGGGATAAAAAATAACTGTTTATTATATGATAAATTAAGTGGAGATGGATGAAACTTATATATTAGTTAAAGAAAGATTTTTCCTTTAATGGTATAGATAATGGTTTACTTCGAGCAAAATAAGGAGCCAAGAACCTAATTGCATGTGCTTCATGGAGTACTCGTATTCGCATGCCCCTGAAAGCATCTTTTCACGTACCATTCAAACTTAAACTTCACACAACACACCCAATTTTTAAATAGCCCTAACTAACAACTCCTTTTTATCCAATAATTCAGTTCAGTCCCTGCAGCTTTTGATTCGGAAATTCCCCAATGGCGGATCTCAGTCCCAGGTCCGAGATTTCTTTCATCGGAACTTTTCTCTGCAGTGCTTTTGCTGCTTGTTTCGCTGAGGTACGAGAATAATTATTCCTCAGTTTTCTCGAAATGTCTTTCTTTTTCAGTCATCTGGGTGCTTTGTCTTGTCATTTGAGGTATTTTTGTTGAATCGGTTAAGACAGTTTATTTCTTTATTTCCTTTTAATGTGCTACTTTCGTTTTATCTTGTCGTAATTGAGCTACACTTTTTGTCATATTTGAGTATGATCTAACATCATAAATTATGTTATCCCATAGTTGTGAAAACTTAATCCACTAAATTAGGCCAAATGCTTAAACAAGCTTGCTATATTTTTAAGGATGCCATATATGATCATACGTGAATTTGCCTCATGTATTCTTTTTTATTGCCCTTATACTGGGTTAATATTGTCCAGTGAAACCTCAATTTACATAAATGGCACAGATTCATTGAATGGTTTTTGCTAGCAGTATAAAGTTTGTTGTCCTCAATGTTGCCCCTCTTATTCCCCCTCAATTGCATGTTGTCATATATGAGCAAAGACATGGAAGAGTCACAGACATTCGATGTTCATACGTAGCAATAGCAGCATGTGATTGGTAGGAACACAGATTTGGTTATTATTGGACAACAAAAAACTTAATCCTTAAAAGGGAGTGCCATGAACTGTACCTGTCTTTTGTGTACGGTTTTTAGGAGTGCCCTCACATTCATTAGTGGAACTGTCCATAAAAATTGGAAATAACTACACATGATTCAATATGAAGTTGCTAGTAAATTGATGACATAGCAAAGCAAATATGCATACATTATACTTCTTATGTAAATGCCTTTCCAAATTTGTAAGTTTACACGAATTGGAATGTGTGTTGAATTAATTTTGAATCTTTGATTTTTTATGGGAAACAATGAAGCATTCAATGCGAAACTCACTGTTACACCTTTTCCAAGGTATATTTTAGTACTTGATGATCATTTAATGAGGGTTATTCCGAGTTCTTCTTATAATATGCAAATAGAGCATCAGAGAAGAATTTGCATATTTTTGTGCACTAAATACTGGAGAAACAATCTGCTTATTTTTCATTTTTCACATTCAGGGATTGATATCCATTAAAGAAGAGATATCTCTTCTGGAAATACTTTGAATAAAGAACTAGCTTTTGAAAATACGAGGGAAAAAGTTATTCGCTCCTTTTACTTTCTGTATGATGAAAGCCATTCAACAACAAAACTCCTTGCATTAACTTTCCACTTCTTCGTTCTATCTTTTGACCAAAAAACGAAACTAGTTCTTAATTTTGGTAAGAACCAATTTGGTGCTCAGTCCTTTTAAGGAGCAAGAACCAGTTTGGCCCCCAAACCTTAATTTCAGCCATTTAGGTCTTGAGCTTGTGAATGGACTGGATTAGTCCATAGGACGCTGCATTGGTAGTTAATCAGATGACATCCATAAAACGAGTCATAGTGAGTCTGATGCGGCTTGGTCTATGTAATGTAATGTAATGTTTTTTAGCAATGCCAAACATTTTGATGAGTTCAGCATCACAACCAACCAATCTAAAGTCCAAACTAGTCAAATTTGGCGTGCATTTATTTTACTGGTTAACATTACCTTTGCCGTGAGTTGGGACTTCTATTAGAATTCATTAAGTCCACCTCTGTAATAAAATAGGGTTAAGATGAGTGTGCAGGGATTTGTACTAGTGACCCTCTGCTCTGATTCCATGAGGAGTTTAGCATCATGAACAACTGATCTAAAAGCTAAGACTTGTTAGATATTGTGTTGTTTTATATTTATTAATTAACAATATCGCTAAAGAACATAAAAGCTGTTCAGTTTTGTACTTATTTGTATCTATCGGTCAGTTCAGGGCATATTAGGTCCCCTCACAAATTTCATGAACTTATCTGTTTATTTGCAAAATTCAGGAATCCAGTTAGTGTAATCTAAAATTTAGCGATCCAATTGCTTCTTACTGGAAGTATGGAGGATCAATTTGGTATTTTGGCCTATTCTTTTCTTTTGCCTGTAGTTCTCCAGTTTAACATCTAAAACTTAATATGTTAGTTTCATATTGTGAACATGGAACTCCTAGCCAGTCCTTGTCCTTTATGAGCAATATCTTTTACAAGTAAATAATCTTAGCATTATGAAACACAACAATCTTTGCAGTTCTGTACCATTCCCCTTGACACTGCCAAAGTTAGGCTGCAGCTCCAGAAGAAAGCACCAGCATCAGAGGGAGCAGCTTTTTGCAAATACAGGGGTCTGTTAGGCACCATGGCTACCATAGCTAGAGAGGAAGGTTTAATAGCTCTTTGGAATGGGGTTGTCCCGGGACTGCATCGCCAATGTGTCTATGGTGGCTTAAGGATTGGGCTTTATGAACCTGTGAGTCTTAAATGGTTTATGACAATGAACAAATCATTAGTTGGAGGTTGGAGCTGCAAGATTTATCTCAATCTAAATGCTTGTGAAATAGGTCAAATCTTTTTTAGTTGGCAGTGATTTTGGTGGGGAGTCCTCTCTATTTCAAAAAGTACTTGCTGCCTTAATCACTGGTAATGATGCTTGTTTAGCAATAATGCTGCTTCCCTTCTTTTCTTTGATGATGTATGTATTGTATAAGATACTAGCTGTCTAAAGGTTGCAAATATCTCTCTTCATATTTATAACTTTATTCTCTGTACCTTAGTTTCTGGTGGTAAAATGGTTACGTTTTTTCTTAAACTAGGTGCTCTGGCAATTGTTGTGGCTAATCCAACTGATCTTGTTAAGGTTCGGCTTCAAGCTGAAGGGAAATTACCCCCTGGGGTACCTGGGCGTTATTCTGGAGCTTTGAATGCATATGCTACAATTGTGAAGCAGGTTTCTCATATATAACTTTCCTTCTTGGTCAATGACCTGTCAATAATCATCATATATTTTAAACTACAGATTTATATATTGATATCCTTATTGTAGTTTTGCTAATTTGTCAGGAAGGACTCGGGGCCTTATGGACTGGTCTTGGACCAAATATAGCAAGAAATGCAATTATAAATGCTGCTGAACTTGCAAGTTATGATCAAGTGAAACAGGTGAGATCCTATTTCTAAGTTCACTGCATTGTGTTCATGCATCTATAACTTTCACCTCATGATGTCAAATAGCATGTCCTGATTTTGTCGAAACTTATGCAGATAATTTTGACAATTCCAGGGTTTACAGACAATGTTTTTACACATCTCCTAGCTGGACTAGGTGCAGGTTTTTTTGCGGTTTGCATTGGTTCTCCTATCGACGTGGTAACCAATCTTCTTGTTCCACATTTATGTGAATAGATTATGTTAAAAATATGACCAAAGTTTATCTCTTTTGATCACCAATCTGTCACATATATCTTTTCTCTGTATGCATATATGTTGCTGCCCTCTCTAATTCCCAAATACAGCAATGCTCCTTTTCAGTATAAATCTAAGTGACAAAGAAATCTCATATTGTTCTCTTAGCTGAGAAGGGGAGATATCAATCTTGTATGTGACTCAAATAATCCAACTCGCCACCCTGGCTTTGGGTTCGTAGCTCAGATTTTGCTTAAGACAAAATCTTGGTCTGTCCAGTTGAGAGAGAGGTAGAATTGAGAGGTCAGAAATTTTTGTGGATTTAAAACTCTTCTTTATATTTGTCTTGTCGATCATGATGAAGCCTTATGTACAAGGAGAACCAAACTCCTAGATAAACAAAAGGGAGGCCAGTTGTTGATATTAGCGATGGTCTTCTCCCTTCTTCCCTTTTCTGTTGATAGAATTGATTTTCCAAGGAGAAGGCTGCAAAATCAATTCGTAGAGTTGCTCAAGGGTATAGTATTATTTTGAAAGAATTGGCTTCGTACTGACGTGGCAAATTATTTTGAAGGGATTAGCATTAATCAAATTATAGTCAGAGTAGAACGGGTCTATGCAGAAAAGAAGAGCATAACTCTTTGTTGTCAGCTATATCAATTTTGAAACAGAATATCACTTCAAAAAGATCTCCAAAGTATTAAATGTGCTGTAAACAAGCACAGGAACTAAATGCTGCCACTGGTCCATGCAACTCCTTGTATGCCTTGATACATGCAGCTTTTTGTATAGGAAATTAACAATACCTCATTTTATTATCTACCCGAAGAATCAATGGTACCTCTGAGGAGTAGGATTTATCTTGTTGTGTAATGTATACTTCTGTTGATTTACAAAAGAATCAACCTTTTATGTTTCCATGATGTGCTTGCCATTTTTACAGGTTAAATCAAGAATGATGGGAGACTCCACGTATAGAAATACTCTCGATTGTTTCATAAGAACTATGAAGAATGAGGTATGGTTATTGTTTTACTTCATATTTTAATTACTTTCTGTGTTGCCTGTCATTCAAGTGTTATCCACATTTAAATTACTTTCTACGTTGCCTGCTGTTTTATTATTGCATCTGAAATGTACTATTCCACCGTATTTTTGCTGTGGCATGAGGTGATCTTCACTGCTAATATTTTCGTCTTGGTAAAGGTTTACATCATGGGTCCATTAGCTTGTGTATTCTTACCGTGTTTCTAAGTGCTCTCTCTCTCTTTCTTTCTCTCTGTGTTTGTGCATAGTCTAAATTTCATAATCATACTTGAGTATTTTAGTTGATGTCCACTTCAATCATCTACACAATCAGTGGCACATCAATGAGGGGCAGAAGTGGAGATTCAATTATCACGTATTAGATACTTCTGTAATTACTTACCCACTGCAAGCATTCCTTTCATATGCTTTCCATTTGCAGATTATTAGGAACTTCTTGAATTTCGTTGTGAGTCAACAATATCTTGCTCAATATTTACCTCCAACTTCATGATGAAATTCTGATTTGCTACTGTCTAATTTGCCACAGGGATTTTTTGCCTTCTATAAGGGTTTCCTCCCAAATTTTGGTCGACTAGGATCCTGGAATGTGATTATGTTCCTTACGCTTGAGCAAGTAAGACCAAATAAACAGAATGTTTCTTCATTTTCCTGTTGTTACTTGTTAGTTATTTCTCCTTTTTGTTGCCTTTGTAGAATGGTTATATTGATTAGTTTCTATTCCTATGCTGCATTCACTGCTAGAGAAATTGGCAATCCTTTTGCCTTGACAAATTATACAAAAATACAAGTATTGAAGCTTCCTTCTACAATAAGAGTTACTTATTTATCTGTGGTGCCTTTTCTTTGAGCAATGTCTATGGGTTTTTTTTATAATTGAAAGGTTGCAGTTGTCACCAAATGCAGAAGTTGAAACTTGAAACCAGTGGTTAATATGCTAAAATGACCTTGTCTAATTTACTTCATCTTTTCTTTTCCCTGCCTTTAGAAGCCCCTACTTCTATTTCTTGTGGTGCTGATCGGTAATTTGGCACAAACTGAATTAAAACTATTCAAGATCTTAATATTAGTGTTTCCAGTGAAATGCTTTCAATCATATGATTGAGAATCACAAGGCTGTGGTCCTTGATTTAATGCACCTTGAACCATGTTATGTTACCTAGTGTAAAGTGAATGACATCAAATCTCATTATTCCGGGATGCATATGCCACTATTAGTTAAGGAATGCAGATGTACATGAATAGAATACAATTCTCTAGTAAATTCTTTCATCTGTTCATATATCTTTCCTTTGGAAGGTTGTGTTCTGGTTATGTCATGGAAGAGATTTGTATCTGGGCCTTTTTTTGGGTAATTTCAGTAGACTTCATATTCATTCATAAGAAAGTTACAGAACTCAGTGTACTCACCCCTTCACAATTAAGATGCATTACCCTAAAACAAAAACTTAGTCATCAAAGAGACACTATGCTTGTGTGCTAAAACCAAGCCGTTGGGGGTTGCAGCAACATATACAAAAGCCTGTTGCTAAACCCAAAACTAGATCCTAGCGAGGGAATTGGACCTAGAAACACTAGCCACAGATGCTGAGATTTCCCTTACTAGGCTTCTGTGTCGTCTTGACTTATTATTGGCTATGCTTATATGCCTGTGCTTTCTTTTAGACATTATCTCTGAATTTCATCCATCTCCTTTGTCTTCATGACAGGTTAAGAAAGTCTTATCTGGGGCATGAGAAAGCTTATGCTGCTTCAAAGTGGGCTGATTTCTGAGCATAGAGGGCAGTGGCTACTGAACTGAAGGATGTTTTCCGTTGACAGATTGAAGTTGGCTAATACCTTTTACGATCCTCGTCTATATTTTTTACACTACTGATTCTTGACTGCTTAGCCCTTCTGTATGTCTTTGTCCATTATATTCCTCCAGAATGATTAACACTTTTTTCCCGGTGGATCGAATTTGTTATGTATCCAGCCATTAATGGAGGAAGTTGCTTTTGCTATCAAATAGAACCACCAAAAGGTTACTGGACTAGGCTAGGCAGATAAACTCTGTCGAATATGTTATTCATTTTATTTGCAAGGATGAGATTGTTCAGAGGCTATGCGGCCTTGGCATACTGGAATCTCACAGATTCTTACTAGTTACGCAGTGAAACTGTATCGATGATTCGTTGAAACATCACTTCGTACCTATGCATCTGTTAAGCTTCAAGTGGTTGATAAGGATGGACGATGTAGACTTCCTATGTTAGGTTTCTTAATATGATTGAAGTTCTATAAACCATCACGTTCTGCAACATTTCTGTTTACCAATCCTCTTGAGCCATTAGGTATAATTTCATAATGAGATTGCCAATATTTCGCATGTTCTCTCTGGTTCTTAATACAGATACAGAAAGTAGAAAATTATTTGGACGAATGAGTCTCTACTCTCTGTAGAGAACAAACAGAGACGTTGTACTGCTAATATGAAATAGCCATCGAAACCTTTTACTACCATGCATTACTCATTCATCCAACTGCCTCTTGCCTAAAGAACCATGAAAATTAGCTTTAGTCGTCAAGCGTTAACCATAAACCAAAAAACAGGAGACTGTCAGACACTTGCAACTCAATGGAGATGCTATTTCAGAATGCTAATCATTTTTTTTCGCCTAAACAATTAGTCTGATTATTACACGAAAACAATCTCGGAACAACAGCTTCAGTGCATCTGCCCTATAATCTATCTGATATACAATTTCATGACCTAGATACCAGATACACCCTGGCCTTAATAACTGATCCACTCCCAAGCTTAAACCCTGGACACACTGGAAAACCCACTATATGACCTGCAGGAACCCTTCCACCCGAAAACTTCACAACACTTTCCATGTAATGTGGATGAAATTCTGCACCCCTGCTTGCTTCGAACAGACTCGGAGCTGGGTCCAGAGAGAATGCTAGCAAGTGAAGCAACCACACTGCCTTGGCTAAACCCAAGAACTCACCATAAAACTGTGTCCTGGGATGAATCCCATCCATCACTTGCCGTTGTTGCTCCAAGTTCCCAAAGAAGGACTCCTCCATTTTAGGGTGGACAATGGAAAGGTACTTCTTGGAGCAGAATTTTCCGAAATTACAAGTAGGCAAGACACCAAGGAGTTCAACAGGATCCATGGCTTTCATGTCCCTATACTGAGTGAAGCATTCACGGCGATACTGCTCAGGGTTAAGCAGCGACGAGAGACTACCATCCATGTAAAAGCTCTCGTGATCAAATCCCTGAAAGATCTTCCTGGAAATGTAGGACTCCAGTGCAAACTTAGCATGGTGAACTCCCACAATGGCAGACGAATTCACAACAGAATCAGCAGTCACTGTGGCAGCTTCAATGGAACGTACAGCTGCAGCAATGTCCCAATGAGCAGAACGCATGAGGGAGAGAAGAAGCTGTGTGAATGTCTTGGATGCTTCTCGTACTTGGGTCATCATCGCTTCAAAAAGCTCTGGTACAGGAGATATTGCAACTGCAATTAACGGTTAAAAACACATAAACAAGTCATTTTTGGAGTCTTCGAATTCTCAAGAATAAAAATTTCTGCAGTCAACTCATTTGAAAGTAGAATATTTTACTCACCTTAATTCGACATGTCTAGTTGCAACAACCATTCATCTTCCATAAGTTTGTTTCGTGGAAAATATTTCTCAGACCTTTGTTTTCGTCATTTGGTGTAATCAAAGTTTTAGAATTGTCCAGTAATGTTATAACAATACAAAGTTTTAAGACTAATTGCGCTTTTAGCAGCTACTAAGGATGGAAGATGAAGGTAATACGCAAAGGTCAGTAGCAGTAGTTAGCCATTACAAAAAGTGCATGGCAACTCGAGCAAATGATTTCTGTTTTTCCGAAAAGACAAAATCATTTTCTTTTTCCTCATTATGTATCGGTCAGCCAATGCCCCAGCCTACTGCTGTTGCTTACCGCTAAAAACCCATTAATATATCGACCATAAGCTTTGTCATGATAAATGCAGAGAAAAAGTATGGCGTTTTTTGCATGAAACAATATCATACTAAAAGCATAGTACTTCACCCAAACAATATGGTATGTCCGCTTGGTCCTAAGCAATTAACTCATCTAAAAGTTTTAATACTTTTTCTCTGAGTAAATCCTCACCTTGGCCTTGACTGCTGCTAACTTTCCTCTTAGACAGAGATCTTCCTTTCTTCCCATTTCCGCTCAAACTCGTCACGCTCTTCAACCTATCCTTCAAATTCTCAACCTCAGCCTCCCTAACTTTGACCTCCCTCCTCAACTCATCCAACGCCGCCTCATACGGCGCCACAACCTCCCTTATCACCTCGCCACCACCTTTCCTCCTCCCTCCACTACCACCACCATGACCAATCAAATTCCTCCTATACCTCTCCCTCAACACACCCAACTTCTTCAACTCCGCCACCACCGCCACGTCCGCCACCCGCATTCTCTCCGGGTCCCACGGGCAATGCGCCTCCTGCAAGCTAACATAAGCTCTCTTCATGGCCGAGACAGCATCGAACACATCGTTCATCAGTATCTCCATATCTATCACTAATCTCTCGGTTCTCAACTCTCTCTTGCTTGTTTCCCAACCCTTTTGGTCAATGCATCCGTTCTGCCCTCCTCCTCCTCCTCCTGCTTCTCCTTCTTCCACAATGCTGTCCAGCTCGGAGTCACAGTCCTGTCTTTCTCCTTCTTCTTCATCATCATCTTCTTCGTCTTCATGGTGGTTGAGTTCGCCGGAGAAGTGGCGGGAGTTGCCAAGTGGGTGGAGCAAGCAGTTAGCAGTCACACGTTGTATCAGATCCGAAAAGTTTGAGACTTTGTTCGACATTTGTGTTCTGGTGGTGGTGGTGGTGGTGTTGATGTGTCTTCTGGGTTTGTGGTGGTCTCTGTTTCTGCGCGGTGTTTGGTTCTCTCAGATCAGGGAAGACATGGAGTTTTGACCGGTGAAGTCATTGAATGAAGTGAGTAAGTAAGAGTGTGTGTCATGTGTTAATAATTTATGATAAACATTCTCGAAGTAAGAGTTGCTAGTGTGACTCGGTAGTAGAATAGTAAACACTCGCACTCGCTTCTGTCTTGAGTTTGTTCTCTTTCTAGTGCGTAGGATAAGAAGTGGGTCCCATACCAGTTCATTATAGCGGTATTCCCTTATTAAAATGTCTACAGGCAGGATTGGATAGAATTCCTAAAAACTAATAAAATTTCAGCACGAAAAATAAAGACAAGAGGACCATATTTTGAATCAAATTCAAATATGTATTGGACTTTCAAATATATTGGATAAAAAATGGTTCAATCAAATGATGAAAATTTTAATCGATTAAACTAGTAAATAAACATTATGATAAATGGATGAAATAGAGTATTAAAACACCACTAATTAGTTAAAAATTTTATATTATATATCTGATCCCCTCGTGTGGAATCCTCCTAAATTCTTTACCTTTTCAAATATAATGATATTGTACATTTTCATTTCTAATTCATTACAAAATCATTCTCTAACATTATATATATTTGTTCAAAGAAATAGTATATATTTATAATTATTTTTATGCCAATTTATTACGTGACTGGATATGTACTGATTATTAAAATATCAAATTAATCAACAAAAACTTTTAAATTAGAGGACAAATCGATTTAAAAAAAACAATAACATGGAGTGCATATCAATAAAGATTGGCGTAGTATTATATTAGATTGGAAATTTTACGATATTTTATGGTAATATAATTGCATTGTTTTAGAAATTCAAAAATTTGTCTCTATAGTTACCAATAGTTTTAGGAAGTGTTTAAATTTGCTTGATATTTTATCCACTATCTTACTTCGATTTTTTTTATGAACTAAATCACATCAAAGGAAAATAGACCATGTGTATAATTACAATTGATAAGTTAATAATATATTCAAATTTCAAACTAGTAATAAAGGGCTGTTTATAGACCCACTAAAAATCTGCACATGTAAAACTGAAAAGAAAAGAACAGAATAAATAATAATATGCCATTTATAGCAATGAACGGTGAGTTTTTTTTTTTTTTTTTTTTTTTTTTTTTAATAAGCGTTCATGGGTATACTAAAAGAAGTAGAAGATCTGTATAATATAATCAAATGCATCTATTTGGTCAAAAAAACAAAAAAAGAAAAATCAAATGCATCTAATTTTACGTTATATTCTATGAACATTTTTAACATTAGGATAAAAGATTTGAAGCATAAAAAAGTGAGCTGCTTGCGTTTTTCCATATATAGAAAAGCCAATAATCTATAGAAAAACTAAAAAAAGTTTAATTAAAGACGTAATTGTTTTCATATACAACAGAGTCAGCTTATTTGTGGACCTATTATCGCATGGAACTCCTATAAAGTTAAAAACAAAAACTTTTTCCAGTTATACACCACGCGTAGCAGCAAATGGAGATTACAAGTAAATTAAACTTTTATATTATTATAAGTGGAGGGGTGTCAAATTTTTGTATGCTCTTAAAGATTACCACTAATCACCTTGCTGTTAAAATTTGTTAGGGTTTCTTCAAAACCATTTGTTTCCATCATAGTGCTGTTAATCATGTGTTACCTCTAAAATCTTGAAAATTTTATGTAATTAGTCATCTCCATTACATAAAATTTATTCACATTTAATTAGTTTTGAAAATTTGAGGCCAAGAATGCTAATAATTATCCTTTTATGTACCACACAAGTAAGTACTTTTATTTTAGTTTCAACACAAGCATGCCATCTATTACGTATAAAGTTGCAAATGAGTTGAGCTTGCTGAACTTCTAAATACTTAGACTTAGCTCAACTTATTTAAAGCTTAAATTGAACTTTTTATCGTGTCTAAAATTGATTCTTGAGTGTAACTCGTTTAGATAAATAAATTTTATCTTGAGCTTAAACTTAACTTATTTACTAATCGAGATTTTGTCTTGTTTATTAATTTAGCTCGAGCTTAATTAAGTTTAAAATGAGCCAATGTTAAACCTATTAACGAGCTTTAAGTCTATAAAATTAAGAAATGTATAAATAAATAGCGAATAAAATTATATTATATATTATTCTATATTTATATATATTATGTAGATATTAGTTTTTAAATTTTAATAATATATAATATTTATAATATATATAAAATTCATAAACCTCCCTATAAATCTAAATAAGTTGACTTATAAATCTAAACTAGAGTTTGAGCTTAAGTTTAATTTATTTAAATAAATTAATTTTATTTTAAACCCAAGTTTAAGTAACTCGCGTATAGCTCAACTAAAATTGAAGTAGTATAAGAAAAAACATGTTTTCTGATGCGCGTACATAATATATCCATCCCTGTCCTGTTTCTTAATGTTGTTTTGTCGACTTCACGATGCACGTAAATCATCGGACATGAAACACATGGTGGATTTCGGAAACGTTTTTCTAGGTATCGTTATTATGATCGATGTTCTGCAGCTTTTTGTAAGATATTATTATAATAATAATTTAAGAATACTACGAGTATAATTTACAATCCCTAAGGTTTTAATAACAAAGGATATAGAAATCATGATTTGCAAAACAAGTAATTGTCGATGAAGGATCTGCCAATACTATTATGTACAATACAACATGAACAAAAGTTAAAGGACCAAATCCACACCTGCTTGTGAAGTTGGATTGAGAAGAGAACTTGGTGGGTTCATGATCATCATACACCAGCAACTCCTTTAACGTCACTGGATATCGCAAGTGCAGGTCCTTAGCTTCTCCTTTGATCTTGCTCTTCTTCCTGATTCAACCAAATAAAACAAAACAAAAACCAAATTTGATGGAAAGTAGCAACATGGAATCCATAACGAAACCCTTTGCATGAATATATATATATATATATATACACACACACACCGTACCATACCATACCATACCATACCTTGTAGTGAAAGTGTGTGTTTTCAATTTCATCCATCTTAGAATTTTAAGTTAAGAGGTCGACTCGATTTAATTGGACTCTAGGCTTAGTTGGCTTGGGAGGTAATATTCAGCAAGTTCGGATTGAAATGGTTTGACTGGGTTAGGAGATTCCAAGAAACCTGAAAAATGTGATCTGCATTAGACTTGTCAGCAGTGTTCGAATCAATCTAGATGAAGTTCTGATCATCTTCCAGAGGAAGAAAAGAAAAAAAAGGACCGGATCTCGTAGGATTTCTAGAGATTATAAATAAGAAGTAATGTTTTCTGAATTACATGGAGTGGTTTAGGCAAATACCTGATAAAATCCCTAAAATCAGCTCCATCTAGTATGATCACGATCGCGACTCGCTCTCAGTCACTAGACTTTTTAAATAAACATGACCATATTGACGACTGATGTGTTAAAAGAGTAGTATTACCTTGAATTGTTGGGGCGTATGGAGCAGAGAAGCAACACATTAGAAAACATTTGCTCTTCTTTCCCTAGTAGCTAGTACATAAATGTAATGGATAGAGCAGGAGGGAGGGAAAGTTGGCTTGGATATTTCTAGAGAGCCAGCCTTGAATATATATATATATATATATATATATAGTGATGGAGGACGTGATAAAGATCAAAGGGTTTATGAATTATTGGGTTAGGGTTGGAATTCATTGTTAAAAAAGATTATGGGACAGAGAAGAAGAAAGAGGTTAAATACTCTCATTTATATAGCTTATGCCAATGATGCAAATAATGGCAGTATCCTACTTCAGGTCAAATGATTTGTGTAACAAGGTATTATGATCTTTATTACTAGTTTAAAGGTAATGTGCTTATTTGTCCGTTTATAATTGGATAAATCTAATACATGTTGCGCATTGTTTTTTGGAGTCAATTTTCATATAACTTGTATATGTAATAGTCAACTTATATTATAAATAGGTTATTAAATGTTATAAACTTAAACGAAGGATCAACGTTTCGGTGTATACTTTTACTTTAAATTTTAAATAGATGATATTATTATGACACTACGCATTTTGACCGTGTAAAAGAAAAGTTATTGGGACGTGCAACTATAGTAGCACGATTTGATCTGAATTTATTATTGTTGGACATGTAACATGTACAAAAGATGAATTAGGTGAAGGAAATTAATGAGAGGTTTTGAAATATATGATTTATCTGAAAAACTCTAAATAGTTGAGTTTTGAAAAATTTTAGACTAAATTGCAAATAGATCCATTATAATAATGGCCTTGTATATGGTTCTTATAACCTCTCTAAAGCAATTATCCTACAATCGAGTTTTTTTTTTTTATTTTTTTATTTTAGTTCACATGGCTCTCTCTCTACATATTATATCCAATACACATGACATAACAATACATAGTATATGTAGATAGAGAGAGATAAGAAACCCTATAATGCTTAGTTAACAGAAGAAATAATGAGAAAACTGTAGATAGGAATCTCCCATGCACCGAATGATATCGGAAGTTGACTACGGAGGTGAAAACTGCTCTTTTGATGGTTGACCGGAAAAAAATATTCCGTATATTATATATACATGATAAGAAAATACTAATCATGTTTGGACATGTAACAATTTACTTCCTTCTAATAACATATGTGACTATATTCAAGAATGTAGTTAGATGTGGATTTAAATGGTTGATCTAATCATGTGAGAAGGTTAAAAGTTAAAAAAGTAAAATTAGGTTAATCATGATTTAAATTGGGTTAAATTAGGGTTAAACTAAATTGATTTTATGATTAGGTCAAGTTGAATGTGATTAAACGATAAATTTATCTAAACAAGATTGGTATTTAATCTTTTCTGAATTGATCAAAGCATCACCAGGTCGGTTCTAGTTACTATCTGGATTCATCTCTTGCTCATATCTTCACATATTCATAAGCCCACTTTATAATACGATTTACTTGAAGCATTCTTCAACTCATTTAAAATTGTCTGATACTTAATTTTAACCATGAGTGCACGACCTTGTTATACTTTCTTTGCTTTAATCTATTTTACATGTAATTTCAATTTGATTTGACGTAAAGGTAGATGAAAGCGAAACATAGGGACCGTGATCAGGTACTGCTATTTAGTCCCATGTTCAAGCAAAGCAAAGTAGTCATTAACAGTCATATAACAACCCTAATTACAAAGAAAAACGTGAACTCGTTTTCGGTATATTTTGTCAAATTGTTTGAACTCAACAACACAAACTTATATGCCAAATCCATGCCCATATAATGGTCTGGTATGGTTCGTGTCGTTAGGCATGTCTCAAATAACATCGTTTCATGTTTGGCTTATTGTTTGTGTAAGTATGTGAAGTTATGTGTATGCTTGAAGAGTCCACATCTTTGCCTACACCAAGTATGGCTACAGTAGATGACAGGGGGGGGCAGTTCCAGCTCGGCTTTTATGGTGTTTATTGAGCATCTAAATCCTTATATCATTGAATATATATATATATATATATATATACTTTGAAATCCTATTTTACTATTACTTTCTTATATAAAATTAAAAAATACTATAAAAAACTAGTAAAATCATGGGGAAAAGGATCATATGGAAACTTGAAAGCAAATTATTCAAAAATTGATGGTATAAAAGATGAGATAAGTTTATATGAAGCAAATTTAAGAAGGTATATTGCAATTTATCATATTTTATCTTGTCTCTAGAATGCCTAAAAAATAAATTATGATTATATCACCTACAAGTAAAAATTATAAAAGAAGAAAAAGAGATGATATTGAAAAAGGTCACAATATTAGAGGTACTTACTATTCAATAATAATAAAAAATGCATAAAGATAAGGGGTATTCCCTTTCCCCTTAAGTGATATAGATATTTTGGTAAAAAAACTTATGTTATATCAAATGTATATTAAAAATTTTCATTGAAGACAAGGTTTTTGAATTTCATATTACAATAATATTTGGTAATTTTCTCACTCATAATTAGGGCTATAAAAGAGTTAAGTTAAAATGATACTGAGTGTAAGCTCAACTTAATTAAGGTTATTTAAGTTCAATTTATTTTTTTTCCTATTTAATGTAATTATATAAATATCCAAAATCTACTTGAACTCCACTAATATATACAATTGGCTTGAGTTGGATTAGATTTGTTGGTTTGTTGAGCTAAATATTGTGAAGTGAGCTTGGCTCAATTAACAATTTGAATAGATTAAGCTTGAATTTAACTTAACTATTCATAATTGAATTTGAGTAATTATTGAGGTAAACTTGAATAATTTAAGAAGTAATTTAACCTATTTATACCCATGCGATAATAAGCGGAGAAGTGGGACTTTGGTGCATAAAACCGGTGTATCCGTAATCTTGAATTATCATTAGCATGGGTAGTTTTTTATCCCCTTTCTGCCTCGGTTTAATGTACATTTTACTTTATGCAAGAGAATATTCCTAGTTTAACTTTCCTTAGGATTTTTAGAGGTTTTAAAAATACTTTTAAATATCTGTCGTGTGCCAAAATTTATTTTATGTTGTCTTTTATTTAACATAAATAGTATTCTCTTGCATCCTATACCTCCTCGATTCCTACAAGATAATTGCGGCATGCCACTTATCTTATACGATCCTGAACGAATGTGTAATACCCAGGCAAATTTGAATATTTTTTCATATTAAAATTTTTATATTTTATTTAGTTAGTTTGGTGATATTAATTAATTAAATATTTTATTTGACACACACATTGCAAATACGTTACTGATTTTTCCTTTTTTTTTTGGCAAAAAACAATTTTAAGTTTCGTCTTTTCTTATATCTTTATTTAAGCTTACAAAAAGCTATTCAAAATCACCAAAAGGCAAAAAGCCCATTTGAATTTCTAAACCACCTTTAACATAATTGAACATGCTTTTAGAATGTCTTGGACTCCACAACACGTAGGTAACCGTTGAAATTCTATATACACGTTGCTAATTAAGTAATATAAAATGTTAATACTGTTAATTTTTTTTTTTCATAACTCATATATTTGGTGTTCCGAGACGATAAAGTTCATGTCAATTTACATATTTGTCTGTTTTTATAATTATACATCTAAAATATTAGATTTGCTTAATTATATTCTTAAATAAAAATTTAATTATTAATATTTATACCTCAGTTAATTTCAATCTATATTATCAGTTCAGTTAGCATAATTAGCTAATATGATGACTATCCAAGGCTTTTGGAGGATTGCATAATCAACTTAAAAAGAGTGAGTTATGAAATCTATTAACGGCCATCTCATTGTTAATGATTATATTGATTAGATTAACAGTGTAAATTAAATTAATTGAGATATAGGTAATAATGATTAAATTTTTAATTGAATATATAATTAGATAAGTTAAAATTTAAAAAATATAATTATAAAAAATAGTAAAAGTAAGGTATATATCGTCGAATTACCTATAAAGTTTAAATTGAGTATATGAAAACCGCAGAAAAGAAAATATTTTCTAGTCAAGTAAAATCGGCTTACATGCTCAATGAATTTGGAGTGATCGAGAGTTTGAGATTGATCCACTGATCCTGGAATTTTGCTTTACACTGTTTGGATAACATATCATAGAAAATAAAGGCCTAGATAATGATATATTCTTACCGGCGGATCGTAACTTTCTATCTCCTGCAAATCAATCCCTCGAAAATGGCTTCATCTAAATAGGGTGTTAAGAAAAAAAAAATTTATTGGTAATAATAAGTTATATGGATTGATAAGTAATATATAAGTGTGAATGATATTTAAATATTTAAAAAATATATATATTTAAAAAAAAAACTAATTATATTTTTATATATTAAAATTTTATTAATATTTATACGTCATTTATCAATCCATGTAATATATTAATATTATTAAAACGTTTTTTTATTATTAATGAAGTACTGGCCTCAATCATTAATTCAATGATTAGTTAAACAGAAAATACCCAACTATGGAAAATCATGATTTAATTGCGTCATCAGTACTTAGGAGAACTCTAAAGAAGTTCTGAAAAAAATCAGAAGAAAACATAGGATTTAAGGGTGATATTTTTAGGGACATTATGGTTATTTGGTAGAGGTGCTTAGAATGTGGAGCTTTTGAAGACACAGTGCATAGCTTTGTGGGAAAAGACCAAAAACTATAGTTCAGACAAAAAGAGCTAAAAAAAGTGGGTAGTATTGTTAGCCGATAGACATTAGATATCCCCCACAACATTATCCTATTGCAGTTCATTCATTTTAAAGATATCAACTCTAAAATTGATCAAAGCATTTTTTTCAAGGTTCTTTTACTAGGTATAAAATTTAAAACAACATAAGTTATTGGATTTTTTTTCGATGACTAGAATAAAAGAAAAAAAATTTAAACATAGTTTATCGTACTTAATAAATCAATATTCATATCATTAAATTATAAAGTTATTGACTATTGTTGGAATGTTGAGCTTTTATTGTTATCATCACTATTTTACTATCCTTAGCTTTATAGAACCTTGCATGTTTTATCTATCCATCAACCATGTTTTACATGTTATCTTCTAGGTCCACTCTTTATTGACATGGATATTCATCTTATTTGGGATGCCTATTTGCTATATCTTAATTTCATCAATGAGGCTTTGATTGAACAGTGTCTTTTCTTTTGGTTCTATTTTATCTCACTAGAAAAGTGGTTTTATATTATTATAACTATTACCATAATTATTTTATTTAAAAGTTTAAACTTATAAATACGGTGTAAACTATTATATTTATTATATAACACTCTCTCACATACTTGTGGTCTACACTTTAATTTAGCCTAATGAGTGAATGACTTAATTAGATAGGAAGTTAACTGATGATAAAGATACGCAAATAGGTTTTAGCTTACGAGTTGAGCTGTTTAATTCGCTTTTTAAATGGGTTTGAATTGAGGTTTTTGACTCAATTAAAAAACGGACCAAATGAACTCGACTTGTTTAACTCGCTGACTAAAGTGAGCCAATTTGGGATGACTTGTTAAATGGGTTAGAGTCGATGTTTTTTAATTAGATAATAAGTGGGCCAAATGGACTCGCCTGTTTAACCATAAGCTAAAGTGGTTTACGCTAGATTAACTCATTTAATCTACTTGCATACTTTTAATTAATGATACGCTTCCTACTCTGATATCATATTACAATTAATATGACAATCGTCTTATCTAAAAGTTTACGTTTATAGATTTAATGTAGACTATTCTATTTATATTTATTTTATAATATAGATCATTATTATAATTTTGTTTAACCTTTTGAGGAAGCTTTTATGCTGCTTAATATATTCTCCACTCCACTTCACTTCTTTTAACATATACAGTGTATATATATCATAATGATGGTAAGGGAACGAGGCCTCAGGCACTAGAGACCAGGACTTGGAGGTGAGATGCTTATTACTAAAATAAAGCAAATTTTATTTGCCTTAACATCCCCTCCACAACAGTAACGACTATTGGTGAATAAATAATGAATGTACGTGAATCATTTATAGAATTGCATGATAAAAATTGCATTCTTCTTTTTTCTTTTTCTTTTTATTTATGATAGTTATTTTTTAGGAAAGAAGTGTAGATACATATATAAAACCATTCCAAATTAACTTCTACACATATATCCCATTTCTCCAAAAATTGTTTTATTTCCTTTTAACTTCTCTAAATAGTTTCTCTAGTTATAACTTATATATTTATTTATTTTTATTGATAATAAGTTTTTGTCCACCTCTCTTACTCTTCCATTCGGCTACCAACAGGCCATGTAATCTATATTCTTGGCAGATTGCCGAGTGATCTATATTCTTGGCACTACGTCCAGTGATACAGATCTATTGTCAATTTGAATTCAAGTTCATGACACGAACAATTATCATAAGTACGGTTATATTACATAACTACCTACTCTCCCTACATTTCAAGGAAAGTGTCTAATCAATAAGTTTTCATGTGTTTCAATAGTTATTTCGATAATTGTTCCTTTAGACATGACAATATCCTATAAATACGGGAATCAAACTCTGCAAAAAATATCTGATAACTTTTAATTTCTTTATTCTATACTTCTCATTTCTATTTACTGACTTAAGTATCGGAGTGACCGTATTGGACTGACCCTAGTATCAAGTATTTTTCTTATCTTTGCAGGATATTTCTAACCTTCAAAATTCACTAACAATATTTGGCGCCGTCTATTTTTCTTAAATATACCCATATGGCTAAAACTAGAATGACCAAGAGTACAAGTGCTGGCATTTCCTCCCAGCACTATGAAGAAGGGAGTCAGCATACTAATGAGTAACGACTGGCTAGACTCAAGTAATTATGCCTTGATTTGGCTAAAGAAAACTCAAATTTGAACAAAAAGTATGAAAAGATCCTTAACCTCTCTCATAATACTTGATAAGAAAAATACTTGATACTAGGGTTAGTTCAGTGCGATCACTTTAATGCCTAATAGTGATCACGATGTTGATAATAACGATGATTCAATTTATTCACTTGAGTTACAGAAAATGCAAGCTAAGGCCGTGACGGGACCTTCAGCTTTTGTTTTAAAAAAGAACGAATAAAGGCAAGCAACTATAGTAGGTGCACCATATGGGCCCCTTGCATGTCAGCATGCCTACTGCATTAAGCTAGCAATTCCAAATCAAGAAGAGTCCCTTTGTTCTGACAATTTTGGAGGAAGTGATACCTTAGCACATCAAGTTACCTTAGTTTGAAACTTATGATGGAGCAAAGGACCTCAAAGATCACCTGGAGTGTTACCGTACATTGGTTAAATTGCATAGTTTGAGTGATGCAATGGCTTGTTAAGTTTTTCCTTCAACTTTGAGGAATGTAGCTAGTACATGATTCAAACACTTAAAACCAAACGTCATTTCTTGTTTCGATGAATTAGCAGAAGTGTTTCTTCAACACTTTCTTATAAGCAAACTTCCCATTAAGGATTCCTTAATCCTTAACACAATCAAATAAAAATCAGATGAGTTAATCCGAGACTACTTGGCTAGGTTTGTGGCCATGATGGTTTAAATCCCAGAATTGGACATAAGTATGGCCCTCAATTCCATGATTAATGGAGTTAAGCCTCATGGAGACTTTTTCGAGTCTCTTGCAAAGAATAAGCCAAAAACTTTTGCCAAGTTTAAGGCTAAAGCTACCTTATACATCTGTTAGGAAGATAACATAAAGGTCAGGTGAGAGGCTGATTAGAACAGAGGAAATAGAAAAAATGACAAGAGAAAAAGTACGAAGGACAGAGTCGACTCAGATGATGATAAAAGTCCGAATGCCAAGAGAAAGAGACTAAGAGTTCCAACATTTTCATCCTACACACTTGTCAATTGTCTAATTTTGAACATATTAATGGAAGCACGCGGGCAGCGAGGTGTTTTGCAGTAATCGGAATGAATGAGAGGAAATCCCTCAAGGAGAAATTCTAACAAGTACTGTAACTTCCATCGCGACGAGGGTCACAACATAGATTAGTGCATATAACTCAAGAATGTGATTGAATTTGTGATTTAACGTGAGCATTTGTGAAAATGCCTAGCACATGATGTTGAAAATACTGAGAGACCATCCCAAAAAAGATGCGAGGAACAAAAGAATGAGACTTGGCTAATTGTAGCTGAGAAAGATACAAGGGATGCAAATCTTAGCAAAGCACCCAACGGCATGATCAGTACAATTATCAGTGGACCTACTATCGGCCATTTAAGCTCTTCAAGTTTGACGAATGCCAAAAATTACGTCTGCAGCATTTGAGGCAAGAAAGTCAGGATCGATAATACAATTTCTTTCACGGAAGATGACTTTGAGGACATCCAGAGACCGCATGATGACGCAAGAGTTATTAGTATAAGAATCTCAAACTTGGAAGTTAAGAAGATTCTTGTTGACTTAGGAAGTTTGATTGATATCATTTTTCAACATGCGTTTAACCAGATGAGACCCAAGTTCAAGGTATAGCTAAGATCTTACAAGTATATGTATGCATTCAACAACCAAGCAGTTTAAGTAGCTGGAGTAATTTCTTTATTGATACATATCGGTGATGACGAGCATGTCATAGAGGATAAAGTGGACTTCCTCATTGTCAAATGTTGGTCCCTATATAACATGATAATAGGAGTACTGTATCAGCATCTATTCAGCATTGTCCTTTCAATTATACATCTTAAAGCTAAGTTTCCTACTTTTACAGCAGTTAACGTATGCAAAGGGGACTAGCAATTGGTAAGGTCCTTATATGAGGGCCTTAAAATGAGAATAGGTATTTCAGGTGGAAACCTATCTAGAAAGCAAGTCAATTGGCATAGAGAATGTTGAGAGTGAGATTGAGGAAATATCTTTGGGAGATGACCCTAGGAAAACCACGAGGATTGGAAACCTTTGTTAGCAGATATTCGGTAAAGTTTCATCAACTTCTTGTAAGCCAACGTTGATGTATTTGCATGGTCCCCTTTAAACATGCCGAGTATCCCCAGAGAAGTTATGGTACACAAGCTCTAGATTGATCCAAATGTGAAGATGGTCCAACAAAAGAAGAGGCATTTTTCATTAGAGAGACAAGCAGCAATAGAGGAAAAAGTCTAGAAATTATTGAAGGCAAGATTTATCTGGGAAGAGCCTTATTCAACTTGGCTAGCTTATTGCGTGTTAGTTAAGAAGTCTAACAACAAGTGGCGAATGTGTATAGACTTCACGGATCTCAACAAGGCTTAACCTAAAGATTGTTTTCTACTTCCAAAAATTAATTAGATAGTAGATGCAATTGTTGGACATGCGTTACTTTCTCTTATGGATACTTTCTTTAGTTATAACCAAATCAAGATGGATAAGGAGGATGAAGTCCATACGTTTTTTGTTACCAATTTTGGCACGTATTGTTATACAATGATGTCCTTTGGGTTGAAAAACACTGGTGTAACATACCAGAGACTTGTTACTAAGATGTTTAAATCCCAGATTCATAAAGACGTTGAAGTATATGTTGACGATATGATTATGAAGAGTGTGAAGGAAGATCGGCATCTTATCGACCTTGAGGAGACATTTGCTATATTGAGGAGATACAGCATGAAACTCAACCCATAGAAATGCGTCTTTAGCGCAATATCGGGAAAATTTTTAGGATACATGGTTACTCAGCGTGGCATTGAGGCAAACCTGTAAGCCCCAAAGTTCAGCTAAGTAACCGTAGGATTGAACTTAGAACCCAAGGTTTAGGACGATCGGCTAAAGGATCCGATCAAACCCAAATTATAAACTATTGAGAGGAATATTAGTAAAACTGACCCCGTAAACTTGAATTTAAGAAAATAAGTAATAAAATAGGAGACTATAAAATTTTCAAATTTTAAGTATAATAGGTATTAATTACCGAAAATGCGAAAAGTGTCATGAAATAACTAATAAATTACTAGAGATAGATTATATGTACACTAAAAATTTTAGAATGACCAAAATAATAATTAGGAATGTTCACGTGTACACCACATGTATTTACGTGTATATAAAAATACGCGTAATTACCTAAGTTGGCCAAAAACTAAGCAAATAATTAAAGAAAATTATAAAATAATTATAAAAAAAATTAGAAAAAAATTAGAAGAGGATAAGATGAAGTGAGATCAGGTCGTGGCAGCTTCAAATCAGAAAAAGAAAAATTAACCAATCAAATTTGGACAACTTAAAAGCCAAAAACTTAGGGAAATGAGCAAAATCCCATCAAATTAATGCACATTAAATTCTACAATTGTCTATAAATAGGGGAAAAATTTCCAGAAGTCCTTTGGTTAGTTTAAGATCTGAAAAAAATCAAAACACCGAAAAAATCGAGAGAAAATCTAGAAAAATAAAAAAGGGTAAAACTGTGCAGTTAGGGATTTTGAAGGGAACCCACACCAGACGAGGAGCTGGGAGTGGACGGCCACCACCACCATACGGTGGTGGTAGCGCCCAGGCCGGACGACAAGGCCACGGCGGCCGTCGGTGGCCGGAGCCACCCAGATCAGTGAGTCCGATTTCCAGCCCGATTTTGTGTAATTTTGTAAAAATAGTAAATATTATTAGAAAATTATGAATTTTGTTATTCTGAGATATTTTTGTATTTATTTTGTAGGAAAAATATTATTTTGATGAAAACATGCCCCGTAATATATGATCCTTAAGAAATTATGCAAAACCGAGCACATTTCGGTTTAGAAATAAATGACCTTAGGAGTGTAGTTTGGAGCTCAATTTTTTTCTGTAGGATGCTCATGTGATATAGAATAGTGCTATGAGGCTATTTTTTTAAATTTATTTTTTGAAATTTTTAAGTTAATTTTTAGCCCTAAAATGATGGAAAAATTGGGTAATTTGGAATTAATTAGGTGATTAAGATATTAATTACTGATTTAGATAGTAATTAGATGTTTAAGGATGTTAATCTCTGATGTGGAAACCTGATCCTAGTGTATGGAGTGTTAAGTATAAGTAATGAAGGTGTTATGTGGTAAATGTAAAAAATTAGGGATATGTAGAATTAAAAATTAATAAATATGAAAAAATTAGGTTTAATTAGATAATAAAATAATGAAAATCAAAACATAACAAATCTGAAACAAAATTTAATTTTTGGTAATTATATGAAAAATGTAAAAATTTCTCACAACATGAGTAAATTCGGTACACTAATACGGATTTAAGTGTACCAGATGGAATAAAATGCTAACTAGGGGTAGTAATCGTATTTAGGGTATCTGAAAATAATGTGGTTAGTTTCACATTATGAGTTGAAACAAATTTCTAGGGTCCGGGTATAAAACAGTACTTAGAAATCGAACTAGAATCTAATTTAAAAATCGATGTGGAACCCGAACCTAAACCCAAACCTAAAATAATTATAAAAGACTTAATACCTAGATAATTTGGCATATTACACCTTAAACAAAACCTAACAATAAGCGTTATAGGATAAGATGAACTTATAATATTATATGAAATACTGAAACCACGTTCGTGTTATAGGGATGATCGGCGATGGCCTGAGCAAATCGGACCTCGAGTGAGTGAGCGAGGAGTCGAGGTAAGTTGGGATTAATACGGTGCTGTATTTTGGAGGCTTAAGATTATGCTTGGTTGTGCTTGTTAGATAGTTGAATGTATGCATGTGCTTGATTATGGGTGATGCCATGATTCTGTTTGTTGCTCTGCACATATTGTATGAAATGATTGATCATCCTAAATTGGACTTAACTAAATATCCGACCAGTAATCATCATCGAACATGCATTGCAACCCGTTAGGGGAACTTAGGACTCTCCGGCCAAATACCGACCCCTTCGGAAGGGATAGCGCAGGATTGCAAAATGGTCCCTTCTTCATCCTCAGTCGAACTAAGTGACAGGAGAGGAGGTCGCGGCGAGGGTGAAGACAGTGGTTCGAAGGTAGTCACGGGAGGAGCAAGGTCTCCATTACATAAGCCTGGGTTTGGTCGTGAGTTGTTGCATTAACGGCAACTCCTCAACCCGGATTAGAGCGGGCGTAATTTCTCTAATTTCACGACGGGCCGGACAACGTCGTGCGATGGCATTTGCTTGCACATGCATTGCACCTAATAAGTGATTGAAAACCTTGTTGTGTGTATGATATAGTTTTAAGTCCTTCGTCCTAACTTACTGAGCTGTGGTTGCTCACATCCCTATAGACGTCGTGCAAGTGCTGGCTAAGAAGCGGCAACCAATTACTCTGAAGCTAGCAACTGCTGGATCCTGGAGAGTGAGGAAAAACATTGAAGAATAAACACATCTTTTAAGGTCTAAGTTTTTATTTTAGAATTATTTTTCATTTCCGAATGATATAATACTAAGGAATATATTATAGAGAAATGTTGTAAACTTTAACTGCAATAACTGAATGATAACAGATATATATAATTCCTCACATTTATAGGTAAATGATTTATTTAAATTACAAACTATCTACTTCAAAGCGAGTTAGTTGTGGACGCCTTATGTGGATCAGGTCTAAGATAGCGGTTGTGAGGCCAACTTCTATCTTAGGGCGGTTCATACGGCGGGGCTGTTACGACTCTACCGCTTCGGGGCGTGACAAAACCCAAGAAAGATTAAGGCGATAAGGAACATGAAATCTCTTTGTACGGTTAAGGAAGTGTAGGAACTCACCGAGCTATAGCCGCCCTTAACAGATTTGTGTTGAAAAGTGTTGATAGGTATGCATAATTCTTTAAAATCTTAAAGAATCCGAAAGAATTCAAGTGGTTTTACGATTGCGAGAGAGCTTTCAACGATCTCAAAGAATTCTTTGCATCACCACCAATACTCTCGACACCTATTTCAAGAGAGAATTTATATTTATATCTATCAGTTAGTTACTAATTTCTTTCTTTCGTATTGGTCCAAATTGATGGCAAAGGGCATCGACCCGTTTATTACGTGAGTCATGTTTTACAAGGGCTAAAGCTCAAATATACAAAAATTGAAAAATTTGTTTTAGCAGTTGTTCTTTCGGCAAGAAAGTTGAAGTCGTATTTTGAAACTCACCAGATCATAGTACTCACTGATCAACCATTGCGGCAAGCATTGTAACGACCTAACTCCTCCGGAAGGATAATGAAATATCCCTTAGAGTTGAGTGCCCATGGCGTAAAATATAAACCCAGAATGGCACTAAAGGCTCAAGGTTTGGTAGATTTTGTAGTCGAATTCACTGGTGAGGAAGATAGTATGGAGTTTACTAAGAAACCTATTTGGTTCCTTTATGTGGATGGTTCTTTAATGAAAGAAGAAAGTGGTGCAGACTTTGTTCTTTAACGTCTCCACAATGTTAAAGTTCATTATGCTTTAAAATTCGAATTCCCGGCCAGCAATAATGAAGCAGAGTATTAAGCTTTGATTGTTGGAATGAAACTGGCAAAAGAGATTGGCATTGAGAAACTTGAAGTGTTCTTTGATTTGCAATTGGTGGTGAATCATGTTATAAGAAGCTACACGGCAAGGGAAGAGGAGATGAGAAAGTACCTATTGGTGGTACGACTACTCGCAAAAGAATTTCAACCTTTCACTATCCACAAAATTTCGAGAAGTATGAATATTGCTACCGATATGTTGTTAAAATTAGCCAGTATGGCTTTCTCCAAATTGAGTGACAAACTTTTTGTCAAATTTCTTCTGTAAAAAAGTTTACCTATTCTTTTACAGAGTTTTGAGTTAGCTCCTTGCCGAAGAGAAGAATCTTGGATGGATCCCCTAGTGGATTATTTGAGAGATGGTATTCTTTCAGATAAGAATAAAGGAGTGCGAAGATTGGCTTACCAAGGTGCGAACTACACATTGATTGATGGTCAGTTGTACAAATGCGGAATATCATAACCTTAACTTTGATGCCTTCCTCAGAGAGATTCTTAGAGGGTGTTATCCGAGCTACATGTAGGCATATACAATAACTACGTTTGAGCATTAAGACTCGGCTATTATTGACCGACCATAAGAGAAGATGCAAAGGAAGTTGTTTAGTACTATCCTTAGTGCCATAAGCATAAGCCGTTGAATCATGCACCTGCAACTGAGTTATGTAGCCTAACTAGCCTTTGGCCCTTGGCCTAGTGGGGGCTATATATTCTTGAACCCTTTCCGAAGTTTACCACCCAGCAACAATTGTTGTGGATTACTTTACCAAATGGGTAGAGGCTGAGGTAGTGGCGAAGATCACCGAATAGAAAGTGGAAGCATTCGTTTTCGGTTCCATCATATCAAGATTCGGAGTTCCTTACATGATAATCATAAATAACGGTTTGTAGTTTGACAATAATAAGTTCCGGGCATTTTGCGAGAAGTATGGCATTCGCCTCAATTACACGTCTGTAGCGTACCCTCAGACGAATGGATAAGTTGAAGCTGTAAACAATATCATTTTGTACGGCCTAAGATGGAAAGTAGATCAAGTTAGAGAGAAATGGGCTAATAAACTACTGAATATTTTATGGGTTATCAAACCACCCACAGAACTGTAACTGGGGAGACACCCTTTTGGGTTAGCATACAGTACAGAAGACATGTTGCCAATTGAGTTAGATTTGCCAAATTTGAGGACACGAAATTTCAATGTTATGGTTAATTAAGTTAGATTAATAGTAAATTTGGACACTATTGATGAAATCTGAAATATTGCAAGAGCTAGGGTTATGGCATGCTAGCATAGAGTGGTAAGGTATTACAATTAGAAAGTGAAGCATAAGGTTTTTCAACTTGAAGATCTAGTTTACCGAAAGATGGAAGCTACTTGTGCGTGGGCGAGTCAAGGGAAGCTTGGCGCGAATTGGGAGGATTCTGTTAAGATCCGGGAAGTCATTAGTGAAGGGGTCTATCGGCTAGAAACGTTGAATGAATCTATTATCCCTCGAGCATAGAATGCCAAGAATTTGAAATTATATTTCAATTGATAGTTCGGATGATCATCTCTACTTATTTGTAAGGCGACAGCTTACATGCTTGTAAGACTATAGTATTTTTTTATGAGAATTATGTTTGAAATCTCGTTATGTTTCTTATTCTTAATTATGAATGCCGAGTTAATGAGTTCTAGGCTATGCGGCAAATGAATTGACTTAAGTTTTAGCCTATCACGGTTAATGAATTGCATAAATTAATCTTACAGCTGAGTAATGCAGCTAGTCTACACTTTAAGCGGCTAGTTTATGCCTTAAACAGCCAACGGATAATGTCTATAAAGACACACGAATTGGGCATGCGAAATAAAACATGTCGAGAATTAGTTATGCGTGTGAAATAAAACATGCTGAGAATTACTTACGTGTGTGAAATAAAACATACCGAAAAATACTTAATGTATGAAACAAAACATGCTAACGAATAAGAATGTGTGAAATTAAACACCGAGAACTAGCGATGTGTGAAATAAAACGTACTAAAATAGCCATATGAAAGATATTTCATTCAATCAATGCAGTTACAAATGTATGACCTATTATATGAAAAATATTTCCTTCTAATAATAACATGAGAGGATGTAAGGTATAAAGAATACAATGAAAATCCTATGGCCTACTCTCGGATTCAGCAGAAGTAATTTTTGAATTAGAGACTAGGGCTTTCTCCGAGAAAGTTTCTTTCTTAGCACTTATGGGCTTAGAGTCGGTAGATTTCTCTTTTCGTACAGAGGGGATTTCTTTTGATAGATGTTCTTTGTATTTCTTTGGATCTTTTGCATAAGCTTCCTCATTACCCTCAATGAACTTGGCACCTGCCTCATCGTCATCCTCTTCATTAGCATTGTTGACTTTAACATTGACATCAGTAAAGTTGAGGCAGTAGATATCGTAATTAGGGTGAAGCTTCAGGATCTCCTTTCTTACCGCTTAGACCCCCTATAACAACTTCTTCCATAGAAGTCTCTCGTACTGCCAACTAGAAATGACTATATCGAGAGCCTCTTCAACTTATGGTCCTCTACTTAAAGTCTCCTATGATTCGGCAACATGGCTCTGTAAGTTCGAGTTGTTGGCCTTAAACTCCTTAATTTGCATTCTGAGTTTATCTTCTTCGTTGCTCATTGTGCAAAGAGTTCAGCTTAGCCTCCAGCACTCTTCTTTCTTCTTCTACAACTCCTTCTTTAGGCTTTCAAACTCTTTGTATTGCTCTTCCATTTTGACCTTTAGGCTCGAGACTTCATTGGTAGCAAGGGTATGTGTTAACTTCTTAGCAGCAAGGTCTTCTTGGAGCTTTCTCGCCTCCATCTCGACCCTTATCCTCACATTTTCAACAGCGCTAGTTTAGGCTTTGGATGCATTATATACATCCTCAATTTTCTACAACAATTTCATTTAATATAATGAGTACCCGAAATGACTCGACAATATACATGAAGACTACTGTAGATCTAACCTTTTTAGTCTCCCTATCAACCTCATCTAAAGCTGTCAAAATGTGGCTGCTCATCTAAAAGGGAAACAAAATATTAACAATTGAGTAAATTCAACAGTTATAAAGATGCATACAAATACTTATGTCATATAACTTGGCTGCAATATGGGCTTTATTGCAATCGCTGACCCTATTGACATCCTTCTTAGCAATATCCTTATTTTTTGGAAGAATAATTCCTTCCATCAAGGCCAAAGATTTTATCCTATCGCCTAAGGTCGAGTTGGTATCTAAAACATTTTAGCTCTAACATGGAGCAAAGTACTCACTGACCTCCTTGTTGGGGACGAATTTGGCATTGGTGATGCCTAGATCTTTGGAGCACATTGCCTCCTTCATTCTCTCGTCCAAACCCTTCGACCTTTAGCAGGAGGTTAACTAGCGAGTTCCTTTCCCGGTCTCTTATCAAGATTAAGCGTTGCCTCCAGCACTAACGATGACCCTTTTATGGCGGTGGCATCTTCGGCCTCCTTACAGGGTTGGCTCTTTCGGCTTACCTTTCTTGGTTTGATAAAAGGTTGAATATTTTCGATCGGAGGCTCCACAGAATGAGAGACCTCGGTTGCTACTGTTTTCTCACCTTCTTTTTACCCGTCGGATGGTTGTGAGTTCTTCTTTTGTGCTGTTACCTGCTTAGATGTATTTTCTTTTGCCGTTTTCTTCATGACAATAGGCCAAGTGGTAGGTGCTACTGTAGCTACCCTCTTGTCTGCCTTTGATTTTTTGGCTTTTGCTTGGGCTAGTAGCTTGGCAGGATTTACCTTACTAATATTCATATTTGTAACATGAGCAAACAAGTTAATATTAACACAAGAAAAGAACAAACTTACATTCTCTGTATCGAACAAAGCTCAAAGGCGACAATTCTCCCCCCAAATTGTGAGAATAGTTTTCCTCTTGTGGCTATACTTGGTACGATGGTAACTCATTAGCATACCTGCTTTCTTAGAAAAGATTGGATCCTCACTTTCATAAAGCCATATAATTCTCTCAACGTCCTAAAAGAACATTTTGTTCTCCCTCGTTTCTTGAATTTTTCTTTGCCGTTGCTGCATCATTTGGCATCAGAACTATAATTTTAGTGTGGATTGGCTCAGTCCATTGAGTCCAAAAGTCCATCTCTTCATCTAATACTATTGACATGAATTTATCATGCCACTTGTGGATCTTGGACTCTAACCCATCCATGAACTTTCGTTCATACCTTGCAGCGACAAAATGCCACCCATCAGGCTACCTCTTAATCATGAAGAAAAACTAAAACAGTTGAGGCGTAGCCTTGACTTGGACTTCTTTACAACCTATCTCAAAAGCTGCCAGAAGCCGATATGTGTTAGGTGAGAACATATTCGGTGTAACTCTGAGGTAGTTGAAGAGGCCCTTCACAAAAGCAAAGAAAGGGAAGCACAACCCAAAATATAAATATTTCAAGTATATATGGAATTCACGTTCCCATGAGAAACATACCCTCTTATTCTTTCTTGGCCTCCTCAAATTCTACATTCCTGGAAGATCTTGCCACTACTAGTTGTATTTCGTGACAAGAACTCCATTAGCAGAATTGACAATCCCATCTGGAGAGTTGGGGTAGTAGGCTGTGTTGTTATACAGATATCTCGCCAAGGATTTACCTTCTTCGTCCTCTGGAAAATTTTCCACGCCCCGAAGCGGTAGAGTTGTAACAGCTCCACCATGTAAACCATCCTAAGATAGAAGTTACCTTACAACTGTTATCTTAGACTTGATCTATACAAGGCGTCCACGACTAACCCGCTTTGAAGTAAACAGTTTGTAATTTAAATAAATCATTTACCTAAGAAAGTGAAGAAATATATATATACACTATATTTTAGTTATTGTAATTAAAGTTTACAATAATTCTCCGTAATATATTTCCTAGTAATTACATTATTCAGAAATGAAAAGTAATTCTAAAATAAAAGCTTAGACCTTAAAAATATGTGTTTATTCTTCAACGTTTTTCCTCACTCCCTAATATCCAGCAGTTGCTAGCTTCAGAGTAGTTGTTTGCCGCTTCTTAGCTAGCACTTGTACGACGTCTATAGGGATGTGAGCAACTATAGTTCAGTAAGTTATGATGGAGGACTTAAAACTATACCACAAACACAACAAGATTATTAATCAACTTATTAGGTGCAATGCATATTCAAGCAAATGCCATTGCACGACGTTGTCCGGCCCGTCGTGAGATTAGAGAAATTGAGCCCGCTCTAATCCGGGTTGAGAAATTACCGTTAATGCAATAACTCACGACTAAATTCAAGCTTGTGCAATGGAGACATGGTTCCTCCCGCGACTACATTCGAACCATTGACTTCACCTTCGCCGCGACCTCCTCTCCTGTCACTTAGTTCGACTAAGGATGAAGAAGAGATCATTTTGCAATCCTGCGCTATCCCTTTCGAAGGGGTCGGTATTTGGCCGGAGAGTCTTAAGTTCCCCTAATGGGTTTCGATGTAGATCCGATTATGATTATAAGTCGTATATTTGATTAAGTCCAGTTTAGGGTGATCAATCATTTCATACAAATCATACAATACAAGTCAGGACAACAGTCAGAATAATAGCATCACTCATAATCAAGCACATGTACACATCCAACTATCTAACAAGAACAACCAAACATAATCTTAAGCCTCCAAAATACAACATCGTATTAATCCCAACTTACCTCGACTCCTCGCTCACTTACTCAAAGTTCGACTTGCTTAGGCCATTGCCAATCATCCCTATAACACAAACGTAGTTTCAGTTTTTCATATAACTATTATAGATTCATTTTATCCCGTAACGCTTAATGTTATGTTTTGTTTAGGGTTTAATATACCTAATTATTTAGGTCTTAAGTCTTTTACAATTATTCTAGGTTTGGGGTTAGGTTCGGGTGCGGTTTCCGCATCAATTTCTAAATTAGGTTCTAGTTCGATTTCTAAGTCCTAAATATGCTCGAATCCTAATGTGAAATTAATCACATTAAGCTCGAGTATTCAAATATCCTATTGGGTCTTCATTTAATATTCTAAACTATTCGGTATACGCTATTCCTAATTGGGGTATCGGATTTATCTCCAATGTGAGAAAATCTTACATTTATATATAATTACCGAGAATTAAATCTTATTTTAGATTTATTATTATTCTGATTTTTATTATAACATTATCTAAATAACCCTAATTTTTTTAAATTTATTAATTTTCAATTCCACATATTACTAATTTCTTACAATAACTACATAATTTTCTAAATTAACTATACTTAATATTCTAAAGGCTAGGATTAGGTTTCCACATCAGATATTAACATCCTAAACATATAATTACTATCTAATCAGTAATTAGTATCTTAATCACCTAATTAACCCAAAATTACCCAATTTTTCCATCATTTTAGGGCTAAAAATTAACTTAAAAATTTCAAAAATTAATTTTAAAAAAATGGTTTCATAGCACTATTCTATATCACATAAGCATTCTACATAAAAAAAATTGAGCTCCAAACTACACTTTTAAGCTTATTTATTTTTCGTTCTAATCATATTCGATTTTGTTCAATTTGTTAAGAACCTTATATTTTCAGATTTGATTAAACTAAATCACAATTTTTCCCTAAATCTACATATAATAAAACCTCAGAATAACAAGTTTCATAATTTTTTAGGTAAAATAACTAATTTTATGAAATTATTCAAAATTGGGGCAATTAAGGGACTCACTGGTTCGATACTTTTTGTCGTCCAAAGCCGGTCCAAGTGTATCGGCTGGCTTAGAGGGTAAGGTTGGAGTGGGGTGGTGGTGGTGGCTCGGTCCCAGGTGGTGGTGAGGTGTGGGTCTGGCTCACTAGCCTTATTTGCACAGTTTCTTTTTTTTTTCTAGATTTTCTCTCAAATTTTTTAAGTTCCCTATTTTTCTCTGATTCTAAATTATCTAAAGGAGTTCTCTGAATTTTTTTCCTATTTATAGATGTTTTGGGTAATTAATATGTATTAATTAGACCTGACATTGCTCTATTTCGTTAATTTTTGGCTTTTGTGTTACTTAATTCTAATTGGATAATTTTTCTTTTTCAGATCTTAACCTGCCACGACCATATTTGCATCATTCCACACCCTTCTGATTTTTTTTTCTAATTTTTCTTAATTAATTTAATAATTTTCTTTAATTATTTACTAAGTTTTTGGCCAATTTAAGTAATTTTACATATTTTTATCTACACGTAAACACATGTGGGGTACATGTGAACATTCTTAATTATTATTTAGCTCATTCTATAATTTTTAGTATACATATAATCTATTTGTAGTAATTTATTAGGTATTAAATTACGCTTTTCGCCTTTTTGATGATTAACAAGTATTATACTTAAAATTTGAAAATTTTGTAGTCTCCTATTTTATTACTTATTTTCTTAAATTCAAGTTTACGGGGTCATTTTTACTAATATTTCTAACTTTACTTTATAATTTAAACTTGATCGGGTCTTTCAACCGATCGAAACGTTAAATAGTTAGTTGTGGGCCTTACAGTAGATGTTATGCCCCGAAGTCGCAGAGTCGCAACAGTCCCGCCGTGTAAACCATTCTATGATAGTAACTGGTTTCACAGTGCCTACTATAGACATGACTTACACAAGGCGTCGATGACTCCTCGCTTTGAAGTAAATAGTCCGATTAACAATTAAACTACAATTATGATAAATTGTGCAAATTTCTAATAACATGTACAATATTATATATATAAGTCCATAGAGCTTCCCAAGAAGTTTTACGTAAACATAGCAGTTCACTAGATTACATAATAACTATCAGTCTTTCATCCCTAATTACATAGTCACTCTAATTATACATTATAATAAGTACTTGATCCTCATACCCTTGGCTTCCAATGGACTAACCTCTAGGTAGTTGTAAGGCGGCATAGTACTTGAAATGTTCAGAAATAAGAACCTGCAAAAGGATCTATAAGGGTATGAGCAATTACAGCTCAGTAAGTTGAATTGGAGACTCATGAATGCATACAAGCATAAACAGGGTTATCAAACAATTATTTTCATGCAATGTAACAATCGAGTGTCATCGCACAACGTAGTCCAGTCCTTTGTGAAATCAGAGAAATTTCACCTGCTCCAATCCGGGATGAGGAGTTTCCATGTTATGCAGTAGCTCACAATCAAACCCAAGCTTGTGAAATGGAGACTTCGCTTCTCCCGCGACTACCTTCGAACCATTGACTTCAACCTCGCTGCGACCTCATCTCCTGTTGTCGAGTTTGATTTTTCGGTTTTTGTTTAAAGTTGATTTCTCATTTCTTGATTAATACTAAACCTTAACCCATTTAATATCAATCCTCGACTAAAGAAATTGAGAAATTCCGGTTTTTTATTAAAAACAATTTTTGGAGTTGCCATCCGACCGGAGTCGCCATCCGATCGGAGTCGAGAAAAGAAAAGAAACCGTAACCAATTGGTTGGATTGGTTACAATTTGACTATCGGTCTTTGATTTCGATTTTAATAAAGAACCAGAGAGTTCCGAATTCGGGAGCTAACCTATTAAACCCTTAACAGGTACCACTGTCTTTTTACTGAAATTTGGATTATTTTTCTAATTATAATTTAAAAAAATAAATAAAATTTAAAAGAAAAAAGAACCTAAGTTTAACATATTTTATCGTTGCCCCAAAGGTGCCTACATACCCGTTAGCCAGGATCAGACGATTGTAGTTCTTTTAAAAAAAAATTTAGTGGGTTGGTTCTTTTTATAAAAAATGATTGGTTGAATTTACGTTTTTATTAACCATTTTATTTTTATTAAGAAAAATCCCTAGAAGCCTAATTTTTATTCCTAATTATAAAAAAAAACCTAATTTTTGAAAAGTGCCAAATTAAAATTTTTATTTAAAAATAACTAAGTGATAATTTTTTTATTTTCAAGAAAAACCTTAAAAATTTTATGAAATATGCAATATTCTACATGATGAAACTTTTATATAGAAAAGATGCTTAAAACATTAAAAAAGAAAGAAAGAAAAAAAAAATTCCTAATCATAGAAAAAATGCCTTAATTATAGAAAAGATATTTGAATAATAGAAAAGATGTCTGAATCATAGAAAAGATGTCTGAACTATGAAAAAGACATCTAAATTATGGAAAAGACATCTAAACTATGAAAAAAGACATCTAAACTATGGAAAAGACATCTAAACTATGAAAAAGACAACTAACCATAGAAAAGAAGTCAATTAAAGATTTTTTTTATTTTATCAACATCAAAATGATTTTTTTAATTTAGAAAAATTACATATTTTATCGTCGCCCCAAAGGTGCCTACGTACCCGCTAGCTAGGATCAGACGATCGTAGTTTTTTCCAAAAAAAAACTTTAGTGTGTTGGTTGATTTTAATTTTGAAAACTGATTGAGTTTATGTATTTAACTGATTTAGTTTATTCAAAAATAAATAAATAAATAAATAAAGGGCCTTAACTCGTAAGTGATCAAAAGACTCCTTAAAATACTATAATCTTTTTGTAAAAAAATTTCCTTTTGTTAATTTTTGTTTCTAAAAATAATTTCCTATATGAGAATTTCTAAAAAAAACTAATTCTAAAGTAATCCTAGACGAATGTATATATGTATATATATATATATATATATATAAATATGCATCTACACTATTTCTATTTAACAATTATCCTCCTAAGCGAATTAACAATGTCAGGGAATATACCTAATATAAAAGCTAATCTAATGTATGTATAATATTAAATAGCTGAAGATTTCCTAAACTAAGGCAATCGTATACATATACTATATTAAATAAACAAGGAACTAATAACATGATAATAAAACAATAATAATCATAATCAAATAATAAGTAACAAATAAAATAAAAAAAACTAACTATCTAATTAACGAAACTATCTAACTAACGAAACTCACCTGATCGTGTAATAAGGGGAGTGCTCGTGTTCGTTTTCAGATCAGTAGGGGGCTGACCGTTCACCAATTGCCGTCGTCCTGTTGTCGTGCCTGTCGCAGTGGGCTACTGATCTGCTGTTGTGTAGAACGATGCGTGGACGGATCTAGTGCTGCGTAGAAGGATCTGCTGTTGCGTAGAACGATCGTGGATTGCTGCTGTTCGTTAGAGGGTGGGGATTATCGATAGTGTGTGGATTGCTGCTGCTACTGCAGGGCTTCGGTTAAATTGAGGAGGTGCGGTTAAATTGACGTCTAATAGCGAGGAGCGGGGCTTCCGTTAAATTGAGGATGTGCGGTTAAATTGACGTCTAACAGTGAGGATTGCGATTATTCGGATGTCGTTAAGCACGCGGAACGTAGCTTGCAATTGTCTGGATTTTGGATTAGCTTCGCAATTGTTAGACATTCGATTAGTTGCGGCATGGAATTGTCGTTGCTGCTTCGTGGCTGATCATGGATGAGGACTTCGGAATTTGGAATTCGGATGGCGTCAACTGTTGACTTTGGAACTCATATAATTTAATTAGAACTAGATTCAAATCTAATTTAACTAGACTCATATAATTTAATTAGATATGAAACTGATTTTCGTCTCGCTTTTGCAAAGTTAGAAAAATAAAAACATAGGTGCCTAATGAAACTCAAACTCGTGACCTCCAACTAAATCCACCCAAGTATTTCACTACTTATCCGTTAAGCTGTTGGTTTGTATCTTAATATTCATTACAATTAAATTATATTTAAACTATCTGAATTCTTAAACTAAAATTTTTTAATTAAACTAAAATTAATACTAACATCAAACTAATTATTCCTAATATAAATTACTTCCTAAAAATCTAAGAAATCTTTATAATTTTTCCTTTTCTTATTTTTTTTTGTATTTTCATTATTTGTTAATTTTTATCTTTTATTAACTTTTTGTTTATTATTTTTTTGAATTAGGATCCTTTTTGTAAAACTAAAAATTAAGACTATGGAAGGGCAAAAATTAGGTGTCTACACCTGTCACTTAGTTCGACTAAAGATGAAGAAGGGACCATTTTGCAATCCTGCGCTATCCCTTTCGAAGGGATCAGTATTTGGTTGGAGAATCCTATGATCCCCTAACGGGTTGCAATACATGACATTATTAATTATTTGGGTCAACTAAGATTTAATTTCGTTTAGGGTTATCAAACAATTTCATACCAATTCAATCAGTCACAAAATCACTCACAATACAAATTCAGCACAAATTCAGATACATCAAACACATGCGTAAACTACTTACAATCACATTCATATACAAGCCTAAGTCTCCGAGTACTACAAAACTAGTACTCTATTACAATAAGCAATAACCCAACTTACTTAAAATTGCTCGATCGCTTGATTCCTTAGTCACGAGCTGATTTGTCTCTGGGTGTCCTATAATACAAATAGATCTTTTTAGTACTTATATTTTATGGATTCTTATTCTAATTCATAATGTAACTCATTTTCCCATGTATACCTATAATGTACTAATGATTCGTTGTACTCTATTTCGGGGTTCGAATCTTAAACTAGATTCTAGTTTTAATCCCTAAGTCTTAAATAGGCTCGAATCTTAGTGTGACATTAATCACATTACGCTCAGGTATTCAAATATCCTATTGGGTCGTAATTTGGTATTTTAAACTATTTGGTACACGCTAACCCTAATTGAGGTATAGAATTTATTCCCGATGTGTGAAAATATTACATTTTGAGATATTTATTTAAAATTAAATGTTATTTCAGATTTATTATTTTTCTGATTTCTATTATAATATTATTTAAATAACCCTATTTTGTTAGATTTATTAATTTACCATTTCACATATTACTAATTTCTTATATTATTTACCTAATTTCCCTAATTAACCATACTTAATACTCCAAAGGCTAGGATTAGGGTTCTACTTTAGATATTAGCATTCCTAAACATCTAATTAATATCTAAATCAGTAATTAACATCTTAATCACTTAATTAACCTCAAATCACCCAATTTTCCTATCATTTTAGGGCTAAAAATTAAATTAAAAATTTCGAAAATTAGTTTTAAAAAAATGGCTTCATAACACTGTTTTACATCATATGAGCATCCTATAAAAAAAAAAAATTTTGAGCTCCAAATTACACTCCTAAGCCTATTTATTTTTCGGTTTAATCATGCTCGATTTTGAGCAATTTGTTAAAAACCCTATAATTGCAGATATAATTAAACTAAATCAATATTTTTCTCTAAATCTATATTCAATAAAACCTCAGAATAATAAGTTTCATAATTTTTTGGGAAAAATAATTAATTTTACAAATTTATTCAAAATCGGGGTAAATAAATGACTAACCGGTTCGAAGTTTTCTGACCGTCCAAGCTCGGTCCAAGGTGGTCGGCCGGTCCAGACGGTAGGTTTTGTGTCAGGTGATGGTGGTGGTTCGGTCCTAAGTGGTGGTGAGTAGTGGGTTTAGTTCACTTGCCCAATCTGCACAGTTTTTTCTTTTTTTTTTTATTTTCTGGATTTTCTCTTGATTTTTTTAGTGTTCTTATTTTTTCCAAATGCTAAATTGACCAAATGACTTCTGAAAATTTTCCCCCTATTTATAGATATTTGTTGTAATTAATATGTATTAATTTGACAAGACTATGCTCAATCTCCTTAGTTTTTGGCTTTTAAGTTGTCTAATTTTTATTGGCTAAATTTTTTTTTTGTAGCTTTGGACCTGCTACGACCTGATCTTGATTCATCTTATCTTCTTCTGATTTTTTCTGATTTTTTCATAATTATTTTATAATTCTCTTTAATTATTTACTTAGTTTTTGGCCAATTTAGGTAATTTCGCGTATTTTTATCTACACGTAAATACATGTGGGATACACGTGAACATTTCTAATTATTATTTTGGTCATTCTAAAATTTTTAGTGTACATATAATCTATCTCTAGTAATTTATTAGTTATTAGATTATACTTTTTGCCTTTTCAGTAATTAGCAATTATTATGCTTAAAATTTGAAAATTTTATAGGCTCCTATTTTACTACTTATTTTCTTAAATTTAAGTTTACGGGGTCATTTTTTCTAATATTCATCTCAATAGTTAATAATTTGGGTTTGATCGGATCCTTTAACTGATCGCCCTAAACCTTGGGTTCTAAGTTCAATCTTACGGTTACTTGGCTTGACTTTAGGGCTTACAGTAGACTATATTGTTATACGGATATCTCGCTAAGGATTTACCTTCTTTGTCCTCTAGATAATTTTCTACAACAAAGGCATTTATCTAAGTGAGTTTATCCCAACTTTCCTCGATACTGTCGGCTAAACTACTAGAAGAGCATGCCGCCTTACTCCTTATTTGTAAGGGAGAAGTAGCCTTAGTTTCTGATGCTTTGGAATCAGAGAGAACAAGTCGGCGGACGATGTCTCAAGCCATACTTGAATGCTTATGAAGATTGGTATCATTGAAGTTGAAGAGCTTGAGAGCAAAGACAAGAAAACAAGAAAATTTGTTTGTGATTTTGAGCAGAAATGAATTCTGATTTTGAAAATTCCTTTAAATACGGTCAACTTATCCTCATAATTGCAAATTTGTTTCTGATGGTAATGATGCGCTGATTAGATAGTGGCGTAGATTGTTGACACATGTTTCGTGATAGAAATCTGATGGTTGACAACCCCCCAATAATTCTTAGGCCTGCGGTGTAATGATGACCAAAGTGACAACTGTCATACCACATACTTTTTGGTTTCTTGAACAGGCGGGAATTTGAACGTTGCAACTTTTCAATTAGGATGTGAATCGTCTTGTTGCCCATCTTGCTTAACATCTAAAGAACTGTACCCTACTCGGCTGCAAGAGCATTTTGTATTACTCCCTTTGTCGAATTCTCAAACACGAGAGTTGGAGGCAAATGTTGATAGTCAGCTTTTGTCTACCCATCTTATTTGTCTATTTGGTTGTTGACAGGTTGTGTAATCTATATTCTTGGCAGATCATCGAGTGATCTACATTCTCGGTACTATGCTGAGTGATACAGATTCATTGTTGATTTGAATTCAAGTTCATGGCACAAACGGTTATTACAAGTACTATTATATTACATAAATGCTTGCTTTCCTTACATTTCAGGGAAGGTGTCTAATCAACAAGTTTTCACGTGTCTCAATAGTTATTTCGATAACTGTTCCTTCAAACATGATAATCTCCTATAAATACAAGAATGAAATTCTGTAAGAGATATCTAACTTCTTTATTTTACCCTTCTCATTCTTGCTTATTGACTTAGGTATTGGAGTGGTCTTACCAGACTGGCCTTGGTACCAAGTATTTTTCTTATCTTTGCATGACATTTTCGACCCCCGAAAATCACTAACAACAATTTCCTTATGAATTTTTAAAAGACACCTATAGATATGATAGTTTACAGGATAATGATTACACAAACAATTCTATGGTCATATTTATATTTTTTTTGTGATCGGTCCAGTTCTTCACCCAATGGTTGATATAATATCAATTAGATTTGAATAATTGAAATCTAGATCTAATGGATATTACATAAATGGATGAAGGGATGAACTGGTTCTATATAAAATATGGACAAGATCGTAAAAAAATCCTTAATGTATGTGTGTGTGTGTGAGGGAGAGAGAGAGAGAGAGAGGGAGAACATTCTTTATGTACTTTAAGGACTTGTTTGGATTGTCTTTTTTTTTTGTCTGTATCTTTTGTGTATTTAATTTGTGTCTAATTTATATCTACTTGAAATTTATTGTTTAGAAAACTACCTTATCTATATGTTGAGCTTGATTTTTTCTTTGTGGTTTTATAAATAAGTCTTCTTTTAAATTGATCAATATTAAACCCTACCTGTTTAATACCAATCTTGAATTAAAGTTTAAAGAAAACTGGTTCTTTTCATCTCTGAGAAAATTTTAGAGTTGCCACCCGATTAGAGTTACGAAACGATTTGGGTCAAAACCAAATGAGCAGATTTGATTTTGATTTAAACATAGGTTTGCGTGGGTAAAAGATCGATTAAAAAAAAGAAGGGTTTTTGAAAACTAGAGAAATGGGTTTGAGGGTTGGATTTTTTAAACCCTTATAAGTACCATCTACATTCTAAATTTCGACTTTAATTTCTAAAAGTGGCCTTTGAAAAACTATCCTATAAAACGAAAATTGATCATCACTTGACTAATCTTTATTAAATTGGATGAAATTGAACTAAGTTGGAAAAAACTAATTTTTTCAATTTTTACTGTCGCCCTATAAATGTCTATGTATCCGCTATTTGGGATCAGATGTACATAGTTCTTTTTGTAAAACTTTAATGTGTCGGATTTGTTTTAATTTTGAAAACACGTCGAGTTTACGTTTTTAAGTAGATTTGATTTTATCAAAAAAGATCTAAAAAGTCCTAAATCCGAGTTTTATTTTTGGAAAGTTTTAGAAAATGTACTAATTTGAAAAGGGATTGTTTACTTTTACTTATTTTAGAAAAAAAAAACCAGATTTTTCTAAGTATCAAAACAATTTTTATCTTATTTTTTTATTATTTTTTTCATTTAAATCTTAACCGAAAATAAAATAATAAAAAACAACAAACTTGAGCTTTTCTATATCTTTTCTCTTTTTCTCTTTCCTCTTCTTTTTCTTTTCTTTTCTTTTCTTCTTCTTTTTTTTCCTCTCTCTTTTCCTTTTTTTTTTTTTTATAATTACAAGTACATGACTAATAAATAAATAGATAAAAAAAGGAGTAGATTGGGTTGGCTTCGGGTCGACTCAGGTTGGCTTCATGTTGTACAGTGAAGAGGGTAATAGCAGCAATGGGGGACGATTTAGCTTAATTTGGCCATCAATTAAAGCGAGAAAAGTGTTTTTTTTTTTTTTTTTGGGGGGGGGGGGGGGAGGGGGTGGGGTGGGGGGGTTTAGATAGGGGATACGTGGGGTAAGATTGATGCCTTGGCGGTTTGGGTTGTTCTTGGTGGTAGTTGGAGGTGGTGGCTTGCGGTAATTGTCGATGATAACACTTGGTGGTTATTGGAAAGGAATAGGATGTTGGGTCTTGGTTTTTTTACCACTATAAAGTTAGTCGTCATCATGGTTTTGAAAGAGGGTATCTAGAGAGAGAGAGAGCGCAGATCACAAAGAGAGAGAGATGATTACTGATAATTCTTGGTCCTTTACTACTTAGTCAAGACCTTATTTATAGTTTGGAGGATTGAATTACACTTGGTAAGTTCTAAAATTTTGAAAACCCCATTAAAAAACGTTACTTGAAATCAAGTTTTTTTTTTGCAAGCTTAATTTTTACCGCGTAAAAGGATGAAATTCGACGATTTTTAGGTTCAATTCATAATATATGTTGTAAACCCCACAACCAGTCACTCAGGGTTCTGATCTGCTGAAAGATCCAATCGAGCCTAAATTATAAGTAAAGTAAGAAATATTAATAAAAATGATCCCGTAAGTTCAATTTAAGAAAATAAGCAATAAAATAAAAGAATATAAAATTTTTAAATTTTAAGTATATAACTCGTTATTTATCGAAAATACGTAAAATGCATTTCGATAATTAACGAATCGCTAGAGATAAATTATATGTATACTAAAAATCATAGAATGACTTAAATAATATTTAGGAATGTTTATTTGCACTACATATGAATTTATATGTAAGTAGAAATATGTGTAATTACTTAAAATACTTGAAATGAGCTAAAATAATACTAAATAATTAAAGAAAATTCATAATTAATTAAGGAAGAATAAAGAAAAACCATAAAAAATAAGGAATGATCTGGATTTGCGTCGTGGTAGTTGGGGAAAATAAGAAAAAAATTAGCCAATTAAATTAGAACAACATAAAAGGCAAATTAGAAGAAGATAAAGTAGTTGTCAAATCAATTTAATGCATAATAATTTCCCTAATGCTCTATAAATAGCAAAAAAATTTCAGAAGCTCATTTGGTTAGTTTGGAGAGTGAGAAAAATAGAGAGAGGCGAAATTGAGACTAAATTAAGGTTTTAGAATAAATCACAAAAAATCTACGCAGTTGGGGTTTCCAAGGAGAATTTAGACCCGACGAGTAGCTGGGAGTGGATGGCTACCACCACTACATGGTAGTGGTAGCGCCCAGGTGGGCCAACACACTCATGGCCACCGACGGTGGCCGGAGCCACCTAAATCGATGAGTTCGATTTTTAGTCTAATTTTGTATAATTTTATAAAAATAGTAAATATTATTAGAAAATTATGAATTTTGTTATTCTAAAATATTTTTGTATTTAGCTTATAGGAAAAATATTATTTTGATGAAAATATGTTCCGTGATATATTCACCTTAAGAAATCATGCAAAACCAAGTATGTTTCGGTTTAGAAAGAAATGATCTTAGGAGTGTAGTTTTGAGTCTAAAATTTTTCTGTAGACTACTTAGATGATATTAAATAGTGCTATGAAGCCCATTTTCAAAAATTAATTTTTAAAATTTTTAAATAAATTTTAGGCTTTAAAATGAGGCATAAAATAGGTAATTTATGGTTAATTAAGTAATTAAATAGTTAATTACTGATTTAGTGAGTAATTATATATTTTAGAATGTTGAAATCGGATGAAGTATGATACTTGTAGCATTTAAGGTGTTAGATGTAATTATCAGGTTAATTATTTAGTAAATAAGTAATAGGAAAAAATAGTAAATTTTAAGTTAATTTTGTAAATTAGAGTAATTAGATGTAAAATCTGATTTAGGATGAATTTGGACATTTTGAAATGATAATTGATGTTGAGAGACGGTAATTAGATTGATAAAAATATTAGATGTGTATTATGTACATAATAATTAATAATACATAATACACAATTATTAGAAATATAATAAATAGAAGATATTATAATAAAAATTGATATTATGATAATAATAGAAATATACAATAAATTTGATAAGAAACTTAACTTAGGATAATTATATGAAAAATGTAAGATTTTTTCATAACGGGGGTGAATTCGTTAATTAAACTAGGATCCAAGTATACCACACGGACTAAAACATTAGTTAGAGACTAAAAACGATATTTAGAATATCCAAAGATAATGCGATTAATTTTACATTATGGGTTAGAATGATTTCTTAGGTGTACATATAAATTTTTAACAAAAAATTGAGTTAAAAAACTAATTTAGAAATCGATGCGAAAACTGAAACAGAACTTAACACGATTAAAAAAGAATTGTAAAAGACTTAAGACCTAGATAATTAGGTATATTAAACCTTAAACAAAAGATAATAATAAGCATTATAGGATAAATCCAACCTATAATAGTTATATGAAAAAAATGAAACTACATTTATATTATAGGGATGATCGACGGTAGCCTGAGCAAGTTGGATCTCGAGTGAATGAGCGAGAAGTCTAGGTAAGTTAGGATTAATACGATGCTATATTTTGGAGGCTTAAGATTATATTTTGTTGTGCTTGTTAGATAGTTGATTGTGTGCATGTATTTGATTATGAGTGATACTATGATTCTGTTTGTTATTTTGGCTTGCATTGCATGAAGTGATCGATTATCCTAAATTGAACTTAACAAAAATATGACTTGTAAACATAAATCGAACCTGTATAAAAACCCATTAGGGGAAACTTAGGATTCTCTGATCAAATACCAACCCTTTCAAAAGGGATAGCACTAGATGGCATAATGGGTCCCTTCTTCGTCCTTAGTCAAACTAAGTGATAGGCGAAGAGGTCGCAGCAAGTGTAAGTCCCATAACCAAACCCTCAAGGTTTCGATCGGCTGAAAAATCCGATCAAACCTAAATTATAAGGTAAAGCTAGAAATATTAGTAAAAATGATCCCGTAAGTTTGAATTTAAGAAAATAAGCAATACAATAAAAGACTATAAAAATTTCAAATTTTAAATATGTAACTCGTTATTTATCGAAAATGCGTAAAATGCATTCCGATAATTAACGAATCGTTAGAGATAAATTATATGTATACTAAAAATAACAGAATGACCTAAATAATATTTAGGAATATTTATTTGTACTATATATGAATTTATATATAGGTATAAATACGCATAATTACTTAAAATACGCGAAATGTGCTAAAATAATACTAAATACTTAAAGAAAATTCATAATTAATTAAGGAAAAATCAAGAAAAATTAGAAAAAATAAAGAAGGATCCAGAATTGGGTCGTGGAAATTAGGGAAAATAAGAAAAAAATCAACCAATTAAATTAGAACAACACAAAAGCCAAAAATTAAGAGATAAGGCAATTGTCTTGTCCAATTTAATGCATAATAATTATCCTAAAGCTCTATAAATAGCAAGAAAAATCCAGAAGCTCATTTGGACAATTAGAAATTAGGGAAAATTAAAGAGAGGTGAAAATTGAGAGAAAAATTCGAGTTAGAAAAAAAAAAGAAAAGAAAAATTGTGCAATTAGGGCTCTTAAAGGAAACCCACACCGGATGAAAAGTTGGGAGTGGACGGCCACCACCACCACATGGTGGTGGTAGCACCCAGGATAACGTTGTGTGATGGCATTTACTTGCACATGCATTGCACCTAATAAGTTGATTGGGAACCTTGTTGTGTTTATGGTATAGTTTTAAGTCCTCCATCCTAACTTACTGAGCTGTGGTTGCTCACATCCCTATAGATGTCATGCAGGTGCTGGCTAAGAAGCGGCAAACAACTACTCTGAAGCTAGCAACTGTTAGATCCTGGGGAGTAAGGAAAAACATTGAAGAATAAACACATATTTTTAAGGTCTAAGTTTTAGAATTATTTCTCATTTCTGAATAATGTAATAACTAAGAAATATATTACGGAGAAATATCGTAAACTTTAATTGCAATAATTGAATTATAGTATATATATATATTTATATTTCCTCACTTGGGATTCAGGGACTCTAAAAGCCTCAAAACTCCGTTCAACTTGGGCTAACCAGTGATCAGCCACATCTGGCCTACCCATCTCCCCCTCAAAATAACAGTTGGCTTTTATAAACTCAGGAAGTTTATTTACCTCTTGAGGTCGCTCTATTCGTTGTTCAACTTCTTGGGGTCTTCTATTTCCCACATTACCACCAGTCATAAGATGTTAAATCAACATTCCTTACTGTCTCATCATCGTATGCATACTGGCAAGTATTTGCCCAATAGGCATATTTTCTTGTGGAGGTGGTGGAGGTAAATCTTGTCTATGTTGTTCTCTTGGTGGTGATGGTGCTCGTGGTGGAGGGTTTTGATTCCCTTCAGTTCCTCCTTGATTACTTCCGTTTCCAGCTTCAGCCATAATCACTTACTAGTTTAACTTATAATCCTGCATTCATATCTATCTATAAGTTATCCCTACTTTTGTTTAGAGAATATTTATAAATAAATAAATGCTTGCAATATGTACTCATATCAAATAGTAATGACAATAGTATTAGAGTCAACGTACTTAGAAATCTAACTTTCACTGTATATTTCATTCAACCTTACATCATTACTATTACAACTTCAACATAAAAGATACAACTCGATAACTTTAAAATACATACATCAAATTTACAACTCGATTACTTCATTCCTTACATAACTTAGTACAGACTCGATCTTTGCAACTGTACAGGACAAAAAGTACATCAACTGGCTACAGCAACTGGCTACAGCAACTTACTTACAGCGTACATCTAACTTGATCCAGAAGCTACAAAATACATCAAAAGTAAAAAAAATAATACATCAAAAGTCAAAATACATCAAAAGATCCCAAAATACATCAGTTTCCATCAAAATCGCTACTGGATCATATCCAAAAATCTACCTACTACACATGTCAGTCATCCCACTAAACTAGTCCTCCTCTGAATCCGTAGCAGCTACGTCATCAAAGGGATCATAATCCATATGGCCTCCAACTGAATGGTCCTCATGCTCACTCTCTGATGCAGAGTCTATATATATTATCTCTGGAGTCTCAGGGATCACAATCACCTCCTGTACTTCATCATCATCCGACTCAACTGGATTACCAGTTCCTACTCCAGCTATCCCGGTGTCTGCAATCACCTGCATGAGCAAAGCATGTAGGTCTACACCAGGTTCATCCTCGTTTTCCTACTCCTCTTCAGGGTCTTCTTCTGGATCTTCTTCTTCTTCTGGGTCCTCCTCAGGGTCTTCCTCTATATGAACTCCATCCTCTTGGGGTTCAACTGGAGGTGGGTTTTCTGGTGGTGGTCCTGGTATCTCAGGTTCAGGTTCAGGACTAAAGTTCAATGGTATCTCTATACCATCCCCAGCAGGCTCGGGAAACTGTGGAAACCAATCAATGATCCCTAGTGGGTACTGTCTAGGAATGTATGGGATGTCAGCAGGGATGTGTGCAATACTGGCAGGGTATGGTCTCCCATCCTCTAACCTAGCAGGAAAATACCGTAAGGGCATCATCAGGGTTATAATTCCCTCCTTCTCCAACCATCTCTGCTCAAAAGCTGCTATACGGTGTATCTATTATACTGAGGGCCTAAACTCGTCTCCATCCATGCCCACTCATCCTTCTAGCTATAGCACATTCGATCATGAAACTTATTGATAATCTCATCAACTATCATAAATATATTCCAATCGGCTAGTTCCATCAGTAACCATTGTAATTTAACCCTATAATCAATGGGAGATACTTCTCCATTCCATCCAAATCGTATCCAACTATGAATCAGTTCTCCCCTTCGACCCTGTAAGTATATTTAAACCAATTAATATTTCCTATGTTAAAGATTAAGGTTAGTTATGTTATACAATCTTTTATCGCCCATTTAGTCTTACCCACTCTCAATATTCCTAAAATATCTATTTCTTTTAAGGTATGACGTTTCAAAGCGAGTTTACTAAAACTACGCTCTGATACCAACCGAGAACTGTTACGCCCCGAAGTCCCAAAGTCGCAACAGTCCCGCCGTGTAAACCATTCTATGATAGTAACTGGCCTCACAGTGCCTACCATAGAGATAATCTACACAAGGCGTCGACGACTCCTCGCTTTGAAGTAAACAGTTCGAGTAATAATTATACTACAATTATGATAATTATCACAAAGTTCTATAAAACATAGATAATTATAAATAAGTCCACAGAGCTTCCCAGGAAGTTTTACATAATAACTACAATTTACTAATTTACAGAATAACTAATAGTCTTCAACCTTTAACTACAAGGTCAGCCTAGTTACACATTTGCGAAATAACTTGATTCTCACACCCCTGGCTTCAAAAAGACTAACCTCTGGATAATTATAGGGCGGCATAGTACTTGAAGTGTTCACAAATCAGAACCTGCAAAAGGATCTATAAGGGTATGAGCAACTAAAGCCCAGTAAGTTGAATTGGAGACTCATGAATGCATACAAGCACAAACAGAGTTATCAAACAATTATTTTCATGCAATGCAACAATCAAGTGTCATCGCACAACGTAGTCCGGTCCGTTGTGAAATCAGAGAAATTTGACCCGCTCCAATCCGGGTTGAGGAGTTCCATGTTATGCAGCAGCTCGCAACCAAACCCAGGCTTGTGCAATGGAGACCTCGCTCCTCCCGCGACTACCTTCGAACCATTGACTCCATCCCCGCCGCGACCTCCTCTCCTGTCACTTAGTTCGACTGAGGATGAAAAAGGGACCGTTTTGCAATCCTGCGCTATCCCTTTCGAAGGGGTCGTTATTTGGTTGGAGAGTCCTATGATCCCCTAACGGGTTGCAATGCATGATATTTTCGGTTATTAGGGTCAACTGAGATTAAATGCCGGTTAGGGTGTTCAACAAGTTCATACCAATTCAATCAGTCACAAAGTCATTCACAGTACAAATTCCAGCACGAATTCAGATACATCAAGCACATGCGCAAACTATTTACAATCACAATCATATACAAGCCTAAGTCTCCGAGTACTACGAAACTAGTACTCTATTACAATAAGCAATAACCCAACTTACTTGAATTTGTTCAATCGCTCGATCCTATAATTGCGAGTTGATTTGTTCCTGAGTGTCCTATAATACAAATAGGTTCTTTTAGTACTTATATTTTATGGATTCTTATTCTAATTTATAATGTAACTCATTTTCCTCATGTATACCTACAACGTATTAATAATTCGTTGTATTTTATTTCGGGGTTCGATTCCTAAACTAGATTCTAGTTTTAATTCTTAAGTCGTAATTAGGCTCGAATCCCAATGTGACATTAATCACATTATGTTTGGGTATTCAAATATTCTATTAGGTTGTAATTTTGGTATTCTAACTATTCGGTACACGTTAACCCTAATTGAGGTATCGGATTTATTCCCGATGTGTAAAAATCTTACATTTTAAGATATTTACTTAAAATTAAATATTATTTCAGATTTATTATTTGTCTGATTTCAATTATAATATTATCTAATAACCTTATTTTTTTTTTAGATTTATTAATTTACATTTTCACATATTACTAATTTATTATATTACTTACCTAATTGCCCTAATTAACCATACTTAGTACCTAAAGGCTAGGATTAAGGTTCCATTGCAGAGATTAACTTCCCTAAACCTCTAATTAAGATCCAAATCAGTAATTAACATCCTAATCACTTAATTAACCCTTAATCACCCAATTTTACCATTATTTTAGGGCTAAAAATTAACTTAAAAGTTTCGAAAATTAATTTTAAAAAAATGGCTTCATAGCACTGTTATACATCAAATGAGCATCCTACAGAAAAATTTTGAACTCCAAACTACATCCCTAAGCCTATTTATTTTCCGATTTACTAATGCTCGGTTTTGAACAATTTGTTAGGGACCCTATATTTCCAGATCTAATTAAACTAAACCAATATTTTTCCCTAAATATACATACAATAAAACCTCAGAATAACAAGTTTCGTAATTTTCTGGACAAAATAAATAATTTTACAAAATTATACAAAAATCGAGTGAATAAATGACTAACCGGTCTGAAGCTTTTGGGCCGTCCAAACCTGGTCCAATGTTGTCGGCCGGTCCAGGCGGTGGGTCTACTGTAGGGTAGTGGTGGTGGTTCGGTCCCAGGTGGTGGTGGGTGGTGGTTTTAGTTCACCTTGCTAATCTGCACAGTTTTCTTTTTCTTTTCTTTTCTTTTCTTTTTTCTGGAATTTCTCTCGATTTTTGTTGTGTTTCGATTTTTCTCAGATCACAAACTAGCCAAATGACTTCTGAGAATTTTTTCCTTATTTATAGACAAATGTGGTAATTAATGTGCATTAATTTGATGGGATTTTTGCCCCATTTCCTTGTTTTAGGCTTTTAGTTTGTCAAATTCTTATTGGTTAATTTTTTCTTTTTAGTCCACGACCTGACCTTGTTGCAGTTATCTTATCCTGATTTTTTTATAATTATTTTGTATTTTTCTTTAATTATTTACTTAGTTTTCGGCCTATTTTAGCAATTACGCGTATTTTTATCTACACGTAAATACATTAGGGTACACGTGAACATTCCTAAATATTATTTTGGTCATTCTAAAATTTTTAGTACACATATAATTTATCTCTAGTAATTTCTTAGTTATTTCATGACACTTTTCGCCTTTTCGGTAATTAGCAGTTATTATGCTTAAAATTTGAAAATTTTATAGTCTCCTATTTTACTACTTACTTTCTTAAATTTAAGTTTACAGGGTCATTTTTACTAATATTCCTCTCAATAGTTTCTAATTTGGGTTTGATCGGATCCTTTAACCGATCGCCCTAAACCTTGGGTTCTAAGTTCAATCCTACGGTTATTTGGCTTGGCTTTAGGGCTTACATTGACTTCACCCTCGCCGCAACCTCCTCTCCCATCACTTAGTTCGACTAAGGATGAAGAAGGGATCGTTTTGCAATCCTACGCTATCCCTTTCGAAAGGGTTGGTATTTGGTTGGAGAATCCTATGATCTCCTAACGGGTTGCAATGCATGACATTTTCGATTATTAGGGTTGAATAAGCTTAAATTCCATTTAAGGTGTTCAAACAATTTCATACCAATTCAATCAGTCATAAAATTACTCACATTACAAATTCAGCATAAATTTAGATACATCAAATATATGCGTAAACTACTTACAATCACAATCATATACAAGCCTAAGTCTCCGAGTACTACAAAATTAGTACTTATTACAATAAGCAATAACTGAACTTACTTGGAATCGCTCGATCCTTTAATCGCGAGCTGATGTATCTCTAGATATCCTATAATACAAATAGGTCTTTTTAGTACTTATAATTTATGGTTTCATATTCTAAGTTATATTTTAACTCATTGTTTTCGTATATAGCTATTATGTCCTAATGATTCTTTGTACTCTATTTTGGGGTTCGAATCCTAAATTAGATTTTAAATTTTGATTTTTAAGCCTTAAATATGCTCGAATCCTAATGTGAAATTAATCACATTAAGCTCGAGTGTCCAGATATCCTATTGGGTCTTAATTTGGTATTCTAAATTATTCGGTACATGCTAACCCTAATTGAGGTGTCAAATCTATTCCCGATGTGTGAAAATCTTACATTTTGAGACATTTACTTAAGATTAAATGTTATTTTAGATTTATTATTATTTTTATTTCTATTATAATATTATCTAAATAACCCTAATTTTTTAGATTTATTAATTTACAATTTCACATATTACTAATTTCTTATATTAATTACCTAATTTCCTAAATTAACCATACTTAATACTCTAAAGGCTAGGATTAGGGTTCCACATCAGAGATTAATATCCTTAAACATCTAATTAATATCTAAATCAGTAATTAACATCTTAATCACCTAATTAACCCTAAATCACCCAATTTTTCCATAATTTTAGGGCTAAAAATTAACTTAAAATTTTCAAAAATTAATTTTAAAAAAATGGCTTCATAGCACTGTTCTATATCATATGAGCATCTTACAAAAAAAAATTGAGCTCTAAACTACACTCCTAAGCTTATTTATTTTCCGTTTTAATCATGCTCGGTTTTGACCAATTTGTTAAGAACTCTATATTTTCAGACATAATTAAACTAAATCAATATTTTTCCCTAAATCTACATACAATAAAACCTCAGAATAGCAAGTTTCATAATTTTCTGGGTAATATAACTAATTTTACAAAATTATTCAAAATCGGGAAATTTAAGAGACTAACCGGTCCGAAGCTTTCTGGCCATCCAAACTCGGTCTAAGGCTGTCGACCGGCCTAGACGGTGGGGCTAGAGTGGTGTAGTGGAGGCAACTTGGTCTTAGGTGGTGGTGAGGTGTGGGTTTCTCTCACTACACAAATTTGCACAATTTCCTTTTCTTTTTTTTTTTTTGGATTTTCTCTCAATTTTTTCAGTTTTCCTATTTTTCCCTAATGCTAAACTGTCCAAATGATTTTTGGAAAATTTTCCCCTATTTATAGACGATTTTTGTAACTATTATGCATTAATTAGACAAGACTTTGCCCAATGTCCTTGATTTTTGGCTTTTATGTTGTCTAATTTTAATTGGTTGATTTTTCTTTTACAGATCTTGACCTGCCACGACCTGATTTGGATTACTCTAGCCTCTTTTGATTTTTTTCTGATTTTTTTCATAATTAATTTGTAATTTTCTTTAATTATTTACTTAGTTTTTGGCTAATTTAGGTAATTTCGCGTATATTTATCTACACGTAAATACATGTGGGGTACATGTGAACATTCCTAATTATTATTTTGGTCATTCTAAAATTTTTAGTATACATATAATCTATCTTTAGTAATTTATTAGTTATTAGATTACAGTTTTCGCCTTTTCGGTAATTAGTACTTGTTATGCTTAAAATTTGAAAATTTTATAGTCTCCTATTTTATTATTTATTTTCTTAAATTCAAGTTTACGGGGTCATTTTCACTAATATTTCTCTCAATAGTTTAGAATTTGGGTTTGATCGGATCCATTAACCGATCGTCCTAAACCTTAGTTTCTAAGTTCAAGCCTACGGTCATTTGTCTTAGCTTTAGGGCTTACATTAACGGTAACTCCTTAACCCGGATTAGAGTAGGCGCAATTTCTCTAATCTCACGACAAGTCGGACAACATAGTGTGATGGTATTTGCTTAAATATGCATTACACCAAATAATTTGGTTTAACCTTGTTTGTGTTTGTTGTGTAGTTTTAAGTTCTCCATCCTAACTTATCGAGCTGTGGTTGCTCGCATCTCTATAGACGTCGTACAGGTGCTAGCTAAGAAGCAGCTTACAACTACTCTGAAGTTAGCAACTGCTGGATCTTAGGGAATGAGGAAAAATATTTGAAGAACAAACATATATTTTTAAGGTCTAAGCTTTTATTTTAGAATTTTTCATTTTTGAATAACGTAATAACTAGGAAATATATTACTGTGAAACGTTGTATACGTTAATTGTAATAATTGAATTATAGTGTAAATATATATTTTCTCACTTTCTTAGGTAAATGATTTATTTAAATTACAAACTGTTTACTTTAAAGCGGGTTAGTCGTGGACGCCTTGTGTAGATTAAGTCTAGGATAGCGGTTATAAGGACAACTTCTATCTTAGAATGGTTTACATGATAGGCTTGTTACGACTCTGCTATTTCGGGGCATGACATCTGTTACATCTCGAAGTCACGAAGTCACAAAGTTGCAACAGTCCCATTGTATAAACAATTCTATGATAGTAACTGGCCTCATAATATCTACCATAGACATGATCTACACAAGGCATCAACTACTCTTCGCTTTGAAGTAAACAGTTCAGTTAAGTATTTAGCTAAAGTTATAGTAATTATTGAGAATTTTTAGGTTAACATACATAATTACATGTATATTTTATAGAACTTCTTAGGAAATTCTACATTAACATAACAGTCCACTAATTTACATAACAACTATCAATATTTCATTCTTAAGCTATTAAGGAGACTCTAGCTATACATCCATTACTAGGCGAATCGATCCTCACAACCCAGGCTTCAAAAAAACTAACATCTGGATAGTTGTAGGGCAGTATAATACTCAAAGTGTTTAAAAATCAGAACCTACAAAAGGATCTATACGGGTATGAGCAACTACAGCTTAGTAAGTTGAATTGAAGACTCATGAATGTATACAAACATAAAAAAGACTATCAAGCAATTATTTTTATGCAATGCAACAAGTAAGTGTCATCACATAACGAAGTCCAGTTCGTTCCGAAATCAGAGAAATTTCACTCGCTCTAATCCAGGTTAAGGAGTTTTCATGTTATACAACAGCTTACAACCAAACCCAAGTTTGTGCAATGGAGACACTGCTCCTCCTAAAATTATCCTTCGAACCAATGCCCTCATCCTCACTGCAAACTCCTCTCTTGTCACTTAGTTCGGCTAAGGATGAGGAAAAGACCAATTTGCTATCCAACGCTATCTTTATCGAAGGTATCGGTGTTTGGTTGGAGAATCCTAATGATCCCTTAAAGGGTTACAATGCTTGACAATTTAGGGCATTAGAGTTGAATAAGATTAAATTCCATTTAGGGTGTTCAGACAGTTTCACACCAATCCAGTGATAATACATAATCAATCATAACACAAATTTTAACACGTAATCAGATACTCAAACATATGCATAAACTACTTACAATCATAATCATATACAATCCTAAGTCTTTGAGTACCATAAAATAGTACTCCAATATAATAAATAATAACTCAACTTACTTGGAATTTTCAGTCCCTCAATCGTTTAATTGTAAGTTGGTCCATCTCCAGATATCCTATAATACAAATATGTCTTTTTAGTACTTATACTTTGATGATTTATATTCTAAGTTATAATTTAACTCATTTCTCTATGTATATCGATTATTTACTAATAATTCATTCTACCTTATTTCGAGGTTCAATTTCTAAATTAGATTCCAGTTTTAATTCTATATTATCTCTGACTACGAGGAATCCTAAATATGCCCGAATCCAAATGTAAAATTAATCACATTAAGCTCGAGTATTCTAATATCACATTAGGTCTTAATTTAGTGTTTTAAACTATTCGGTACACTTTAATCCTAATTGGGGTACTGGATTTACTTTTGATGTGAGAAAATCTTACATTTTTTATATAATCACTTAAAATTAAATTTTGTTTCAGATTTATTATGTACTAATTTTTATTATTATATTATCTAAATGAACCTAATTTTTAAAATTTATTAAATTTCTAATTTCACATATTCCTAATTTCTTACAATTACTACATAAATCCTATATTAATTACACTTAACACTCCAAAGACTGGGATTAGGTTTCCACATCAGAGATTAACATCCTTAAACATCTAATTACCATCTAAATCAGTAATTAATCACCTAATTTTTCCATCATTTTAGGGCTAAAAAATTATTTAAAATTTTCAAAAATTAAATTTAAAAAAAAGGCTTCATAAATTGAGTTTCAAAATACAGTCCTAAGCGTATTTATTTCTAATTCTAATTATGTTCGGTTTTACTTAATTTCTTAAAAACCCTATATTTATAGATGTGATTAAACTTAATCACTATTTTTCCCCAAATCTACATACAATAAAACTCTAAATAATAAATTTCATAATTTTCTGGGGAAAATAAATAATTTTAAGAAATTGTATAAAATCGAAGCAGATGTGAGACTTACCAGGTCAATGGCTTTTGGGCCTTCAACACCAGTTCAAGTATATCGGCTGAGCCAGGCGATGGGTCTAGAGTAGGGTAGTGGTTGTGGTTCGGTTCTAGGTGGTGGTGATGTGTAGGTTTGGTTCATAAGTCCCTATTGCACAAATTTACTTAAGAATTTTCTAAACCCTAATTTTTTTCCCTAAATTTTGGTGCTCTCAATTTTTTCTAACTTCTAACTATCCAAATGAGTTCTGTAATTTTTCTTGCTATTTATAGAGCTTTGTAGTAATTATTATACATTTAATTGAATAAGACATTGCTCAAATCTCTTCAATTTTGCCTTTTGTGTTGCTTGTTTTTTATTGGTTAATTTTTCTTCTTCGATTCCTAACCTGCCATGACTAAATCTAAGTCATTCCTTATTCCTTTGATTTTTTTTATTTTTTTCTTAATTATTTAATAATTTTCTAACTAATTTAAGTAATTTCATGTATTTTTATGTACACGTAAATACATGTGGGGTACATGTAAATATTTCTAATTATTATCTAGGTCATTCTATGATTTTTAGTATATATATAATCAATCTCTAGTAATTTATTAGTTATTAGATTACACTTTTTACCTTTTCGATAATTAACAAGTATTATACTTAAAATTTGAAAATTTTATAGTCTCTTATTTTATTACTTATTTTCTTAAATTCAAGTTTAAGAGGTCATTTTTATTAATATATCTATCTATAATTTATAATTTAGATTTGATCAGATCCTTTAACCGAATATCCTAAACTTTATATACTAAATTTGATCCCATGGTTACTTGACTTAACTTTAGGGCTTACAATATCTTGAGTTTATGTTGAATTTATATATTTAATTAAGTGAAATTTGGCCAAAAACACATATTAATCAAGTTAGCAAGTGAGGGGATCGCATAAGAAAATTTTCTTTCTTCATACTATAAATGCTGAAATTTGGAGAAGAAAGTAAGGGGCACATGTCATGTGCCAGGCATGTGCCACACGCCTCCATGCACATATGCTTTAGAAAAAAAATGGGCACGTTGTATCCAATTAGGGCTTCATACCCTCTATTAAATTGTGGAATAGAACTTGGTCCTCACCAAATTATTATTATTTTTTTTCATTTCCAAATGAAAAAGGTACTTTGTGCTTAACAAGATTCAAACCCCATATCTTTAAGTTAAATCTAATGCAAGTTTAAGCGCTCATCCATTGGATCGTTAGTTTGTGCCTTATTTATATATGCAGTTAAGATTAATTTAGTCTAGATTATATGTAAATCTAAGCCCATGCTTAGTAGTTATCTCCTAAAAATACTTAAATTTAAACTATTTTTATTACATTTTAGCATTATTTTCTAAATTTCCTTAAAATCTTATATTTTGTGTGACTTTTCAAATTTTCCTTTTTTTGTACTTTTTCTAAATTTTCTTATATTTTATTTTATTTTTCTTAAATTAGGGCCCTTTACCTTAATTAAAAAATAAAAAAGGAAAGCAAAAATGGGGTGTTTATACTGTATTTGTTTCATAATTACGATGAAAATAGTGATTAGAATGTTAGAATCAAAAAATGAAAATTAGTGTACTTTTAAGAGAAAGATTTTGAAAAAATATATATTATATACATTTAGAATCATTATTTTAATTTGATACTTTTAAAATAATATATTTTTGATATCTTATTTTTACTAAACATAAAAATTCGAATAGATAATAATAAGATATCGATAAAACGAAAAACAAATTAACCAAGGAGAGCCTAAAAAAAGGGGACACGTTTAGATTTTCTACGGCCGCTAAAAACCCTAATTCGCTATCAATCCAGTACCAAAGGAGATTCCTGGTTCGTTGTTCACGGACTCATCAAACATATCCATGCGTAGGTGTTGTCATTGTCGATTGTCTTTTTGGCCAGCCAAATACTAGAGGCCATGTTATGCACATGTTCTTACTGGAGGACTGTCTGTACTAAATTCAAACAGAGCTTTCTTAGCTTGCTCGAAGGTGTTCAAAATCGGTAGGGACGTTACCGACCAGATATTTCAAGGGTTGATAGGTATAGACCCCCAACATAGACAAAAAAAAAAAAAAAAAAAAAAAGAAGAAGAAGATATATATGAGCATAGGATGGAGAACAATTCACTATAACTTCTGGAGGGTACAACCACAATTAACAAGACAGAGATTACGAAATTGTGAAGCCCCTGTAAGTTTAGCTAGTTGATAGTTCCAGTCCGATAACTTAATCATAATAAAACCGATTACCATCTTTATTTTAGCTCGTAATATTATATGGACCTATGAGATGTATTTGAGACATATCTGGAGGGTAGATTCCATATACACATGAATCTGAAGTGTATTTGAAAATCTTACGAAGACATCCATAATATTCTATATTCCAACTATAGAAAATGAGCTTACAAACATAATGTTAGTAATCAGGATGAGGAAACTTAAAATACAAATATATAATTCCAAAATATTTTATCTAGGTTATACGTAAAATTTTTATAATAAAAATGCTACAGTTTAAATAAATAAGGATTTTTGGTATACTGCTCGTTGATGACTCCAAACCAACCTTTTTAATTCCTTCAAGGTATGGTAAAGTTTCAAATCAAACTCCATTTACTCTCTCCTCCACTTTATAGTTATGGACTTCCATAGCCATTTTCTCTCTCTCCCAAAGCTTCCTCAGGAAATAAAACCTCTCACCACTTCAATTTCTTATATCTTCTTTGTTCTTTATCTAAATAAAAAATAGCTTACGAAGAGTACTTCACAATACACTAGTTACTAGTTTAATTGGTAAAAATTTAGTTTTAGTTTTCAATGGAATCGGAAATGAATGAAAAACCTTTCGTTTCCAAGTTTCTATCATAAACTTTATGTAGAACTTAATACCGGTTGACTTTTAAGTAAAATAGATTAATCCGTTACCCGAAATGGAAAGAGAGAAGGTAACTTACTAACTTTCTACAGTAAGTTACTTTGATCAGCGTTATAGTAACACTATATTATTAGTATTATTATAGAAAAATTTGTTTAGTAACAAATATTTTAGTAATCTTATTCTTCATGTTTTTTAGATGAAAAAATTGTCTTCTAGTAACTCCTAGATGACTATTTTGAGTCATACGTATAGGACTAAGGTAAATGAGAAATTCAATTAATTACTAGAATATTTGCTTTTGATTATTGTCTTATTAATGTAACAAGCATGCTATGATGATAGTTTGATGTTGTGAATTCATGTTTTTGTCATGAAAGTGAATTTCGTGGTGATTTTATGCAAGTAAGAAAGTTACAAAAGGTTATAATTTGAAAACGATATCTATCAATATTTGAAACGGTCTTCTAGCTATGGGCATATTAAAGCCACCGATGGGCTAGTTGACAATTATCACATCTATTGATAAGGCATTTTGGGATATGGGCTCCTCAATTTCGTCCCGACCTTTTTAAGCTCACTCCTAATGACAACTCACCTTTGGTCTAAGCGTAGAACACGGCTTGTCCAACTATGGTAAGTCTCTATTAACTAGAAGACTTCGGATAAGGTTAAAAGATTAAGTCAACAATCACTTTCTACTTATTCAAATTATATCGGACACCATGATCCTACTCTCCAACACTTGAAGAAGTGGCAGCGAAAGTGGCTTTGCTCATTAATTCCTCTACAACTATTGGCACCACTCCTTTATAAATACAAAACTATCATTCAATAGTAAACTACTTAATAACTTTGCATAGCTGAGCCTACCTATTGCTCTCAAACATTCATATTCTCCAAACACTTGATTGACTTAAATATCGGAGTGATTACGCCAAACAACATATTAATGCCCCTCATTATGTTCTATTTTGCAGGCTTTCATACTCGCATGAAGTCTAATTTATAGTGTCAAAGATCTTGAGACAATAACATCAATCAACTGCCCTCCTTTCACCAACGCCAATGCAATATACCCCTTAGGCTTATTTTATTTCTATCTTGATTGTCTCTCCTTTCTCCCTTGTGAACTCTTAAGTGAAATCTATATTAAAAGTATTACAAATGAATAATTACCTAATATGAGTATAGTTAACGTTCGCTTGAACTCGAGACTATATTAAAAGTATTATGAGTCTTACAGTTGTGACAACTATGAGGAAAGCAAGATTCGAACCTTGGTCTATCACTCTTATGGTTGCAATAATTCAACCCTTTTATGATACCAAAACCCTAAAATAATTTATCCATATGCAAATCTTTCCCATCTCAAAACTACATAATACTTGTTGTAACTCTTGGGCCATAACATTAGCATTTCACGTGATTAATTCAACAAAATCCACGAATTGAGTTAAAATATTTATGTGATGAGTACTTGATGTTTAAAGGCATAATTGGCTATTTAGTATGATTGTGGTACTTGAACGTTGTAACCAAAATATCTATGCTTCTTGATATTTTCTAGATTATGATTGAATTGTATTATATTGATTGATGACCAATTACACTAAAATCGATCACACATTGTATGACCTTCCCCTATATTACTAAAGGCTAGCTGTTATATGATAGACGGAAAGAATTTACTTAATGAGTGAAATTTCGTTTTGCCATGCTTGAGCTAAATGACTTGGGGATCGTTGTATGATTGATGAAGATTGGAGTTCCCACTTTACCGTTTAAGGTTTGCAAACTTCTTATGAGAAATTGTGCTAAGAGAAATAATTGATCATATGATTGAAATATTAGAAATGTGATAGAGATAACTTCGGACGATTCCTAAGCACTGACGGCAATAATTGAATCCTTAACCCAAAATTAAGGAAGGCTTCATACCCTATATTTCATGTTAGTTATTGAAAGAATGTGTATGATACTTGCATTGTATATGGTTGGCAACTTACTTAATCTTGCTTGTCTAAATGTTGTAACGAGAGTATTGTATTCTTGTCTCATTGAGCGGTGGTTGCTTACTCACTCATAATGTAATTTATCTTATAAGACCTTGGAATATACAACTTCCAACAGAATTACTAAGGTAAGCTTTAGGTTTCATTATACGGGAATGATGATTGTGAGGTAGTGATAGGAGCTACCAAGCCACCTAGTGTAGTTTATCTTTTGTATTGTCTTGCAATCAAACACTTAACCTTCTAGCCCTTTTTGCGATCAGGATGAGGTTATGTGAGGCATCTCTTTAGGTTAAGACTCTTGATGCAAGTAAACTTTATATCATGACCATATATTTGATGACCCTTTAGTATGAGCATCATTTTCCCTTTTATATGTGTAATGGTTATAGACGCTTCACAAGTGTTACATAGTTGGTACAGCACTCATGGCAAATCAATGACGTACTTAGACAATTCTCAATAAGTGAAACATCATGTAGAAAGTGATTATAGACGCACTTGGATTGAAATTGCCTCTTGAAGATCAATGACTTGTCATATCTATTGAGAAAGTGTTATATGTGGGTGTTTTGAAATAATTTGCACTGAAATCACCTCTTGAAGAGTACCACCTGTATAACACTTGTCATATCTATTGAATGTTAAGAATACTTCTTAGTAATATCATTATATATGTATTATAATTTATAATAATTAGTGTAATTTTTTTAAAAAGAAAATTCTAATAGTATATAAAAGAGGATAGATCTACCCTCCTTGTGGTTCTGTGTCTATCCCCATTATAACGTTTATAATTCATTTAACAATCTATGTAAAGAAATTTTAGGATCTAATATGTTCTGATAATTAGTAAAGGATTAATACTTTCCAGTCCATGATGGGATATGACTACCTTATTTTAGAATAAGCGATCCATTTTCCTCCAAATACTTGAGTATATGAGCAAGCATTTCATCACTTATAATAAGCAAAGAAAAAACAGAGAAAAAGAGTTGTTGCTTGATTTTGCTTATGATGTACACAATTTATACAAATATTAATGTCATATAAAAAATAACATATCACATATAAATGTACACATTTGCCTAAAAATTACTAGTATATAATAATGTAACATTATGCATCAAGTAATAACACTATTTTTTTTTAACAACCTATATTTAAAACGAATCAAAACAAGTAAAATTAATATATTTTCCTATATTAATGTCTAAAGAGAGAAAGGATAATAGCACACCGATTGTCACCTCGTTTCCAAAAAACTTCTTACAATATAAACCTATATTATACAACAACTCCGATTCTATAATTAATTAGTCAAAAAATAAACCTAAATTATTGATTTGGTTGATTGTTTTCTCGAATGGGTGAAGGGAGAGAAAGAATTTTCAAATCTATGTGCATACAAATAGAGAAGAAGAAATGCTTGGTGGATATAAATGCTAGTGAAAATTGTTTTTTGAATAGGTGATTTGAAGTACGGTATTTTTGAGATTATTTTTCTATATATTGCATTTTTGTAATTTTTTTTTTTTTTTTGCATATTTTTTCCTTTTTCCCTCAAAGGAATAACCTTTATGATACATCTAACTTTTAAATTTAAAATATTAATTATATACTTATTTTTCTAATAAAAATCTATTTGGTTAACTTTAGAAAAGGTATGTGGGGGGGGGAACCTAAAGGATGGAGAAGCGTCTGAAATCCTCAAGTGAATTAGGTTGTGTGGTTGTTTTTGGAACATTTTTCACTAGATATGGGTGGGTCGTGGATCCATTTTCTAGGACCCATAAATTTTCTTTCTTTCCTTTTTTTTTTTTGGGGGGGATGGGATGGAAATACTTTTCCTATTCACGTTAATAGTTTTTACATTTTTCTTATTTAATTTTTAAAAATAATTAAAACTGGCCTGCGTCCATTTAAAATTTTCCTCTTTGTACATTCCCCTCTTTCCAACCCAACCCAACCACCCCCCCCCCCCCCCCCCCCCCCCCCCCCCAAAAAAAAAATAAATAAATGAAAAACATGCTAAGTAGAATCTGTGCATAGCTACGAGATAATGAACTCATTCAATTTCTCATTCTAGATGTTAAAAAGTCTCTTAATAAGCACTATTATGGCGTAATAAATAATGGTGAATAAACACTGTAGCTCGTCTTTAAATCAGTATAATTAGAATTCATTGAGTGCACTTTCACATTGAGATAATAGAGAAAATAAAATAATTATTTTTAGAATACTTCTCATTAGCTTATTTACTTATAAATTGGTCCAGGATTTTTTATTGTCAATGACCTTTCAAGTTTCTCTTTAAAGGAAATAATTATTACCTCATGAATTTTTTTTTTTTTATAGAGGAAAAAAGGTTTAATTGATAGACAATTATATCCTTAATCTATGAGAAAAGTTAATTAACTTTTGGTTATTTTAAAAAAAAAAACTAAATAAGAATACATTAGTATTTTTATATTCCTAATTTAATATTATAATTAATGAGTTGAAATAAGTACCGAAATGATTATTCCCTATAACAAAAAAAAATACTTAAAATACTTTAATTTTCATTTATAGTCTATACTTTGTTTATTATAGCCATAAGCTGTATGTAATCTATACTTCGTTTGTTTATTATTATTTTGCCAGCAACTTTTCATACTACAAGCAAGCATCCTTTGAAGTTTGAGGAAAATGAACCGAGACTAATGCTACATTTATTTATCAGTACAACACTTCAATGTTAAGAAAAAGAAAAGAGAAAATGGAAAAGAGAAAAAAGAAAGCAAAACAAATGCGTAAATTGCGTTTGCCGGGAGTCGAACCCGGGTCTATTGCTTGGAAGGCAATTATCCTAACCGTTGGACTACAAACGCTTTGTTGGTAATTTGACCAAAAATATAATTTTTATTATAATTATTTACTCGTGCCATTAACTTTTCATTTGACGGGTAATATCTTTCCTAGTTTAATTAACTATAATACCTCTTGCCCAGCATTTCCATTATTTTCCTAATAAACTCAACGGCCTTGACTTTGATTTTTTGTTTTTTAATTTTTGCAGTGATAGTATGTTGATTCAACTTATAAATATTCATTTGATACTGAACTATACGTTCTAAAACTCTTATAATATTTTTTGCAAAATAACCGATACAGTACAACTAATATAATCTCATTAAAACAATTAAAATAAATGAGAAGGCCACCCATATTCAATAATCTCGTCTACCCCTTACTGAATTCTTTTACATTGCTAGTTTTGAAATTTTTTACTTGTAATTAATTTATTAATCTTTTACTTTTTTCAGCATGACATTATAAAATGTGAAAATATTCATATATCAACAATGAATTGCTTTGCAATGCTCATTGTTAATTGCAAACAAAATATTTTTCTATGAAAAAAAAAAAAGCTTACTCTCTCGAAGTGAAATTTAATACACAATTCATCAAAGGAAATTATATGAATCCACATAGCCAAAATGGATAATTAAATTATGCGACTTGATCTCTCTTTTTAGCTTTGTAAGCATGAGCTAATAAAACTTCAGCATAACATGATGCATTGATAGGAATTGGATCTTGAAACCACCTATGTCAAGTTGGAAATTGATTGGAAACATTTTAAATCCATCGAGGAGCATACAATTGGAGTATGGAAGTAAGAAGAAGTCCAAATTAGGATCTAAAGGAGTTGGTCGGACAATAAAACCAAGTAACAAGCATATTGGTATGAATTAGCCGGTCGGTTTCAAGAGTTCCAATCACCGGCCAGCCAACACCTATCATAATTGGCTTGATGGTTCCATGTTTAACCTGAAGCCAACTTATTTTTCTTACTTTTATTTGTGCTTTTATACTTTAATTATTTACTAAATGCCATTACACTATGATTATTATAAATATTCTCTTTTCTCATTTGTAAAAAACATCTTTTTACATCTAAAAACCCTATTATCAATTTCTTTTAATTAGGACTAAATCTAATAGCACTTTTCATATAATTGAATCTTATCCATTAATTCCAATTAATTGGTTGTGGCGATTCCTTCATTAGGTAGGTTATCTTCGAAAGTAATATCATAGTTAACCTAATTGAATCATTGTATTCCACACTTTTTGGGTAATATTGGACTAGGAACTACAACACTTTATAGTATGATTACTATTTCCACTTCATAATCATCTCTTATTCTCCCCACTTTATTATCTAATATTATGATTTGTCTCAATGTGAAATCCCTAAAGAACATACATTACTTTATACACTAATGAGCATACCAATTGTTCATTGCAAGTAAGACACATCATTGTAGTATTAGGATAAAGATTTGACACGTATAGTATTTTGAAATTTGCATTATCATCTCTCCACTAATTTTAGTTAGAAAGGCTGAAGGTTTATGTAGTTGACATTGTGGTGTGTGGGTAAGGTTAACATTGGAGAAGTGTTTGTGTAATTGATTATTTAGGGTCCCTTATTGTTGATTCTTGACCGTCATTTGATATTGTTGATGGCTATGAGGCGTGTTAGAAGGTGTTTTGTGTTATGTTGTAAGGTTGTTTGATCATTATAATGGTGTTTTTTGAAGTTCCTGAGTAAAAGTTTCTATAATTAAAAGTATAGAGATTAGTGATGATAATAGCAACATCTATATAGGTAGGAGGAACAATGATAATAATAGTAATAGGAGAAGAAAGAATGAGGAAGGTACATTCACTGATAACCAAGTTATAGTTCTAACAAAGATGTTTTAAGGCATGATGAATCATCAAAAGGAGTTGATGCAAGGTATAATACAAAATATAAATAATCATTCAACTCATTAAATGCAATGCAGATTGAGTTGGAGGTGGTAAAAGACAAGTTTAATATTGTGACGACCTTAAGAATAATGATAAGGTAAATGAGGATGAAGGAGATAACATTGATGGAGGCTTAACAATTACTAGAAGTCAACAATTGAGAGGAGTTAAAAATATGATTGTCGACATTGAAATTTGATGGGCATGGAACTCTAGATGATTATTATGATTGAGAGAGTCAAGTTGAATGGTTATTTGATTATGGTGAATATTACAGGCGTACTAAGGTAAAGATGGCATCTTTAGAGTTCTCAAGTTACACATCATTATGGTGGAAGCAACTTAGAGAATATATGAGGGAGGATGGTGAAGAGAAAGTTGCCACTAAGAACTTAATGAAGAGGTTAATGAGAAAGTAGTTTCCGCCATCATATTATAAGCAGGGATTGTTTTCTTAGATGGACACCTTGAGACATGAAAGCATGATAGTAGCTCAATACGCTCAAGAATTAGAAACTTTGTTACTAAGTTATGACCATAAGGAACCTATTGAGTGGATCATTTCTAGATTTATCATTGGTTTAAGGTATGAAATAGCTAATGTTGTTGAAGTGCTACAATATTCTATCTTAGATGATGTGGTGAAACTAGCATTAGAATTGAGAATAAGACTAGGTCTCCGCGTTATGGTGACCACTAAGTTAAAGAGAAACCAAAAGAAGAAATAAAGTCTATGGAGTTGGAGCACAAAGAGTTCAAAAATTACATCTAGTAACTATGCTACTAATCAATACAAGATACAAGGCCAAGAGTAGGGTACTCGAAGGAAGAGGTCCACTAAAGTAAAGTGCTTGAAAAGTCAATGCTTAGGGCATATCGCATCAAAGCATATAAATAGGCAAAACATGATAATTAAGACTCCATTAGCAGAGTTGGAAGTAATAAGTGAAGAAGAAAAGGAAGATGCAATAGTGGCATTAGAGGAGTAGGTAAAGGAATTCGAGGCAGATGATGTTTATCATGAAATAGGCAACGAGGTAGACGAGAAAATGACGCCTATTGCTATTAGTCAGTCTTTTGAGAGTACACTACTAATTGATGCAGCTCAAAGAGAAAATCTTGTATTCACTTAATGTCTTGTGAAGAATAAAACTTGTCCTATGGTGAATGATAGTGGTACCTGCACAAAAGTAGCATCTACAACCTTCATTCATGCACAAAGATTGAAACTGGCACCATATCCACATCCTTATACCTTGTATGGGTTTAAGAGAAGGGTAAGCTAGATGTCAATAAGCAGGTTCTCATTTCACTTAAGCTTGGAGGTTATGTGGAAGAATTATTATGTGATGTTGTGATTACAAGGTTGCTCACATTGTTTTGAGTAGGCCTTGAATGTAGAACAGGAGAGTTATATATGATGAGTTTAAAAATGTTTTTACTTTTACAAAAGATGGGGAACAGGTTATTCTAACATTGGAAAGTCGTGAGGAGATTAACCAAGATCATATTGCTGGAGGAAGACCGAAGGAAGGGAACCAAAGCTTATTTGCATGGTGATCGAAGAAACCACGGATTCGAGGGTGAATCCTTTGCAATCCTGAGCGGACGTCTTGAAACCACATTTTTCAAGCCAGAGAGTGACTAGAAGCATTCTACATTCACCATGGATGGAGTCTGCAACCGAACTATAAAAGCAAGAACAAACTAGGAGCTAAAAGAGTTGATCGGACGGCACAACGTAGCAGTTGGTCTACTGGTGTTCGATAGAAGGAAAGCAGAAAGCTTGCTTGAAGGCAGGGATTGCTAGCTTGCCGGTGCCAAAATGAACCAATCCGTCGATGTCAAAATGATTCAGCTGCCAGTTCTAAGAGTTTCAATCAACATCCAGCTGGTTCCTATTATAAATGGCCTGATTGTTCCAAGTTTAACTTGACAACAGCTTACTTTCTTACGTTTATTTGTGTTTTTATGCTTTGATAATTTGTTAGAACGCCATTACACTAGGGTTACTATAAATATTCTCTTTTCTCATTTGTAAAGAATATTTATTTACATCTAAAAACCCTACAATCAAGTTCTCTCAATTGGGACTAAATCTAGCAGCACTTTTGCTATAATTGAATCTTATTAATCGATTCTTTTTAATTGGTTGCAACGATTCCTTCATTAATTAGGTCATCTTCGTGAATAATATCGTGGTTTACCTAATTTATGGGTGACATCTGATTAGGAACTACAACCCTTCATGGTATCATTATCGATTCTACTTCATAATCACCTCTTATTCTCCCCACTTTATTATCTAATATCGTGATTTCTCCCAAAAACACATATCAAATCCTCAAAGAACACATCACATTACACCCTAATAAGGATATCCATCGTCCATTGCAAGCCAGGCACATCATGCACTCACATACAACCCAATTGGGTAGGTTTAGAACAGTTTTCATAACATCAAGACCTCAAATATCTGGTTAATTGCCCCAAAACTAAATCTCAAACGTATACGATTCGAAACATACCCGATAGCTTAGGGTTCTTGAAACCAAAGCAAATTGTAACATGGAAAATTGAAGAAATTCCAACCTCACTTCATTATAACTGTCCGTTGCAATCAATCTATATACAGGAAAAGTAAATCGCTATGAATCAAACCCACTAATTTATAGTTTGCAGGGTGGGGAAGGAAAAGGGGAAAAAAAAAAAAAAAAAAAAAGAAGGAAGAAAAAGATTAGCTGACAAGGTTCGGATTAATCTTGCAGCCCAAATTGTAAATATGCTAAATAGCCACTAACACCTACCTTCTTTTGCTTAAATAACCAATCAGTTCTAAGCTTGCAAAAGGCTGAAAAGAAAAATGCTAAATTATATATTCATACTCCAGTAATATACAAGCTAGCTGCAAAAACAATATCCCGCTTTATGGCATTGGATGCTGTTTCCATTTTTTTGTATAGAGCAGAATTACCCATGATTGCTGCAGCATTTTTGAATTCACGGCATGTCTCGTCCAGTCTAACAATTGTTCGCACTATTAACCCTTCTGGGACATCTGTGAGATCACAAATATCTGCAAAAGGAGTGCCCTAGAAAGAGAGAGAACCTGAGTCAATTAGTAGATCAAACAATCTGAAATTGATCGAGTTAAAAGAGAGGAGATGACCTTTGCCCATTCATAAACCACTTCAACAAGTCCAAATTTCAGATTCTCCGCAGCATACTCTTCAGGATTTATCTGTAAGTTGAAGTGGGTCTGCAGCTTCCCAAGCCTAATTGCAGTTTCATATAATCTGGACAAGAAATTTATAAAGTATGAAAAGTGATGTAGCAAAAACTAGCCAGTCAAGAGACTAAAGCAGCATCTTGAAGAATCATATCCAAAGCTTTGACAATAATGATCCAAGGCTAATCAATTACATAGCTCGTTCGATGCTAAAACGTATATTCGATACACTTCCAGAAGATAACAATTTCTAGAGAAAAATTCATGAAATTAGGGATCCTAATCATTTCTTCTTCTTCTTCTTCCTTTCTCCTTTTTCTTCTTCCTGTTTTATTTTTCTCTTTCTTTTTGGGGTTTAGGGAAGTCAATAATTCAAGTAAAGAGGAATTTATGTATAATTGTATAAAGTGGGAAAGGGAAAGATTATGGCAAATTCTAGTCTAGTAAAATAACAAAGAGTTTAAAGAAAAAAAAAAAGAAAGAAAACCAAAGTGAACCAAACTTAAGTAGATACACAGAGATTTATGTATGCTATTATGAGTAATATCACAACTATCTTATTTCAAATTTTAAGCTTTTAGATAAGGTGATTATAGTATTAGTCATAACATTAAATCAGAGTTAAAACCCTTATATTGTTGATGAACCCTATCTAATTAAATTGTCCATTTATTGGATCTTAGCTAAAATACAACTCACAAATAAGGAAGGGTGTTACATAATAAATATAATAGTTCATACCATATCTATAAGGTTAAGTTTCTATATAAGATAATCATGGTACTCTTTATAACATATTTAGCTAAGGCTATCTCATAGGGTAGTGGGCCACATAGCTAAGGTTAAGTTTTTAGAGAAGATAATCATGATACTACTTATAACATAAGTCAGGATTTGTTTAGCCAGGGCTATCATATAGGGTTGTGGGCCACAAGTTGAGTTAACAAGTAGTGTCTAGCTAAGTGACAACAGGAGGCCAACTCAAGGCTAAGACCACCTCGGTCTACACTTGAGAGGAGAAAACCAAAAACAAAGAAAAGATGGCTATAGTTCTTGTTTCCAATAGCAGACAAATAACAGGAAGAGTTGTTTGTTAGACCTCATTTGGAGTTTGTCAAGCATCTGCAACTTCTTGGGCGAAGCTACCACAAGAAGTAACAGATGTCAGGGGGTTGTTTTCTAGAGGGAAGGGAGAAAATTTTTCCCTTATTTCTTCTATTACTTTAATACAATGACAATGCCAATTCTTCAAGGACAACCCCAGGGTGCAATACTGATAGAGCCAGAGGATGCAAGTGTTTACGTGCGTGATATTGATGACTTGGAGGGATGAAATTAGGGCTAAAATGGGATCCTGAAAATCCAAAGCAAGATGCTCCTCTTCACTAATGAAGGATGTTTTGAAAAAGTTCCATCATAATCTCCTCTCTCCTCCTCCTGATATTTTATTCTCAAGCGTTTTACTTCCATTTCACCCTTTTATCCCCACTCTTCTTTTTGTTTACAGCATTACTAATACTATTAATACTTTTCATTTATTTATTTACAAAACTACCTCTCCTCCTTTCATACCCGCTGTTTAATGCCTCTAGGGCCCCTTGAATACACACGTGATAGAGGGGGGGTTCTATCAAATACTAATTGTTTTTCAAGCAGAGATACATAGAATATCTCATAGCTTAAATATACATACCTTTGTTTAGCTTGGAATAACTTAGGAGTTAGGCTGGGTTCAGAAGTATTCTTCTGCTGAAACACAAAGGCAGACATTAAAGCCACTGCTTCTTCAGGCTCCAAATCATCTAGTTGATTTTCAAATAAACACTCGGTGCAAATCAATTCCTCCCCAGAATTCATCTCACAAGCAACACGGCCTTTCATTTGAACAACAAGGTCAGCATCTACACATCCAATTTCCTTCAAAACATCAATCTGCATACATGCAAGTTAATGGTAACCAAATTATCATTACTGGAATCTCTGGCCAACAAGTAGTCAACAGGCAATTGAAAAAACAAAGGACACAGTTTGCACATACCCGGCCTTGAAATTCAGGCATTTGTTTTAAAGCTTCGTCAGACATTTGAAACTTAAGCTTCCTAACTTCTTCTTTGTGCCTCTTTATTTCTGCAGCTAGTTCAATGTGTTCCCCCAGCTTTATACATCCATAACACTTGTTCTCTGACATCTTCTGCAATAAGCCATTCCATTTGCGATATTTCTCCACAAGGTCCATATCTTTCAATTTCAAATCTGACATCAGATGTTAAAGGTTACTACAAGTCAACAATCCAGCAACAACATTAACAAAAAGAAACTTGAGCATCATCTGTTTAGAACTTAAACTATCAGTCTATCATTCGTATCCCGGTTAATGGAGATTTCAATAATGCAACCCCCAGATATAAAGAATGTGAAATTTTTTTTGAAAAATAGAATTCAAGCATGTGAAGACAAAGGAAAAATATAAAATATCCACACTTCACTATCTTTGCAATCCCTCTTCTCCATTATAACTATGAGAAGTTTGATAAAAAGTCCTTTCCATTGGGTGACTGTCAATCAATTTTTCAAGTACCATCATTCAGGGAGGAAATTCCAACTGCTGTCTCTATGGGGCCAGTCAATACCTTTGACAGGATCCACAGCCGGTGGATACCCATATTCATCAGTTTTAAGATCTAGAAGCCGTTGAACTGTATTGGAATAAGCAGCAGTACTACAATACTCAAGTAGCCGGGTTTGGTCAATCTTTATCTCGCGATTGCAGAGGCGTGAAAACTCTTTAACATCAACTTCCCTGACCTCATAACTAACCCCAGCAGCAGTACCATGATAAGGAAATTCCATATTGATAATTCCTGATCCTTTGCGAGACATGGAAACTGAGTAATACTCATCCTCAAAAGGTCGTTTGGATTTTGGAGCCAAAAAAGAACCTTGTGAGAAATCAGCAGCTCTTTCATCTTTTTTGTCAGTGCTGATATGAGAAGATTGTGTGCTAGATGGAAAATCAGGCTTCAGCAGTAGAACAATGTATTGTTTCTTCTGAGAAACAGCTTTTATAATTACTCCCAGCAAGTGATCCAGAGCCTGCAAGTTAATCATACAAATGCAACAGTATTCACTACATTACGCAAAGTAGAATCGATGGAAAGTATCTAAAACATTATATCACCCTATACATATTATGAGAAACAATAAAACGACCATGAGTTATATCCTGTTAAAAAGACGATTCACCACATGTACAGTTTATCAAGCTAACGTAAGTGATGAAGCATTGGTTGCATAAGATTGGAGGACTTTACTGCTCCCAAAAACTCAGCATAGTGTCTGGAGAATGAAGTTGTATTTAAAAAAGAAAACCTAAGAGTCTACATGGCTTTTGTTTATATTTATTAGCATTTTGATATCTATAGAGTACATTCTCTCCAAGCTTTGTTGGTGAAATCTCTTAATTAAATTCGCCTAGCCCATCAATAAAACACATTTTCCACGAAAAGGAGATCTTAGCATTGGTTTGTGCTTGAATAACAAGGAAAACCTGAAGAGGTGCTCAACTAACTATTACCTGATTACATTCCCTCCTGCCACATCTCATCAAGAGCCGAGAGGAAGAGAGACGGACAGATAAAGAGAGTAAGATCAAGAGAAAAAAAAAAACATCTCACATCAAGCACCAGAGAAGCATAATAACATCTGAAGAAATACATGAAGAGATACAAGAGTAAAGTACCCACCGATTGTGATTTCACAATCACAACCCTTCCTGATGAAAAACGTCGTTGGGCTCCAGCAGACTGCATAGCCTCCAATATTGAATTTCCAAGTTCCTCAGACTCTAGGTGCATCTCATAGTATTCCTCAATTGCAGGTTCTCCCTTTATACATCTACATGTACACAGAACTTAACAATCCACATAACCCAAATTAAGGCCACCATAGTCGCTAGCATTTCTAAAATGCTAATGCCCTATGCGATTTTCAACAACAATGTAAAAACATCATAGAAGATGGTTGCAAAGGTAAAAGCAGATGAAGCAATTGCAATAATCAAGATTATGAAACTGATGCTATTGGAATTATTATGATCGATCCTATCTTTGCAATGCTTCAGTGGCTCATGCAGTTTAAGCAACGGATTGTATGATGGCATTTCAATGAAAAACTAAACTTACAAATCTCAGGACTAATAGATGTTGCAGAAGAATATCAGCTTCTATAAGAAAATTTAATATCTTGAGAAGCATATTGTGTAAAATGGATGCAAAACCTATTGACTATTTGATGAAGAACAAAGTCAACATTATTGTCAATATCTAAAGCACCAATGAAGCTAACCTAACATGACGCAAAGTAAGAAGCATCATAAGTTGCATAGTGTCTCAATGAACATGGGGATAGAACGCAGAAGGATTAAGGAACCATATTAACAATATTTTAAAAATTAATAAGAAAGTTCCTGCAATTGGCTAGTGTGAGAAATTGAATCTACTTACTCATCTTCTTATTACACTTCTTCCCCTTCTATTTTTACTTCTATTTTTTATCCATTGTTACTATTTACAATACTGAAAACAAGTTACACAAACTGAGGCAGAGTGCAACTCGGAAAGACATGCAATATTTAATAAGCATACCAACAAAAAGAAAGAGCTAAGGTGCTAGAGTCAAGCCTTTGACATACTCTACATGTTTTACAGGCTGAGCAAGCTTTCTCATCAAGAGCTGTTGATTCTCTGGCAATTTCTTCTGAGCATGAAATTCAGCAAAACTTCTTTTCAACATATCCTCCACCTGAAGCCCTCTCCCCCAAGAAAAAACAAAAAATAATGAGCATTTAGGTTGATAGCACTATATCTATTTTGTAGAAAACTCCAAACTGCATAGTTGCTGTCTAACAATTTAATTTCTTTCTCCATGCTCAAGGAGTAAATATTGGTCGAAGTTGGACCTATACACAAAATTAGCTATCTAAATTGTCCCTATTATTACAACCATAAATGTGTGTCTTACCAATACATTCTATATTTTGTCATGTATATAATCTAAGCATATTTGACATTCTAAGAAATGGATCCCACAAGAGTATGAGCCTGGGATATCTTTTTGCACCTAAGCTGTAGGCAACCCTATGACTATGGGATGAATATTAAAATATCAGAGTATGTACCTTTCCTAAATCAAGCAACAAAGACAATGCTTGTGTTAGCAGAAAAGTAGTAAAGCCATAGCTAGCACTCCTTTGATGGCCAGATATTAAATCAAAGGCAAGAAACAAGTATTATGAGGAGAAAGTAGGAGACTGAAAGAAAATGTTTTTATACATTGAAGTAGATACACAGTTCAAGCATATGCACAACAGGACTATTTCATATGGTGAAACTCTCCTGTTACACGTCCTACGCCAATGTCTTCTCCCTCATTGGATCTAATCCTAAGTGATCTTAATCTTCCTATTGCTCTTGAGAAAGGTAAATGTTAATGTACCTATTTTATTTCTTCTTTTGTTTCATATTACTCACTTGTTGACTTCTTGTTCATTTATTGCATCACTTGACTCTATGACCATTCCTAACTTGTTCTAGTTATTACCAAAATTAGAAATTTTAACTGTGCAAGTTGAAAAAGAGACGGTTAAATCAAAATAATTTCCTTTAAAGTTCTATTTCCATCAGAGGGCAATAAGAATGTTTTATCATGTTCCAAAAACTATCCTTGTGGCCTTATCTCGTTGTGGTTGGCATAATGCTATGATAGAAGAGATGAATATTGTAGATACCAATGGCACCAAGGATTTTTCCACGTGATACTACATGCCTTATCACTCTACAATGGAGCCCTTCCAATCTGCCATTGAGTCCTAACGGCCCAAGCAGCGTCCACTTGTCGCCTCTGCAGCAATTGTAACTTGAATCCTCTGCTGATTTGTCCATGTCAGATACAGTTCTTGATCCAAGAAACATGCCAGATAGGCAGGCTATCTAGGTTTATACTAGGTGGCTAAAATTCCCTTCAAACAACTAGCATCAAATCTGGATGTCCAGGTCCAGCCACTGACTAAGGGTTAAAAAAATTACTGAAGTTTAGGAAGAAAAAGAGGCTAGAGCTACCTATAGCCTTGCCTAAGGAGAAACAAGCATGTATCCAATTTCAAATTATTTAACTTAAATTTATCCTCTGAGTACAAGGCACATTTAGCATAGGTGGATACTGCAGAAATGCCCAGAAACGTTCATGAAGCTATAGGAAAGCCGAAACGGAGGGAAGCTGTCCTAAAAGAGATGAAGCATTGCATTAAAATATATTTGAGACACTGTAGACTTGCTTGATGGGAAAAGAACATTTGTCAGTGACTCAGATGGGAGTGCTAAACTATACAAAGCTTGCTGGGTTGCCAAGCACTACACTCAAAACTATGTTATTTATTATGAGGAGAGATTTTAGCCAATACCTAAGATGAACTCTATCAAAGTCGTTTTATCTACTGCAGCCAATTTGGAGTAGCCATTACACCAGTTAAATGTAAAGTATGCATTTTTGGATGGAGAATTAAAAGAGGGAGAATATTCTAGAAAGGTATGTAAGTTGAATATATAATTAAATGGTTGAAACAGTCTCCTAGGGCCTAGTTTAAAAAGTTTAGTGATGCTCTGATTTGTTTAGGGTAAAAACAGAGTCAGTTGAGGCTGAGCATAATTGACTCATCAAACTAGGAATGAATGGCTTGATATCAGTCTTGATTGTATGTGGATCATATTATTATTACAATAAATGATATTTTCGAAATCAACCAGCTTAAAAAGAAACTAAAATGGAGTAGCTTGGAGTAATTAGGGGATTTTCATTAGTCAAAGAAAGTACACTGAGGATCTCTGAAGGAGAAAGACAAACTAGGTTGTAGACCCATGAGTACGCCAATACTACAAATTGGAAGAATCCTGCTACAGAGTACGATACTCCATTGGGTAAGAGTCAAAACCAAAGATTAGAGTTAGTTATAATATTATTTATTTAGTTGTTATTTTTCTATTTCAAATTTGATTAAATAAGATTCAATCAGGGTCTGACTAAAACAGATTCAGTTAGGATTTAACTTTCTTGATTTTTGTCTATCTCCTAGATTTTAGGTATTTTCGTAGTTTCAATTTAGTTTTTATTCATTCTGATTTGAATGTAATCAGATGTGAATTCTTTTGTGTTAATACCTGACACTTCAATGAATAAAAGTGTGAGCTTTACTTGTTCATACTTCCTCACATTTTCTTCAGTGATGTTGTCCATTAGTTGTCAGTTGTGCTGTTTAGTTGTTAGCAGTTAGTATTCAGTATTGCTACTTATAGTCAGTATGTGTATCTTTTCTATTTGCTGGTTTTTGTCTGTAAGTATGTGCAGTTAGTTGCTACTTGATGTCCCTAAAATGTAATAGATGGTGGGAATAGTATTCCAGTATTTTCATTCACTCTTATGGTCAGTTATGTAGTCCCTCATATATCCTCCTTTTGGAGCCAGTAAAGGAAGCAGTTGAATTTCTAGAAATTTTATCCTTGTTATATACTAAGAGATCTAGGGTGCTCTCAAAGCATCCCTAAACAGGCTACCACAATAGACTAGTTGGGAAGAAAAGTAAGGGCAAGAGCGTGTCTAGTGAAGACTTCTACCTAAAGGGATTCGTCAACGCTATCTGAGCAGGGGACTTACTCGATTGCAAGCCTAGTCTACTCTAGTTAGCACTAAGTTGTGGGGTAGTTCGGTGACTTGGGTGAGTGAGAAGCCAACTGAGGTAGCTTGTACTAATGCAGAGGGTAAACTCAAAGCCATAAACCAAGGAATGTGTGGTGTTATTTGTTCACAAAGCCTAATGCAAGACCTAAGATGATACGAACCAGTAGAAATTAATGAAAAAATCTGAAATGTTTCATATTGATTTTGTAATGAAAGTTCTTTACAAACCCCAATTCCCTCAATATCAAGAACAATGAGTTATAAGTTCACACATTTTCATGAGCACTCTTGCTTATAACTCTCAAGATTTTCACAAAATATCTTGATACCTCTTTCTAACTAATACATGCTATTTATAATAAAAGCTAACACCCTTATTACTATGCATTACGTGTATGATTACACATATGACACATCACATACTACACTTACTGCTACACTTACACATATAGCGCAAAATACACATATAGTCTTCTAGTAACACTAAGATCCTATCAATTCCTTCCCACCCAAAAGTGTCCTCGCCCTCAAGGATAGCCAAGCAAAGTCAGCAAATGCACTTAGCCGATCCCCTTGTTATCAAGCTACATAGCATGTTGTAAATTACATCTCCATCCTATTCCCATACACAACTAGATCTGTCTTGATCTTCTTCTAACGCCATGAGATGAAGAGATTTGTTGGGATATTTGTGAATAGGTGAGAACAGTTAATCGCATTTAAAACAAAGTCTCTGACCATCTTTTCACGAAACTCCACATTAGTCATGCGTTGTTAGCCATGGAATTTCTTCCATCCTTCTTTCTACTGGTCATAAGGTGTAACAAAATTGGAAGGAGTATGAGCAAAAGATTCACCTTTCAACAAGCCTTGAGTGTGAGCCCCTATAAGCATAGGCAAATTGTCCTTCAATGAAAAAGGATCAATACTAGAAGAAGTTGGTGAGTATACTGTAGAAAAAGGAGGTTGCATCAAGTTTTGGTTATAAGAATGGCGTAATGGACTTGGAGAGAATGATGTGTTTTTGCTGGAAGCACCCTATATCCTTGCTGTCCAGCAAATTAATCAGTAGGTGAAACTAGAAAAATTCCACAATTAAATTCCCTTTCAATTTTAATTGCTAATTCCATAGCTTTTCAAGTGTTGTAGGTGAAAATGTATCAAGTCATGCTTGAAATTTCTCTCTCAATCCTCCAAAAAAATAACCTAACTATTGCAACTCAAATATTGTCGAAGCTTGCAAAATTAAAGCCTCAAACTCTTCAATATATTGATGCACAATAGACGTTTAACATAATTGCTATAGGCTTTAACAAGGGTTTGAAACCTACTGCCCACCATATCTTTTCAGCATTTCATCTTTCATCATCTCTTAATCAAGTTTCGGTTCCCGTCGATGCAAAGCTTTTAGCCAACACACACTTCTACTACGTATATTCATGGCCGCAAGCTTGACCTTGCACTCCTCTATTGTGAGATGGATCTCAAAATATTGTCCCATCATTAGGATCCAATTAACAAGATCATGACCCTCAAATAATGGAATTCGCACACGAGAAGCATTAAGCTGAGATTCTTCATCAACTTCACCACTCTAATCAAGAGCTCTATCAGCATTGGGTTCTATCACCTCTCTCTATTACATTCGCAATCTGCTTTCCCTTAGACAACACAGTTGAAGACTTGGCCGGAAATCCATTCCCTAATCTACTCGAGCTCCACATATCTTCAATCATTTTCCGCATCTTTATTACGTCACTTCTTAACATCGTTACATCATCCTTCACCTCTTTCTATGTTTGATCTAGCAAAGAAATTCGCTGTCGCACCTCTTTTAATTCCTCGAGTCTCAAGATTGTCTCTTAAGTTCCTCAATCCTGCCCCCATATGAGTCATGATGCAATCTCAGTCAAAAGAAAATGAAATTAAATTGATCTTTTCAAATTATAGATAGGAAAAAATCAAAATTCAAAGAAGTTTACGAAAAAATTCCAGTTGGAAGTGGAACTATTGACAATGAGTAAAACAAGCTCCAGCTAGTCTCCAGTGAAGATCCAATAGGTTGAACCAATTGATATAAACCAGCAGAAGTTGATGAAGAAATCTAAAATGTTTCGTATTGATTTTGTAATGGAAATTCTTTACAAACCCTAGTTCCCTCGATACGAAGGACTATGAGCTATAAGCTCACACATTTTCACAAGCACTCTTGCTCATAACTAACTCTCAAGATTTTCACAAAATATCTCAATACCTATTTCCAACTAACACATGCTATTTATAACAAAAGCTAACACCCATATTACTATGCACTACATGTATGATTACATGTATGACATGTCACATACTACACTTACACATATCGCGCAAAATACACGTATAATCTTCTACTAACGCTAAGATCCTATCATAAGGTTCTCATCAACAATCATTACACATATACCTTATGACAACAGATTTATTATGACAAAGTTAAAAAGGAAAAATGCAACATGGTATTCGTGGAATATGTGAAGAATGGTAGGAATTTTATCGAGTAGATAGAAGAAGGAAAGCATGTCTAATTTTCAGTCGAGATCAAGGAATTGAGTCTTAACAAAATCTTTATCCACAAAAACCTTTGAGTTAATTCTATGCAAGTTAGGAATGATCATATTCATCCTAATTTGAGAGGGAGAATTAGATATTCTCAACGATTAGCTATTTGCTGGGATTTGTGTTTAGTTAGTAAATCTTTATTTCCTTTTTAATAACTAAATCTTTACTTTTTTGCTTTTTTAAAGCTGATTAGTAAATCTTACTGTCCTTATTCGTTGGAGAGGATATGAATTGTGTGTTCCCCCAAATACTGTATAATCTGTTCCCTTTAGTTATATATATATACATAAGTAGATGAGATAATGATGAGTTTTCCATTCTAAATTTCCATAGCCACCATATTGTCACTTGGAGTAGATAAGTACCAGAATTCTGTCAGAAGTTACCTTTGGAACATTTGGTGTTTATTTGCATATAAGAACTTAAGCCTTGAAGCGCTGCACAAGAAATTGTAATCTAAACACAAAGTGTAGAACTTCCAGACAGAATCCATATTATCATGGCAAACAATCAGCTTATAGGTGAAATTCATCCAAGGTGGTATGATATTCTGAGTACCTTCAATTCTTCGACACGAAGGAGATGCAAGATCATGATATAAGTCAGCCGAAACTGAGATTTCAGCCTGGTCAGATTCCCAGTTATAACACTCTCCAAATGGTCTTCTTCTGGTATTTCATCACGGCACATCACTACAACTGTACCTGTCTTGTCAAGTCCTCTTCTTCCAGCACGGCCTGCCATTTGAGTATATTCTCCAGGAAGCAGTGGCCTATGTTCTCTACCATCAAACTTCCTCAATGTATCAAAAACAACCTGCCAGATAACTTACTGAGTGGATTTTTCATGTGAGACAACACTAGCAACAACTACTTATCAAAGCACTGTCAATGGCTTATTACAATGTCAAATCACCATTTGGGTGGTCTCCATGGTTGCTATAGTGCAGAAATGTGCTTTTCTAAACCAGTAAAGAGCATGAAGAGATACCAGGTATGCTACTTCTATTGTTTTATCTTTCCTAGGCAGAGCCATTTGTGAGTAAGGAGGGGCCCCAACACAGGGGATAAGACTAAATTTATGCTAGTGCCTAAAACTATGTTGAAGTTGAGGAAGTTGGATAAGTGAAGATAGCGTTGTATGAAGCAAGGAGGTCAAGTATCATTGGGAGAAACAGGCAGAGAATTTTCTTCTTTGGGTTAAGAGAGGAGGTTACAAAGGGTATAGCAGTGATTTTGGGAGGTTGAGGTGAATCCCATGGTTCTACAGAGAAGTGAGCATGTCCTCTCCCCAGTAAAGGTCTTTAGAGCAGTCTTGTGTCAGTCAAACTAAATGATGGTCACAAGCCATGTTTCATAAAACTCACAATACTACTAATATACTCTCAATAAGCTATAAGCAAAGTTCAAATCCAGAGAGGTAAATCTCAGAGGTTCAGGATGCAGCTTGGGAGCCAATGTTTAGAGGAACTTTTTGGGGAAAAAATCACCAGCAAATTGCAAGACTAAGCTGTTCAATTTTTTCTCAATACTTCCTCACTACGGTAGCACTTCGTTGCAGGCTCTTTTCATCTTTGCTTAATCAAAACTAATATGTACAGAACACATATCATTTAAGTAATCTTACCTATCAAGGTAAAATCACAAATTAGATATGGTAATCTTCCAATAAAGATAGAACCATAGATTAGATATGAACAAAACTCACCGTTCTTGCTGGGGCATTGACACCCATGGCAAATGTCTCTGTTGAAAATAATATCTGTTACACCAACAAATAAAAAAAAAAAAAAAAGCATCAAGAACAACAAGATGGAGAATGCCACATCCACATGTAATGGCTTATGTATTTTCTGATGATCCTGAGCCAAAATATGATAAAACCTCCATTCTTTCCATGAAATGAAATCCTAAAGTACATTTCATTTTAGGATTAATAGCAGTGCTTTGAAACTTCTAAACTGGAAGCAAGATATGTCTTAAATAGGAATTTTATTTACCTTTATTACCCCACGACAGAAAAGCATTTCAACAACTTCCTTAACGATTGGGAGCAATCCTGCATGATGCACACCAATTCCCCGATGGAGAAGACTTTGCACTCTGACAATCTGCATAAAATTATTTTGATGAACTTTAGCCAACAGGTGGTTGGTGCTTTTCCCTGTATCATTGAAAACAATCAATAAGATGTCAAACCTGTGGCAAGTTTCGGTCAGAGCCTTTCAGCCTTGAGAATGCTTTGTCACAGAAAACACGTATCTCACTTTTCTCAGAACTACTTGTTAGGTCAGTCCGAGATAAGCTATCAGCAGATTTGTCACATCTGTTCTTGGAGAAGCAAAATATGACTACCTATACATGCAGAGAATTTATAAACAGGAAAAAAAAAAAAAGGCAGGAAAATATTTTAGTGGATATATAAAATAAAAATCTCAAACTTCAAGGAATAATTGAAGAAAAGAAAACTTCGCAGATACTCTAAAAAATGCCAGTCCTTTACAAATGTAAGGAGCTTTAGATAGTTGGATCAAGTTAACAGAAATATCTTTTTAAAAAGAAAATTTAGGAAGGTAGCTTCTCGAAACTTTTTGTCCTTGGAAATTGTAGGTAGTATGATATGGCACATGCAAAATTTTTAGTCACTACCAAAACTAGCTACAGCATTTGATTAGATATTCAGTTTAAAATCAAAACCTGAGTGGTGTAGAAAACCACCTCAGTTCATAAGAAAATAAAGTAACCCCACAGGGAAAAGATACAATGAGACTTTATTAAACTATTGAAAAAATTTCCTGTCAAACATCTATTGCTCCCAAACACCCCAAAAAATAAATAAATAAATAAAATAAAATAAAATCCCATAACATACTCTGTACAGCATTATCAGGATCCACAACATTAATCGCTCATCTCAGGTCATGAAATTGCTACAGTTATTTCTATACACAACAGTTCTATCCCAAAGATAAAATAAGATTTCACAAAGCAATGCTCTATTAGTTCCACTGTACAGTGAATAGTGAAGTAAGTCTCCACCTCAAACTCAATGTACTCAATATAAAAGCAAAAGATCAAGGCAATTATGGAAGAATCAAACCTACAGGTAGAAGTGACTGCTTAGAGAGCTTGTTAACAAGCTGCAACCACAAAGAAGCTTCTGATCTTCTCAGACTCCAGTTGTTCTGACTGTTCCCATTATACTGATTTCCATGGTTCCCAGAAAAATTACCTGCATTTTTTGAACTAGAATGCTTATTTTGTTTCTGCCGACTCGAGCTTTCACGTTTCTGAACATGAGGCCCATCATGAGCTATTGAAGGGACCATAATTGATCCTGTTCCACTGCTGGCTGTAGGGGAATTCTTTTTCTTGAAAACATCTTTTGCAGCTTTCAGTCCCTGAGCAATAAACCTTTCACTTTGACATATCTTGTACAGTTCTCCATTGTAGAATAAGCAGTGTTCCAATGGAACCGGTCTTTCAGTAGTCCTGAAAATTTTTCACGATCTTATTAAGGCTTAAAATGGATATAAGAATATGGCACTAATGACTGCAAAATATAGCATAAAAAGATTAAGTAAAGATTGACATTGAACACATCAGACACTTAATCGACTTAAAACAAATAAACAAACAAAAAGCTATTGAGGTTTTCTTTATATAATTACCCAGTCACATGGATTTTCTTTTGCTTTGTCCGGCCTATCCAATCAGCAAACTCCATTGTGTTAGGTACCTGCGAGATGGTCATGAATTATTCCTGGCTAGACTAACTATTTAATGTAAAGGTTGTTTAACGCATTGAAAATGGTAATTAACAAGTTTTTGTGGCGCACTTATAGCAAGCAAGAAAGAAAGAATATTCGTTGGAATTTAGATAAAAAAATACAAGCAAGACCATCCTTGAGCTCCACTTCAAATTGATTGTGCACTCAACAGATATGCTCCAAGAATTAGCTTCTGTTGTCTCATCTATAACATTTTTGCTTGACAATGTTGCTAAACAACTATGAATAGAATCTAAGTCTATGCTAATACATAAAGGGGTTTAAGATAGAAATTACTTTCTATTGCATACTCAATGAATGAGGAAAACTTCAACCATTAGGTAGCCCTCTTTATCTTATTATATATTATTGTTATTTTCCACAAAAGTCAATGAGGGACTATATCTGTATTGCATTTGCATCCTGATACTCTTCTCAAGCTGGCGAATAAATTTCGAAAACCTCAAACCTCAGCTTGCTGCAAATGTATTCAGTTGTAGGACTGTGCAATGACTAAGTAAAGGTCTCCACCAGCTAATCATTCATGATAACGAAAAACACAATAATCTCACTGGATTTCACATTTTCTTTCATAAAACAACTACTGATTTCATGTGCTTAACTCTTTCCCAGAAGACAAGATTAGAAGCGATCTATGTAGCAGTTTGATTGTCACAATTCTATTTTAAAAGCTCATTTTGACAAAATCCTAACTCGATTATCAACTGCTTCAGCTAAATGAGCTCACAATCCACAAGTGAGAATACTCTATGTTCAGCTTCAGCATTGAATCTAACCACAACAGTCCATTTCCTACTCTTCCAAGAGATCAACTTTCCTCCTAAGAGAATACAATAACTTGACAAGGACAGCCAATCTACAGGAGCACTTGCCCAGTTAGCATAAAGTGATCCACTTTGTTGAGTTTTTTATCCATATCTTTCCTGTTTGAAATCAGATGTTAGAAACTTTGGATAGTTTGTCTTATCTAATTATTTATATTACCTAAACTCACTACAATAAAAATTTTAAAAAAATAATGTTATAGAGTCACTAGTAATTAAATTCCATCACTTGAGATGGCCTTGATCATGATACAGGAGCCCCTTGCCAGGAGCAATAATCTATAAGAAAATAAATACTAGACAAGTAGAAATGAAGTTTAGATTCATGAATTGAGACCTTGATATGAGACAGAGCTTGTCTCTCCCCCCTGTACCTTATCTTGTATTTGTCCTATGTCTAATCTTGGCACATTTGAAACTTAAGTTTCAAAAGCTTCATGATTCTTAAATTATTTGTGATGGATTAATAGATGAGATTTGGAATCCTTTTGGTAGATCCTTATAATGATGGCAAAGATGATAAGTAAGGAATGAAACTTGACAAGTGAAAATTATGTACTTTCAAAATAAACAACATAGGAAGTTGTCACCCCCCAAGGGATTAACTTAGTAATTAAAGCCTATGACACACTTATAACAACTTGCATAACGTCTTGAATTCAAATCCCACCATGAACACTTTTTGGGATTATCTACATAGTGCAAACTATTATTACTCGATACATAAGTCTTGTATATAGCTATTTGTGCAAGTATTTTATGATTAAGAAGCAACTGTTTCTTGTACATCATGTGTATAAATATACTATAACTATAAGATATCCCATTCTCGCGAATTACTGCATTTATCCGAGTTATCCATAAACAATAAAATCTCTTTTTTGCCTATCTCTATCTCGATGAGATGAAACCAAGGCTCTTATTTTCTGTTGAATAATTAACTATTTCTATATCTAGGTTACTTGTAAGTTTTACTGAGTATGCCTTATCTACTGCTTTTGGACAGCCCTCTCAACAATTAAGAGATCCTTCGAGGAATACAGGGACTAGTTGAAGCAACAAGCCTCCTATAAACCAATGCTTCCATAAATTCGCTCATGCTTTACAATTATAGCTTCTATACCTGTTTATAAAAATTCAAATCAAGATTTCTCCCTTTCCTTAATCTATGTCAAATCACAAAAAAACAAGCAAAAAACTAACAAAAAAATCTTGTATCAAACTACTTGTTTTCTTGTAGTTGGATCTCCAGGTTTTTGGAATGCTCCAAATTCCACTTAAGCATCCAAATCGAAGTCAATACCAATAAAAACATCTCTGAACAAGATTCCAATGATCTCAAATCAACTTATTGGTCTTATGATATATCTCAGTATAAAGAATGATAACAAGGATTTGTATTTATTTATAAACTCTCCTGAGGGATGTAGTTCATATACCCAAAGGTAATCGGTCGCAATCTATTCGTGCCCCTCCATCATAAAATAAAATAAAATAAAATATCTAGGAAGTTGTCAAAAAGCTACAAAAAGTGGTGGGTTACTAAGACTTCTATGTGAAATATTAGGTATTTTGTTTTATGGACACAGATAATCATACTTTTGTCTTTTCTTTTGGATAAATTAAGAATTCATTTAACAAATATAACACAAAAAATCATCCATTTTTATCTTAGATTGAAAAGTAGACTATTGAAGAGTCTTTAGCTCAAAGTATTAGCACATGCACTAAACAAAAACACAAGTGTGTACATAAGACAATCTATAGGCCTACAAGACACTAGGACTTTCCTAGCATGACAGTCCATTTTGAGAATTTGATCTCTAGGTCTCCTCATGTTTCTCTATGCCACATACAGCAAGCAACAATTGCACAAGCCTTCTTCAAAGTAGAAGTTAACCCCTTACATGATCCTCGCAATACCGCTCTATGTGCAGAGTTAAGGGTGTACATATATTAGCCAATTCATCTCTAGCTTGTATTTATCCCAAATAGCTCTTACAAACTCACAATTAAAGATGGTGTTGGTAGAATCTTCCTCTTTCTAACACAAAAATTAGATATTGCTATCCACCACATCCCACAATAAGAGCTTGTCTAAGACATTGACCATTTGAAGTTGCCAACCAAGAATGAAAGCATGTTGATTAATGCAAGTCTTGTTCCATACCAAATTCTATGGAGGGGGCATAAAGTTTAAGCCTCATTGATAGATGGAGTTTTAGAGGGGTTGCTTCTCCATACCACATTCTCCACCACTTAGAGATTTGAAAACACCCCAAGCCCTAGATCTTCCTTGATAGAATCCTCAATACCCTTGACAACCAATTCCAACTTTGATTGGAGATAAGTAAGCAAAGTCTTACTTCCTTTGGCTGAACAACCATGCCTCTATTAGAACAAGCTGCAACGAGGAATTCATTATCAAGTCTCCACTTTTAACCATCGAGATCCTCGAAATTTAATCAGAAACATTAGTATCAATTATCGGTTATTACAATTTTTACATGATTTGGTAAAGGTTTATGTATTTAGTAAAACTATTCTGATTGCAATAAGGTGTTAAATTTATCACTTATTACCAACTATTAAGTGAATTTGGTCAGATAATTGATTGAGGTAAATGTCAAATTTATCATTTATTACCAACTTCTGATCAAATTTGGTCAAATAATAGGATTTAATTTATCAAAACCTCTGTCTCTCTCTCTTCACCATGTAGAGAGAGAAAATCCTCTCTAACCCTCCCTTCCTCCCTCTCTCTGTCCCACCTTTTCGCTATAGTTTCTACCTTTACGCCCTCTGTTCTGTCCTCTTTTTCTAGTTTCTACCTCTCACCCTTCTTCTCCCTTCCCATCCCTTACTTCTTTGATCTCGCCTTTTCGACCTTTCCCTTATTTCTTTTGCTTAGTGCAATTACGTGTTTGTTCATTAGCGGTTGTTTCTTTCCGGTTTTAGTTTGTTCTTAGTTTCATCTATGAGGAATTTTGTAAGGAGAAACAAGAAAGTTTCCTTTGAGGCTCTCACAACCAAAGTTATGGCCACACCTTCGAATCCACCTCTGAGTCAAGGAAAAAAGAAAAAGAGAAGTTCTTCGGCCAAGAAATCCGCCAACGATCATCAAGGACGAGCTAAGAGTGATCAGAAGTCTTCAAGAAGTAGGTCTGAAGGTAATGCTCTTGTGGTTTCTGGTGTGGATCAAAACTGCTCTTCTTTGGGCGGTCAATCCAAGATGGAAAAGAAGGATGTGACCTATCATAGGTCCCCTGGTCAACGTGCAGACACCTTTTTAGGTTGTCAAGAGTACTTCCCCCTATTGTCTATGATCTGAAAACCAAGAAAGGGAAAGTTTCTGGCCAAGTTTCCTTTTCTGACTCTCTGTCTAGATCAACTTTTGAATCAACTTTAAATACCATGGTTGAGGTAGCTGATCATATTGAGAAAAAATTTGAAAAGGTGAAAAAAGAAGCTGACAAACCTTCTGAACCTGAAACCACTCTTATTCGAGGGAAAACCAGAAACCACCTTCCCCTAAACCCCTTTCTTTCGCCCAAGTGGCTGCAAATCATAACAACAAAGATGCCTCGCCCTTGATTGACGTCTCCATGGACTGCTTTTGCCCAAGTGGCTGCAGATCATAACAACAAAGATGTGTCGCCCTTGATTGCGTCTCCATGGACTACTACCCTCCCAAACGGGACGGAACCACCTGGTGAGGTTGCACACATTGGAGAGAAAATATGGCAACATACTATTGTGGGGCTCTTTTTAAGGAAGGGATTATCATTCCTTCCAATTCAAAAACTCACTTTTTGCCAGATGGAAGGAGGAAGGTTTAGGCAAGGTGCTCACTAATGGCAATGGATACTTTTTCTTCAAATTCATGGATGAGTTTTCTCTATCAAAGATTCTTAGTTAGCCATGGTATTTCGCAAAGCAAGTCATTATTCTTGAAAAATGGAATATGAATGAGTGCTACAACCACGTTTATCCTAGGAGACTTCCTATTAGGGTTAGATTGTCAAGTGTCCCTATGCAATATCTTCACAAACAGGGCATTAGCTATATGACCAGTGCCATTGGCCACCCTCTCCAAATAGATATTATTTTGACTAAGATTGTGGAAGTGAAAGATTTGAAGACTAGTGAACAACTGGGGAAGATATTCTCCAAGTAGATATTGTTTCTACACGATGTGAAGACCGGTAAACAACTAGGAGACATTTTCACAAAAGCTTAGAATGAGACTAGGGTCAATTATATTTGTAACAAGCTAGGCATGACCAATATTTATGCTCTAACTTGAGAGGGAGTGTTATGAAAAGAAATCAATTTAAATTAATATATGACAGCTAAGTATACAATTAATTAAAGATTTTTATTTATAAAATATTCCTAATTTAAATACCTCAAACTTGTATATGTATGTGTACCATTACATATGAAATTGAACATTAGAAAATTACTTTTCATTCTTATAGTTTTCAATTACCAAGGTTTGTCGACTTGTAAGAGTGACTCTTCATACTTGAAAAAGTAAAAGCCCATATCATTACTTAACACCTCAGGTAAACCTTCTCTATCCAAAAGACTTCCAGCAATCTCTTGTAAAATTAAGAAGAGTAATCTAACTTAGGAAATAACCAACAAGGATGTTTTTCCAGATTCCTTCTCTCACAGTCGAAACAAACTTAGAAGGAACCACTCTTCTTCAATCTCCTGCTTTGAGTAGGAACTAAAAACGGAGAGAGATATCAACTATGGGTTTACGTGGGTGGAAGCTTGAAATGGCCTTGATCATAGGATGAAGGTGGTTTCAAGTTTTTTTGTGTTTTTGGTAAGTAAGGTGGTTTCAAGTTTGAAAAACCAGAAACTGGAATACCCAAGAAAGAAGCGCTGCCACCTTTAGCATGGTCTGCATAATGGAATCATTAGTTGAGGAACTAGAGGTCATTGGTAAGGTGGCCTCAGCCTGCACAGAGGTACTAAGAAAAGCAAAACTTGATGGCTTCTGTTGAGCCGTAGGATTAGAAAAAGCACAAAAAGATATGTAAAGTCGCATCATCCCCCTTAGTTTCTGCAACCAGGGGAGATGGAGTTGACCTTTGGGCAAAAGGAAGCCAGCCAAAAGCTGGGTCCTCAGGTTCACCTCAGACGTCACATGTAGAAGGGAGCATTTTGGGAAAAGTTTTCTGGAAGACTGTTTGGTAGTGGAGGTTCCCTTCCCCCCCACCCACAACAAAACTATGACAAATCAAAATCATGTGGAGATAGGAGGAAAAAAATGAAAAAAAAAAAAAAAAGAAAAGAAAAGAAAATCCATGAGAGAAGAGAAAAGAAAAGAAAATGTGCTAAAAAGTATTTAAGAATATATAAAAATCAAAGAGAATTGGTCTCCAAGTAGGGAGTTGTAGAGAGAAAGCAAAGGAGATCTCTCTAATTTCCATTTTTCCAAAGTTATATGGAGTGTATTCTAAATTATTCCTTGGCATTTATTTTATCTAAATGTATCATATCCAAGTGTATCTTCTAGTTTACCTCTAGATAAGAATAGATCTATTATTCTGATTTCTAATCCTTATACTTTTGTCTTTTGCCGACTTATTTTGTTAAATATTCAGTTCAATATAGTCATACAGAGTCGACAACATGCCAAAAAGATAACAAAGAATAAGTAGTAGACGATAAAAGCAAAACCTAAATGACAAATGGAGAGGTAGACTTATGTGATGAGTGGGTTTGGACTTGAACTACATTGCTCAATGGTCAGGAATCTAGACCAAAAAACAGATCTTGGTGCAAAATTCTGGACACAGCATATGATACCTGCTAGCACATGTAATGAGAATTTGCAGAGAGCAAAGTGGATGTGATGATAAGATTTCTTCGTGCCACACAAGAGAGTACCACACAAAGGTTGTTGACGATGGACAGATTAATAGCTTGGGGCACGGTCAATAAATATTGGTTGTGTCAAAGGGAGGAAGAATCTCATGATCACCTCTTTTTTGAATGCCTTTTCACAAAACTATGGAACAGTATCGAAAGTGCTAGTGGTTGGACACTATCTAAAGCCTTTGAAGCAGGAGCTTTTGCAGATATTATGACACCAGAAAAGTTGAAAACTCTTAAGCCAATCCACAAAAAAGCTTTTGCTGCTGTTTGTTATCATATTTGGAAAGAAAAACACAAGAGGAGAATAGAAAATACAGCAACCCCTATAGAAAACCTTTTTAGACTAGTTTCATATTATTTTTGTATTGGATGAGCACCTTAGAGCTGTTTATAACCTTTTAATCAAGCTCAGTATCTTTTTGATGATAGAGATACCTTGATCGGTTTTATAGGTATCTCATGTGCTCTTTTTGCACATGTCATGTACGAATTGATTGTGAAATGAATTTTCTCATCTTACCCAAAAAAAAAATAAAAAAGTGGATGTAGTGATGAAATCAGGTTTGTTCTTGTCAATGGATTGACATTAAAGTTAAGAAAAGACAAAAGTAATGGAAGGTTATCATTGTCAATGGAGTTAGACTGCCGTAGTTGGTGCTTTTGGAGTTTAGTGGAAGTTGGTCTAGAATTGGTACCACTCGCTATTGATCAAGGAAAAAAGTGATATGAACGTTAAGAAAAGACACAAAGAGTGAGCCTGCTTTTTCTTCCCCTAGATTTCTCTAATTGCCTCGTTATAGTAAACAAATGACTTTTTTTAATATTAGTACTCTATGAAAGAGTTGGAAGAGGACTTTCTTACTTGGCTTTTAAGCTTTGCCTGAATTACACGTACTCCAAAGAATTAAAAAAATTGCATTTCAACAGCAACAGCAGAAGTCCTTGACTAATTATACCTTAGAATTTGGCAGAAACTATGAGCTATTGCAAATTATAAAATTCTTTCCACTTTGCTATGGAGAATGGTTCAATTAATCTGCAAATAATTGTTTAAAAAAATTATCAGGAAGAATATACCGTTGCTGAGAGGAGAATGATGTTGACGTGTCTAGGAAGCATGATAATAACTTCTTCCCAAACAACCCCTCTATCAATATCATTGACATAGTGCACTTCGTCAAAGATAACCTATTTTCATACCAAAACAAGAAAAATTCTGGGTTACTTGTGAAGTTGTCAAATTCGGACAATTAGGAAATAAAAATAAATAAATATGAAAAATAGATTGAACTTCAGAAATTAAGTCCAAGGCTGCTAAAAAATGTTATTAATTGCAAAAGAAATGGCAAGGGCAAGTTTAGGAAAAGCAATCAAGGACTTCTTTACCCATTCAATGTCACGGATAATATCAGCACCACGGTATAGCATCGATCTCAATATTTCAGTTGTCATAATGAGACAGGAAGCCTCGGGCCTCAAGCTGACATCACCAGTGAGAAGACCAACATCAAATTTTCCACAAAAATCCCTGTACTTTTGATTACTGATTGTCTTAATGGGAGCTGTGTATACTGCTCTGGTACAGTGCTGCACCATATTAAAAACCAGCTCATCAGGTTTTTGTTGATTTTGTAGAGTATATCAATATCTCAAATTCAAAGGAGGTATATGGATCAATAACAGAAGGGATTCCAGAAGAAAATAACATACAAAAATTTTTTATTGAAAAGCCAGCAAAGGGACCTCTTACCAATTTCACGTACCTTAGAAGCCAAAGCAAACGCATATTCTGCAACAACTGTTTTTCCAGCTGATGTATGGGCTGATACAAATACAGAATCACCCTTTTCAAGACAATAAATAGCCTGCAAGTGGAAAACAAACAGCATTAGTTACAAAAGACAAGAAGATATATGGTCATTATCAATGTTTCAACAAAAGTAAATAACATTACAATTCAGGAATACATATGAAGACATGCTAGCAACAATTTAAAAGTTCCTCGTGATGTATATAAAAAAGTAATAGACAGCAAGTTTTACGTATCTATGGTTTCTATTTCTTTGTTGCTATTTTGCAAAAATTTTGAGAAAATATGAATTCTAAACAAGAAATGAAACCATCCTTCTGACCCAACTGCAGAGCCCTTTTACATGCAGCTTGCACATACCTTGGTTTAATTTATCTAACAAGAGAGTATTAGAAGTCGAGTTGGGAAAGAGAGGCCAAGGCAGGATATTGTTTTCGCTGGGATCATTTTATAGCCAATAGAAATATAAGAGTTAAGAAATCATATCACCAGGGCTTCAATTGATGTACATTTTTTGTCCCTGTAGGGTTATATCATATTGCCATTGTTAGTGATAATCATGTCAATCCACTCTCGTGTATCTTTGTAATTACTAGAAAACTTTGGGCATCCTTGCTAATACAAGCTTATTTTGAAAAAACAATAAATACATAAATAAATTAAAAAAACAACAACCAAAAAGAAGAAAAAAGACAACCAACTTACCATAGGTAAGTTTAGTTTGACCAAACTCACCAAACCATAAATTAATCCTGATTAAATCATCTAACATGCTGATTATGAGACCATTTGCCTCATATAGAATTTATATTTTATTTCTTAGGCATATTGTTTCCTCAATGGAGTATAGCCATTTATATTGTGTGGCCATTATCGATGTTTCAACAAAAGTAAATAACATTACAATTTGGAAATACACATGAAGAAATGCAAGTAACCGTTTAAAAATGCCTTATGATGTATATAAAGGTACTAGACAGCAAGTTTACGCCTCCATGGCATCTATTTCTTTGTTACTATTTGCCAAAATTGTGGGAATGTATGAACAGTAATCAAGAAACAAAACCAAGCAATTAACCTGTCCTTCAAAAAGGCTGACCCACTTCAAAACCCTTTTACAGGTAGCTTACACTTACCTTGGTTTAAATCACCTGACAAGAGTGCAATAGACAGCAAGTTGAGGGGAGAGGCCAGGGCAGAACAGTGTTCCATCAGGATGATTTTATATTCCACTAGGAAGTGTAATGAGCTAAGGAATGTCATTTCCAGGGGTTCTGTTGCTCTTGATGTATGTTTTTTTTTCCTTGTAGTTTTACATCAGGTTCCATTGTTAGAATTATCATGTCAATCCCACACTTGTCCAAATCTTTGTAACTGGAGAACATTTGGGCATCCTTATTAATACAAGTACTACAACCAACCCAAGAAAGAAAGGGGAAATAACCATCTTACTGTAGGTAGGTTTACTTTGACTTTGACCATGACTCAATCCTGATTAAATCATCTAACTTGCTGTTGTTTACCATCTGCATCATATTCTTACACAAGTTTACCTCATTTGGGCAGAGCCATTTTGCTTAATTATGTACTACCAACACTCTTCAACCAACGTGTATTATGAATCTATCAACACGAAACATTTTTAAAGCTTATAATATCCCTTTAGTTCTACACACTTAATACTAGGAGTAAAAAGTGCCTAGCTTTACTTTACTTATATCATTGATTTTAGTTCTTTCTTAGTCTCCTGCACCAGCACAAGCAGTAAAAACAAATTACACAGTTCTTGCTTCTGATTTGGGTGCAAATTGTTGTCCTTCTAAACCTGCGCACAAGCACCACAATGAATAATTGTTTTCCAATACCACAATACCCACATTTTCTCTTGTTCGGCTTGCTAGCTTTTATTTTTTCTTTTTCAGGTAATTGTTGTTTGGCTCACATATATGGGAAAAATAAATATTCCTAAATATTATTTATGTTATTTTATGATTTTTAATGTAAATATAATTTACCTCTATCGATTCATTAGTTATCGGCATATGGCTACCTAATGTCCGAACCGAAGGACCATGTTTATCAAGGGACATATTTCAAAAATTGAAGTAAACAATACTAATGAGAAACCCGAAGAAGAGGAGGTTTCCAAGAAGGAAACCTCCCGGGAGGATGAATTGCTCTGGGAAAGGGAAAGAAAGAGATGTTGAAATGGAGCTGACATTACGCCACATCAACTAAGTTGTCTAACGGTATCGTGCTACGTATTTTAACAAGAAACGTAGCGGGTATTAAAAAAAAAGAAAAGAAAATATTGCAAAGCCTTAAAAATATTACAAACTATATAGGTTTTGACAAAATGGGAGGCGTTGTCAAAATTTCTTTCAAGGCCTTAAAAGCCTTCTCGCAATCCTCAGTCCATCGAAACTCAAATGAATTCCTTAGAACTTTGAAAAACTCCACACGTTTTCAGAATTAAACTCAACCGTGCTAATCTTTTATGTGGTTTAAAAGAGAAAGCTAAACTATTTCAATGAAAAGAAAAAATTATTGTAGTTTAAGGTTCGATTTTAGAAATCAATTTAAACACAACCGATACCAATAAAGAGAAGCCCCAATTGGAAGAAATTCAAATGGTTAATGAGTTTTCTAATGTTTTTACCGACAAACCTCCAGGTGGGACCTATTTAAGAAGTAACTAAGTTTCATGTCCCCGATGCTTCAATTTCGTATCATTTGTTAATAGGAAGGAAATGGCTTCATAAAGCACAACCTTGTTCCCCTAAGCAAATAGCAAGTCATGATGCCATATGGGTAATCCAGACCAACTCACTAAGTCAGTGCATTTCCTACCTATTTGCACACCCTTTTAAACTTAGTCTCTTGCAAACTACTAAACACATTCTTTAGATTCATATACTATGCAGCCTTATATCTCCTCAAAACCATTTTAGCTTGTACACAGTAATGCTTAGGACCGGCACACATGATAACACATTTGGGTCACAAATGATTTGTGCTCAACCAAGTACCAAACAGCGGACCTAGCTTGCCGAGCAGAACCTGTGTGTTAAGCTTACTTAGATATGACCAAAGCTCAATATAGTTCCGAGAAGACCCATCTACCACTTGTCTATTGGTTCATATTGGAGGATCTTGGAGCATTGTAGATGCTCAAAACAGTTGTAGCTACTGTTGGGAACTGGTACTAGGAGTTGTCGAGACAAAAAATGGATGTTGCTATTCGATAGGTTAAATGAGTAGAGCTCAGTGTGTAGTTGCCTCAACCTTGGCCTCAACACTTAGCAAGCTGGCTTGACCTAATTGTTTTAATGTACCTATGTCTCCTAATGACTTTTAATGTACTTTTAAATATAACTTTTATACTTTTGATATTTTGGTTACTAAGTATGTAAATAATGTAAATTATATTATTAGAAAGTCAATGTAGAAACAATGAAATTTGAGAATGGATTTAATTTAATATTTTTAGAAAATCTAATGAAATTTGGCCTCATTGGAAAACTTGGTTGTCCAGCCACCGTACTAAAACCAGGTATTTTAGCTTGCAATGTTATGATAAGAACATACAAAGGAGAAAGGGTATTAGCCACAGTGTTAAAACTTCCCCTTTGATACTTGATGACTTCTATGATTTTACTCTTATCACTGCTTGTATTAAACTAGTATATTCCTGTATTATTCCCTTATTACCATCCAAACTAGTATCTCCATTCAATCCTCATTTCATTCCTTTAGTTAGTTCAAACTTTTGTATCATCAATAACGACTTGGGTTCCACCAAAACTAGCTACAAAATGCATGATGAAAAGCCTTGCTTCCTGCTACCAAGATGATCTTATTCTTCAAAACAATTCACTCTCTAATAGTTCGCTCTTTGAGGAGCAAAACCCAAGCCATTTCCTTTAATACATGTTAAAGATTTTATATATGATTAGCTAATGATTGGGATCAAAGCATTGACAAACTTACCCAAGAAAAGAGTTGACTCTGGTAACTATAATGGGTGCCTTATTCATCATTCTGAGAATTGTTCTTTTTATAGTCCTCAATGTTCTAGGCAACTACTGCATTTATAAGTTCTAATCTACCTTACTGATTGATGAGTTGACACACAAAAGATTCATTTGGCTGATCCTTTTGGTGCCTTCTTCTGTGTTAATTGAAATAAATGAACCACAAATTTTTCTTAACTAAAAATAGAAGAAATGGTGGCTTGAGAAGCACCCAGCAGACTTTACCATGTTTAACCATACCATGCCAGTCGAATATAAATAAGAGCAATGGGAAACCCTAAATTTTGGAAGACAAATTTGATAACCTGAAATCTGAGGTAGAATAACTATTATATAATACATAATTGCACATTATTAAAGTCTTAGTGCAAAGTATTCTGGATAAGATTCATGTAGGGTGCACACAAAGTTAGGAAAGAAAGGAAAAAATGTGTGTGTGTGTGTGCGTGCACACACATGCATGCATCTAAGTTGTAAGTATAAAATTTTGAAAAATTTTCGTTGTTTACACTGAGCAACTTAACTCAAAGAGTAAGCATTATAAAATAATCTGAGTAGAAGTCACACCTCCTTCTGAAAATTATCCAATTCAAAAGGAAAATCAAGAGCTAGGTCAGGAACAAGATCATAAAAGCTATCTGCAATCTCCTTGTTGTCTTCCTTAACAGCCCAGACCTGCCAATCATTCACCAAAGCCGGTAGATAGCAATATGAGATGATACGAAATATCAATCCAAATTATTCAAAAAGATTGGAAAATTCAGCTTCTTCTCAACCCACCTCATTTTTCTTTGAACTGTCATTTGCTGGTTTTTCCAATGGCAATGGTCCTCCTAATTCAGTAGACAAAATCTCATCCAATACGGGCAGTTCAGTTTCGCCTGTACTGCTGGCAGTGTCAGGTCTCCCTGATTTTGATTCAGATAAGATGGATACCGGTTCTGACACGTGAGCTTCACAAAACATCACAGAACTAAGACAAGAAGTTCAAATGAAAAAAATGATATATTTACATTAATGCTTAGCGAACCCGCTTTCTCTGGGATAAACTGCTTATAAATTTGCGAAGCATAATTGGATCTAGACATAGAACCATCAGATGAAATGGGCCGTGATATCACTCATTGTATCAGCCACAACATAAATAATGAAATTTAAGTGCTGTATAAGATAACGGACTGCTACTCAACCAGAGTAAACTTCAAGATCAGATTGAAGCCAATAGCTTGTGCAGTATAATCAAACAAGGGTATTCACATGTGATATAAAGTAGCAGTGAAATCCAATGCAGCCATCAAAGGATATTACTGCCATATGTACCAAAAATCTAGATCAAGAAAAGATTTTAGCTCAAAATATTTTTTAGGTGTAAATTAACAAATGTTCTTCTCTCTCCTTTTTGGGGGCCAATTAATGTTCTTCTATTATTTTCTCCTATTCAGTCAGGGTTTAAAAAAAAAAAATTGAGGGAGGATAGGTTTTCTATGAGGAAACATCAGTCCACTCTTGGCATTGTTCTCCATCTTGCAAAAATGATACACCCATCCTATGCATGCTCTTTATTATTTATGCCTACTTTCTGTTATTCACCAACCAAAATTAGGACAGCAAACGAGCTAAGCCAAGCCAAACTTCTAAAAGTTCGGACTCAGCTCATCTAAAAACTATGGAGCTCAAGTTCGAGCCGACCTTTTTATCAAATCTAAAATTAAAGCTCGAGCTCAATAAATAACCCCTTGTTACTAATGAGGAATTTTTTCTCATCTTCAATTCCAAATTGATGTGATTGGATTTGCACCAATGGAAAGCATAAATTTCATACACAACACAATAGAATGATAGAATAGATCTTTTTTCTCTTTTTTCATGGGTACTGATCATTAATACTAGAAAATGAGTTTCATTTATTTCGTTCCAGCAGGGATCTAAACAAGTCGCACATACACCCTAGTACATGTTCCTCGATACTAAGGACATCACCAAAAACTTTGTTGTTCAACATCATGTACTAACCATCCCTTAGAAGGTATCGTTAAAAAATCATTAATCCCTAATGAAATGGATGTAGCAATAGCTTACTAGAAACCCAGAGTCTTTACTTGATTCGGAATGTGTGATGTAAAACCAGTAGGGATATGCAAGAATAAACAATTTTTCTAGGAAACATTCCTTCAATGAAATCTCTGGGAACTTCAATAGTAAATGGAATATTCAGAACTGAGATCAATTACATATTGCAAAGTCCTGGTATTTATAACCGGTCAGAAACCATAATGGAATTTCAGATTTTGGATAAACGAGTTTTATCCTGAGCACAAGCTTGACTCATTTGCTCATTAAGTTCGAGCCGAGTAAAGCTTAAAACGAGCCGATCTCGAACCTATTAACAAACTTAAGTATACAAAATAAATAAATATATAAATAAATAAATTAACAAATAATAAATAAAGATCAAATTATGTATAATCCTATAATATATTATATATTTATATATTATATAAATATTAGCCTTTAAATTTCGATAATATATAATATTTATAATATATATAAAATTCGTAAACCTACTCACAAACCTAAACAAGCCAACTCACAAACCTAAACAAGCTAACTCACAAACCTAAACAAGCTAACTCACAAACCTAAACAAGCCAGCTCACAAACCTAATTGAGAAAGCTTACAAGCCTGAACTGGAGCTCGAGCTCAGCTTATTTATTAATCGAGCTTGAGTCATGTTGAGCTTCAAACAAGTCGAGCTTGAGTAACTCATAAACAGCCTAGCTCATTCACAGCCCACCTCATTTACAGTCCTAACCAAAATTGTTCAAAATTAGAGCAGATTACTGCAGTTCTAGAACCTCTCTGCCTATTGTTCTGAATTTCCAAATTAAAGATGATACAAAGGCCACATCAGTTTATATGAAAGATCTATTAATTGAGCTAATGCATTGACCGATAGAATGTGATAAGCTTGACCAAAAAGGAGAACATACAAAGAAAATCAAACCTAAGCTTTCTGATAAAATAACATACTCCAAGAATCCTGTTTCTGTTTTTCTATGAGTAAGCCAATTTTATGCCATTTCAGAAAACAAGTAGCAGTATGCATAGACTGAATGTACAGAAGATGAAACATACATTCTCCTTCATATGCCATGCTGGTATCTTCTTCCCAGGCTTTCTTGAACAAATCATCAAACCCTACTGACAGCTCAGCCTGTGATCAAGAATCTCAAATGTAACCCCATAAAAGTAATTCAGTGGGTTGTGGTGTTGGGGGGGGGGGGGGGGGGGGTTGGAAGTCGACACATTTTAAGAGAATCTGATTTTAACAGAATCTTAGAACTGCTGCACATATCCATCACCCATCCTCAATCCACGTACTAAGAAGAGTAAATGGATAAGTACCCTAATAGACACATGAAATTATACCTTCCTTTTTTTCTACCCCTACTGTATTAATAAGAATAAATACAAAGGTTGAACAGGTATCCAGTGATTCTAAAAATTCTTTTTCTTTTAGAAATTCATTTAATTTGTATTAATTTATACAGCACCAATCATTGTCCTCAATAAGAAACAACCCTAGGAAACCATTCAAGTGATTCTTCTTTCATTATGCTCCCTCCCCACACACACACACAGCCAGCTGTGCCACCCCCTCAACCCCACCCAAAACCCCCCAAAAAAAAACAAAATAGAAAAAAAAAAGAAAAAGAAAAGGTGGCTGCAAAAGCCAACTTCAATCTCAAAACACCAGAAGCTTTTCCAGAAAAATATCCCCTTATTCAGCTTGTGATTCTAAAAATAGTTCTTCTTTCAACTTGTATTGATGTGAGAAATATATTTACAAGTAGACAAAAAGGAGTAGTAAATGCATTCTAGAAAGATGAACTTTCTACATAGTAATTCACTTCTAAGTACTCATATTTATTGCCAAAAAACAATAAAATTCAAGTGCAAATATGGACCTTTTCATCTGATGAGATTTTGGGCACATTCTGATCCTTGAATACATTCCAGGAGCATGGATATGCCTGAAAAAATTTGGTCAGCAGTAGCTAAAATAAAAATAATGAAAGTATCAAGTAGAAGCAGACACAATCGTTAGTAATAGTCCCCTGCTGGTAATTGAGTGTTGCTAAATTATATAACATAAGAAACCTTGAGATCTCCAAGGTTTAACCCTTGCTTGAAGCTAGGAGGAGCAGTCTGAGCAGGTCCACCATAAAGCAGTTCCTGTAACCATTCACCATCCTGAATACCCTTGGGTAGAATTCTTTCCAGAGCCTGGGAATCAAGACCTCCTGGACGGAAAGGACGATTATTGATGCTTCCCCGAACAAAATCTTTTGAAGGTCCCACCATACGTGGCAAAGAACCAGAATCTTCTCCACCCACCACAAGGTCTGACACATCCACCTAAAATGTATAAAAGATGAAAATAACTCAAGGAATGATTGAGCATGATGACCAGCCCAGCTCACAAAATCACCGGATCTGGTAGAACTTATTCTGGCAAGTGAATTTGTCTTGGATTAAGTCACACTACCTCCATGGAAAGAGGTTCCCATACACCCAATGGTGATTTTTCCCTCTGACGCCTGAAGGGTAATTCCCATACTGGCACTACAGCTGTTCGAGGTAAGGATGGGTCCAAGGGAACATTTGCTCTGTCAAACCAGTCAAGGTCCCACTGCCGCCCAGCTTTTTCTGGAGAAAATTCATCAGCATCCAGTTCAGGCAAGAGATATTTCTCCTCTATATAACCTTTTATAGATTGTGGAGTTTCCTCAGGAAATGCAGGTGGCTGAAATGAAAAAATATTATAAAAAAAATTAAAAAAAAGTGAATTCACACCAAGTCAACAAGTATCATCAACCTCTAAAGGAATCAAACCATTTCTTCAAGTAAGAAAATGAGCCATCTTCAAAACCTATAATATTTCTTCAATCATGCAGCAAGAGGCTTCAATTGCTTTTGCAATCAAGTAGTTATGGTGAATTATGTTAGTGGAGTGGAAACAAAAAAGGAGAACAAATGAAATGCTATAATGTTTTATTCACTAGTGGCAAAGTGCAAGGGCAAATCATGTATCCTTCCTTCTTCAAGAATGTGGACAACATGGCATCAACTAGACCATTGTCTTACAGTAGGTTTTAATTGCATTCATGATCAAATGAGGCTACACTTGCTTTCATATCCTGTTAAAATACATAAACCATAAAGAATAGGTAGTAGTAGACACTGTATCCAAATTTCGTAGCAGAATCTCCACTATCGTACAATAAAAGCCATTTGAAATCCAGGCTGCAACATATGAATATTGCATACATAAATCACATCCGTTCTTTTTTCACATACATGTGGCATTTATGTTGACAATGGTTTTATGTGGTTTGCATATGGTTGTAAATCTTTTGCTTTTTATATAAAAATGGTCATTTATGTCATAACTTTTGCCATTCCCATCATATCTCAAACAATAAATATGGAAAGTATATTAAAGATATATTTTTCTTTTCCTTTTGCAGTGGTATCCTACAACTTGCGTTGAATGACCTTAAGAATTGTTTAATTAACATAATAAACAATTTGAATGACTTAAATCATGATTTTAATACAGTGAGAGATTCAGTTGACTGAAGCATCGCAACAAAATCGCATGAAGCAGAGAAGGTCACATAACTTGCCAAAAACACTATAGATTATTGAATCTACCCCCCGCAGCAAAAGACATCTGCACCGACATTACAGTCAATCAATAGCTGAACTCAAAATTTAATACTAAACTAACTCACAATGGATAAGAGAGCCAAAGAAAAACTGCAAAAGCAATTCTCAAAAGCATTGAGATTTCAACTTTACTTTCTCACAAAATTACCAAAAAACTTCTAATCTTTATGCACTCTTTTTTTATATTTCATCCTTATTCCTTCAAAATAAATACATAGACCAAGCCTTGCAAGACGGTCAAATTACTCTTTGGTAACCTGTAGTTCGATCTGTGGAAACAACCTCTTTGCAAAATGCAGAATCTTTCACCCCGCAACCACCCCAAAACAACATAGCTGCTTGTGTATATAATTCGATAATCACATCACAGTTCATTGCATAATCCATTATATTAATTTAAAAATTCTTTTTTTTTTTAATAGCACAGCACTACGCATGCACCTGTTTGGTCAGCTCGCTTCGCCTAGAAGCTTCAAGAAGGATTCAAACAATGACGTTGTACAATAAGTTCAAAACGCTAATAGATTCTGATTCTGGAAACCAGAAGCAATCTTTTCTTAACCAGGAAGAAAGCACAATGCATTCCGAAACCCTAACCTAGTCAGACGCGCGCATAGAAATCAAGCAAAAACAAAGTAAAGCAAACATTCATCAAGCAAAATAACAAAATTTTTCAGCAAATGGAGAACGCGCGCACGCGAAAGAGAGAGAGAGAGAACGAACTGACAATGATGAACTCGGGGACGGAATTGCGAGGATTCGAGCGCTCGACGGTTGTTAAGGGCTCGAGACGGAGATGGCCGCTATGTCCAGTGAAACCGACGCGAAAAAAGAGTTCTTTCGCGGCTTCAATAGGTTCCATTTTGAAGTCTGTTTTGGGTTATGGTGTGCGCACTAGTGGACTTGTTTCATCTGCAAGTGAGTGAGAGAGAGAGAGAGAGAGAGAGAGAGAAAGCTTTTTCAATTTCGCGGGTAGGGAAGAGAAGGAGAGAAAAACGGTACTTTGGCTCCGAAGTAGGGAGTGCTGCTTCGATACACCAATTGGTCAACACAAGGCATTAGAGCCTAGAGGTGGCGATCAGCGTAAATCCGACAAGCAATAGGTTTGATCTCCAAGGATGCGTTTTTGAATGCGGCAATTTTGTTTTACACTGTCAAGAAAAGTGAAAATGTACGGAAATTAATTGAGAGAAAAATAAAAAAAGGAAATAGAAGAAAATGCAATTTTCATTACCTGTTTGGATTCAGAGTATGAAAATAGAAATAAGATTGGCAAAAAAAATAAATAAATAAAGGAAACAGAAGAAAAGTCAATTTTCATTTCTTGTTTGGATTCAGAGTATGAAAATAGGAATTTAATTGGGAAAAAAGAAAGAAAGAAAGAAAATAGAAGAAAATGCAATTTTCATTTCATGTTTGGATCCACATATAAAAATAGGAATAAGTTTAATGAAATGTTTTTTTCTTGAAAAAGTAAAGAAAAATTGTTTGATTGAGTTGGAAAGGAAATGAAAAAAAAAAATAGGAAAAAGGTTATAGTTTAGCCACATTCTCACTAAAAAATCAAAATATCTAATATTTTAAACAATCCCTTTTTCCTTCTTAATCTTACTTTTAGTTGTGCTGAGGAAGTGGCGAGAAATTATAGAGAATGAAGTGGGAGGAAAAATTTAAGAGAGAAAAGAATGTGTGGGGTAAGAAATATAAATTTCCTTATTTTAGTAAGCAAGGAATAAAAGTACAGATAAAAGAGTTGTTTATTTTATTAAAATATCAAAAAAGTTATTTTGAAAAAGAAGAAAATAGCGAAAAAAAAAATCCAAAAGCACAATTCTTAAGAAAAAAATTTTAAAAATGTAGCAAAAGAGGCGATTTTAAAGATCTTTCGAGATTTGGCATGTATTAGTTCAATATAAATCTCCACCAACTTTAATTCATTTAGAGCTTGATGGAATTCTTTTCTATTGATTTATATACTTGCTCTAATTGGATCCCTTTTTTATAACAATTGGCGAATATCTGCCATAAGCTCTTTTCTTTTCTTCTTTTTTTTTTTTAATCATTGATTTGTAAAGATTAAGCAGGTGAAGATAGATGTTCATCAAGATGGTCTAAGGTGATTGTAAGTGGCATATTCCCAAGAATTTTTTTCCCTAGAACCCTATTTTTTGCTTCTTCTTTTTTTTCTTTTCCACAATCTTATATACCCTCCTTAGCATTTTTGTTTTAATAGATTAAAGTTGTGTTTTTCTACCCCAAAAATCTTAGCAAAAGGTACTACCGTAGTGCATTATATTATTAGGTTATAAGAAAAGAATGCATAAGAGTTTTGTATAGGTAGAATTGTTAGTCTAATCCAATTGAAATAATAGGTTACTAAGGAAAAGTTATTACAATAGTATTCCTGAATAATGTTTTAAATGAATCATCTTCTCCATACCAAATCAAATCCTAACAAAGCCACGCGTTCTCTATTTAAATGGGACTTTCTTTTTTTTTTTTTTACTGCTAGCTAGTGCTTAGAAAGTCTTAGGAAGATAAGGTTTAATAAACTCCTCTTTCCATTATAACAATAATTTCTTATAAATATTCAATTTCAAATTGTAATGTAATTATTTTACCTTTATTTTGTTTAATTTTATTCTTACAATATTTTATGAAATTTTCAAATTATACATGACAAGATTGAAACACAAGATTGAAATAAATAAAACAAATAGAGATAAATTTTTCAAATTATACTAACAACTATTCATCCCTTATCAACTATTCAAAATAAGACGAAGACAATTATTCAAGATAAACAATACAAAACAGATAATGTAATAATTTAAATAAAATCGTAAGCGCTTATTTCAGCAAATAATTACATGTTTGTATAAATAGAGATAGAAGTAATCGAGAGAGTACATTAATTGAAAACCATAAAAAAACCCTAATAATATTCAGAATTGTTTTCTTAGTACGTATTTTAACTTCTAGTGTAACCTCTCTTATCATCTTTCCCTATATCAAAGAATTCCCTCAAATTGTTAAGATAAATTATTTTCATTACCTTTTTCTCCAATTACATTATTGAGACTATTGATATGCTTCCATTGTTCATTTTCTAAATAGAGAATATATCTAATAATATATTGTATTTATTCTAATGCGAATTATTACAAACTCTTTAATCAAGATATTTAACATTTATAAACTCAAATGAAAAGTTAATATCATATAAATAAAAACTTTATACTAAAATATTATATGCTCAAATTACATGGTCTAAAAATTCTATAGCATTTTTTAAATGGCACAAAAATTCTATAAGATCGTTTTTATCATTATCTTTATGTCTTTGATGCATTCTTTTTAACAACAGATACTTGATACTTTTTCACAATAATCTTTTATTATAAGTTTGTAAATATTTTTTACCTTTTGATTTTGAGAAATTATTTTTAAATATAATTGTAAACAATGATTCAATAGTTTGATAAGTAGATTATTTATAATTCATTGTAAATATTCGATTGCAAACTTAACGTAATTATTTTATCTTTACTTCGTTTGATTTGATTCTAACAATGTTTTATGAAAATTTTCATATTACACATGATAAGATTGAAAGATAAGATTAAAATAAATAAAACAAACAAAGATAAATAAATAAATAAGACTTACAATATTATTGAGAGAATCATTTCATATACGAAATTATGATAAGAGAAATTACACTAGAGGCTAAAATACACACTGAGAAAACACTTCAAAATATTATTATAAGGTTTTTTTGTGATTTCTAATTGATATCCTCCATCGATTGCTTTTATCACTATTAATACAAACATGTAAGTGCATGCTAAAATAAGTGCTTATGAGTTTATTAAAATTATTACACTATTTGTGTTGTACTAACTGTCTTAAATAATTGCATTCATCTAATCTTGAACAATTGATAATGGATAAATAGTTATAAGTTGATGAATAGTTGATGTGAACGGATGAATAGTCGATGCAAATCATTTGTCCAATTGTTAGCATTTTGATGACTTTGAGAATGCTTTGTCTTAAATTATTGGCATATGAATAAACAATCTTTAAGAAAATGAGAGCCTTTGAGAAAGTTGATTTTTGCAATAATCGAATCCATATTGAATGGCATTTCCTCTTTTTAATATTGAACATATTATTCCCATATAAGATATCAAGAGGGGGGTAAATTGATATCTTTAACTTTTTGAAAACTTTTTCAGTGTAAGAAAAATAAAATTTACCTCTCTTAATAACTTATAATAGTGAATAGTGATATTTAGCAATTTAACACACAACAATTAATCAAGTTACCTCTCCTCTAACTTTACTGTCGAGAACTCGGTCTACTTCATCGGTGCCATTCTATTTGATCCACTAAATCAAATCATAAAAGAATTACAAGTACTTGCATACATGAACTTTACAAAACTTTATTTTACCTATCTAGCCTTTATACAATCTAAGCTAATACAAATCTATAAAGTACAAATATATTTATCTCGACAATTAAACAACTAAATAATAAATGCAAATCATAAGTAAGAACAAAAGTATAAATCTCAATTAATTTCACTCAACATAGAAATGATAAATGTTAAATAATTTGCTTTGGTACTTTTTGAAAAAGTATCTAAAGGACTTCTTATAATCTTAATCTCTATTTTTTATTTTGTGAGAAACCTTTTTTTATCAAAGTTGTCTCTAGACGTTTTGAATTCTTTTTCTTTTATATTAAAATCTAAAGATTAACTTTTTTGTATCTATCTAACCATTAGTTTATTGAAGATAATCCTTGGATATTTTGAGAAAATCTTGGTCATTTGAATTTCAAAAAAACTTTCCTTATTTTGTTTAGATCAGATAAACTTCAATCCATAAACACCAAATAATCTTTTGATTTGAATTTGTCGAAAAGATATGTTTTATCGGAAACTTCTGGATAAAACTCATATTTAAGATTTGACTTTTCATAAAATCCAATTCAACCTTGTCCTTATCCATATTTGTGCCTATCTTGATTTTTCAAAAATTAATTTGCTCAAAAATCCTCATTAATCATGATTCCATCTTGAGTAAAATGGGATTAAGTATATTTCTCTTATATACTCAATCTAGTGGAACTAGGCCTTAATTAATTCAAAATAAAAAATAATATCATATGTTTCCAAATCAACCTTCTGAATAACTTTCTGAAGAGTATCAATTCTTCATTTCTTTAAGGCTTCTGAACCAGCTTCTGAATGATGTGTTATACCACTTATACTTATAAAACTTCTGAAAAAATTTTAGACTATTTTCTTTTTTAAGTCAAGTTACACCTTTTGAATAAGTTTCTAAAGAAAACTTAGATTTGCGAATTTAAACTTTCTAAAAACCTTTCTGAATGCCTATAATCTTAATGATTCATTAGCATTTATCCATTCTTATTATTATCAAAAGATACGAGAGATATCTAACAAAACAAAAATGCTTTGATTAAACAAAACACTCATCTCCTTACATCTTGAACAAGATTAATTATTAAACAATTTAATCATATTAAGAAAGATTAATTTAATAACAATCATCCTCAGCATTACTATTAGAACTATCTTTCTCTAATAACCTTGAAGTAATTTCAAATATTTTTCTTTTATATTCAGAGGGATCTAAAAGCCCAGTTAGATCAACTTAAATTTGACTCTTTTTTTTTCTTTTAAAAATTCAGTAGTATAAGTAACACCCTTTTTTTCTTATAAATCATGCTAGAAAATCTTCTTAAATAGATTTAAATTGGATGAACTATGAATATGAATAATTTTTTAATTTAAGACAAAACATTATCAAAGTCGTCAAGATGCCAACAATCAAACGAATGATTCACATTAGCTATTTATCCATTTACAAATATTCATCCACTATCAACTGTTTAAGATCAGATAAAAGCAATTATTCAATATAGACAATACAAGACAAATAGTACAATAGTTTAAATAAAATTGTAAGCACTTACTCCATCAAGCGTACATGTTTGTATAAATAGAGATAAGTGTAATCGAGGAAATACATCAATTAGAAATCACAAAAAACCTTCTAATAATATTCTAAAATGTTATCTTAATATATGTTTTAACCTCTAGTGTAACCTTTCTTATCATATTTCCTTATATCAAAGGATTCTCTCAAATTATTAAGATAAATCATCTCCATTACCTTATTTTCTAATTCGATTATTAAGACTATTGATATTTCTCCGTTATTCATTTTCTAAATAAAGAACATATCTAATAACATATCATATTTCTTCTAATGTGAATTACCGCAAACTACTTAAGCTTTATAAACTCAAATGAAAATGAAAACTTTCTCATAAAATATTATATGCCCAAATTATATAATTTAAAAATACTATAGCATTTTCTAAATAGCACAAAAATTCTATAAAATTATTTCTATCAATATCTTTAAATCTTTGAGATATTATTTTTAACAACAAATACTTGATATTTTTTCATGACAATCTTTTATTATAAGTTTTAAGTATTTTCTAACTTTTATTTTATATAAATTATTTTTTGATGTAATTTTAAATAATTATCTGATAGTTTGATAAGTGGATTATTTATAATTCATTATAAATATTTGATTTTAAACTGTAATATAATTATTTTGTCTTTACTTCATTTGATTTGAGTCTTACAATGTTTTATAAAAAATTTCAAGTTATACATGGCAAGATCGAAACATAAGATTACAATAAATAAAACAAACAAAAATAAATAAAATAGTCAAAAATTACAATATTAGTAAGAGAATCATTTGATACAATGAAAGATAATAATACAGGTTACACTAGAGGCTAAAATACACGCTAAGAAAACACTTTAAAATATTATTAGAGGGTTTTTTTGTGATTTTTTATTAATGTCCTCTCTCAATTGCTTCTATCTCTATTTATATAAGCGTGTAAATACTTACTAAAGTAAGTACTTACGATTTTATTTAGATTATTATACTATTTATCTTGTATTGTCTGTCTTAAATAATTGCATTAATCTAATCTTGAATTGTTAATGGTGGATGAATAGTTGATGTAAATCATTTGTTCAATTGTTGGCATCTTAATGACTTTGAGAATGCTTTGTCTTAAATTATTAGCATATGAATGAACGATTTTCACGTATAAGAGCTTTTGAGATGGTTGATTTTTATAATAACCGGATCCATATTTCACAATATTTCCTATTTCTAATATTAAAACAAATATACTTTGATTGAACAAAAGACTCCTCTCCTTACTTCTTGAACAAGATTAATTATTGAACAATTTAATTACATCAAGAAAAATTAATTCCATAGTAATCATTATCATTTTGATTAGGATTATGGCTACCAGAATTATCTTTCTCTGATAATCTTGAAGTAAATTTAAATATCTTTCTTTCATATTCAAAGGGATCTAAAGTCCCTACTAGATCAACCTGAATTTAACTATTTTTTCTTTTAAAAATCTAGTAGTATGAGTAACACCCTTTTTATTTTGATCAAGGTATGTTTATACAGTTTTGGCATCCGCTATAAATGCATTAAATTTTTCTTACCATTTTATTCCATATGCTCTTAAAATATAAGTTTGACCATATTTGTCTTGTTTAACAACATAAGTCCGCGTTGTTATTCAACAAAAATTGAATCTTACTACAAACATTAAAAACTTGAAGAAATTGAGTTGATCACCATTCTTGCAATATAATTGAAATCTTTGATGTATTTCATCTAGAAGAATCTCTTTTGTTGGACCAAAGTGTAAGCCCCACAACTAAGCAATCTGAGGTTTCGATTGGTTGAACGATCCAATCGAGCCTAAATTATAAAATAAAGCTAGAAATATTAGTAAATCGATCCCGTAAGTTTGAATTTAAGAAAATAAGTAATAAAATAGGAGACTAAAAAATTTTCAAATTTTAAGTATATAACTCGTTATTTATCGAAAATGTGTAAAAGGCATTCTGGTACTTAACGAATTGCTAGAAATAAATTATATGTATACTAAAAATTGTAAAATAACCTAAATAATATTTAGGAATATTTATTTGTACTATATATGAATTTACATGTAGGTATAAATACGCGTAATTACTATAAATACGCGAAGTGTGCTAAAATTATACGAAATAATTAAAGAAAATTGTAAATTAATTATGGAAAAATCAGAAAAAATCATAAGAGGATAAGATGAATCAAGATTAGGTTGTGGAATGTCAGGATAAGCAAAAGAAAAATCAACCAATAAAATTTGGACAACATAAAAGCCAAAAATCAAGGAAAATGGGCAAAGTCTTGTCAAATTAATGCATAATAATTACAAAAATTGTCTATAAATAGCAAGAAAAATTCAAAAGCTCATTTGGCCAGATACAAATCAGAGAAAATTAGAGAGAGGCAAAAATTGAGAGAAAAATTCGGTTTAGAAAAAACTGTGCAAGAAGGGCCTTTAACGGGAACTCCCACCAGACGAGCAACTGAGAGTGGACGGCCACCATCACCACACGGTGGTGGCGGCGCCCAGGCTGGACGACAAGGCCACGGCGGCTGGCGGTGGCCGGAGCCACCCAGATCGGTGAGTCCGATTTCCAGCCCGATTTTGTGTAATTTTGTAAAAATAGTAAATATCATTAGAAAATTATGAATTTTGTTATTCTGGGATATTTTTGTATTTATTTTGTAGGAAAAAATATTATTTTGATGAAAACATGCCTCGTAATATATGGTCCCTAAGAAATCATGCAAAACCGAGCATGTTTCGGTTTAGAAATAAATGACCTTAGGAGTGTAGTTTCAAACCCAAAATTTTTGTGTAGATTACTTAAATGATATAGAATAGTACTATGAAGCCTTTTTTCAAAAATTAATTTTCAAAATTTTTAGATAATTTTTAGGCATTAAAATGAGGCATAAAATGGGTAATTTAAGGTTAATTAAGTAATTAAATTATTAATTACTGACTTAGTGAATAAGTAAATGTTTAGGGATGTTGAAATCTGATGGAGAATGATACTTGTAGCATTTAGGGTGTTAGATGTAATTGTTAGGTTAATTATGTAGTAAATAAGTAATATAGAAAAATAGTACATTTTAAGTTAATTTTTTAAATTAGGGTAATTAGGAGTAAAATCTGATTTAGGATGAATTTAGACATTTTGAAATGATAATTGATGTTTAGAGATGATAATTAGAGTGATATAAATATTAGAAGTGTAATATATACATAAAAGGTAATAATACATAATAGGTAATTATTGGAAATATTATAATAAAAATTGATATTGTGATAATAATAAAAATGTACAATAAATCTGATAGGAAATTTGAATTTATGTAATTATATGAAAATGTAAAAATTTCTCACATTAGGAGTGAATTCGGTATACTAATAAGGATATAAATGTACCGGGTGAAATAAAATACTGACTAGGGGTAATGATGGTATTTAGGAGATCGGGAAATAATGTGATTAATTTCACATTATGGGTTGAAACGAATTTCTAGGATTAGAATATAAAACGCTACTTAGAAAATAGAACTATAACCTAATTTAGAAATCGATGCAGAAACCGAACCCGAACCTAATCCTAAACCTAGAATAATTGTAAAAAACTTAAAACCTAGATAATTAGGTATCTTAAACCCTAAATAAAACATAACGATAAGCGTTATAGGATAAAACAAACCTATAATAGTTATATGAAAAACTGAAACCACGTTTGTGTTATAAGGATGATTGGCGATGGCCTGAGCAAATCGGACCTCGAGTGAGTGAGTGAGGAGTTGAGGTAAGTTGGGATTAATACAATGCTGTATTTTGGGAGGCTTAAGATTATGCTTGGTTGTGCTTGTTAGATAGTTGGATAGATGCATGTGCTTGATTATGAGTGATGCTATGATTCTGTTTGTTACTCTAGCATATATTGTATGAAATGATCGATCACCCTAAACTGAACTTAATCAAATATATGACCAGTAATCATAATCGGACATGCATGGCAACCCATTAGGGGAACTTAGACTCTCCGGCCAAATACCGACCCCTTCGAAAGGAATAACGTAGGATTGCAAAATGGTCCCTTCTTCATCCTTAGTCGAACTAAGTGATAGGAGAGGAGGTCGCGACAAGGGTGAAGTCAGTGGTTCGAAGGTAGTCGCGGGAGGAGCAAGGTCTCCATTGCACAAGCCTGGGTTTGGTTGTAAGTTGCTTTGCATTAATGGCAACTCCTCAACCCGAATTAAAGCGGGCGGAATTTCTCTAATCTCACCACGGGCCAAACAACGTCGTGCGATGGCATTTGTTTGCACATGCATTGCACCTAATAAGTGATTAAAAACCTTATTGTATGTATGTAAGCCCCAAAGCTAAGCCAATTGACCGTAGGATTAAACTTAGAACATAAGTTTTGGACGATCGGTTAAAGAATCCGATTAAATCCCAAATTATAAACTATTGAGAGAAATATTAGTAAAAATGACCCCGTAAACTTGAATTTAAGAAAATAAGTAATAAAATAAGAGACTATAAAATTTTCAAATTTTAAGCATAATAATTATTAATTACCGAAAAGGCAAAAAGTGTAATCTAATAACTAATAAATTACTAGAGATAGATTATATGTATACTAAAAATAATAGAATGACTTAAATAATATTTAAGAATATTTATTTGTACTATATATGAATTTACATGTAAGTATAAATACGCGTAATTACTTAAAATACGCGAAATGTGCTAAAATAATACTAAATGCTTAAAGAAAATTCATAATTAATTAAGGAAAAATCAGAAAAAATCATGAATCATCCAGAATTGGGTCGTGGCAGTTGGGAAAAATAAGAAAAAATTCGGCCAATTAGAATAAGCCAACATAAAAGCCAAAAATCAAGGGATAAGGCAATTGTCTTGTCCCATTTAATGCACAATAAATCCCCTAAAGCCCTATAAATAATAGGAAAAATTAAGAAATTCATTTGGACAGTTAGAAATTAGAAAAAATTAGGGAGAGATGAAAATTGAGAGAAAAATTCAGTTTAGAAAAAAAAATTAGAAAAACTGTGCAATTAGGGCTTTCAAAGGTAACCCACACCAGACGAAGAGCTGGGAGTGGACGGCTACCACCACCACACGGTGGTAGCAGCGCCCAGGCTGGACGACAAGGCTACGGTAGCCGGCGGTGGCCGGAGCCACGCAGATCGGTGAGTCCGATTTCCAGCCCGATTTTGTGTAATTTTGAAAAAATAGTAAATATTATTAGAAAATTATGAATTTTTTCATTCTGAGATATTTTTGTATGTAGTTTGTAGGGAAAATATTATTTTGATGAAAACATATCCCGTAATATAGGGTCCTTAAGAAATCATGCAAAACCGAGCACATTTCGATTTAGAAATAAATGACCTTAGGAGTGTAGTTTGGAGCTCAATTTTTTTCTGTAGGATGCTCATGTGATATAGAATAGTTCTATGAAGCCATTTTTTTAAAATTAATTTTCTAAATTTTTAAGTTAATTTTTAGCCCTAAAATGATGGAAAAATTGGGTAATTTGGAGTTAATTAGGTGATTAGGATATTAATTACTGATTTAGATAGTAATTAGATGTTTAGGGATGTTAATCTCTGATTTTGAAACCTGATCCTAGTGTATGGAGTGTTAAGTATAAGTAATGAAGATGTTATGTGGTAAATGTAGAAAATTAGGAATATATAGAATTAAAAATTAATAAATGTGGAAAAATTAGGTTTAATTAGATAATAAAATAATGAAAATCAGAACATAACAAATCTGAAACAAAATTCAATTTTAGGTAATTATATGAAAAATGTAAAAATTTCTCACAACATGAGTAAATTCGGTACACTAATACGGATTTAAGTGTACCGGATGGAATAAAATGCTGACTAAGGATAGTGATCGTATTTAGGGTATCTGGAAATAATGTGGTTAGTTTCACATTATGAGTTGAAACAAATTTCTAGGGTCTGGGTACAAAATAGTACCTAGAAATCGAACTAGAATCTAATTTAGAAATCGATGCGGAACCTGAACCTAAACCCAAACCTAAAATAATTATAAAAGACTTAATACCTAGATAATTAGGCATATTAAACCTTAAACAAAACCTAACAATAAGCGTTATAGGATAAGATGAACTTATAATATTATATGAAATACTGAAACCACGTTCGTGTTATAGGGATGATCGGCGATAGCCTGAGCAAATCGGACCTCGAGTGAGTGAGCGAGGAGTCGAGATAAGTTGGGATTAATACGATGCTGTATTTTGGAGGCTTAAGATTATGCTTGGTTGTACTTATTCGATAGTTGAATGTATGCATGTGTTTGATTATGGGTGATGCTATGATTCTGTTTGTTGCTCTGGCACATATTGCATGATTTGTATGAAAGGATTGATCACCCTCAACTGGACTTAATTAAATATCCGACTAGTAATCATAATCGGACATGCATGGCAACCCGTTAGGGGAACTTAGAACTCTCCGGCCAAATGCTGACCCATTCGGAAGGGATAGCGCAAGATTGCAAAATGGTCCCTTCTTCATCCTCAGTCGAACTAAGTGACAGGAGAGGAGGTCACGGCGAGGGTAAAGACAGTGGTTCAAAGTTAGTCAAGGAAGGAGTAAGGTCTCCATTACACAAGCCTGGGTTTGGTCGCGAGCTGTTGCATTAACGGCAACTCCTCAACCCGGATTAGAGCAGGCGCAATTTCTTTAATTTCACGACTGGCCGGACAACGTCGTGCGATGGCATTTGCTTGCACATGCATTGCATCTAATAAGAGATTGAAAACCTTGTTGTGTTTCTGGTATAGTTTTAAGTCCTCCGTCCTAACTTACTGAGCTGTGGTTGCTCACATCCCTATAGACATCGTGCAGGTGCTGGCTAAGAAGCGGCCACAACTACTCTGAAGCTAGCAACTGCTGGATCCTGGGGAGTGAGGAAAAATATTGAAGAACGAATATATATTTTTAAAGTTTAAGCTTTTACTTTAGAACTTCTCATTTTTTTTAATAATGTAATAACTAGGAAATATATTTCGGAGAAACATTGCAAATGATAATTGTAATAACTAAATTATAGTGAATATATATATTTCCTCACTGTCTTAGAGGAATGATTTATTTAAATTACAAACTGTTTACTTCAAAGCGGGTTAGTTGTTGTCGCCTTGTGTAGATCAGGTTTAAGATAGCGGTTGTAAGGCAACTTCTATCTTAGGATGGATTACACGGCAGGGCTGTTACGACTTTGCCGCTTCGGGGCGTGACAGTGTATGGTATAGTTTTAAGTCCTCTGTCCTAACTTACTGAGTTGTGGTTGCTCACATCCCTATAGACGTCATGCAGGTGCTGGCTAAGAAGCGGCAACAACTACTTTGAAGCTAGCAACTGTTGAATCCTGGGGGGTAAGGAAAAACATTGAAGAATCAACACATATATTATTGCTTTTCATTTCTGAATAATGTAATAACTGAATTATAGTGTATATATATATATATATAAATTTTCTCACTTTCTTAGATAAATGCTTTATCTAAATTACAAACTATTTACTTCAAAGCGGGTTAGTCGTGGACGCCTTGTGTAGATCGGGTCTAAGATAACGGTTGTAAGGCCAACTTCTATCTTAGGATAGTTTACACGGCAGGGCTGTTACGATTCTACCGCTTCAGGGTGTGACATAAAGTATTTGATCCAATTTGTAAATCATGTTAGAAAATCTTCTTGAATGTTCTTGAGTTAGATGAACTACGAATGAGAATAATTTTTTAATTCAAGACAAAGCAATGTCAAAGTTATCAAGATGTCAACAATCAAACAAAGTATTTACATCAATTATTCATCAACTTACAAATGTCAACTATTCAAGATTAGATGTACGCAATTATTCAAGACAAATAGTACAAGATAAATAGTATAATAATTTAAATAAAATCATAAGTACTTACTTCAACAAGCGCTTATACGTTTGTATAAATAAAGATAGAAGCAATCAAGGAAGGGAATTGATCAAAAATCACAAAAAAAAACCTCTAATAATATTCTAAAGTATTCTCTTAAGATGTATTTTAGCCTCCAGTGTAACCTTTCTTATCATCTTTCCCTATATTAAAGAATTCCCTAAAAGTATTAAGTCAAATTATCTCCATTACCTTTTTCTCTAATTACATTATTTAGAATATTGATTTTTCTACATTGTTTATTTTCTAAATAAAAAACATATCTAATAATACATCCTATTTCTTCTAATGTGAATTACTACAGACTATTTAATCAAGGTATTTAACCTTTTTAAACTCAAATTAAAAGTAAACATTGTATAAATAAAAACTTAGGGAAATTTCATAAAACCCCCCTAAACTTTAACTCATGTATGGATTTTTCCCTTAAACTTTCAAAATATGGTTTTTAGTTCATAAATTGGCAAATAACTCCTTTGATTGAAAATAACCCTTTAAACTTTTATTTGGTGTGTAAATGCCCCCTAAATTATGTGGTGTTTAATGGGTATTTACATACTAAAATCAAAGTTTATAGGGTATTTATACACCAAAATCAAAGTTTAAGGGGTTATGAGGGCTATTTGCCAATTTATGAAAGTTTATAAGGCCAAAAACCACACTTTAAAAGTTCAAAAGGTCAAACTACACCTAAGTTAAAGTTTATGGGGATTTTATGCATTTTCCTTTAAAAACTTTCTCCTAAAATATTATATACCCAAATTACATAGTCTAAAAATTCTATAACATTTTCTAAATAGCACACAATTCTATAAGACCGTTTTTAACTCTTTAAGACATTATTTTTAGCAACAAATGCTTGATATTTTTTCATGATAATCATTTATTATAAGTTTGTAAGTATTTTTTACCTTTTGTTTTTGAGAAATTTTTTTTCATATGATTATAAACAATCATCCGATAGTTTAATAAGTGGTTTATTTATAATTCTTTATAAATATTGGATTGCAAACTGTAATGTGATTATTTTGTCTTTACTTTGTTTAATTTGATTCTTACAATATTTTACAAAATTTTTTAGATTATACATAATAAGATTGAAACATAAGATTAAAATAACATAACTTATGATACTATCAAGATAATCATTTGATACAAGGAAGGATGATAAGAGAGGTTATATAGGAGGCTAAAATACACACTAAGAAAACACTTCAAAATATTATTAGAAGTTTTTTTGTGATTTTTGATCGATGTTCTCCCTCGATTACTTTTAATTCTATTTATACAAACATGTAAGTGCTTAAAACATAAGATTATAATAAATAAAATAGACATAACTTATGATATCATCGAGAGAATCATTTGATACAAGGAAGGATGATAAGAGAGGTTATATAGGAGGCTAAAATATATGTTAAGAAAACACTTCAGAATATTATTAGAAAGTTTTTCGTGATTTCTAATCGATGTCCTCCCTCAATTACTTTTAATTCTATTTATACAAATGTATAAGTGCTTGTTTAAGTAAGCGTTCATGATTTTAGTTAAATTATTGTACTATCTATCTTATACTATCAATCTTGAAAAATTGCTCTCATCTTATCTTAAACCATTGATAGTGGAATAATAGTTGTAAATGGATGAATAGTTAATGTGAGTGGATGAATAGTTGATGTGAATCATTTATTCAATTATTAGCATCTTGATGACTTTGAGAATGTTTTATCATGAATTATTGACATATGAACGAACAATTTTTATGAATGAGAGCATTTGAAAAAGTTGATTTTTATAGTGATTGGATCAATATTAAATAGTACTTCATATTTTTAATATTGAATAAATATGCTTTGATTGAACAAAACACTCTTCTCCTTACATTTTAAATAAGATTGATTACTGAATAATTTGATCATGTTAAGAAAGATTAATTTCGTAGCAATAATCCTCATTTTGATTTGGATCGTTACTATTAGAGCAATCTTTCTCTAATAACCTTGAAGCAATTTAAAATTTTTTTTTTTTTTATATCTAGGAGGATCTGAAGTCCCTACTAAATCAGCTTGAATTGGATTTATTTTCTTGTAAAAATTCAGTAATATGAATAACACCACTTTTGTTTTGATTACGATATGTCTGACCAATCCTAGAGTCTAGAATCCACAATAGATGTATTAAAAATTTTCTACTATTTTACTCTGTATACTCTTGAAACGTAAGGTTAACCATATTCGTTTTCTTTAATAGTATAGGTCCACCTTGTTATTTAACCTAAATCGAACTTTGCCGCAAACATTACAAACTTGAAGAAATTGAGTCAATTACCATTCTTGCATTATAATTGTAATTTTTGATATATTTCAACTAGAAGAATATTTTTTGTTGGACCAAAATATTTGAACCAATTTGCAAACTATGCTGGAAAATCTTCTTGAGTAGTCTTGAATTGGATAAATCATGAATAGGAATAATTTTTTAATTCAAGACAAAGCGTTCTCAAAGTCATCAAGATTCTAATAATTAAGCAAATGACTTACATCGACTATTTGTCCACTATCAACTGTTGAAGATCGAAGAAAGCGTTCTCAAAATCATCAAGATGCTAACAATTGGATAAAGGATTCACATTAACCTTTCATTCACTCACAACTATTCATCCACTTCAACTGTTCAAGATTAGACGAAAGCAATTCAAGACAAACAATACAAGATAATTAATATGATAATTTTAAATAAAATCGTAAGCGCTTATTTCGGCAAAGACTTATACATTTGTATAAATAGAGATTGAAGCAATCAAAGGAGGACAACAATCAGAAATGACAAAAAAAAAACCTTCAAATAATATTCCGAAGTGTTTTCTTAGTGTATATTTTAGCCTGCAGTGTAGCCTCTCTTATTATCATTCCCTGTATCAAAGTATTCTCTCAAATTATTGAGACAAATTGTCTCGTTACCTTCTTCTCTAATTAGATTATTGAGACTATTAATATTTCTCTATTGTTCATTTTTCAAATAAAGAACATATCTAATAACATATATATATTTCTTTTAATGTGAATTACTACAAACTACTTAACTAACGTATTTAACCTTTATAAACTCAAATAAAAAGTAGATATTATATAAATAAAAATTTTCTTCTAAAATATTATATACCCAAATTATATAGTCTAAAACTTTTATAGCATTTTCCAAGTAGTATAAAAATTTTATAGGATCGTTTCCACTATTGTTTTTAACTTTTTGAGACATTATTTTTAACAATGGATGCTTGATATTTTTTTAGATAATATTCTATCATAAATTTGTAAGTATTTTTTACCTTTTGTTTTTGAGAAAATATTTTTCGATGTAATTCAAAACAATTGTTTGATGGTTTAACGAGTAGATAAATTATAATTCCTTGTAAATATTCAATTTCAAATCGCAATGTAATTATTTTTTCTTTAGCTCATTTGATTTGAATCCTATAATGCTTTATGAAATTTTTCAGATTATAAATGGCAAGATTGAAATAAATAAAACAAATGGAAATAAATAAAATAGATAAAACTTACAATATTATTGAGAAAATCCTCTAATATAAGGAAGGATGATAAGAGAGGTTATACTGGTGGTTAAAATACACACTAAGAAAACATTTTAGAATATTATTAGAGGGTTTTTTGTGATTTCTGATCGATATTCTCCCTCGATTGCTTCTATCTCTATTTATACAAATGTGTAAGCATTTACGGTTTTATTTAAATGATCGTACTATCTGTCTTAAATAATTGTTTTCGTCTAGTCTTGAACAATTAATAGTAGATGAATACTTGTAAGTGGATGAGTAGTCGATACTAGTGGATGAATAGTTAATGTGAATCTTTTGTCCAATTGATGTCATTTTAATAACTTTAAGAATGCTTAGTCTTGTATTATGGGCATATGATTGAATAATCTTCATGAATGAGAGCATTTGAGAAAGTTGATTTTTGCAGTGACTAGATCCCTATTGAACAGTATTTCCTATTTGTAATATTGAACAAATATGCTTTGATCGTACAAAACACCCCTCTCTTCACATCAAGAACAAGATCAATTATTGAACAATCTAATCGTATTAAGAAAGATTAATTTAGTAGCAATCATCCTCATTTTGATTAGGATAATTGCTATCATAGCCGTCTTTCTCCGATTACCTCGAATCAATTTCAAATGTTTTTCTTTTATATTCAAAGAGATTTGATGTTCTTACTAGAATAGCTTGAATTTAACTTTTTTTCTTTTAAAAATTCAGTCGTATGAGTAACACCTTTTTATTTTGATTAAGGTGTCCTTAAGCAGTCCTGACATCTACTATAGATGTATTAAATTTTTCCCATCATTTTACTCTTTATACTCTTGAAACATAAAGGTGACTATATTTGTCTTCTTTAATAACATAGGTCAACATTGTTATCCTTATCCAACCTGAATCAAACCTTACTACAAACTTTAAAATCTTGAAGAAATTCAGTTGATTACCTTAGTCCTTGATATATTTCGACTAGAAGAATCTTTTCTACTAAACTAAAGCATTCAAACCAATTTGCAAACCATATTGGAAAATCTTCTTGAATAGTCTTAAGTTTGATGAACAATGAATGGATTAAGATGCCAATAATCGGTTAAATGACTTATATCAACTATTTATCTATAATCAACTGTTCAAGATCAAACAAAGTGTTCTCAAAGTCATCAAGATGCTAACAATCAAATAAAAGATTCACATTAACTTAGAACTATTAATCCATTATTAACCGTTCAAGATCAGATGAAGGTAATTATTCAAGATAGACAGTACAAGACAAATAGTATAATGATTTAAATAAAATTGTAAGCGCTTACTTTAGCCTTGCAGTTATACGTTTATATAAATAGGGATAGAACCAATTAAGGGAAGACATAGAAACCATGAAAAGCCCTCTAATAATATTCTAAAGTGTTTTTTAGTGTGTATTTTAGCCTCCAGTGTAACCTTTTTTATTATCATTCCCTATATTAAAGGATTCTCTCAAATTATTAAGACAAATTATCTTCGCTACATTCTTCTGTAATTAAATTATTGAGACTATTGATATTTCTTTGTTGTTCATTTTCTAAATAAATTTCTTTTAATGTGAATTACTACAAATTACTTAAGTAAGGTATTTAATCTTTATAAACTCAAGTGAAAAGTAAACATCATACAAATAAAAACTTTCTCCTAAAATATTATATAGCCTAAAAATTCTATAACATTTTTTAAGTAACAAAAAGATTCTATAAAATCATTTCCATAATTATCTTTAACTTTTTGAGACATTATTTTTAACAATAAATGCTTGATATATTTTCATGATAATCTTTTATTATAAGTTTGTAAGTATTTTTTATTATTTTTTTTTGAGAAATTATTTTTTAATATAATTCTAAATATTCATTCGATAGTTTGATAAGTGGATTATTTATAATTCCTTTTAAATATTCGATTTCAAACTGTAATGTAATTATTTTATCTTTACTTTGTTTGATTTGATTCTTACAATGGCTTATGAAATTTTTCAAATTATACATGACAAGATTGAAACATAAGATTGAAATAAATAAAACAAATAAAAATAAACAAAATAGATAAAAATTATAATATTATTGAGAAAATTTTTTGATACAGGGAAGCATTATGAGAGAGGTTACACTAGAAGGAAAAATATACACTAAAAAAATACTTTAGAATACTATTAGAGGCTTTTTTTTTTTTGAAATCTGATCGATATCTTCACTCGATTGCTTCTATCTTTATTCATATAAACATGTAAGTACTTGCTAAAGTAAGCGCTTACGATTTTATTTAAATCATTGCACTATTTGTCTTGAATAATTACTTCCATCTGATTTTGAATAGTTGTAAGTGGATAAATACTTGATGTAAGTAGATGAAAAGTTGATATAGATAGATGAATAGTCGATGTGAATTCTTTGTTCGATTGCTGGCATCTTGATGATTTTGAGAATATTTTGTCTTAAATTATTGACATATGAATGAACAATCTTCACAGATGAGAGTTATTGAGAAAGTAGATTTTGGCAATGACTGAATTCATATTGAAAAGTATTTCATATTTCTAATATTGAACAAATATTCTTTGATTAAATAAAGTACTCCTTTCTTTACATTTTAAACAAGATTAATTATTGAACAATTTAATCATATTGACAAAAATTAATTCTGTAGTAATCATCCTTATTTTAATTTGGATCATTGCTATCAAAGCTATCTTTCTCCAGTAACCTTGAAGTAATTTCAACTATTTTTCTTTTATATTCAAATGGATATGAGTTTCTATTAGATCAGCTTGAATTTGACTTTTTTTTTGTTTTAAAATTTTAATGGTATGAGTAACACCACTTTTGTTTTGATCAAGATATGCTTAACCATATTGTTTTGATCAAGATATGGTTTAAAAATTCAATAGTATGAGTAATACCACTTGAAACATAAGGTTAACCATATTCGTCTTTTTTAATAGCATAAGTCCACATTGTTGTCCAACCTAAATTGAACCTTGGTGCAAACTTTAAAACTTGAAGAAATTGAGTTGATTACCGTTCTTGCAATATAATTAAAATCCTTGATGCATTTTGACTGGTAGAATCTTTTTTGCTAAACCAAAGTATTTGAATCAATTTGCAAACCATGCTGGGAGATTTTCTTTAGTAATCTTGAATGGGGTGAACCATGAATGGGAATAATTGTTTAATTCAAGACAAAACGTTCTTAAACTCATCAAGATGCCAATAATCGAACAAATGGATCACATTAACTATTCATCCACTATTAATCATTTAAGATTAGACAAAGCATTCTTGAAGTCATCATGATGCTAACTATCAGACAAAGGATTCTCATCAACTATTTATCCACTTACATCAACTATTCATATACTCACAACTATTCAAGATCAAATGAAGGCAATTATTCAAGACAGACAATACAAGATAAATAGTACAATAATTTAAATAAAATTGTATGCACTTACTTTAGTAAACCCTTACACGTTTGAATAAATAGAGATAGAATTAATCGAAAGAGGACATCAATTAAAAAATGACAAAAAACCCTATAATAATATTCTAAAATGTTTTATTAGTGTGCATTTTAGCCTCTAGTGTAACCTTTTTTATCATCCTTTCCTGTATCAAAGGATTCTCTCAAATTATTAAGACAAATTTACCTTCTTCTCTAATCAGATTATTGAGACTATTGATATTTCTCCATTATTTATTTTCTAAATAAAGAACATATCTAATAACATATCATATTTCTTCTAATGCGAATTACTACAAACTATTTAAGCAAGGTATTTAACATTTACAAATTTAAATAAAAAGTAAACATCACATAAATAATTTTTTTTTCCTAAAATATTATATACCCGAATTATATAGTCTAAAAATCCTGTAGCATGTTCTAAGTAACACAAAAATTCTACAAGATCATTTCCATCATTATCTTTAACCCTTTGAGACATTATTTTCAACAACAAATGCTTGATATTTTTTGTGATAATTTTTTATTATACATTTGGAGGTATTTCTTACCTTTTGTTTTTTAGAAATTATTTTTTGATGTAATTTTAAATAATCATCCGATAATTTGATAAGTGGATTATTTGTAATTCCTTATAAATATTCGATTTCAAACTATAATGTAATTATTTTATCTTTACTTCATTTGATTTGATTCTTACAATGCTTTATGAAATTTTTTAGATTAACATAAAAAGATTGAAACAAATAAAACAAATAGAAATAAATAAAATAGACAAAACTTACAATATTATTAGGAAAATTTTTTAATATAAAGAAGGATGATAAGAGAGGTTACACTAGAGGCTAAAATATACACTAAGAAAACACTTCAAAATATTATTAAAGGGTTTTTGTGATTTCTGATCGATGTCCTCCATCAGTTGCTTCTATCTCTATTTATACAAATGTATAAGTATTTGTTGAAGTAAGCGCTTACAATTTTATTTAAATTATTATACTATCCGTCTTAAATAATTGCTTTCGCCTGATCTTAAACAGTTGATAATGGATTAATAGTTGATGTGAATCCTTTGTTTGATTGTCGACATCTTGATGACTTTGAGATTGCTTTGTCTTGAATTATTGGCATATAAATGAACAATCTTCACAGATGAGAGCATTTGAGAAGATTGATTTTTGCAATGATCGAATCCATTATTGAACAGCATTTCCCATTTTTAATATTGTACAAATATGCTTTAATTGAACAAAACACTCCTCTCTTTACATCTTGAATAAGATTAATTGTTGAACAATATAAAATTAAGAGGATTAATTCCAGAGCAACTAGTCTCATTTTGATTTGGATCATTGTTATTAGATTTATCTTTCTTCGATAACCTTAAAGCAATTTTAAATATTTTTCTTTTATATTCAAAGAGATCAAAAGTATCTACTAAATCAGCTTAACTTTTTTTTTCCGTTAAAAATTTAGTAGTATGAGTGTTATGCTCCAAAGCGGCAAAGTCATAACAGTTTCGCCGTGCAAACCATTATAGGATAGAAACCAACCTTATAGTCGCTATCTTAAACCTAATCTGCACAAGGCATCAACTACTTACCCATTTTGAAGTAAAAAGTTCATAAATTAAATAAGTTATATACTTATAAACTTAAAAAAAATACATACTTGCATTAAAATAATCCGATTATTTTACAATATTTAGTAACCTAACATAATCTACTTGAGAAATACATAAAACTTAAAAGATAAAATTTAAACTCGTGAGGGTATCATATCCACGGTTTCATATCCTCACTTCCCTAAAATCCAACAGCTGCTAACTTTAAGGTTGATATAAGTCGCTTCCTTGCTAGCACTTGCAATAACGTCTATAGGGATGTAAATAATCATAGCTCAGTAAGTTGGGACGAAAACTCAAAACTATATATCAAACACAAACAGGGTTATCAACCAAATTACTTAGATGAAATGCATGTATAATTAAATGCCATTACACGACGTTATCTAGCTCATCATGAGATTAAAGAAATTATACATGCTCTAATCCGGGTTGAGGAGTTTCCGTTAATGTAATATCTCATGATCAAACCTAGGCTTGTGTAATAGAGACACCACTTTTTCTGTGATTACATTTAAACCATTGACTTTACCCTTATCACAACCTCCTCACTTGTCACTTAGTTTAACTAAAGACGAAGAAGAGACCAATTATGCTATCCATCAATGTCTTTTTTGAAGTGGTTGGTATTTAGCCGGAGAATCCTAATATTCCCCTAATAGGTTGCTATGCAAGTCTAATTTAGATTTATAAGTCAAATATTTACTTAAATTCGATTTAAGGGGTTGAATCATTTCAAATAAATCACACAAATATAAGCTAGAATAGTACATTAAAATCATATCATTTGCTCAAAACAAACACATGTGCATAGTCAACATTTAACAAGCATAATCAAGTACAATTTCAAGCCTCCAAGTACTAGAAATTTGTACTTTAAAATATGGCAATGTATTAATCCTAACTTACCTGGACTCCTCACTTGCTCATTCAAGGTGAGACTCGCTCAGGCTATTGCCGATAATCCCTATATTACAAATATTGTTTTAGTGCGTATATAACTATCTCATATAAACTTCATTATGTAGTTATTTTATGTTATCTTTAGTTTAGGGTTTAATATACTTAATTATTCAAGTTTTTAAGTCTTTTACAATTATTCTTAATTTAAGCTAAGTTCTAGTTTAGTTTTTGCATTAATTTTTAAATTAAGTTCTAGTTCAATTTTTGAATACGGTTTTATATGCGAACCTTGGAAACTCATTTCAACTTATAATGTAAAATTAATCACATTATTTTTTGATATCTTAAATATCATATTTAACTCCTAATCATTATTTTAATTTGTACGGTATATCCCTTATCCTAATTTAACTAATTGAATTTATTTCCGATATGATAAAATTTCACATTTTTCATATAATTGCCCTAATTTAAGTTTCCTACCAGATTTATTACTTATTTTTATTATTAGTATAATATAAATTTTAATATAATATTTTCTTATTAATTTCTTCTATCTACATATTACACATTATCACTTAACATGTCCATAATATACATATCTAATATTTCTATCACTTCAAATATCATCTCCCAACATTAACTAACATCTCAAAATATCTTAATTCATCCCAAATCAAATTTTATACTTAATTATCCAAAAATTTACCGTTTTTACCTATTACATATTTATTACATAATACCTTAATAATTACATTTAACACCCTAAATACTACAAATGGCATGCTCCTTTATATTTCAATATCTTAAAACATATAATTATGTACTAAATCAGTAATTAACCATTTAATTACTTAATTAGCCTTAAATTACCCATTTTATGCATCATTATAAAGCCTAAAAATTATCTAAAAATTTTGAAAATTTATTTTTGAAAAAGGGCTTTATAGTAGCATTTTAAATACTCTAACTAGCCTTAAAAAAAATTTTGAGCTCAAAACTATATTCATAAGGTCATTTATTTTTTAATTGAAAAAAGCTCCAATTTGCACAGTTTTTTAAGGATAATATATTTCTATACATAAATTCATCAAAATAATTTTTTTTTATAATTCTAACTACTAAAATATCTTAGAATAACAAATTTCATAATTTTTTAAGAATATTGAATATTTTTACAAAATTAAACAAAATTGGGTTAGAAATCGGACTCACTTGTATGGGTAGCTTCAGCCATCGCCAGCCACCGTGGCCTTGTCGGCCAGTCTAAGCATTGTTACCACCGTATGTTAGTGGTGGTCATTTACTCCCAGTTGGCTGTTTTGTTGGGAATCTTCTTACAAGCTCCAACTGTATAGATTTTCAATAATTTTTTTAAACTAAACCTTAACTCTCTTGTTTCGACCCTCTTTATAGAGCTGGTTTGATTTTGTTTTTCTAATTTTACTTGACATTTATCCCTTATCCTCTTTAAATTTACTTTTTGTTTGTCTCAATTTAATTGGTTGCTTTTATTTACTCAATTCCAAGCTGCTACGCCTCAAATCTGGATCATTCCTCATTTTTCCTGATTTTTCTTGATTTTTCCTTAATTAATTAACCTTATTTTGACATATTTTGCATATTTGAAGTAATTTCACGTATTTCTACCTACATATAAATTCATATATGGTACAAATAAATATTCCTAAATATTATTTTATAATTTTTAGTTTGTATATAATTTATTTCTATCGATTCATTAATTATTGGATTTTGTTCTAGGTGTTTTCGATAAATAATGAACAATTTTTATAAAATTCGATATTATATTAATTAATCATTTTATTACTTATTTTCCTAAATTTAAACTCACGGAATCACTTTTACTAATAATTTTAACTTTATCGTAAAATTTGGGTTAGATCTGGCAATTTGCTTAATCGCCCTAAATTCTACGAACCAAATCTCGAATACCTGATTGTGGATCTTATAATGAGTAACATTACTTTTGTTTTGATCAAGTTATGCTTGAACAATCCTAGTATCTACTAGAGATAAATTAAAATTTTCTTACCATTTTACTCTATATACTCTTGAAACGTAAGGTTGACCTTATTAGTCTTCTTTAATAGCATAGGTTTATGTTGTTATCTAACCTAAATTGATCCTTGTTGCAAACTTTAAAAACTTGAAGAAATTGAGTTGATTACCATTCTTGCAATATAATTGAAATCCCTGATATATTTTGACTGGAAGAATCTTTTTTGCTGGACTAAAGTATTTAAACCGATTTACAAATCATGTTGGAAAATCTTCTTTAGTAGTCTTGAATCAGATAAACTATGAATAGGAATAATTTTTAAAGTTATCAAGATGCCAAAAATCGGACAAATGACTCACATCAACTATTCATCCACTATTAATTATTAGAGATCAGCTAAAGCGTTCTTAAAGTTATCAAGATGCTAACAATCGGACAAAGGAATTACATACCTTATTCATTTACTCACATCAACTATTCATCCACTCACATCAACTATTCACCTACTATCAACTGTTTAAGATCAAATGAAGACAATTATTTAAGACAGACGGTATAAGACATATAGTACAATGATTTAAATAAAATCATAAGTGGTTACGTTAGCCTTGCGCTTACTTTAGCTTTGTACTTACATGTTTATATAAATAGAGATAGAAGCAATTGAGAGAGGACATCAATCAAAAATCATAAAAAAGCCCTCTAATCATAAGTGGTTGCGTTAGCCTTGCGCTTACTTTAGCTTTGTACTTACACGTTTATATAAATAGAGATAGAAGCAATTGAGAGAGGACATCAATCAAAAATCATAAAAAAGCCCTCTAATAATATTTTAAAATGTTTTTTTTTTATGTATTTTAGCCTCTAGTGTCTCCTTTCTTATCGTCCTTTCCTGTATCAAATGATTCTCTCAAATTATTAGGATAAATTGTCTCCATTACCTTTTTCTCTAATTAGATTATTAAGGCAATTGATATTTCTCCGTTGTTTAATTTCTAAATAAACATATCTAATAATATATCATATTTCTTCTAATGCGAATTATTACAAATTACTTAAATGAAAACTAAATATCATATAAAAAAAAAATTTCTACAAAATTATTATATGCCTAAATTATATAGTCTAAAAATTCTACAGCATTTTTTAAGTAGCACAAAGATTCTAGAAGATCGTTTTCATCATTATTTTTAACCTTTGAGACATTATTTTTAAAAATAGATGTTTGATATTTTTTCACGATAATCTTTTATTATAAGTTTGTAAGTATTTTTTACCTTTTGTCTTTGAGAAATTATTTTTTGATGTAATTCTAAACAATCACCTGATAGTTTGATAGGTGGATTATTCGTAATTTCTCGTAAATATTCATTTTAGAACTGTAATGAAATATTTTTTATCTTTACTTTATTTGATTTGATTCTTACAATTCTTCATGAAATTTTTCTATTTATACATGACCAGATTAAAACATAAGATTGAAATAGATAAAATAAATAAAAATAAACAAAATAGACAAAACTTGCAATATTATTAAGAGAGTTCTTTGATACAAGGAGGGTTTATAAAAGAGGTTACACTAGAAGCTAAAATAAACACTAAGAAAACACTTTAGAATATTATTAGAAGGTTTTTGGTGATTTTTGATCAATGGTCTCCTTTGATTGCTTCTATCTCTATTTATACAAACGAAGAGCTTACTAGAAGTGCCTACGATTTTATTTAAATTATTATACTATCTGTCTCGAATAATTACTTTTGTCTAATCTTGAACAGTTGATAATGGATAAATAGTTGTAAGTGAATGAGTAGTTGATGTAAATTCTTTGTCTGATTGTGGGTATCTTGACGACTTTGGGAATGTATTGTCTTGAATTGTTGGCATATGAATGAACAATCTTCACGAATGAGAGCCTTTGAGAAGGTTGATTTTTGCAGTGACCGAATCCATATTGAACAGTATTTAACATTTTTAATATTGAACAAATATGCTTTGATTGAATAAAACACTCCTCTTCTTACATCTTAAACAAGATTAATTATTGAACAATTTTATCAAATTGAGAAAGATTAATTCTGTAGCAATCATCTTCATTTTGATTTAGATCATTGTTATTGGATCTATCTTTCTCGAATAACCTTGAAGTAATTTCAAATATTTTTCTTTTCTATTCAGAGGGATTTGAAGTACTTGCTAGATTAACTTGAATTTGACTTTTTTTCTATTAAAAATTTAGTAGTATGAGTAATACCACCTTTGTTTTGATTAACTTATGCTTGAACAATCATAGTATTCGCCATAGATGTATTAAAATTTTCCCACGATTTTACTCTATATACTCTTGAAACGTAAGGTTAATCATATTCGTCTTCTTTAATAGCATAGGTCTATGTTTTTATTCAACTTAAATTGAACCTTGCAACAAAGTTAAAAAACTTGAAGAAATTGAGTCGATTACCATTCTTGCAATATAATTGAAATCCTTAATGTATTTCAATTGGAAGAATCTTTTTTGCTGAACTAAAGTATTTGAACTAATTTGCAAACCATGTTAGAAAATCTTTTTTAGTAGTCTTAAATTAGATGAATTATGAATGGGAATAATTTTTAAATTCAAGACAAAGCGTTCTCAAAGTCATCAAAATACCAAAAATCAAACAAATGACTTACATCGACTATTCATCCACTATCGATCAGACAGAGTGTTATTAAAGTCATTAAGATGCCAACAATCGGAGGAAGGATCTATATCGACTATTTATCCACTCACATCTACTATTCATCTACTATTAATTGTTTAAGATTAAATGAAGGCTATTATTTAAGACAGACGGTATATGACAAATAGTAAATGATTTAAATAAAATCATAAGAGCTTACTTTAGCCTTACACTTATATGTTTATATAAATAGAGATAGAAGCAATCGAAGGAGCACATCAATCATAAATCACAAAAGGCCCTCTAATAATATTCTGAAGTGTTTTTTTATTGTGTATTTTAGCTTTTAGTGTAACCTCTTTTATCATCCTTTGGTGTATTAAAGGATTCTCTTAAGTTGTTAAGACAAATTATCTCCGTTGCCTTTTTTTCTAATTAGATTATTGAGACTATTGATATTTTTCTGTTGTTTATTTTCTAAATAAAGAATATATCTAATAACACATCTTATTTCTTCTAATGCAAATTACTACAAATTACTTAAGCAAGATATTTAACCTTTACAAACTCAAATGAAAAGTAAACATCATATAAATAAATGCTTTCTTCTAAAATATTATATGCCCAAATTATATAGTCTAAGGATTTTATAGCATTTTTTAAGTAGCACAAAAATTCTATAAGATCATTTTCATCATTATTTTCAACTCTTTGAGACATTATTTTTCACAATAGATGCTTGATATTTTTTCACGATCATCTTTTATTATAAGTTTGTAAGTATTTTTTACTTTTTGTTTTTGAGAAATTATTTTTTGATATAATTCTAAACAATCATATGATAGTTTGATAAGTGGATTATTTATAATTTCTTATAAATATTCAATTTAGAACTATAATGAAATATCTTTATCTTTACTTCGTTTGATTTAATTTTTACAATGCTTTATGAAATTTTACAGTTTATACCTGACAAGATTGAAATAAATAAAACAAATAGAAATAAACAAAATAGACAAAATTTACAATATTATTGAGAAAATCCTTTTGATATAAGGAAGGATGATAAGAGTAGTTACAAAAGATGTTACACTGAAGGTTAAGATACACATTAAGAAAACACTTCAGAATATTATTAGAAGGTTTTTTGTGATTTCCAATCGATGGCCTCCCTTGTTGTTTCTATCTCTATTTATATAAATGTGTAGGGGCTTACTAAAGTAAGTACTTATGATTTAATTTAAATTATTGTACTATCTATCTTGAATAATTGTTTTCGTTTGATCTTGAACAGTTAATAGTGGATGAATTGTTAATGTGAATCATTTCTGCGATTGTTGGCATCTTGATGACTTTAAGAATGCTTTGTCTTGAATTATTGGCATATGAATGAATAATTGTCACGGATGAAAGCCTTTGAGAAAGTTGATTTTTGCAGTGATCGGATTCATATTGAATAGTATTTCCTATTTCTAATATTGAACAAATATGCTTTGATTGAACAAAACACTCCTCTCCTCACATTTCGAACAAAATTAATTATTGAACAATTTAATCATATTGAGAAAGATTAATTCCATAGCAATTATTCTCATTTTGATTTGGATCATTGCTATCAGAACTATCTTTCTCTAATAACCTTGAGTCGGTTTCAAATTTTTTTCTTTTATATTCAAAGAGATCTGAAGTCTTTACTAGATTAGCTTCAATTTGACTTTTTTTTTTCTTTTAAAAATTTAGTAGTATGAGCAATACCCCCTTTATTTTGATAAATGTTTGCTTAAACAGTCCTAGCATCTACCATAGATATATTTAATTTTTCTCACCATTTAACTTTATATACTCTTAAAACGTAAAGTTGACCATATTCATCTTCTTTAACAGCATAAGTTCGCGTTGTTATCTAACCTAAGTTAAACTTTGCTACAAACTTTAAAAGCTTGAAAAAATTGACTTGATTATTATTATTGCAATATAATTGAAATCCTTGATGTATTTTAACTGAAATAATCATTTTTGCTAGACTAAAGTATTTGAACCAATTTGCAAACTATGCTGGAAAATCTTCTTGAGTAGTCTTGAAATTCATTAACCATGAATGGGAATAAATTTTTAATTCAAGATGAAGCGTTCTCAAAGTCATTAAGATGCTAACAATCAGACAAAGGATTCACATTAACTATTCATCTGCTCTCAACTGTTTAAGATTAAACGAAGGTAATTATTCAAGACAAATAGTACAACATAAATAGTACAATAATTTAAATAAAATCATAAGTGCTTACTTTAGCAAACACTTACACGTTTGTATAAATGGAGATAGAAGCAATCGAAGGAGGACATTGACCAGAAATCACAAAAACTCTCTAATGATATTTTGAAGTGTTTTGTTAGTGTGTATTTTAGCCACAAGTGTAGCCTCTCTTATCATCCTTCCTTATATCAAAGGATTCTCTCAAATTATTAAGATAAATCATCTCTATTATTTTCTTCTCTAATTAGATTATTGTTATTTTTCCATTATTTATTTTCTAAATAAAGAACATATTTAATAACGTATCCTATTACTTCTAAAATAAGTTACTACATGATACATAAGCAAGGTATTTAACCTTTACAAACTTAAATAAAAAGTAAACATCATATAAATAAAAACGTTGTCCTAAAATATTATATGTGCAAATTATATAATCTAAAAATTCTATAGCATTTTCTAAGTAACTCAAAAATTTTGTAGGATTATTTTCATCATTATCTTTAACCATTTGAGACATTATTTTTAACAATAGATACTTGATATTTTTTCACGATAATCTTTTATTATAAGTTCGTAAGTATTTTTTACCTTTTGTTTTTGAGAAATTATTTTTTAATGTAATTCTAAACAATCATCACATAGTTTGATAAGTGGATTATTTATAATTCCCTATAAATGTACTGTAATGTAATTATTTTGTCTTTATTTCATTTGATTTGATTGTTGAGCCTGAAATTTGGTTTTCTTATTTTAAATTTGATTTCTCGTTTTCTGATTAATACTAAATCCTAACTCATCTAATATTAATCATTAACTAAAGAAATCGGAAAATTCCGGTTTTTTATTTAAAAATTTTTTTTTAGTCGCCACTATCAAAATGGGGAAAAAGAAAAGAAATCGTAATCAATGAAGTGGATTGACTACGATTTGGCTACCAGTCTTCAATTTTAATTTGAATAAAAAATTAGAGGGTTCTAAATTCGAAGGTTAACCTATTAAACCCTAACGGGTACGACTATCTATTTTCAGAAATCAGGTTTATTCTTCAAATTATAATATTTTTCAAGAAAAAATAAAAACTAAAAAACCCAAAAGAAAAAAAATCCTAAGTTTCTATAGATTTTATTGTGCCCCCGAAGGTACCTACATACTCGCTAGCCGGGATTAGACGTCCGTATTTTTTTCCAAAAAACTTTAGTGTGTTTTTTTGTTTTAATTTTGAAATCAACCGAATTTGCATTTTTGATCGATTTAATTTGTTAAAAAAAAATCTAAAAAAGCTCTAACTCTGAAATGATTTTGTTTTATAAAGAAATACTCTAAAAATCCTATTTTTTTTTTTAAAGGCCTTTTATTAATTTTTATTTTTAAAAAATGACTTCCTCTATGATGAATCCTTGAACAAAACCTAATCTTAAAAAAATAAAAACAATCTTTATAACCCTTAAACTAATATATATAACTATATACCAAAAAATAAAATAATTCATATAATACACTTATATAAGACCTAATACTAAAACCCCTATACTAACATATTCATATATTATATATTATGTGCACTAATAGATAACATAAAACTAAAATTAACAGTCCCTTATTTAATATCTATATATATATATCACTACTATTTAAATAAAGCTTCACTTAAATCAATGTTAAAACTAATGCTAAAGAAGTTTCCTAAACTTTTATATATAAACTATACTAAATTACTTAAAGTTCTAATAACAATATAATATAATAATAAATAAATAAATAAAATATCCTAATATATACATATCTTATATATACTACATTATATGACCAAGGATCTAATAATAAACTATATAAATAAAATAATAACAACAATAAAAATAAATAAATAAATAAATAATTGAAGAAATTGAACCTTAGTTGTTGTTCAGTTTAGGAACTCGGCAAGAACTAATCATGTGCTGCTGCTGTTGTTATAATGAGTTATATGTGCGGTCGACAGTGGCATTTGGCATTGCAATCAGGTTAGAGATGATCGAAGAGGCTGCTGTTTGTGGATGTGATGTCGGCGTGTTGTATGTGTTGTTGTTGTTGTGTTGTGATGAAGGTCGCAAAGTGTTTAGGATGGTTGTTGGGTTGTGGGTTGAAGTGGAGCTCGAAAGAGAGGAGGTTTGGGTGATCACGATGGGACGGTAGCTTTGGTTTGAGTGGACTGGGATAGTTCAGCTGTACGTCGACAGTGGGACGGCTATTGCCTGTGGAGGATGGCTGAAGACGGTTGTGTATGTTGTCCTCGAATCGTGTGTTGAAGGTGTGTGACAACAACGTTGGGTTGAGTCAGGTTGTTGTGGATTGGGTTGTGTAACCGTCAGCCATGCATGTTGTGTTTGCTAGGTATCGGTTGTTGTTGTGCGGCTGTGTGAATTGGTGTCGCTGGGATTGAGGTCTATGGTGTTGGGTGTTGTGGTGATGGGCGGATGAAAATAGGGCTGAGATCAGGTTGGGGTCTGGTTCGATTGATGGTTCTGGTTAGGTTCGTCAGTGCAAGCGCTGGGGATGTTAGTAGTCGTAGGTTGGCTAAGCAGTTAGTAACTTGCATGCTGTTGTTTGGTTGCGTGGTTGGTTTTAGGTTGATTAGTTGATAGTGGGTGATGCAGTGGTCTCGGTGTGTTAGGGCGCTGGGCTTTAGCTGTGCGCATTCATCATGTATGGATGTGCAGTGGCGTTTGTGCTAATCGATGGGTTAGGTTATTGTTTGCTGTTGGGCGAAAGTGGTGTTTTAGGTGACATTGGACTACAGATTTTCCCTTTCAAATGTGTGTAATGTAAAAAAATTGTCCTCCTTTTTATGCCGCGCGCTTTCAGTATTTATAAACTTCAAAACAAATCTTTTATATCGAATCAAATCTCTCAAATATGAATTTGACAAATCTTTGTCATATTAGATTCAAAAAATTCGGTAAGATTCAAAATTGGATTTAAAAAAAATTCGCAATGGAATAAAAGATAGAAAACACATGTGTACTCAATGAGACTCAAACCTGTAACTTTAATCTAAACTAAACTAATGCTCATGCTCTAATACTTATCCATTAGGTCGTTGGCCCATAACTTGATTTTTAATACAATTAAATTGTACTTAAACCAAACAACTCTCTAAAACTAAAACTAATAATTTACTTCTAGAATTTTATAATTTTTTCTTTTCTGATTTTTCTTTTTGTATTTTCATCATTTTTTCAATTTTATTTATTTATTTCTTATTTTTGAGTTAAGACTCTATTTTAAAAAACTAAAACTAAAACTACTAGAGGCAAAAATCGAGTGTCTACATTGATTCTTATAATACTTTATGAAATTTTTCAGATTATATACGACAAGATTGAAACATAAGATTGAAATAAATAAAACAAATTAAAATAAACAAAATAGACAAAGCTTGCATTATTATTGAGAGAATCATTGGATATAAGGAAGGATTATAAAAGAGGTTACACTAGAGGCTAAAATACGCACTAAAAAAACACTTCAAAATATTATTAGAGTATTCTTTGTGATTTCCGATTGATGTCCTTCCTCGATTGCTTTTATCTCTATTTATACAAATGCATAAGTACTTATTGAAGTAAGCGCTTACAATTTTATTTAAATTATTATACTATCTATCTTGAATAACTGCTTTTGTCTGATCTTAAATAGTTGATAGCGGATGAATAGCTGATGTGAGTGGATAAATTGTTAATGTGAATCATTTGTCCAATTGTTGGCATCTTGATGTCTTTGAGAATACTTTGTCTTGAATTATTGGCATAAGAATGAACAATCTTCTCGGATGAGAGCCTTTGAGAAAGTTGATTTTTATAATGATCAGATCCATATTGAGCATCATTTCCTATTTCTAAGATTGAACAAATATGCTTTGATAGAACAAAACACTCCTCTCCTTTGAACAAGATTAGTTATTGAATAATTTAGTCATATTGAGAAAGATTAATACTGTAGCAATCCTCCTCATTTTGATTTGGATAATTACTATCAGAACTATCTTTTTCTAATAACCATGAAGCAATTTCAAATATTTTTCTTTTATATTCCGAAGGATTTGAAGTCCTTGCTAGATTAACTTGAATTTGACTTCTTTTTTTTCTTTTAAAAATTCAGTAGTATGAGTAACACCCCTTTTTTTTTTTATCAAAGTATGGTTAAACAATCATAGCATTCGCTATAAATGTATTAAAAATTTCTCACCATTTTACTCTATATACTCTTCAAATGTAAGATTGACCATATTCGTCTTCTTTAATAACATAGGTTTACATTGTTATCCAACCTAAATCGAACCTTGCTGCACACTTTATAAACTTAAAGAAATTGAGTTTATCACCATTCTTACAATATAATTGAAATCTTTGATGTATTTCAATTGGAAGAATCTTTTTTGTTGAACTAAAGTATTTGAACCAATTTGCAAACCACATTGAAAAATCTTCTTAAGTAATCTTGAATTGGATGAATTCCAAATGAGAATAATTTTTGACATAAAATATAATCTCCCAAGCTTTGATGTAGTTATTGTAAGCCCTAAAGCCAAGCCAAGTAACCGTAGGATTGAACTTAGAACCCAAGGTTTAGGGCGATCGGTTAAAGGATCCGATCAAACCCAAATTAGAAACTATTGAGAGGAATATTAGTAAAAATGACCTTGTAAACTTAAATTTAAGAAAGTAAGTAGTAAAATAGGAGACTATAAAATTTTCAAATTTTAAGCATAATAACTGCTAATTACCGAAAGGGCGAAAAGTGTCATGAAATAACTAAGAAATTACTAGAGATAAATTATATGTGTACTAAAAATTTTAGAATGACCAAAATAATATTTAGGAATGTTCACGTGTACCCTACATGTATTTACGTGTAGATAAAAATACGCGTAATTGCTAAAATAGGCCGAAAACTAAGTAAATAATTAAAGAAAAATATAAAATAATTATAAAAAAATCAGAAAAAATTAGGATAAGATAACTGCAACAAGGTCAAGTCATGGACAGAAAAGAAAAAAATTAACCAATAAGAATTTGACAAACTAAAAGCCTAAAATCAAGGAAATGGGGCAAAAATCCCATCAAATTAATGCACATTAATTACCACATTTGTCTATAAATAAGGAAAAAAAATTCTCAGAAGTCATTTGGCTAGTTTGTGATCTGAGAAAAATCGAAACACAACAAAAATCGAGAGAAATTCCAGAAAAAAAAAAAAAAAGAAAACTATGCAGATTAGCAAGGTGAACTAGAACCACCACCCACCACCACCACCACCTGGAACCGAACCACCACCACCACCCTACACTAGACCCACCGCCTGGACCGGCCGACAGCCTTGGACCGGGTTTGGACGGCCAGAAAGCTTCGAACCGGTTAGTCATTTATTCACCCCGATTTTTGTATAATTTTGTAAAATTAGTTATTTTGTCCAGAAAATTATGAAACTTGTTATTCTGAGGTTTTATTGTATGTATATTTAGGGAAAAATATTGGTTTAGTTTAATTAGATCTGGAAATATAGGGTCCCTAACAAATTGTTCAAAACCGAGCATTAGTAAACCGGAAAATAAATAGGCTTAGGGATGTAGTTTGGAGTTAAAAATTTTTCTGTAGGATGCTCATTTGATGTATAACAGTGCTATGAAGCCATTTTTTTAAAATTAATTTTCGAAATTTTTAAGTTAATTTTTAGCCCTAAAATGATGGTAAAATTGGGTGATTAAGGGTTAATTAAGTGATTAGGATGTTAATTACTGATTTGGATCTTAATTAGAGGTTTAGGGAAGTTAATCTCTGCAGTGGAACCTTAATCCTAGCCTTTAGGTACTAAGTATGGTTAATTAGGGCAATTAGGTAAATAATATAATAAATTAGTAATATGTGAAAATGTAAATTAATAAATCTAAAAAAAATTAAGGTTATTAGATAATATTATAATTGAAATCAGAAAAATAATAAATCTGAAATAATATTTAATTTTAAGTAAATATCTTAAAATGTAAGATTTTTACACATCGGGAATAAATCCGATACCTCAATTAGGGTTAGCGTGTACCGAATAGTTAGAATACCAAAATTTCGACCTAATAGAATATTTGAATACCCAAACATAATGTGATTAATGTCACATTGGGATTCGAGCCTAATTACGACTTAGTTTTTAAAACTAGAATCTAGTTTAGGAACCGAACCCCGAAGTAAAATACAACGAATTATTAATACGTTGTAGGTATACATGAGGAAAATGAGTTACATTATAAATTAGAATAAGAATCCATAAAATATAAGTACTAAAAGAACCTATTTGTATTATAGGACACTCAGGAACAAATCAACTCGCAACTAGAGGATCGAGCGATTGAGCAAATTCAAGTAAGTTGGGTTATTGCTTAATGTAATAGAGTACTAGTTTCGTAGTACTCGGAGACTTAGGCTTGTATATGATTGTGATTGTAAATAGTTTGCGCATGTGCTTGATGTATCTGAATTCGTGCTGGAATTTGTACTATGAAGAATTTGTGACTGATTGAATTGGTATGAACTTGTTGAACACCCTAACCGGCATTTAATCTCAGTCGACCCTAATAACCGAAAATGTCATGTATTGCAACCCGTTAGGGGATCATAGGACTCTCCAACCAAATACCGACCCCTTCGAAAGGGATAGCGCAGGATTGCAAAACGGTCCCTTCTTCATCCTCAGTCGAACTAAGTGACAGGAGAGGAGGTCGCGGCGGGGATGGAGTCAATGGTTCGAAGGTAGTCGCGGGAGGAGCGAGGTCTCCATTGCACAAGCCTGGGTTTGGTTGTGAGCTGCTGCATAACATGGAACTCCTCAACCCGGATTGGAGCGGGTGAAATTTCTCTAATTTCACGACGGACCGGACTACGTTGTGCGATGACACTTGATTGTTGCATTGCATGAAAATAATTGTTTGATAACTCTGTTTGTGCTTGTATGCATTCATGAGTCTCCAATTCAACTTACTGGGCTTTAGTTGCTCATACCCTTATAGATCCTTTTGCAGGTTCTGATTTGTGAACACTTCAAGTACTATGCCGCCCTATAATTATCCAGAGGTTAGTCTTTTTGAAGCCAGGGGTGTGAGAATCAAGTTATTTCGCAAATGTGTAACTAGACTGACCTTGTAATTAAAGGTTGAAGGCTGTTAGTTATTCTGTAAATTAGTAAACTGTAGTTATTATGTAAAACTTCCTGGGAAGCTCCGTAGACTTATTTATAATTATCTATGTTTTATAGGACTTTGTGATAATTATCATAATTATAGTATAATTATTACTCGAACTGTTTACTTCAAAGCGAGGAGTCGTCGACGCCTTGTGTAGATTATCTCTATGGTAGATACTGTGAGGCCAGTTACTATCATAGAATGGTTTACACGGCGGGACTGTTGCGACTTTGCAACTTCGGGGCGTAACAGTTATAGTAATCATATAATAGTAGATCAAATAATTGAGAAAACATCTTAACATTTGAGAGAGCTAAGTGCCATTATTTTTAAATAAATAACTCTATTGATCTTGCATTCTGAGCAGGTAATATCTTTCTCTTCATCTTGATGGAATGCTCGATACTATCAGTGTTAACTTGAATGAATTCATAAAATTTTCTATTTTTCTTTAAATGAGTTGGTTGAAAATGAAAATCTTTTTGAAAATATTTTTCAACAATTTTGAAGGAAGCTTTTTCATAAAATTCTTTTGATATTTCTAGAGCAAAGGACTGAAAATCCTTGTGTCAGTAGTTTGAATCCACTTCTAAGCAGGTGAAGGGTCCAAAGGCCATGCATATTTTGAAAGCTATCTATGGGCTCAAGTAGTCTCCTAGGGCTTAGTTGAAAATGGAAGCCTGGGTAGAACTCTATTGGAAACAGCAATTAGGTATTTTTCTTCTGAAAATAATCTTTGGTTTAAACATGAATTGGTTTGACTTGATAAGTAAGGTTGAGTACTTGAAAACGATTTTGAATAAGAAAGTCTATTAAAGATGATGATGATGCCATAACTGCTTTCGCATAAATAGATAAAGAAGGTAGTCTTTGACTAGGTTTTGATGGAATTGGGGAGATAATTTAAGCGCATGATTAGTTTTTTTCTATGGTTTTGACATTTTTGCCTGAAGGAATTCTTTAGATAAGAAATCTGAAAGTGAATTGGATTCTCTTTCAATATATTTAATATCGAAATTACAAGTAGATAAAATAGCTTGCCATCTTGCGCAAATTTGTTTTGACATTTTTGAGTAAAATTTCTTTTGTAGATTTGCAATAAACTTTTATAAAAAAATTTTTTACTAAAAAGATCATCTTGAAATTTAGAAATACAAACAATAATATAAATTAATTTGAACATTTTGCCATATTCGTGAATAATATCTTACTATTTGTTCTTGATCTTTTATTAATTGTTTTAATATTCCACTATATCCTATGTTTGAAGCATTAGTTTCCCTATTAACCTTAAATTTGGATTGATAATAAGGTAAATGTTTTATTTCCTTTTTAATTCTTAAATAATCTTAGTCATTTCTTCATTTCATGGAGAAAGTTTTTTCTTTAATTTTTGAAATAATAGCTTACATTTAATTCTTAAATTTTGAATAAAGTCAGATATATAATTGAGATAGCTTAAAAATCTTTGAATTTTTTTTCTTTTATTTTTTAGGAAAATTTTACGTGAATCCTATTGATCTGTTAATTGGTTTAAGTATCTTGATTTATATCACGTCCTAAAAATCTTATATTTGTTTGAAACAATTATATCTTTTTAACTTATATTACTAAACCATTTTTTAAACAATATTAAAAAAGATATTTAGATGTTTAAAATACTGATTATCTTTTTTGAAAAAATTAGAACATCATCAATATATATTATGGAAAAATTAGTATATGAAGTAAAAATTTCATTCATAATATTTTGAAATTCTAAATGAGCATTTTCTAAACCAAAGAGCATTACATTTCACTTGTAATGTCTCAATGGAACTATAAAAATCATTTTATATCTTTCAGATTTATCTATTTGAATTTGCCAAAATCATCATGCCATATTGAATTTTGAAAAAAATTTTGCTCTTAACAATCTGTTGAGTAAATCTATTTTATTAGGGATTGAATAGCTAATCTATTTGAGTACTGTATTTAAAGGCTTATAATTAATAAATAATCTAGGAGCATCTCTTTCTATTTTAGCTTAATTTGAACATAAAAAGTAGAGCATAATCCTGGAGATTTAGATTTTCTAATTAACCTTTTATTTAAAAGATTTTGAATCTCTTTCTTGTAAAATTTTGATAACATTTTATTCATTTGGATTGACTTAGTTTTACTAGGAATTTTATCTTCAATAAAACTTTCAATATATGGTAGTTTGAATATATACTTTTTTCTTAACCAAAAAGCATTTGGAACATTTGAATAAATTTTCTTTACAAAACTTACTTGTAAAGTTTTTATTCTTTCTTTAGTCTCTAGTTTTTCTAATTGATTAAAAATTCTTTTTTCTTCTAATTCTTTTATGGAAAAATTAACCTATTTTAACTTCTTTTGTATCTGACCTATCATATTATCTTTTAATAAATTGACACCTTTTTCTTTCATTAGATTGATAAATTTAAATATTACTTTCTTATTCTTAACTCAAGTTTTTAAACCTTAAAAAATTATTTGAAATGGATATAGCATAGTAAGAAAAGGAATACTCAAAATCATTGCACTATTTATATTTTTTACTAAAATATAATATGTTTTAAAATTAATTTCTTTTTGGCTAACCTTTGCTATAGGAATTTTATAATTAACACTTAATCTTGAACCACTAGCTAAAATTAGTTTTTCAGAAGTTTTTTCATAAAATTTAGTTAGAATTAATCCTTCTCGAATATAGTTTTGATCAACTCCAGAATATAAAAGAGTTATTGCTTATATTTTGGAATTATTATGAATAGAGAACATTATTTTAATATACTATTTCTGAATATTTATTCTATAGATCAAGTTGACATATTAATCATTAACACAAGATTATAATGATTAATATGTTAAAGTTATGTTTTTTCCCTTAAAAATTTTAACAAAAAGTTACTACCATAATGCATTATATTATTAGGTTACGAGAAAAGAATGCATAAGAGTTTAGTAAAGGTAGAATCATTAGTTCAGTTGAAATAATAGGTTATTAAGGAAAAGTTGTTACAGTAGTATTACATGGGTCATTAAATTGTTGTTTCTTTCCTTAAAGCACTTATTCATGAATAGTGTTTTAAAGGAACCATCTTCTCAAAACCAAGTCAAATCATGATAAAGCAATATGTTCCCTATTTAAATGGGATGATTTTTTATAGTGGCTTACTGATTAGGTCTTAGAAAGTCTTAAAGAGGAAGATAAGGTTTAATAAACTTTTGAAATGCTTATGATAAGACAAATAAGTCAATACAGGTAGGAGAGTACAATTCTAATCTATGATCTATGGGTATATATACTCTTTCTTTTTGCAATTGTTGCAATCTTTCTTAGTACACTAAGTCCTTGCAAGGGTAAATACCCAAATGTAAAGAAGTCAAAGACAATAATATAACGCAAAGCAAAGCAATTATGATCATAGAGTAAAAGAAATCAAGTTCTTTCCTTGATGGATTATTTCAATCCTTTGAGTCCATTTAGCTATTTTTTTTTTTCGTTCAATTAGAGTTTTTGTTTAAGTACTGAAAGGTAAGTTATGTTTTCTTCTTTTTGTTAATCTCATGACCATCAATTTTTTATTTTCTTCTCTTTATTAGCATTTCTATTTTCTATGTACATATTACTAATATTTGCTAATAGTTGAAAGTGAGTCCACCTTAAATTTTTACTTTAATTATAGATAAAGTGTTAAGTTAAAATTTTCAATCATGCTTCATTGTACTAAGGATTTTTTTTTTTAAACTTCTTGTTTTCAATTTTTTAGTTTACACCACCTATTACTTTCGTCATGATTTACATACATGTTATCAATAACTAAGGCCAAAAACCTCTACAATTACAATATTGGTGAAGTTTAACTTTTGTGCTTCTTTAAAATTTTAGTTAATTATATATAAATTTGTATATACATTGCAATCCTTTGTTCATCCACATTGGTTTTAATTCATGCAGTGTTTAATGGACAAAAGTTCCCATATAATCCAAAAATAAGGGTTGTTGCATTTTGTTGTTATACAATTTACTAAGTGATGAGCAGAAGAGAGAGGGATCTGCAAGTGAAAATTCTAATAATTATTGCAATTTTGAATGATAAAAAAAAGCACTATAAGTGTGTCAAATATCTTATATTAGATAATTAGATTATGTATCTATATGAAAGATGGTTGTAAATGATCGATCATGTAGAGCATGCGATTGATCTTAGAGAAGTCTTGGTTTAATGAACGTGGAGGAATGATCTTAAAAAGAGCGTGGGAGGGGAAGTAAGGAAGCTTAGATTCTCGAAGCATTGGTGTAAGAACAACAAATTTATTATGATGTTCTTGACTTGTTCTTAATAAAGTTTAGTGTTTATTCTTATGTATAGTGGTTTCAATAGAGTAATGATATTTTTCTAAAGCTTACTAATGCTTATAATTGCAAATGAGGAGGGTGAGGCTCCCATATATAAATTTTGGCTATTGATTTAGATCGTTGGGTGAAATTGAGACGCATGGATCATATGAGTCATTCATGAACACCATCATTATCTATCAAATGTCGATAGCTAGGATTGAAGTCTCTACAATCTTATGTATCCTAGGTTTGAGCTTTAGACTTAGGCCAAACTTAACTCCAAGTCTTCTTGAGCTTATAAAATGCTTATCCCCATTTTTTCATAAAATAAGTATAAATATAATATAAGCCTTCTTAAGACGTATTAAGGCTAAACAAGGCCCAAATGGACTTAGAAAGATTATTTTCTAAATTTACTTTTCCCGTAAAAGTAATAAAGCAAAGTCGAGAGCAAAAAAGTCGATCTAATAATTTATACTCCAAGCTTACTAAGTTAAATCTCCCTAAGACATTCCTAAGTGGGCTTAGTTTTTTTTAAGCCTCGTCACTAATTTATCAAATTGGTCAATGACATTAAAATGAATAAAAAGTCTAATTACTAAGATAGCCCTTGATAGTATTAAAAGTATTATTTCAAATTTGCAGTTGAATTTAATTATAAAAGAATGTCATACAACCATATGACCATACTTATATTCTAATGTCACATGCTATGCTGGTTTAATCTTTTCATGAAGATAAAATGGTTGACTTCTAGCTCTTTTTAATATCTTTATTTTTTTTCTTTTATTTGAAAATCCAAAGGATTAAACGGACTAGTTAAGCATTACAACAAGTAAAGTAAATGTTGTAACTTTCTTACATGATATTATTTCCTTTATTTAATTTGATGTGTATTTTTTAGAAGTTATACCATAAGAATCAATAATGATGGAAATTATTCTTTAACTTAGAGTTTGATACTCTACCTTAAAACTATAACATCATGTTTATTTGTTGGGAATGGCATTATCATCCTTCACGTGGCTTTTATTATTGTGTTTACTTAGTTCTTACTTCTCATAATAGCAATTCTTAAGAACTCCAATTCCTAAAAATCTCGTAATAGCCATTCTTAAACCTACCCCATGAGTTGCAATCTCTAAGTCATTTCCTCATCTTTATTCCCAAAATACCTTCATCCAAACTAAAAAATTACACCTTTCATCCTTAAACAAAACATTATACCAACCATCGTTGATAAAATAAAAAACCTAATCTACTTCATTAATGTCTTCTTCCATGTCTCACATATCGAGAGTCTAATCTAGTTTGGTCTTGATAACCCAATTCAACATCATTTAAGGTGTTTTCTATTAAGTTTGAGTCACCAGGTGTTGACTTAGCGAGCGACCGACTCAATAAACTGAAACTCTACCTTTGAGTTAGGATTGGATTTTGAAGATCTAGGTTGGTTTGGTTTAGAGAGTTTTGGGAGGAGAGAGAAAATAAGAATGAGGTTTAGGTGAAGAGAGAGAAGGGATTTATTAGATAAAACAAAAGAGGGTGATTTTGTTGAGTTTTATACCAATACGGGTCTCTTTTCGAAAAATAATATGGAAAAGGGCTTAATGAGGAAAATATTTTGATCATAGTCATGCACCTTTATTTTTTGATAATTTTTACACTGAAAACGCATGTATTATCTTATGATAAAGTGAAGGCGCATGTAGTACATGCCCTTCAGTACTTGCTATTTCTATTGAAGGCGTATGTAACATGCGCCTTCAATAGTTTCCTTACGGCTTATACAATTGAAACATTTACTTCTACCCGCAACCGAATGATAAGTTTACTATAGAATTTGATTGCATAGAATATCAATCGATGAGACGCCTCAATAAGGATAGTAGGCAGAACAAAACTCGACGTATAGAATGATCATCCATTTATCATAAAAGTTGATTACAGTAAAAAATAATTGAAAATTGTAATGCTGTGATAAGAAAAGAATGACTAAAACTGTAATATTTGATGAAAGTTGAATTGAATTTCAAATAATAAGTATATATACAAAAATTGTCATGTCTTAATATTAATGTCAATACAATGGTATAAAAAAAACACAAAACATATCTACTGTGCCTATGTTGTGTGAAGGTCACAATAGCATGGGACAGAAGTGAATGCCTTTGTTCGTCCGATAATTGCATAAGTTGAGGCGGTAGATCATCAAGATCAAGATCCCTAGAAGGGATTGGGTCGATTGGAGGGGTCGACTGCAACTAACTAGCACCCTCACCCATGGAAGACTGCGTGGGGGTAGAATGCCACTTTTGAGGTGCTGGTGGAGTCGTAAGATCAAGATGACACTAGAACTTGGGAGTCATGTAAGAGCTAGATTTGGCTTTAAAGTTGGACTCAGCTCCCTAAGTGGAGGCAACTCCTAATTTTGGGTATGTATCGTATCCCCCATTGATCTGGCTAAGGTCTTTGAAATGTGTTAAAGTTAGTAGTAACGTGCTGTAGGTATTATGTTTAAACTACAAACGGAGGTTGCCACTTTATTGATGGTTCCTTATATACGAAATCGACGTTGGATGCTTTATCGAAGATAAGACATAAGGTTTTCCCCTTCTGACCAAACATGTAGACTTTAAGCTTTCGTCAGAACCACTCCTAAGTTTCTACCGATTCTATATCAACTAGAGCAAAGGCCAATGGAACTATTAAATTGTCCCCATCTATGCTATATGCCACCAACAATTTATGTCTATACTTGCCATATAAGAATATGTCATTGATACATATAAGAGGCCGACAGTATTTAAAAGCTTCTACACATAGCCCAAATGTCCGGAAAACCCACTTAAACACTGGCTTCGATGAACTATTCTAGCCTTAATCTACCCATGTCTCTGAATTACTTATCTTCATTGTTATCAATAGCCTTGCCAACTCATTATACAATGTCTCCTAGTTACGGTATACCATCTCAACTACCTTTCTCTTGGCTTTGAAAACCTTCTTATTGCTTAATGTGTATATGTACATATTTTACACATTAGTTGTAAGATTCGGTATCTTCACATTGGGATTATTTCATACACTATTGATGAATAACCTAACTATGATGTTACTGTCAATTTGAGGGTGGTCTTGGTTCATCATGGGTTTCACGTAAGTGTGCAGTCTTTTTAGAATTGTAATTTTGGAAAAGATCCTCTATCTTTTTTAGATAAGCTCGTAGCCTTCACTTATAACCTCCTTCCTTCTTCTAAGAATAAATCATGTATATATTTGGTTTCGATATCTCAATATGAAAATCACAGTAGTTCCTTATGTGAAATGGCTTTATTGCATCTATGAGATCCTTTGTGGTGTTGAAATTGTAAGCCCTAAACGTAAGATTTGTAACTATAGGATCAGGATTAAGCTTAAGCTTAGGCTTAATACGTAAGGTTTAAGGTGATTAGTAAAAGAATTCGATCGAGTCTAAATTATAAAATAAAACTACAAATATTAGTAAAAGTGACTCCATAAGTTTTAATTTAAGAAAATAAGTAATAAAATGATAGAATATAAAATTTTCAAATTTTAAGTATATTACTTGTTATTTACCGAAAATATGGAAAATGTATTTTAATAACTAATGAATCTGTAAAGATAAATTATATGCACACTAAAAATCATAGAATAACATAAATAATGTTTAAGAGTATTTACTTGTACTCCATATGTATTTATGTATAGGTAAAAATATGCGAAATTACCTAAAATGCCTAAAAATTACTAGAAATTGCAAAATAATTAAATAAAAATCATAAAAAATTTAGAGAAATGTGGAAGAATCTAGATGTGGGTTGTGGTAGCTGGGGGATGAAGAAAAAAATTTTGGCCAATAAAATTTAAACACTTGTAAAGGCAAAATGGAAAGAGATAAGGTAAATATCTTGTCTAATTAATGCATTAAAATTACTTTAAGGTTCTATAAATATCAAAATTTTTACAGAGGCTCATTTGATCAGTTTTAAACCTTAGAAAAATATAGAGGGTCGAAATTGAGAAGTAATTAGGATTTTCTAAAAAATAGCAAAAATTTTGTATAGAAGGAGCATTTAAGTTGAACCCAGACACACAACTACCACCTGGAACCAAAACACTACCACCACCCCACTCCAAAACCAACACCTAGATCGGTTGACACACTTGAACTAGCGTCGGTGGCCAGAAGCCCAAGAGACCGGTAAGTCCAATTCTCTAACCAATTTTTCGAAAATTATTAATTTATTCCAAAAAATTATGAATTTTATTATTCTGAGGTTTTATTATATGTAGATTTAGGAAAAAATAGTGATTAAGTTTAATTACATCTATAAATATAGGGTGCTTAAGAAATCGAACAAAATCGAACAACTTTAGAATTAGTAATAAATAGGTTTAAGAGTGTAGTTTTGAGCTCAATTTTTTTTTCTGTAGACTACTTAAGTGATATATAACAGAAATATGAAGCCATTTTTAAAAAATTAATTTTCAAAAAGTTTAAGTAATTTTTTAGCCTTAAAATGATGAGAAAAATGAATAATTTTTTACTAATTAAGTGATTAAATGACTAATTACTAATTTAGAGTATAGTTAGATGTTTAGGGATGTTAATTTCTAATGTGGTAACATAATCATGGCATTTGGAGTATCAAATGTAATTAACATGGGAATTATGTAATAAATGTGGATTAATTGATAATATGTATAATTGGAATTACGACAGTTATAAAATATTGGGCTCAATTGGGAAATATAATGATAATATTAATATGTATTAAATTAGGTATAAAACTTAATTTTAGATAATTATATGAAAAATGTAAAATTTTCTCATATCGGGATAAACCCGGTATACTAATCAGGATTAGAAAGTACCAAGTGGGTTAGAATACCGAATTAAGACCTAGTATGATATTAAGATACTTGGGCTTGATGTGATTAATGTCACGTTAGGGATCAAAACGTATTTTAGGATTTACTCATAGTTAGGACCGATTTAGAGTCTGAATAGGAATCAGATTCGGAAACCGAACCTTGAACTAACATAGAACAAATTATTAGTAAATAATAGGTATATAAGGAGAATTGAGTTAAATCAAAACCTATAATATGTATTATTAAAGCATAAATACTAAAAAGTGTATTTATATTATACAATACACGGAGATAATTCAACCTGCAACCGATTAATTGAGTGACTAAAGATTTTAGGTAAGTTAGGTTTAATATTTCATCGTATTTGGAGAACTATTTTAGAGTATTTGGAGACTTAGTATTGTATATGATCGTGATTGTAAGTAGTTTTATGAATGTGCTTATGTATCTGATTTTGTGCTGAAATCTGTGTTGTGGTTGATGACTGTTATAACTGGATTAGTGTGAAATTGTCTAAACACCCTAAATTGAATATAATCTTAATCGACCCTAATAAACTAATTTGTCATGCATTGCAACCATTTAGGGGATCATTAGGATTCTCTAACCAAATACTGATATCTTCGAAAAAGACAGCATTGGATAGCAAAATTGTCTTTTCCTCATCCTTAGTCGAACTAAGCGACAAGAGAGGAGGTCACGACGAGGATTGGGGCATTGGTTAGAAGGATAGTCTTAGGGAAGCCGTGTCTCCATTGTACAAATTTGGGTTTGGTTTTGAGCTATTGCATTAACGAAAACTCCTTTACTTGAATTAGAGTGGGTGAAATTACTCTGATTTCACATCAAACCGCACTACATTGTGTAATGGCACTTGTTTATTACATTTCATGAAAATAATTGCTTGATAGCTTTGATTGTGCTTGTATACATTCATGAGTCTTTAGTTCAACTTACTGAGTTGTAGTTGCTTATACCCACATAGATTTTTTTACAGGTTTTGACTTTTGATTATTCTGACTATTATGTCGCATTACAACTATTTGGAGGTTAGTTCTCTTTTGAAGCTTTGGGAAGTGAGGATCAACTGGTTAATGATCAAGTTTTATTTAAGGTCTTACTAGTATTTTTAGATGAAGAACTAATACATGATATGTAAATTAGCTAGCTGTTATGTTATGATGTAGAATCTTTTGGGAATTCTACGTAATATACATGTAATTATATATATTTATAAATGATAGTTTTAACTTTTATGTAAAATTTAGCTAAATTCTTAAATGACTTATTTACTTCAAAGCAATGAGTCGTCGATACCTTGTGTAAATCGTATCTATGATAGGTACTGTGAGGTCAGTTTCTATTATAGGTTGGTTTATACGGCGGGACTGTTGCGACTCTGCGACTTCGCGACTTCGGGACGTAACAGAAATGCATTCTAACACTCAAGTCATCGAAAACTACTGATGTTGTTACACATTTCATTAACATCTCTCTCAAATGTCACGTATCTACTGCTGTAGTACTAGCTGTTGTAAAATGGAATAAGATCTCTCACAAGTCTGTTCACTGGTTCATTTATTTGTGGAAAGTCCTCAAACCAACTATTAGATATTGCTACATGAGTGGGACAACGGGGCCTGCTTGGGCCATCTTCGTAAGGTAGCCAAATCGACAAATTACTGCCAACATCTGGTCTCACCTAGGGGTCTCTCAAATCCTCGCAACCCTTACCATTGTCATCTTCAAGTCCAACATGATCCTCATCACCATCCCCAGTTGCTTCCTCCCTTCAATCATCATCTACATTTATGTCCATATGAATTCTCTTCACATATGGGTTAAAGACTTCATGTTCAATAATAGGATGTAAAGCTTCGTTAAGTTGCTTTTTTTTTTATGATATTGACATAACCGTACTCGGCGAAGTCCATGTACAGTTCATTTGACGTATTCATATTCGTCTAATCTACACCGGTCATCCTAGAATGCACATGGGCTGTTGGAAGGGTTGGATTGTTTGACTTATGTATTTCATACTTGGCCTAAGCAATCAATTCCCGCTATGCCTTATGTACACTTCTTGAATACGCTATTCCCAACAATACTAGGCCATCTCAATGAAATTCTTAATATCCTCATTATCTTTAATGACTATTAACTTATAAGTAATTCCAGCATTATGGAAAAAGGATGCCTGTGCACAATCTCAACATTACTTAGGTTAACTCCGAATGAAATGAGAGAACTTCAAATCTTTCCTAATCTTTAGCTTCTTAATGAGCTCCCTATCATACTTTGGCTTCGAGTTACCCATTATAATATTTTTATATTATTTTTTTTAAAAAAACCCCATATTTGTATAAAACTCAATTTTACACTTACTTTTGTTCAAACTTAGTCCTTTGTCACCTTTATCAAGTTTGTTTTTTGACTTGTCCATCCATCATTTCGTGTTTTGCCCGAGGCAAAGTTTGCTTAAAGTTCCTTTACCAGCAACGAAGACACTTTTAAATCAAACACATTGAGCTCCTTCACTTTACCATACTCGCCATGAATATTTTGATTTAGTTGAAGTGGTTGCTTGATTTCTTCTTTGCTAAGGTTAAGGTCTTTAACGTAGTTTTTAGATTAGGGCTAAAATATGTTGTTTAGGCTATGTTATATTTCTTTTATGTTTTTGTTTTATTATTTAATTGGTAAGGGCATTTTGGACATTTTAGTTCTTATTCATTCCTCACTCCTTATTTAATTCCATTAAATGAGCAACGTAATTGCAATTACATTACACTCAAGTAAACATTGCAAGAGACATTCCCAGCTTATTATTCCCTCATTTCATTCTATGATAATTGCAACTCCATTCTCCCATATTCCATTAAGCAACGTGAGTAATTCATAAATGAGATAATTAAGTGATTTAACCTAACCATATTAACCTTAACTTACATGATCTTGATTAGTAATTGAAATGAAATGAAACGACTAATGAAGACCTCATTGGCTTAAGACATTTTACATGGTTAAAGGCCATAAGAGTTATGGCAAATTTATAAGACTTGAAATTATTAGAACTCCTAAAGCTGGCCAAAGTATAATCAAGATCCCTAACTTGTCACTTCAACAAGATGTTAATAGATTTTCATTAAGAGATGAGCTTTTTTATTACTCCATATCTTTTAAAGACAATGTTTTAATTTCTCGAGGGTTTGATAATATTAAGAGATGTCATAGCGTAAAAGTTAAAAAAGAGAAGTGTTGAACTTTTAGAATTTAGATTGTGAACTTATTCAATCATGTTGCTTGAGAGTTGCTACATCTAAATTTTTTATTATTTAATTTTTTTATTAGACATAATGATATGGAGGTAATAATTAAACGATGGTATTAATTATGAATAAATCGGTAGCAAGTTTCATGACCTTTTTCAACAAGTTATGTCTATTCATATAAAGAATTCCTATATTGCACATAATAGTTTAGTTGATCGATATGCTTTTCATTACTCTTGTGGTTAAATGGCAAATTCTAGATTAGAGCAAAAATAAACTGCCATCCATATTACTATCCTATGCTATATTAAGAAAGATAGATATTTATACAGTTATTGGATTACTGTTATTTTTTAGCAACTTATATATTACATTCTTTTCCATATTTTTAATCCTTACCCTTATATGTACTCAGCTACGTTTGTTGTGCACTCGATAATTCATGCATTTAATATTAAAGTTACATATGTATTACAAGTGCAATATTTGCTAATATTTTCTAAATTAAAGCTCAGATCATGTGATATATATAATATTATGTTATATATATATACATACATAAATATATACTAAAAGGGCTATTTTAATAATTGAATCTTTTACCCAATTTAATGTTATAAACTGATTTTATGAGAGGGTTTGGAGAGCCTCATATGGATGTTTTAGGAAAATTTAGCCTATTGGGCCTAAAACAAGAACCGGCTTATTTGATCTCATGCACAAAAATAAGCCCAAAAGAAGGCCATTCGTCTTCTAGAAATGCTCTCACTCTTGTTCCATAAGCCTTCGGCTCATGCTATCCTTCGTAAATCTTATAAAGACTTAAACTTAACCTGACCCACTTCCATCCAGAACCCATGGACTACAAAAGATAAGGAGGCCTCAATCTCATCCCTCGACAATTAGAAGTGATATAACAACTCTCATTAGGGTCTTATCTCATCCGTGGATCTCAAGATCATTCAACAACCGACATCAAAAGATAAGGTCTGTCTAGGTCATCCTTCATATTTAAAAGATTATATCAATACTAGGATCATTCAACCATTGAGATCCAGAGATAAGGTCTATAAATAAAGAGATCGTCCTTCTTATTTAAAAGATTCGAAGCATAGACAAGTTTTAGAAAAATGTCGGCATTTTGTTGGAATTGTTGCATAGAAAATCAAAACTAACAAATCAATTAATGATGAATCAAGATCATATTTGATTTGCTGTCGCTTGTCCACTTTGAGAAACCGAATTTATTTGTCACTGGCTTAAGATTTCTCTAGATTAACTTGCATGTGTCCAATCGCACGACACGCATACACCAATATATACATCTTATCAATAACTATGTACTATAGATAATTATAATATATTATATATTGTACCATGTAGTTTATTCGATATGTGGCTGAATGTGCTATATTTGACAAATATGAGTTCATGCATATACTCAAACCAAATAAATTATTGGAATAAGTTTGTCATAACATCGTCAGATGTAGGATATCATTTTGTACTCGATTTCATTTCATTCCACTACAGACTATTCCTTTTGAAATGTTGTTCCATAGTAACAGTAAAATATGTATGACTTGCAATTATATATACTTAGAAAATGGAAATAAATTTGAATTGCACGATGCCAATGCAAAAAGGCGTAATAATATGGTCCTAACCTAATCCGACGCACCAATACTCAAAATGTTGAAAGTCACAATGTAACTAAATAATTTGGTATTACCAATTTAGAGTCATACTATATAGTAGGTTGCTCAGTGATGATGTGAATGTTACAAGTAAGCATAGTTCGTTTAATTGTTTTGCTTCCATATGCCTTCCTACCGGACCAAATCATGGATTCCACTTTGGGTTTTATTTACCATTCTAAACTCAACCCCATCCCTATCATTCCATTGATAATGCTGAAACATAATGGTAGAATGCTTATCTATGTTTACATCAATAAGAAAAATCAAGTTAGACTTATAGATTCACGTATATGGATGAATGTCATAAGAGTCAATCATGATACTCCAAAGGTGGATTGGCATAAGATGAATATAAACAGATCACATCTTATGCTCACTCCAATAACATCGGTAGATGGAAAACATTTTTTGAATTGGTATCTCTAATATTTAGCAACCTCAACAAGTCTGGTCCTCCCTCCTAATGGCTTGTTCCTATCCCTCAAAAAGTTGTTTCACCGATTAAAACGACTGCAATGGATGTACAATGTAGACATTTTTTCAATTGATGCAACACAGAAGAGGTGGCAAAAGCCTAATTTAGGAGGATAGGTTTAAAAACTTTTTGGGATATAGTAAGAAATTTGTCTGAGGATGTCTGTATAAGTTGTGAAACTTATCAGGGAGAAAATTTAAATGGCAAGGGATATGGACCATTCATGTAAAATATATATATATATATATATATATTTTAAAAAAAAAAAACCGCAAGCATCAACATAATTCTAAAAGTTTTCAAGAGTAATTAACGTACTTTACCAACTAATAATGTGATCCATTTGGCTTAATGTAGTTTAGATGATATATGATGCATTAACACGGGCAACAAGATATCATTTGAAATGAATGATTCTCCACAGAAACCTGCAACTCATATTATATAACACATTAATTATATTAGTAATTCAAAGTAGGTAAGGTTCATTGAACCATTATTTCTAGAAATAATTTCTTTTTTGCATTCGATCGTAGCATAAAGTGGGTGCTACGTATGGCAACCTCAAGGTACACGGCATTCCTCAACCTTCCAGATTTCATTTGCATACTGAGCCACTGTCCTGTCACTGCTGAATTTTCCACTTCCAGCAGTGCTCAAAATAGACATCCTCAACCATCTTTTCCTGTCCCTGCAATGAATTAATGAAGCCAAAAGCAGGTCATAGTATTAATAATGCTTGAAGCCTACAATGATTATGGCGATGTTAATAGTAAAATTCTGTGAACCCATCGTTAGACTTCGATGAAAAATTCCCTATACATGTCACCGAAGTAATGTTTTGAGGTGGCGTAAGATTTTCACTTTAATCCGTGTTTGGTTGACTATCATACATAACTGAGATGCTTTGGATTGACAGCAGGTTATACTTCTGCTCCCTAATGGTTCAGCAATCACTCTTGACCACAAGTGAGGTTTTTGATTAAGATCTTTGTGAGGAACAAAGGCATTGTTCTCTAATTAGAGGCATCAATTCAATGAGGGATCAACCAAAAATATGTCAATTCAGAATTTTTAGAGGTCCAAATTAACACAAACTACCCTGTCGCATCCCAAGAGGCTTGACTACCTAAGAATCGGCAGTGTAGGAGCAGTCAACATTTTGTATATATCCAGGTTTCTTTCTTTCTCTCTCTCTTTTTCCGGAGTAAACTTGATCTGTAAATACAATAGTGGGGGGAAAAGCAAAAGGGAATTTTGATAATGAGGCATTGAGGGTTGATGACTCACTTGTAAACAGCATCTACTCTTGCCTGCGCATCCATATAGCTAGGAAAGTCATGGCCAACAAGAAAATAATCACCACGGCCATAACCAGAGTTGCCTTCTAGAGAGTCAAGGAGTGGATTGTAGTCATAGTTCCCAAATGCTCCACTTCTTATGAAATGCTTGGCCTCTTCAAACCGAGGATCTGGTTTGAACTGCAGCAACATCATGAATTTTCACATTGGCAAAGAAAAATTATGAACTGTTCCAGAAATGGCAGCGTGATAACTACTATAAATTACAGGGCCACAGTTTTGTAACACCTTTCAGGTCATGTTTCAAAAAGTATCATGCTCTGACAACTTCATCCACTACTCCAGAAGCACTAAGGAGGAGGTTTGCAGTCATGAAACTACAATCATGTCTCAATACATTCCTAACTATCCTTAGATCAGTCCGCATTGAAGCAAATAGGCATATTTCATCTTTGTTTGGAATTTGAGTAGCTAGTAAACCTCTCTCTCATTAGGCATTGCCAAGTGTATGGAGTGCCTTAGATTAGCTCGTATCTATAGAGACTGTGAATATTGAAGAATATGAAATCCCACCATATTCCCTTGACAAAAACTATAATATATGGACAGAGAGAGAGGGAGAGAGAGTATCTACCAGGCCATTTTCTCTATCCTTCCGCAGTTTAGGGACTTCATCTGCTGTTGCACCAAAGAGAAAGAAATTTTCCTCCCCAATTTCCTCCCTGATTTCAACATTAGCCCCATCCAATGTCCCAATAATGAGGCAGCCATTAAGTGCAAATTTCATATTGCTTGTTCCACTAGCCTCCATTCCTGCAGTGCTGATGTGTTGTGATATCTCACTTCCAGGGATTAGCACCTCCGCCACAGAAACATTATAGTTTGGAACAAATACAACCTGTAAAAAATATTTTCACTCATGTCATATCTATAATTAACCTTAATGTAGCACACAAGAAATTACAGAATGCAGACTTGTTTGCGATTTTGAGCAAACAAGACTCTAAAATCAGTTTCTCCCTCTGCATAAAAAAGGGGTGAAGAAAAGAAAAATGGGGTGTCACAATAAACATACCTTCAGATATTCATTAACCTCAGGGTCACAGTTAACAACATCACTGACATCATGTACCAGCTTGACTATTCTTTTAGCATTTGCATATGTTGCAAACGCCTTTCCTCCTATCATTACCGTACGTGGAGTGGTATTCTGCCGCTCTTCAGGGCTCATCTCCTACGGTCAATACCCATGAGTCAGAGGTATGTTACCTATGAAACATATGCGCTTAAGCGAATCATCATGCATGGAGCACTTGATTGTATTTATTCTGATCTTCCGATCATAATTCCCTCGGATGTTTTCCCAAGTTCATTTGACTCGATGCAACTTCAGTTTGTTGGTATTTTTCATCAGGCTGGAATGGCTACCACATAAAATATTGTAAGAGGAGATGAGAACTTCCATACCTTTAATTTCTTGTACCTATAGATGACACCCAGTATGTTCAGCAGCTGTCTCTTGTACTCATGGATGCGTTTCACTTGTATATCGAATAGGCTATTTGGGTCAATATTGACACCTGTCACTCGCAGAATATACTGCACCAACCGCTGCTTATTGGACAATTTTGCAGATGCCCATTCCTTTTGAAGTTCTTCACTGTCAGCAAACTAGATTGGAGAAAGCATAAAACAAAGAAGATTCTTAGTGCCATTTAAAGAAGCAGTGACGTGGGTAATTTGACAAATTTAATCTATAGGTTTCATACTTGACGAAGTCCAGCAAGAAGATCCAGATTGGTAACCCACTGGTCAGTTTTTAACCATTTTGTGATGATGCAGCCAAGCTCAGGACTGCAAAATCGAAGCCATCTTCTAGGAGTAATTCCGTTGGTCTTGTTTTGGAGTTTACATGGCCAAATAGACACATAGTCTGCAAATAACTCAGCTTTCAAAATGTCGCTGTGGAGTTGGGCCACACCATTTACCTGCAGGATATGGCTTCACATTTGGTAAAAACTGTTATAGGAGGTGAAGTGAAGGTCCAAATGCACATGACTACAGAAGAAGTATGCAGAAGCTAGCAAGCTGAAAAAATTTCTTCTTTTAAAGAAAATAAAGACCATCCAAAATGCAAACGAGTCAATTGGGAAGTTCCGTATGTGTGATTTGCAGATGATACAGAAAGTCAAGAAAACATTATTAACATTGGAGTTAGAAGTGATAATCAGCAGATCTTTATCTCGGGAATCATGAGAAAGTACCTAAATATAGAAAGCACTGATCTACAACTGATGAAGTGAGAAGAAATGCTCAATGAGCAGATTCTAAACTCAGGAATCCTGAGAACATATCTAAATTTAGGAAGCAATTATCTACAACTGAACAATATAATACAAAAAATCATAATTTTCCCTGCTGCTCAGCATATTAGTTTCAGGAAAGAGCATGTCAAATGAGAGAGATAAGTGGTACCATAGTTTGGTCAGTGTTCTTACAGTATGTGCAGACACCACACATAAATTTGCCATCCTGACAACAGGCTTCTGAGGATTTTTATCCAAGATCTGCATTTTGGGGAGCTTACTCTGGAGGTCCAAATGATTTGCATGTACCATTGCCACAAACTAAAAAAGACAAAAATCAGCTGTTGGTTGTGTATCAATTTATCCACAGTTGGAAAAATGGATTTAACTCATACACGTTTATCTATTTCCTCGATTATTTCCATGTGGCGAGGAAGGAGCTTCCACATTACAGCTTGTGACCATTTCTCCAGGGCTTCCGGAAGGACTGTGTGGTTAGTGTAGGCAATTGTCCTGATTCAATGACAAAGTTCCCTGTTAATGAGCTAGGTTCATACGAAAAGCAAAGAAAATGTCAACTAGAAAACCATAAAAGCCCAAAATAGCTTAAGGTAGTGCTCCTAAAATTGATAGTAATTTTGCTGCAAAACCAGATATCCAAATGTCTCACCTCGTTGTCACATCCCAGGCCTCTTCCCATCCCAGTCCTTCATCATCCATCAATAAGCGCATTAGTTCTGGAATTGCAAGAGTAGGATGGGTGTCATTCAACTGAACTGCAACCTTGGTGGGAAAATCAGTCCACTTCCATGAGCCTTTCCCTTCTCTCCTCTCCTTAAATCTGAAAATTATGTCCTGCAATTTATATTTTCTAAGAGAACAGCAACTAAAGAGCATTTCATGTCCCTTTGCCTCAATAAACGCAAAAAATACAAAATTCAAAATTCCCTCTGTTTATACAAACCATCAATAACATTCCACAAGACGCATTTCAATAATTTATTTAGAGATGCATAATGTAGAAAATTTTTAATTCACAGAACTGAGCATATAGAGGATCACATGTAGTTTTAGAAAAGGAGCCTCCTCATTGATTAGATATGGACTGAGTTTATTCCCTAAAACTCTCTGCTCCCACCCTGTCCAATGTAGCAGACATAAGGGAAATAGAGAGATTTTTTCATTGCACATCTCAGAGTTCGTTTTGGTATGTCTGTTATTTGGACTTAGTTTAGAAAGACTGGTAAAGAAATTGAAATAACAACGCCCTTTTTTGAAAACATATACATAGGATAAGGAAGAGGCTGAGGCAATAATACAAGGAACCAGGAAGACAAAAGGTTGCATGAACCTGAAGGGATGCACTGCAGAGGAAGAATTGTTGCTTCAACCTTAAAAGCTTTCCATTTTCGGTAGCATCTCCAGGATATAGAACAGCACAAATCTGCAAATCTACAATCCCTTAGGATGGACTTAGTCAAGCTAAGACTGCAATGAACGTAAAACACACCAAGCGACAAGACAGACTCATTTATCTTTCTTATTGCCATCAACAAACCTGGTCTGCTCGAGAGTGCAGCTGCACTGCTGATTCATACTGCCCATCATTGAACTGAAACAGGTTGAAATCCTCAGCACGAGCTTTTGCTTCCCAAAGACGAAGACTATTTGTGTTCTTAGTCTTGTACCCTGGAATAGGCACATCATATGCAAGAGCTTGCACAACCTCCCCACCAATCCATTTCCGGCTGCAACAGACCCAAAATAAAAACATAAGACATACATTGCTGGCCACATGAAAGAATACTTGCCCTTGATAGTACTAGTTGATCAGTTCATAGATATATTGCAGAAATCGAGGGTTCCTACTCTAATCAACAATGAAAATACATAACTTAAAACCAAAATGCAATACTTACGATCCATTAGGGAGAACTTCAACAAGACCAAAGAACCTAACAGGGAAAACTATGTCATGCCGGACAATTTCCCAGGGGCTAAACTTCTGTATAAGAACAAGAACATTCCTTTAAAAAAGCTTCTCAAAACAATTTCAAACAGAGTATACAACTGTAGATAATCAAACCTCAAGCCAATCCTCAGCGATTTCCTCTTGGCCATCCTTGGTGATCCGCTGCTTGAACAGGCCATACCTATACCTCAAACCATATCCCCATGCAGGCAAATTCAGAGTCGCCATGGAGTCCAAGAAACAAGAAGCAAGCCTTCCCAGTCCACCATTTCCTAATGCAGCATCTTTTTCCTATTTAGAAACCACCAAGAAACTACTTCTCTGAGGGGATAAAAAATGCAGTAGGTGGAGTCCAGGAAACAAAAATGGATCAATTTGAAATAAGGAACTCATTGTTGAAAGCTGAATGTGGAAGATCCTGATTATGGATGAAGCTAGTAATATAACGAAAGCGGATGGTACTCAATAAATAGATTACTAGCTTCTTAGTAACGTAAACAATTACCCAAGTCGAAAACCTTACAGTTGGCCAACAGTGTGACTCAAAACTGAAATAAATATGAGGGGTCAGTAGGAAGTCTTGTCAATGAAGGAGTAACTTGAATACTGAAGGAAGAGGTTGAAGCTTGAAGATTGCCAACCATGCAGATTCTCAAAAATGAATGGCATCACAGTATGTAATACACTTATCATTAGAGCTAGAAAAAATCTATATATTTTACCTGCTCAGTTACCGCCTCTAGATCATGTCCCAACTTATTCAGGGCATCGGCATATGCATCTTGAATAGTGAGATTCCCAACAGCATTTGTCAATGCTCGTCCTTGAAGATACTCCATTGATAAGTAATATACTTGCTTAGGATCAGTTTTGTGATAGTGCAGATAGGTTTCATTCCATTGCTGAGCAAAAACAATGAAAAGACAATTGTAAGCTTCTTCTTTTATCATAGAGTTTGAGTAAATAAGGGTAATCATCTATCTTGGTAAGTAGCATAACAAGCATATGACTTTTGTTCTTTCACCAATCTTCCCCAAATGAAATACTTGCAAAAACCTTCATTGCATGATTCTTTCAGATAACATGTGTATAGAAAAGGCGGTTTGTAAGTCAGTTAATAAAAATGATGTGAGAAAATATTTTACAAAAGTATGATACTCAGAAGCTTTACTTGTATGAGACGATCGCGGACACTTTCAGCAGTAGCATAATATGCCTGCTCTGGCTCAAACTTGAAAGGAGAAAAATGAGGGCTGTACTTCGCATGAAAAGCAATGTTTGATGCTATTTCAGATTGCTCTTCAGCCAGCGGATGGGCAACTGCTGGGACTTTGGTAGGAATGCCAGTAATCGTGGTTTCATTACCATTGGCTTTTTCAGTAGCTGCCATTCCTACAACTTCCTAATGATCTGCAACAGATTTCCAAGCCATAACAAGTGAAATGAAGTTCAAACCACTACAACAATATCAGCTACTGATTATGAATGAACATATAAGCACCCAACATATAATATCAGTCACAATTCCATTAATCCCATACATGCAAACAATAGTCATTACTTAAAATATCCTGTTATTTTGTAACTACTTAAAACAGTCAAAGGTATTTCAACTAAACAGTCCTCAACTGCACAAATCTGAGGTTGGCAATGAAGATTCAACCATTTGGTTATAAAAATAAATAACGAAATCAAGTGTATTTGTTTCAAATGAAAATGATTCTGAAATTGAAACACTAAAAATGCATCAAGATGCTTGCTTATTACTCTCACCAGCCAATACTATTTTTCTAAATCTTGCCATTTTTCCATTCATACAGCCATTGTTGTCTTTAGCTCACACCATTATTCAACCATAACAAATACTAAATAGTATAACAACGAAGACACACAAGCCTTATCCCCACTGGGCAGGATCAGTCATATGAATTCAATTTGTTATTGCAATTTATCATGAAACATAGTGTCATTAATACCTAGGTATATTGCCAGAAAATGTAAAACTTTTCAATTAACATAAATATGTAACCTAGGAGTTATTTTGCAAATAGAACATAGTATTGCATATTGGAAAAGAAGGAAAATACACGAGAAAACAAGTCGATTCTGCTTGCCGGGCACTCAAGGAGAACAGTATACGGCAAGTTGACTGGCCTTTCAGTTCACATGAACACTGGCAATAATCACATGGATCAATTTTAGAAATTTTTGCGAAACAAACACATGAAAACTTGCCATATATGAGAGCTCCCGAGTCACTTGTTATCAATATAAAGAAAAAATCGAGAGCCAAGCCAACAATAAGTATTGATAATAGTCTAAATACATGTCAGCACGTGATCGACGGATACTAGTGTCGGATAACATCGAATCACCATCATATGAGGAAGCAAATAACTTGATCAATCAATAGTTAACATTTTTGCCACCTTTATCTCCTAAAAAACAAAACTTTAACATAAATACAGGATAAACATTCACATAAAGATACGATGCATGAGTTTTGTAGGTGTTGAGGTAGCCCGTCATATTACTGCCGTGCAACTCCATAACCAAATCCTAAATTGCAAGCTCACTGCAATAATTCAAGCAATTACGAAACCAAAATACTATGCTTACCTCCTTCAATGATGAACCGAAACAAAATATCTTGTTTAAGAGTGTTATATCATATATATTGATATATGTACTCTCTCAATCGGCGAAAAATGAAGATATTATGAGAAAGTAAGCACAAAGTCCAAAAAGGAAGAAGTGAAAGCGAAGTGAGAGAATATGCCAATCGATACTACTATTTGAAGAGATAGCGGACGAAGGAGAGGAAAGATATTAAGGGAAGAAAATATCGGGGAGAGAGAAAAAGGTGAAATGGTCGACTGAGGAAGAAGTGAAGTGAACGAGTTCACATGAGTAACGGTGAGGAGTGTAGGAGTGAGAGGTGGACGCGGCACGTTTCAGTTCGGTATTGGGATTGAGATTTCCGTATCCGTTTTTGTTTTCTTTCTACGCTTTGCGCTTTTCCACGGTCAGCATTTCTCTGACGCTATGTTTGGGATCATTGCTGGTAGAGTGAAGAAGGAAAGTAGGAGGGAAGAAAATAAAAGATAAGGAATTATGAATGCACATGACTTTAATGTATTTGGATAGAGGAGGAAAGAAAAATGAAAAGAATATTAATTATTAGTAAAGATAAAATACGATATAATTTAAATTTATCAATGTGCTCATATATAGCAATAAAAGCATATGAAAAACGTATTTGCAAAAATTTCTCTTCACTCCTTTTTCTTTTTTCATTTTTTTTTTTTAATTTTGAGGGAAAATTTTTAGTTCGAATCAGGGAAACTTTTCCCTTTATTTTCCACTTTCCTTATCATGTTAAATAGTGAAATCACAATATGTTTTTCCCTCCTATTCTTTTCCTTCAATTTCCTATATTCCAAACATAGAACTGTTGGCCTTAGGAGGAAACCACTTGAGATTATCAATCGCGATTCGATTCAATCCGAACAAGTAAGTACCAGGATGTTAATTTAATAGATTTTAAATGGATGTTTCAATAGCATAAATAGTATTGAGGACTGACGAGAGATTTTAACAAAAATAGAACAAATGAATCAAAATAAATAGGATCAGTTTAAGGTTGTGCAATAACTAAATGAATGGTTTCACTTAGACAAGTAATCACTGCTTTCCTTGCTATTGTTAATTCGTTACTTCCCAAATTGTTATTGCATGCACAGGAAGTTGTTCGACAGCCAGTTAGGCTAGCCGCTAGCATTAAAAGGTTAGTGAGTGTGAGGAACTGCGATTAAAAGAAGGTAGGAAGAAAACTAAGGAACATGGGTTTTAACTAAAGTAAATTATGAAAACCGAGACTGGGAGTTAGAGGATTAGGATAGGTGTCGATAAACAACCAAAAATTATTTATCAAGTGCTATTTTCGCTTGTCACCATCGTTCCTCACTAAAAACCATAACTAATCAAAGCATTGAAATATTATTAAGATCTATAGATTTGATTTTGATAAATAGCAAATAAAGATGGAGAAATTTTGTAAAATAACAGTACTCTAATAAAACTTCCCACTATAGTTAACTATGAGTAAAAGCATAGGAATTATTGCCACTTCCTACATCTTGCGAATACTGCACCCACGTTATATTAGAACCTCCATACAAAGCGACTTGATGATAGTAAAAAACACATGCTTAATGTTGTTGATTTAGTTGTTGAGTGTGCATAAAAGATATTTATTTTTATGAGACTCAAGGAATGATCAAAACCAAAGAAAGTATTGTTCAAAACCTAAACACATGTCAAGAAGAATATTTTTATCATAAGCACATGAACATGATATAGAAGATTAAACAAAATTAAAGATGAAGGAATAAAATAAAAGTTTGAACAATACAAGAAGATGAAGCTACATCGAGAGCCAAGAAATTTCCATAAGCAACATAGCAATAAAGAATGAATAAGAAGCTTAAAAAGCTATAAAGTCCAAATGCTAGAAGTCTGATAAGAAGTAAGACAAGTTTGGAAATAAGACAAGTTTAAAACAAGTATTATTTTAAAAGCTAAATTGAATTTAACAACCATATTAAAAGCAACTTCGCAAGACAACTAATTATGGAATCACAGATCAAGACCCTTATATTAAGGGGAAGATATATTTGATCAGCTAGGGATAACAAATAAATGATCAAATGAGCATGTAAAATTTAAATCAAGAATTACTAGAAGAAAAGAAAAGAACACTTTATAGAAGAAACATAAGAAGTTAGTTTAGATATCACATATCATTGACAACCAAGCAGATTTAAAGACAGATTTTTGTAAGGTTTTTTAAGACAATGACTATTACTTAAAGTATAACATTTGCACGTTGCATTTGAAGTCTATTTAAAGATTAGAGAGTTAATAATAGAGGACATCATTATCAGAGGAAAGAAAAAAGATGAACAAACGATTTATGAGCTAAAGTTTTTCTAAGAAAGCTTTTGAGATCCACGAGCTAAGTATTTGATATGTTGTTTTAGATTGAGAACTTGACCTAAAGTGTAGGGAACCACATTTTAATCCTCAAGAGAATTGCCTAACTCTTTGAACTAAGTGGAGCACTACTTGAGAGAATAACTCGTAATTCTAGGGTACGGATTGGAAGGCAAGCTAAGAGCATGGGAACTGTATATCTCATTTTGATTTATTTCGAACAGTGGATAAGCCTGCATAGAGGATTACTTTTGTGACACTTAGTGCTGAAAGATTAGACTAAAGCATAAGGAGGATCCACTATAATTTGCTCACATAATCTTTTGATCCCTTATCTTTTTATTTTCAATATTTTACTTTATATATTGATTGAATGTTTGCTTTGACATGTACATACAAAGTAAGAAACATGTTAAATATTTAAGGAACCAAAACAATCTAAGTTTAACATCAAGCATTGATTAAAGAATCAATTAGACAATAGAAAATTAGATAAAAATAAGTATTAGGCCTTTTACACATAAATCTTTAATCTAAATTTGTTGGAATTCTGATATGTCAAAAGTAAAGAACAAGTTTAATGTTTCATGGTTAGTTCAAACATTAAGGAGTGGGATTAATAATTAGCAGTTAACCTTCCTTATTGATTGTTCAGTGGGACCAACATTTCATATTATAATGGGTTCATTAAACAATTAATGTTGATGAATTTATTAGAGCTACTAAGGTTAGAAAAGTGATAGTAATATCTAGTTGTGTTTGATATTTGAATTCTTGATTGTTTGATTTTAAGGTTGAATATATGGCTACCGTTTAAATAAACAAAGTACTTTATTTTGATGGATCTAACTATACTTAATGAAAATATATGATGAAACTTTCATTTAAGTAACAAATTTTGAATTATAGATAATAATTTCCAAAGGAAACCGTATTAGTCTTGACGATTTCAAGAAGGTTTTAGCAATTTCAAAAGTTAGACATAAACTTTTGATAGCCTTATTAGAACTTAGTCATGTCTCTGCCTATAATAATGCAAAAGAAAAACGGAATAAATTTGCAAAAGTACATAAAGGAATGACATCAATCAGAAGCTCTAGGATCAATATTTTGATTCACAAATATGAGCTATGTAAGCATACAACCTACTACCGTACATGGCTATCCACTACCATAGGATCACACGACTCAACTTTAACTTAATCAAGTTTTCATATTCATCCTTTTCTTTTTGTTTATGGCACACAACCTCCTAATGGCGGGCGACTACCCATGGCCATTCATAACCCACTTTACATGGAGTAGCTTTTCTAGCCACCTGGTATACCATTTCCTAATGTAGCATATTTTTCCTATTTAAAGACCATTAAGAAACTATTTCTCTGAGGAGATAATAGATGTAATAGGCCCAAGAAACAAAAAATAGATTAATTTGAAATTAGGAACTTATGATGCTTAGATTTCTACCAGTAGAGTGGAATAGGAATTGGACCTTCAATTGAGTGTTAGTGGGCTTACAAAATAAGATATAGTTAGTGGAGTAGCTATTAGTTGTCCCATAGGGCTACTCTAATACTTAAGCTAGTTCCATGAAGTAGTAAAGATAGTAAGGTAATAAGAACGAGAAAGTGTATAAGAGTATAGAGAGCCTTTATCATTGGAGGGTTGGCCCTATTTATAATAGAGATAAGAAGATAATTATAGAAATGTAGATAGAGATGAATCTTGCTGGATATAGGAAGAGTGGATGCTGATGAGGATAGATCCTAGAAATTCGAAGATGTAGTTTGACCAAATAATTTTGCTTTTCGACATTGACTCCTAATATGAGGCATTTATGTCAGTCTAAGCTCCTCTTGCCAAGCACTCAACTACTTGAGGTTAGGTACTCCTTAGTATTAGCATTTTAGGGCTTTGGTGGATAAGCTTGGACTAAAGCTAAAACAGGTCTTTTGGAGGAACTTGGTTAAAGTCTTTTGAGTACATTGAACGGGTGGATTGTAGACTTAAATAGGTCAACCTATGATGGAAGTAGGTTAGTTTAGACTAACAAGGCTCCTATCAAACTGTTGAAAACTGAATGGGGGAGGATCCTAACTAATGGATGAAACTAGTAATATATTGAAGACATATGACTTTCCATTTTTATCCAATTTGGTAAGAAAGAAATGGGGAGGATCCTAACTAATGGATGAAACTAGTAATATATTGAAAACATATGACTTTCCATTTTTGTCCAATTTGGCAAGAAAGAATAAGCATGAAGGAGGTTGGCTAGCTTAAATTGTGGTCACTTTTTACATTATACTAATCTATATACTGCATGACGACAGTAGACAGCTTTGACTACAACTTACGATTGACAAACAATTAATAATATAAAATCCTTATATATGATAAGGATACTAGTATTCTAATACATAATTTAATTAGTATTATCTATCTATTTTAATGAGATTGGTCTAATCTTCCATCACACTATTGGTATAATATCCATAATCAATAGTATAATAGAGGACTTAATCGATCCTTAATAAATATGGATAGGATCGTTGAAAAATTTTAGTTTAAAGGTATTTAATGATTATCACTTATGGAGTGGCAATAAACGTGGAAACAACCCATTGTGGTAACTTTACACTTAGAAAGTGAAGAGTAAATGTATTTCTATCCCATTTGATTAGTATACATTCCTGTCGATGCACGAGTGCTTACTGATATTTATAACAATTGGAATAAAATTTATTTATTATCCTATTAATGGAATTATTATGCATATGTTAGTTTATGCTGACCCATGATAATTGTCAACCATACATCAATCGCACATTGAACAAACATTGTTATTTCGTACAATAATCTGTAGTTACATTTTTTGTCTGATTGGTGGAAAGAATTGTGCCATTTATAATTTCAGTAAAGCTTTAGCATATTGCTTGTTATAAAACTATTGAACACGGTGGCAAATAATGAATAATGATTATCCATGTTTAATTTAACTATATGTTGTATTAATATCATAACGGTTCAGTTTTAAAATACACATTATTTGTAAATGGTTACTATAATTTACACATGGCATGCAGATATTTATAATAAGAATTCAATGGATATTACATTTTAGGTATTATATATATTGACGTGTAAATATTGATAAAATATTACTATGTATGATGTGCATAAAAAAGCTACCGTAATTGATTTGAAAATTATATATTTTATTATTATACTTATTAAGATTTTATTAGTATTTATACATTATATGCGTATAACACGTAACTTGTAATGTGTAATAAATCTTTATTTTTTTTATTATACTAAGGATTATTAATTATTGATTTCTTATGGTATAATTTGGCTAAACGGTCCCATATCTAAAGGAAATAGGGCCACGTACAGTTACTAACTAATAAGCTTGACTGGTTAATGGCAAGGCATCAATCATATAGAAGACTTGAATTATTGACTATAATTGAAGTCAAAGTAACACATTGGCATAATTTGTTATACCTGATAATTTATATTAACAAGAATATGGTAAGGCTCGTCTAGGATTAATGGTGGAGAGCACTCATAGAATTTGTAATTCATAGCAATGGGCTGGAGATAATACATATAATTATAAAAGAGTATTTATGTGTAAACCCTACGAGAAGTTGCAGAAATAATACTTGTTAATAGATTATAAAAATACCTTCTCCTACGCAACATTATATTATAGCTATTATTATATGTATTATATGGTTGAACTATACATGACAGGATGCTATTATTAAATCACTTTTAATTGATTATCATCTTAAACGCGGGGTATAGGCTTAAAAGATAATGATGGTGTAATATAAGTACAAATGGGAACTGTATCATAATAGTTTAACCATGTACTCTTTTGAGTCCACTCAAAACTAGATTAGGGGTCGGGTCAAATCCGGTTTAGACCTGTCGGATCAAGGGCCTAGTTCCTCTTGATTCAAGACTAGTCCAGCTTAGGCCGATTTTCAACTTGTGAGTTGTCTAATATTTTTTGGAAAAAATATATTCTTTTATTTTCATTTTTAATATAAAAAAATACTAATAAATGATAAGAATTTAAAATTTTAACTATTTTACCATATTAATTGTTAGTTAGTGAGATTAATAATTTACACTTTTTACAATACACAATTATTACTGTATGTTTACAATTGAAGAATCGAATGAGGAAACTTCTTTTTATAGGCAACATTTCAAGAAAAATTTATTAATGTAATCAACGTGGGATTAAATTTGTGATAGGTAATACTCATTATAATTCTTTATTACTTGAGAGGAAACTTTAAAAAACAATATTATTTATGTGGAAGTGAGCTAAATATTATAAAGAGAACATCATCTATTTGATATTTATAATACACTTACCATTTATATATAGCATAAATATATTTTTTATGACATTTACGTACATTAAATTATAAATACACTAATATTTTTGTAAATTATTAAAATATATTAATTTATAAAAGTATTTCCTGTTTGAAAAGTGAGGTAAAATTATATGAAACTTGTAATATTTTATCCCTCAAACTCTTTTAGCTATTGAAGTAATATATTTTGTACTATAACTATCGACTTTCACTAATGTTAAAATATACGGTTTTAGTGATTATTTTTCTTATAAACTCATATATATTATCCGGTTTTTGTATCAAATTATAGATATAAGTAATAGTATATATTTAATTTTATTTATATTTTAGTTAGATGGAATACTTATATTTAATTTATCTAAAATTGTTTTTTTTTTCTTTTCTAATTTTTAGGTTGTAACTGATGGGTTGAACCACCGGTTCTTTAACTTAGGCTTGGGCTTAGGCCTGTCGGTTTTAATAGGTCAAGCACTTTGAACCGCATCGACCCGCCAAGCTCGGTGAGTTAGGCTACAGTTTAGGCCCGTGATTCACTGGTCTAGGTCGGTTTGGTGAACCTGTAGGCCAGCTTCAATCTGGTTTACAAGCGAAACCTATCCCTTCCTTAGGCCTACCTAAAACATTAGTTATATACAATAAGATGTTATTGTTATCTATTTAATTTGTTATATGGGTTATTTTGTTATTTTAGCTTCATCATGTAGATTATAGGGTTGGGCAAAAAAATTGCGTACCACAAAATTGTGAATCAAACCAAACCGAAAAAAGCGATTTTTTTACAAACCTTTTGGTTCAAGGTTTGGTTTGGTTATATATAAATGATTCACAGTTCGATTCGAAGAATGGAACCATACAGTTAAATAAAAAAAATTCATGCAATTGTTTTGTATTTTTCTTTATTTTTTTCCATTAATTTTTATGGATTTCATTAAATTTTTCATATATTATTCTTTTTTATCTTATTTTTAGGTCAATTATTAAAATTAAATTGATTGAGTTTCACATGAAATTTCACATTTACAAAATTTCCTTTTCTAAATTTTCCTTTTCTAATTGTTTTCAAATTAAGGGTTTAATCTTAATACTCTTTACATGTCTCTCATTTCTTTTTCAGTTTTTGTTGTGTTTCTTTTGTTTTTTATCGTTTTTAGACAAATAACTCTACTTTTCCCTTCTCGTTGTTATTTGTTAGAACAAAGTCTTTTATCTTCATCTAATCAAGAAAGGTTTGCTAAGATCTTATATAACTTTTTGCCAAATACCGTTTCATATAATAAATGTATGAGAAATTAACTAAAAATATATGAAAGTTTAATAGAAAGAAAAAATATTATTAGAGATAAAAATATTTAGTGAAAATTTGATATAAACGATTCAAATTAAACTGAATCGGTTTTGATTAAGTTTGAAAAATTTGTAAACCAATTGAATGGTTAGGTTCGGTTTCGAAAAAAAAACTATTATATTAAGTTCTGTTGAGTAAGGGCGGGCGAATCATACCGAACTAAACTGCTCCAATTCCTTAGATATATTATGATCAATATTGTGTCCTACATAATATCTAATAGAATATTACCTATTAAAAATGATTAAGAAAGTATTAGTTGTTTTTCTTTTTCTTTTTTTTCCTAAAAAAATGTAGAAAGTATGAGTTAAATAGATGATTATATAAGTTATTTATACATTTATAATTAAGCAATGGGCTACGTAATGGGGTTTGATAAGTATACAATAGTCTAATCGATTATTCTAATAGTTTAAGATCGTTATTAATATTTAATATTATTTATCTCAAAAATTGAAATTATGGATGAAGAAAATCCATTGACCTATTCTATTTATCCTTCTAAATATATTAAAAGTACCCAAAAAATAAAAACGATATCAAATATAGATATTCTTGAAACTATAACGTCTTTAACAACTTTATACTATTAGTTGGAGTTGTTTTATGCATTATAGAATTAGTTTACTATTTTATTTGATACAAGAGCTGAAATAGGTATATATGATTAACTTTTTGTATGCCTCTAAATTTGATTGGAACTTAAATATACGATACCTCAAATATTTCCCATATTATATAAATTAAACCATTATTATAGCATTCTTAAAGTACTATAATTAAACCCTTTCTCAATAGTCAAATCAAACTTAATAGCAGTAAGGATTAAGGTTCTATTTCATTTAATAGAAGAGCTGAAGCATATATGATCAAGTTTCTGTATGCCTCTAAATGTAAGCAGTACTCAAATACAATGGCACCATATATACTTCTCATGTTATATTATATATATTAAACAACGATTATAGTATTAGTAAACCATGTCTCAACGGTGAAATCAAACTAAATAACAGCAAAGAAGGTAACACTTATATCATTCCTCTCCTCTAGAGACAACAAAGCTGTACACATCAATGACAATCACTCCAACAACAAACTTACAAAACCCATTTCTCGAGAATTGGTCAATATTGTCTTTCTAATTGTACAATGGGGTCAACATATACCTTATATGATATATTATAATGGTATATAATCACTTAAGTATTAATTATTATTGAAAAACTATTGAATATATGAATATTAACATATAATTAGATTTATAATGTCACTGGTTAATAATCATATTAATTATACACTATCATCTTCTGCTTTTATTTTTTTGATGGATTAGTGTTGAGTCGATCATATTAATTATTAACATGGAGGTATCAATAAACCTATTTAATGTACATTTTTAATAGATAAGTCAAGTTGAAGTATAATTTAAGAGACATAAGTTATTGAAATGGAGTTTCAATCATGTGAAGATAATTGTTTAAAAATATTGAAAATTAATTGGTAAGCAAAATTTCCAAACAAGAGAGTCGAATAGGAGAGAGAAAATTATTTTACCATGTGTGTTGTTTCATGATGTTGAAATGTTATGTCAATTAGCTAATTAGTGGAACCACTATGTTATTTTAATTTTAAGTCGTGTTCTTGTAAATGGATGATTTTAATGAGTTGGTAACTAAAACTCAATTTAGAACAAAATTAAAATGCTTTTAATAGTATACAACTCTTAGAATAAATGAACGGTGATGGAGTATATATTGCTTATTTTTTAAGCATTTTTTAGCATGAATTTTTGTGATTTTTCTTACATTTATTTTTCTCTCTCAAACCAACTTTTAAAGACTAGTTTGGACTTCGAGTACATTAAAGTGGTTGTAGATCATTTATTATTGACATGGAAGCATCAATCACCCTATTTAATGTATATGAAATTGAAGTATACAATTTAAGACACATATATTGTTCAAATGGATTCTCAATCATGTAACAATAATCATTTAGAAACATTGAAAATTTGCTAATAGTGAACTTTTTGAACAAGTGTGAGCTAAAAAAATAGAGAGAAAATTACTTTAATAAAACTGATGTGTCATTTGTCATTTGACTTTTTTAAGTCGTGCTCTTTCAAATGGATGGTTTCGATAGTTGGTAACAACCCAAACTCAATCCAATGATCAAAATTAAAGTGTTTTCAATAGCTTATAACTCTTGAAGATTAAATATATATTACTTCTTTTTGCAGCATTTTTAGCACTAATATTTTATGATTTTTCTTGCGTTAATTCTTCTCTCTCAAAACAACTTTTAAACACCTTCCAAATTTTCTACAAATTCTACAATAATACATATTTAGTTGTATACTAACAAGTAATCTTTTGTGTCAAAAAAAATAAATAAAAGAAGATGATTCGTATTGTCTTGTTTAGGCGATTGATGCAAAGTTTTGACGTATGACTCATAAATCTCTTAAAAGAAAGTTATTTCACATGCCTTTTAAGTGTCATTTTATCCCATCATATAGTTAACAATTTATCTTCTAACATATACCATTATTATAAGCAACAAGTAAATTCTTTCAATAAGATAAGCATGGTAAGACAAAATATTGCAAAAATTAATAAAATACTTATCATAAGCACTTTATGGTAAGATAAATTGTAGCAAAAACTAATAAAAGCTAATCATTTCTAGTCCACATTTTTATTAAAACGTAAAAGGATCAATCTTTACCTTGTATGCTATAAGAAAATTCTTCTAATGAGACAACTTTTATGGTAAGAAAATTTGCATAAAAAACTAATTACTTGTATTCTATATTTCTTTCAAAACGTACATGTTTAATTCGCTGGATGGAATGAAAAGGAATGTAATTAGCATTCTTTAGAAATGGAATAATGGAGCAATGTGTATTACATTGTTTAGTTGGAAAAAAAAAACAAAATAAATAAACTCTAATATATTTGCTCTCTTCTTGTTGATTTTTCTCTCTTTAACTCTCTGTCTCTTGACTCAAATTCTAACTCTCTCCCTTTCTATTGATTTTTTACTCTAGATTAGCAAAACTGACAAACGAGGAAGGGAGTGAAAGAGAAGGGAAACACACTCGTAAAACAACCTTAAAAGACAGACTTAGTGTGTAAGTGTTTGACTGAGAGTCTAGGTAAAAAAAGGAAAGACATCAATGGATTATGCATTAGGATAAAGCGCAATTTTTTAAAGAAAGGATGGTTAAAGGTCGAACAAGTCAGTGTGATTTGTAGAGATCTTAACTGTTGATATAGATCTTAGTGATTTCATTGGTGTGTTGCAAATGGATTGTAACTGATAGAGAAGAAAATGAGTGGTGGTTATGCTTGAAGTCATCTTCGTTGTTTAGTGTATGGTGGGTATCGATGTGAGCAGTATGTGTTATGTATGTGGTGGTGTCTAATGGAGGTAGTGAGGAAGAGAGAGAAAGTGAATTAACAAGTTTTGTGAAAAAAATTTACAAGATCAAAACTGTAATTTACATGATTTTGAAGACTCGAGATTCTTAAGAATTGTGATTTTGGAAGTTAAAACCAAACTAAACAACGTAATAGGGAATAAGGCTATCACATATAATGTATATACAACTTTCCCTACATCTCATGCGACCTAGGTGGCCACATTTGAATGTACGAAACAATCCTAACATCACATGATACATATCACATCACGGTAAAGGAGATGGAGATGAAGTGGAGGTAGCAAAGATAGCAGAGAGGTGGTAGTTGTTGCTAGTTTAGATTTCAAGTAAATCGAGAATTAAATCATCTACTATTAACTATAAACATTGAACCATCTACTAAGCTATTTTAGTGTAAGAATTATCATTTAGAAATATTGAAAATTAAATGATGAGTGAAAATTTAGAACACTTTGAGTAGAATAGGAGAGAGAATGTATCCTTTCATGTCGTTCCATCAAATTGTTGTGTTGATTGGTTATTTTAATTCTTTTAGTCGTATTCTTTCAAATAGATGGCTTAAATGAGTTGGTAACTATGAAAATTGAATCCAATCATCAAAATTAAATTGGTTTCAATAGTTTAAAGGGATTCCTCTTTTCTAAAAAAGAAAAAAAGGGAGAATGCACATTTGCTTGAAAGAGTTTCAAATAATTGTTTTGCATCATTGAGTATGCATAGGTCCTTTTGCGGCATTCTTTAGCATGAATTTTTTGTGATTTTTCTTGCATTGGTTCTTTTCTTTCAAAACAAACTCTTGATCACCTATCAAATTTCCTACAAATTCTAATATGGAATATTCTTGTATATAAAATATATTGACACTTTGTTGTGTTATAATAAAAGGTAACACTATGTTATACCTTAGATATATAATTATAGATATATACTTATGTTACTAAGTGTGGTTTTGAATACCTATGTGTTATACCCCGAAGCAGCAGAATCATAACAATCCCATTATGCCTTAGACCTGATTTATACAAGGTATTTATGACTAACCCATTCTGAAATAAACAGTTCATAAATAAAATATGTTATTTACCATTTGAACTTAAGAAAAATACATACTTACATTAAAATAATCTGAGTATATTTACAAGATTGAATAACTTAACATAATTTACTTAAGTAATTCATAAATTAATACTAAAAGATTAAAAGATAAAATCTAAACTTGAGATTATATTCGATCTTCAATTTATATCCTCACTCCCCCTAGAATCCAACGGTTGCTAGTTTTATAGTAATTATATGTAATGGAGACATCGCTCTTCCTGTGACTACTTTCAAACCATTGACTTTACCCTTATCATGACCTTTTTACCTGTCACTTAGTTCGATCAAGGATAAAGAAGGGACTGATTATGTTATCTAGTGTTATCCTGTTTGAAGGGATCGATATTTAGTCGGAGAACCCTAAGTTTCCCTAATAGGTTACTATGCAGGTCCGATTTAGAATTTCAAGTCATATATTTAATTAGATTCAGTTTAACGTGTTAATTCATTATAACAATTCATACAAATACAATCTAGAGTAGCGGATCGGAATCATAGTATCAACTTAGAAACAAGCACATACATGTAGTCTACTATTTAATAAGCACAAGCAAGCAAAATTTTAAGCCTCCAAAATACAGTATTGTATTAATCCCAACTTAGTTGGACTCCTCACTTGCTCATTTGAGGTGCAACTCGTATTGATCATCACCAAAAATCCCTATAATATACGTATTGGTTTAGTTTCTCATAACTACCATAGGTATGTTTTATTATGTAATTTAGATGATGGGTGTCTTTGGTTTATGATCTTTTTACATTTAGTGATTTGGGTTTAAGTCTTTTAAAATTACTTTCTTCATTCAAGTAGGTTTCGAATTTGTTTCTTATTTTGATTACTGTTACGGTTTTAACTTTTAAATTAGATTCTAATCTAAAAACAATCTACATTTAATGTGATCGCTTATATATATATATACATATAATCTTTAAATCACGGGTTTTAAGTTTGGGATTATAATTTTACGCATTTATCCAAATTTTATATCTCTTATAACTGAATTAGTTCCAAATTAATTTTTGATTCAATTTCTGAATTTAGTTTTGTTTTAGCTTTTGAGCATTGTTTTCATTTATGAACCATAGGAATTCTTTCCAAACTAAAATGGGAGATTCATTTAACTATACTTAAGTATCCTAAATCTATGTTTTAGCCTCTAATCAGTATTTCGATCAGTACGGTACACTACGTTTCTAATTTAACTACCGAATCAACTCCTAATGTAACAAAATTTTACATTTTTCATATAATTACCTAAATTTAAGTTTCCCACTAGATTTATTATACATTTCTATTATTATCATAATATTAATTTTAACTTAATATTTTTCTACTCATTAATTTCTTATACTTACATATTATACATTATTACCTAATATGTACATAATATACACATCTAATATTTCCGTCATCTTAAATATCATTTCCCAACATCAAATAATATTTAAAAATATCTAAATTCACTCCAAATTAGAATTTATACCCAATTCCTCTAAATTACAAAATTAACTTAACATATATTATTTTTACCTATTACTTATTCACTATATAATACCCTAATAATTACATCTAACACCCTAAATACCATAATTATTATACCACATTAGATATGAACACTTTAAAATCCTTAATTAGATACTAAATCTGTAATTATTCTAGTAATCATTAATTAACCCAAAAAATCCTTAATTATATATATTTTAAGGGTCTAATGATCACTTCAAATTTTTTAAATTAATTTCTAAAAAAGGGCTTCATGGCACTGTTTTATATCACCTAAGTAGTCTACATAAAAAATTTTGAGTCCAAAAGTACACTCTTAAGCCTATTGATTTCTAATTTGAAATATGCTTGGTTTTGCATGATTTCTCAAGCACTCAATATTTCTAGATGTAATTAAACCTAATCAATATCTTTCTCTAAATCTAAATACAATAAAACATCATAATAATAAAATTTATAATTTTTTGGATAAAATTAATAATTTTAATAAATTACATAAAACTAGGCTAAATTTAAGACTCACCGAACTTTTGGACTTCCGGTCACCAGCAACTATCTAGGGAGTGTTGGCCAGTTTAGGAGATGGTTATGGTGGTGGTGGTGGTGGTGGTGGTGGTGGTGGTGGTTCAGTTCCAGTTGGTGGTGGGTCATTGGTTCGATCCAATTATCCTAATTGCACAGTTTTTTTTATAATTTTTTGGAAATGCTCTAATTCTCTCTTGTTTCTACCCTCTCCAATTTTCTCACTTCACAAACTATCCAAATCAGCTTTTGAAAATTTTTAGGTATTTATAGAACTCCAGGGAATTTTTTGTGCATTAATTTGAGTTGATAATTACCTAATCTTATCATTTTCTACTTTCTATTTGTAAAATTTTGATTGGTTAATTTTGTTTCTCTCATTTCCAAGTTGCTATGACCACTTTCTAGACATTTCTTGATTTTTCTTTAATTAGTCATGTATTTTCTTTAATTAATTAACATTATTTTGGCATATTTTAAGTTATTTCGTGTATTTTTACCTACATGTAAATTCATATATAGTACAATTAGATACTCCTAAATATTATTATGTTATTTTATGATTTTTAGTGTGCATATAATTTATTTTTATGGATTCATTAGTTATCGAAACTTGTTTTAAGTGTTTTTGATAAATAATAAGAAATTCACATATGATTCAATATTATAATAATTAATTATTTTATTCTTTATTTTCCTAAATCCAAACTTATGAGATTGCTTTTATTAATATTCTTAGTTTCACTGTAAAATTTGAGCTAGATTGAATGATTTGCTTGATTGCCTTAAATTTTACGAATTGAACCTTGAATAGCTGATTGTGGGGCTTACACTATGGGTCTATGAGATTTGAGGTATGGGCCTTAACTAAAGGACATATGGTTTGTAAAAAGATATACCAGGGGTGTAGAGGATTTGTACAACGGGTGAATCCTTATTTATAGTAGTTAGATTGAAGATATATTTGGAAATTAGATACTCTCAAATCTCACCCAAATAGAAAAGTGTGTTTTCCTTAAATTAGGTAAGTCCTGGGATCTCTAAAGGTGACATTGTAGTCAATAAGTCCGTGGTTTCATGAAGGTTGGTTACTGATCCCAAAGTTAAGCATAGTTCGGATCATTGTAAGCTTAGGTTTGCATAGATTAACCAACAGCCTTAATAGGTTGGCCTATACCATCTATGCAATGCTTGAAGTGATCTCATAATATTTTTTTATATCTATAGTTGATGTAATTGTTATTTTGATAACCTATAGTTAAACTAGTGTAATATGATATATGAGTTGTAATACATGTTGATAATTGTGAATAATATAACATAATTGAACATTTATTATAAACTATGAAATCTAAGTAAAATTTACTCATTGTATGGTAGGAATCAAAACCATTTGAGGACCTGTTATATTTATAATTATACTTATATATAGTGACTTATCCTTATATATTACTACCATCACAAGCAAAAGGGACTAGCTAAAATGAGCAAGTATTTTACAAGGATAATATATAATAGCTTATCCTTGTATGATTATACTCTAGTTATATAAATTATATATCAAGTTTGGATCACATATGATATATGACTTTTATTGTGATTAGTTATATCTAATTAAATAAATTTTATCTTGTTGGAATTTTTATTGCATTTGTATGATTAATTAGGATAAAATATTAAATTATATTTCTTTCTTACCAACAAGAATTAAGAAAGGGGAGATAATTCGATAGTCTTGTCATAAAGTTTAATCTATCTATCTAAACTAAAATTAGCCTACATGCTAGATTTTATGTTGCTAGATTCATAATTAAAGAGATTTTTTTTTTTTTTGTGATTACAATAAGGAGAGAGGGATTTAAACTCGGTCTATCCCACTTAGGAGACTGGTGTTAATGTCATTAGATTATAAGGCCATTAACATAATTAAAGAGACATTATTTGCATCAATAAAACATGATATGTATTTATCTCAAATTTATTTAACGTAAGCATGTGTATTGATTTTTTTTCTTCCTTCATTACAACCATGCAACATTTAAATTATTTAGATAGATATTCCTAAATTGGAATTAGATAATTATAAGATATGGAAAGAAAGGGTTCTTCTCTAATTAGTGTACATGGACATTGATTATATATTAGGAAAAACAAATCAATAATTATAGAAACTAGCTCTTTGGAAGATAAGGCCTTTTAAATGGGAGCAATCTTTTTTTTTTCTTTTACCCAAAAATGGGAACAATCTACTAACTTAGATACAATGCTCATATATACCACAATTTAATATTTTTAGTTCTATCGATTAGTATAAAGATGTCAAAGCATTATTAAAGCTATTAATGAGCAATTTGTAACTTTAGATAAAGCATTTGCTAGCACCCTAATAATAAAATTTTCATCCTTAAGGCTCACTAGTGTGAGAGGTGTGTTTAGGCACGTCATACGGATGATGGATATTGCAACTCAACTAAATCTCTCGAGCTTGATGTCTAAAACTTTCCTTATGCATGACATTCTAAACACTCTTCCACACTAATGTAAACCCTTTAAGATCTCTTATAACACACATGAGAATAAATAGTCAATTAATGAACTCTTGACCACGTGCTTTCACGAGGAAGGAAGGTTAGTAATGGAAATGGGTGAGAGTACTATTTAAGTAACTTAAGAAAGGGACTAAAATGAAGGAAAAAATTAGAATCAAGCCAAGAGAAAGGAAAAGGGAAAAATGTTATCCTTAGCTAGAATAATAAAGGGATTGAAGTGTTACTTATGCAAAAAGAAAGGGTATGTAAAGAAAGATTGCTCCAATTTCTAGAATTGGCTTGAAAAGAGAGGTAAATCAATCTCATTTCTCTATAATGAATCTATTACGGTTCATGTAAGTCATAATACATGGTGGATTGATTTTGTAGTTACAATCCATATGTCAAATACTATGTAAGTTATTTGAAACCTCAGGAAGCCAATGAGAAGCAAGCAAAGTATCTTATCAGGAAACAAGATTAGTTCACATGTAGAGGTAATTTTAACATGCAATTTATAACTAAATAGCGGTTGTGGTCCAGCTTTAGAAAAGAGGTTTTTGTTGACCAAACCAAAGCCACTATCTTAACTTGCTTGACCCACTAAGGACTTTGAATTCACATGAAAAATATCAAAAATCTATGGAACGTGGTATAAAAGCCTTTTCTCTCTCTTCTCTCACACTCAGCTTCACCCTTCTAAAGGTATGAAACCCTAGTTCTCTCTCCAATTTTATTACGTTCTTAATTGTAATTTGTTTTTACTAATCTCTGTATGATTTGTGTGTTTTGCAAGGATCTAAGGGTCGGTAACCCTTTCAAGTAAGGTTGGGGCTCCACATGCAAGAGGCACCAATTTCTGTAATAGGTTTCGATGATGATTCCCCTTTCCTTTCTTGTATTTATATAATTTCCTATTCTATTACAGTTAGATTTATATAGATCTGTAACTAAATTTGAGAATCCTAACCGAACATTAACCGTTTGTTTACAATTGCTTGTTATTATTTATATAGTACATAATCTTTTTGCCATGTTGGATTATGTAAAACTTGCTTGGTTGTAACAGTTGTCTCCCCCTTTGGAAAAAGGACCTTGCCCTTAAGATCAAAGTTAAGGTAAATATGTGTAAAATGAATGGAATCCTCTTATGTATTATCCTCTGGTCACAGTCCAATCCCCTTAAATTAAGATTTGTTTGATGGGAATCCCTTATCATAAAATGACCTTAGATTTGATAATCTATAGTGGCTTTAAAACTGGATGATTCTCAAATGCTTATGTTGGTAATTATAATTGTGGAATGGAGTCTCCATGTGGCTTTTTCAACCATGAAACATTAAATACATTACGAATTTGAACATGAGGAAGTAGTTCAATCTTATAAGCATAACTTCCAACCCTATTCAAAACTTTATAAGGACCATAAAATCGTTTAGCTAGTTTATAATGTTTTCTTGATCCCAACGATATCTGCTTATATCGTTGTATTTTGACAAAGACCTTGTTACCTTCCTTGAATGAAACATTGATGTTGATATACTAAATAAGTACCTCGAATATTACTTAGAACAGTTAGTGGTGATTTCTCATACACCAACTCAAAAGAAGTAAGCTTAGCTCCTTGATGGTATGAAGTGTTGCAAGAAAACTCAGCCTATGGAAAATATGTCACCCTCTTCCGAGGAAACTTAATTACAAAACACCTCAAGTATTATTAAAGTATACGGTTGAGTACTTTAGTTTGACCATCACTTTGAGGGTGATACGATGTACTAAAATTCAATTTAGTATCACTGAGTTTAAAAAGCTCTTGCCATAAATGACTCATAAAAATCCTATCTCTGTTGAACACAATTGATTTAGGATACCCATGTAGCTTAACTACAATTTCAACAAATAATTTGGCGACTTTAGCTGTTGTGAAATGTTCATCTAAGGTACCTAAGTGACAGTACTAAGAAAGCCTGTCAACTACAACCAATACAACTGAATACCCTTGAGATTTGGGAATATATGTAATAAAATACATTGAAATGTCTTCCCAAGTTCGTTCTAGAATGGGTAAGGGTGATAGTAATCCAGCAGGTGATGCTATTGAATACTTTACCTAATAACATGTTATACATTTCCTTACATAATCTTTAATTGCTTCTCTCATCCCTTTCCAATAAAAGTCATGACTATTCTTCTATAAGCCTTTTACACTCTGAACTGTCCTCCTACAGGTGAATCATGATAAAATCAGTAGGATAATGGAAGATTGAGGCACCAAAAATAATCTCTTATTACAAAAGAAGAGATGATTAAACTATTGTAAATTGTGTTTCATAGCTTTGCCTTACAAAATATCACCAATCAACTTTTAAACGTAGGCAAAGTATAATTTTCCTCCTTCAACTTATCTATAAATTGAAAAGAAGGAAAAGAAATTGCTAGATAAGTTCCCCACTCTATATCCTGCCTTAATAATACGTCAGCAATTGTGTTATCTATCCTAGACTTGTAAACAACAGAATAGTCATATCCAAGCAACTTTACTAAATATTTCTGTTGTTCTACAGTTTGAATGACTTGAGTAAGAATCCCTTTCAAACTCTTACGATCAATTCCGATAACAAAATGAGCACCCAATAGGTATTGACTCTAATTTTTAACTGCTTCCACTAAAACATAAAAGCTTACAGAAATATGTTGATGTTTTCAGTTGATGAATAGGCATCTTTTTACTGAAATAAGCGGTGGGATGATTGTTTTGTAACAGTATTGCTTTAATTCCTATTCCAGATGCATCCGTTTCAATAATAAATGTTTGTGAAAAATCTAGAAGAGCCAATATTGGTGTCATGATTAATGCTTGTTTAAGTTTGTTAAAAGCATCTTCTGCTTGTTTAGTCCAACTAAACTTATCATATTTAAGTAAATCATTTAGTGGACTAGCAATTGAGGCATACCCCTTAATAAATCTTCTATAATAGCTCGAAAGTCCCAAAAATGCCTTAACTTTTTTAATAGACGTTGGAATTAGCCAATTCTTTACTGCTTCTATCTTTGAACTCTTTGGTACAACTTTACCTTTGGAAACTATATGACCCAATTGTAGTTTGGGCAAATGAGCACTTACTTCCCTTAAGGTAAAATTGATTGTTTGCTAAGGTAGAAAAAACTATGTCCAAGTGTTCCAAATGTTCTTGAATGTTAGGGCTATATACCAAAATGTCATCAAAGAAAATGATGACAAATTTCCTCAAGGAAGCTTGAAACATTCTGTTCATGATGGCTTGAAAAGTTGTTGGCACATTACATAACCCAAATAGCATCATAGTAAATTTTTAGTGTCCATCATGTGTTCTAAACGTAGTCTTCTCAATATCTCTAGGATACATTCAAATTTGATGATAGCTTACAAGTAAATCTAATTTTGAAAATATTGTTGCTCCTCTAAGTTCATCCAATAATTCATCAATAGTGGGAATTGGAAATTGATCTTTGATAGTAGCTTAATTTGGAGCTTTGTAGTCTATATAAAATCTCCATACTCCATCCTTCTTCTTCATTAGTAAAACTGGTGATAAGAAAGGGCTTATACTATGTTGTATCAATCCTTATTGAAGCATGTCTCTAACTTGTTTTTCAATCTCCTCCTTTTGAAAATGTAGGTATTTCTAAGGCTTTACATTCACTAGATTTGATTCATTCACCAAGTATATCTTATGTTAAACTTCTCTTAACAGTGGTAATGATGAGGATGTCTCAAATATGTGAGAAAATCTACTCAACAATTTCTTAATGTCATTGTTGCTGGTAGTATCCTCACATGTATTATTTTGCACATTCGAAGCCAAGAGTTGGAAGCATGATGCTATAGAATCTATTTGGCACATTTTCTTGAATTGATGATGTGTAATCTATGTAATATCATTCCCTTTATATCCATTTAACTCTACTTCCTTACCCTGATATTCAAACTCCATAGTAAACCCAATATAATCAATAGTAACTGGTTCTAGTTGTTGTAGCTATTGTACTCCCAACATTATCTCTGTTCCTTGAATAGGTAGGACAAAAAAATTTGTGTTAAATGTAATATTTTGAATTTACAAGGGAACGTTACTACACTATCCTTTACATTGAAATTTGTCTCCGTTCCCGATCAATACCTTAAATTAGGCATTGGGTGAAATAAGTAGATTTAAATGTCTAACCAACCAGGTTTGTAAAAAATTATGGGTATTACCACTATCAACAATCACCATTACAGAATCTCCATTAATGTACCCTTGAAATTCCAATGTATGAGGCACCAAAGATCTTGAAAATGTATGATAACTGATTGTCAAAGGATCTTTGTAATCTTACTACACAAAATCTGTAATTTCCTTTTCAACAGTTATGTCCCCTTCATCTTCACTTAATAACAACAAAAATTTAGACTTACATTTATAGTTTTTACTAAATTTCTCATGACAATAGTAGCACAAGCCTTGTTCTCTTCTTGCCATCATTTGTTATGGAGTCATTTTTCAAATCGGTAATGGTAGTTTTGTTTGTGTAGAATTGTTATTTGAAAAAGAAGGTGGGTTCAGGTTTGGTTGTTTTGAAAATTGCAATGTAAGCTTATGGTATGATGAATTGGTAATGGTAGAGTTAGATGATGAAACAGATGGTTTTGCAAACAATGAATCTTAGCATTTGGATTCATAAATCTTTGCTAAAGCACTTGCTTATACTAATGATGTTGGCTGTGCTATTAATACTTCTCTTCTAATGTTTGGTCTAAGCTCAGAAATAAAGTAACTCACCATAAAGGTTTCGAAAAGGTCCATTATACGATTGGCCAATGTCTTAAATTTATCAAAACATTTTGTAACCGATCTAGTTTGCATCAATTTAGATAGCTTACCTTAAGCATCATCATATTGTGATGGACCAAAGTGTGCTTCTAACGACTTCAAGAATCTTGGTCATGTTGTTATTTGATTATTTTTCTCCATCTACTGAAACCCCTATAATGCTTTGTCTTCTATTGCAAAAGAAGCTATTATTAATCTTTGTTCTTTTGGGATATGATGAAAGTTAAAAAACTTTTCTATCTTAAAGATCCACCTTAATGGATCATCACCCTGAAATTTGGGTACTTCCAACTTAATTCTTTTTAGTAAGAAATCTTGACCCGAAAATGATGAACTGTTTGTGTCACCTCTTTGCTGCAAAATTTCATGAGATGAACTATCATAAATGTTTTGGTTCTAATTCTTATTATTACTAATAATTGTTTCTTGGAAATTCTAAACTGATTGATGAACATTTTGCATCAAATCTTGCATTTGTGCTTTCATTGCTTACATTGATTTTGCTAATGAATGTACTAATACTCGTAATGCTTTAAAGTTCGATGATTGATTATTTCCTTTTGGTCCCACCATGAACGAGAGCACTAAAATGTTAACCAAAGGTTACTATCTTAACTCACTTGGCCTACTAAGGACTTTGAAGTCACATGCAAAATATCAGAAACCTTTTAGAATGTGGTATAAAAAAGCCTTTTCCCTCTCTTCTCTCACACTTACCCTTACCCTTACGAAGGTACAAAACTCTAGTTCTCTCTTCGATTCTATTATGTTCTTGATTGTAATATGTTTTTACAAATCTCTATGTGATTTGTGTGTTTTACAAGGAGAACTAAGGGTTGGTTACCTTTTCGTGCAAGTGTCACACTCTAAATTAGAGAGTCGTAATAGTTCCATCGTGTAAGCTAACTTAAGCTAGAAGTTAGCTACTTTAGCCATTAACATAGATATAGTTTACACTAGGCCTTTACTACTTCACAGCTTTAAGTCATCCAATTCAATATCTATTTGGTATCAACCTATGGTACAACTTTCTAAAATAACTTTTAAAAGAGACTTTATGGTATAAAAGTTTGAGAAGAAAATAAGTTTTATAAATAACTTCAAAAAAAGATATGATAAGGATTTATAAAAGTCTACAAGTTCACAGAATATGGTACTAGTAAATACAATTGAAAACTAAAGGGCCATTAATATAGACCTTATTAGTTTCTATATAGTAAATTTGATAAATAATTAAGATGATAACTCTTATTTTAAATACATTTCACATTGTGATTTTATAGTATTTCCCTTACATATTTGGTTTTCTTTAAAGAAATTGATATTTAATTGAGTAAAATTTTGATTTCAAGGTTTGAACGCGTTCTTGGATTAAAAACGAAGAAAAGGAATCAAGTTTTACTCAATTTGGAGTTCAAATGAATGAATTATAAAGTTTTGAAGTTACACAGTCTGGGATACAACTGTGTCCCCAGGCTGTATCCATCTAGGAAGATTTGCCAAGGTTAGAAAGTTACACGACTTAGGGACACGACTGTATCCCAAGCTGTGTCTGGTGACGAAAATGGAAACCTTACAATACATTATAAAAGGACTTACTAGGGTTTCGCACATAACATTGGACATTCAAAAGAGAAGAGACTTGAGGAAAAGGCGAAGAAAAAGGCGAAAGCAACGCCCAACTTCAAGATTAAAGAGATTTATCATCAACAAAAAGGGTTTTTCATGTTTTATTTCTTGATTTTGTTACTATTCGTTTTTAGTTTCATTATGATAGCTTAAAATTCTTATATTTAGGATTATGGAACCTAAGGTTTCATGTGACTATTAGATTGATCGATAATTTTCAATAAAGTTTCTATCTTTTCTTGATTCAATTATGTTATTTAATTGTTAATTGATATTTCTAAATTATCAATTTATGATATTATGCATGATGATTGAGAAACCACATGTGTAATGAGATCTTGACATAATAGGAGAAAATTATACGTATACTTAGAGATAAGATACATGTGTCTCTCGGAAAGTTGTTCTTTTGTGTGGGAATTCATTATACATTAATGCAATTTGTAATTATATTACTAAGTGAAGAGATTTTGGTAAATAATTTAAGATTAGGGTTAATATGCTTGAGAAAGGTGTTAACTTTAATTGTGAATCCCTCCGGTCAAGAATAATAGAGATTGAATTGAATACATTTTAAGCAATTACATGTTAAACATTAGGGGAAATAATTCCTAAATACGTTATTACCTTTCTGAAGTCATTCTTAATTTTATCGCTTTCTAAATTGCTTAATTAAGTCTCATAATTAGGTTAGTTTGTTAATTTTAGTATTTTTAATTCATTCAACTCATCACAATTTTTCGGTTAGATAATAGAGCTAAGGTTAATATTAGTACTTGAAGTCTTTGAGGGATCGACTCGAACTCACATCCGCTATATTAAAACTGATAGGTGCACTTGCCGGATATCATAAGAACACCACCAATTAGTCTCGAATCTTATTCTCCGACATTGTTCTTTAGTTTCCTTAGGACTCGGTGTAATTTTGGTGATTTTAATAGGAAACTTGCAAAACAACTATAAGGAAGTAAGCGACAACTTGCTTAGTAAGTAAAATGGAGAGAATAACACATATCAGCCATTAAGTAACCAAGGTTTTCAAGTAAGGATAATTAAGTGCGATAGATATTCAAGCAAATGTCATCATATAACGTTAACTAGTTGTCATGACATTAGAAAAATTGCACTCACTCTAACTTGAGTTTTGAGGAGTTTCACATTGTGCACTTTGTGAATCAAAACCAAATTGGGGCTTATGCATTAGAGAAACATGTTCCCTCCAAGACTTCACTTCTAACCATGATTCTCAACTTTGTCGCGACTTTTTCTCCTATCACTTAGTTTGACTAAGGGTAGGGAAATGACAATTTTTGCTAGACTCATCAAAGGGTCAATGTTTGGCCCTAGAATCTTAATCGTTTCCCCTAATGGGTTGTGATGCAGAATCGGTTACAAGTTAGGTTAAGTTTGAATTAGTTTACCTCTTATGGTAATCAAGCAAATTTCACACAGTTCAATCAACGCAATACCATAAGATAACCAATACATAAAGTTGATCACTTCATAACAGTAATGTAATATCCAAACACATACGCTACACATAATGGCTAATAATCTACAACACGAACATGACAGATACTAAGGTCTCCAAGGATGCTCAAGTAATACTCCAAAGTACAATGAAGTATTGATATCACTTACTTGAAACTTAGTTGCTCATCAGCTTCGTTGTTTACTTATCCATTTTCAAGAATTCCCTTTAATACCCTCTAAGCTATCCCTTAAGTTAAGAAGCCCTTAAAACATTTACTAGAGTAGCTTTCGAGATATCCCCTGTACTACATAAATATTGAAATCCACCATAGATTTAGCCTTTGCATTAATCTTTGAGGTTGGCAAATCACCAAACTTTTCAATAAACATCTTTTGAGTTAAGTCATCCTTAAAGTTCTTAAACTGGAAGCTTCTGAATTATTCTCTAAGTCATATTTGTGAATTTAGTAACTAACTAAGATTTCTTATGAATTACCTTATAAAACAACTTCTGAGTATTCACATATCTATAATCGCTCCAAATATTATTCTGAGTTACCTTCTGACCAAGTTGTTGCATCCCTTAAAATTTAAATTTCTTCATAGAACCCTCTGAGATATCATCTAAGTTCAATTAGCTTCATAATTTCAAGGAATTTACCATCTGAACTTTCCTTTGAGACCTATAACTTCAAAGTTTCTACAAATACTCCCTCTAACTTAGCCTCTGAGGTTCCCCTATCTCATCATCCACTTATACACTTATCTTTGATTTAGCTTCTGAGTGAATATCTAATATAATATGTAGCCCCTAACTTCCTCTAAGATACTCTCTGACTTTGTTATCTATAGAGTTTTAAGAAAATTATCCTCTAATTAATTCTTTGCTTCCCCTATTTTTACCTTTTATTCATCATTTTGCCTTAGACCAAACTTCTGAATAACATTCTAGTGCGACACTCATTCATAAAATCTTATGACTTATCATATGCCCTTAACCAATTCCCTATAATCAATTAATTTGTTTATTTCCATCTCAAACTCCAGTAAAAGCAATCAAAGTAACATTTCAACCAATATTACTCAGCCCCATTACATCCAAATTCCTAGCATATCATCATTATCTACCAATTTTTCAGTTCCCACATCATCAAATTACTCATATAAGTAACATACACTTGATTTTATTAACTTCTTCCAATAGAACCACCTCCAACAGTACCTAACCACCAAAAATACTTGAATAACTAATGGAGCTCAAAATCTAAGTAAAGTCATTAAGAGAAACATATTTATTTTTCCCAAAAATACCATTTTCAATCATAATTTAGAGCTAAAAATTCACAAAAATTATAAAAAATAATTTTGTTAAAACTCCCTTCATAGAATTTTAGTATGAACATAGAAATGTCCATATAAAAATTTTGAGATCAAAACTAAATCATTCGACTTATTTATTTCAACATTGAAAAGTGTCCAATTCTGTCAATTTCTTAAGCACGTATACTGTAGCTATGAAATTTATACAAAATAATATTTTTCTTACATCCTACATATGAAAATAGTTAAGAATAAGTTAATCTAAAACTTTCTAGGAAATTCTTATATTTTTACAAAATTATCTAAAATCAAACTAATTTGAGACCTTATCGGAATAATTAGCTTTGGCCACCAGTGGTGGCTACCACCTTGTCGGTCAGCCTAGATGGTGGGTTCATCATTGCTTAGTGGTGGTCGCTTTCACCCAGCACCACCCTAACTACACACACTTTAATAAGTCTAGATTATACCTGATTTTTTTTGTATTTTTTCCAAATTTTTCTTCTTTGTTTAATTTGATTTACTCAAATTTTTCCTAAAAACTAAATTTCATGTACAAGCTAGTGGAAAGTGTTTCCAATTTTTCAAAACTTGCAAATCACCCAAATGAATTTCTCTCTCTCTCTCTCTCTTATAAAGTTCAAGTTTAAATAATGTTAATTTGCTTTGTCTTCATCCTCTAACACTTGTCTCCTAAATTCTACAGGCCTTATTCTACTTAATCCAGCTGCCTTTGGTATTTTTTTTATCATTTTTTATTAATTTAATGAATTTTCTTAGCTTAATTTACATTAAATCAAGTGTTTTAGATAATTACAGGTATATAATTACACCTAATAATTACATGTAGGGTATATACATATAGTCTATATATTATTTCATGCATATAATATTTTTATTATGTAGACACCTAATTTTCCCCCTTTATTTTTATTTGATTTTATTCTTTTCTTTTCTTAATAGGCCCTAAACTAGGAAAAACATAAAAAAAATAGGAAATTAAAGAAAACCTAAAAAATAAAGAAATTTAGAAAAAATAAGAATTTTAGAAAAATAAAAAAATAAGAAATTTAGAAAAATATCAAAAAAATAAGAAATCTAGAAAGAAACCTAAAAAAAGTTTAGAAAATAAAATCTGAAAAAAAGTTAGAAATTTGAAAATATTACAAAAAATTGAAAAAAATAGAAGATTTTAGAAAATAACATTTTATTAGAGTAAATTTTTTAGTTTTAAAATAGGTTTAGAAGTAAGGCTATTGAACTTGGGTTGAGATTTAAATATAGCCCAAGTTAATCTAATCTATATGTGCAATTTGATAGGGCATAGGCTAACGGTTTAACGGATAAATACTTAGGCATGGTATTGAGTATGAAGTTAAGGGTTTGAATCTTAGTAAAGGCATATAACAGCCTGTTTATTTTCTATCACATCAAGGATTGTGAATCTGATTGCACCACGTGTCTTAACACGTGGCATTGGTAGATTGGATGACATGTTGACATGGCACTGTATGTAAAAGCTACGTGGCATGCCAAGTTTACGTGATGACACGTGGCAAGCTATGGTTAGTCGGGTTGGTTGACGTGCCGCTACCTTAGCATTTTCTCTCTCTTTTCCTCCTCTTTCTTTCGCTTTCTCGTGATCCCCCCCCCCCCCTTTCTCAGCTAAAAAATAGCCTCCTCCCTTCACTTTAGCTCTAATTTTTGCACAAATTCGCCATATACACACGTAGTTTCTTACACTAATCTTGTTTACTGCATAACACATTATGAATTAGTACAAGAAACATGTCTATATTCAGTCTTTTCAAGGATTAATTGAGTGTTGAAAATTCGAAAAAACTTAATTTTTAGGCATTTGCATTTAAGTTCGATTTGAGCTTTCCATAGATACTAGGGTGTTTTCAAGTATGAATAGGGTGTTGGGGAGTTCAGAGGAAGGGGGAGAAGCTTTGGAACCAACTAGAATCACTAAAAAACACCTTCTCTCTCTCTCTCTCTCTCGATCTCTTTCTCTCTCTACCCGCAGTCGTGCTCTCTTTCTCTCTAACCTATGGCCACGCTTAAAGGAAGTTGAGTAAATCCAACCATCGTTGTGACTCCTCTACGACACAAGCTCCTTGACCCAACTCTCCACGTCCACTGCCGTAACCTGAAACTCCTCTACATTGAAACCTTAGCTACTACCACTATAAACCTGAAACACTACCCTAACCAAAACAGTGGAGCAAAGTAAACTCAACAACACACTCCTCGCATTCCTAAACCCTTAAACCAATTACTTACTCAAGCCTTGCCACCACCACCCAACCACCGTGCCAACAGCCGCCACCACTCATCTTTGATTACCACCAAACGAGCTCCAAATGCTAAGGCATTGAAAATACCCCCTCATCCTCAATTCGAAACATATAAAAAGCCTTTTACCCATTCGTTTTGGTGGCCCAGTTGAGCTGAATGAACCCTAATAGCGGCCACTCCTTCTTCAATTGGTGACTTAGATCCAAGCTCCAAACCCAACCGACCTACTTTAGGTTTTCGACCTGCAATCCAACTTGGAGTCCAACCCGCATCTTATCTAACATCCGGTTCGGCCCTATTTCTTTTTTTATTTGATTTATTTCCTTTTATTATTTTATTTATTTCTGAATGTAAATGTAATACATAAAAAAAAAAGAAAAAAGGGAAAAATAAAATGAAAAAAAAAGAAAGAAAGAAAAAGAAGAAAAAAGAAAAAGAAATAGAAGAAAATAGTATGCTTTTTATTTATCTATTTATTTATTTATTTTTAGTTCAATAGAAATAGGTAAAACATAATAAGTAATAAATAATAAATAAGACAATAAAAAAAGTATATAAAAATAAGTAAAGGAGTTAATGAATAAAATCGTTTTTTAAACACTTTGAAAAAGTCGTTTTTTAAATAAAACAAAAACAAACCTTTTCAAATTAGGGCATTTTAGAATTTTCCAAAAAGTAAAAAACCCAATTTAGGACCTTCTTTTAGGAATTTTTTTAAATAAATCAAATTGACTAAAAATGTAAATCCGACATGTTTTCAAAATTAAAATCAAATTAACTCACTAAAGTTTTCATTAAAATAATTATGTACGTTTGATCATGAATAACAGATACACAGACACCTACGGGGCGATGATAAAAATAAAAAAAAAAACATGATTTTCTCTTTTTAGTTTAGGTTATTTGAATTATCCCATTTAGATAAATAATCAAGTTTTTTTTTTAATTAAAAGGTGATTTTTAAGGTTAATATTAAATTTGAAACTAGTAAGGGTTTAAAGAACTTAACCCCTGAATCTAGATCTTAAGTTTCTAGAACAGTTTTTAAAATTGGTTTTTATTATAAACTAATAGCTAAGTTATAATCAATCCAACCAATTGGTTATAATTTAACTTTTTTCTTGATTCTGATTAGGTGGCAACTTTAATACATTTTTTCAAAATAAAAATCGATTTTTTTTAAACTTTAGTTGATGGTCAGTATTAAACGGGTAGGGTTTAGTGCTAATCAATTTAAAGAAAACTTAATTATAAAAAGAAACGGGAAGTAAAAAAACAGGCTTGACATATTATATATGTAATTTATCTCTAAATATTTATGAACTAATGAAATTTATTCAACGTGTTTACGATAAATAATAACATATAGTTAAATTACACTATTTTAGCTAAATTATTTTTATTTTATAATATTTCTAATATCTAAGTCTACAAGGTGTTCTTGACTAATTTTTTTAGATCATTTGAGTTAATTTTACAAACGCCTTAACTTACTTGTTTAAACAATTACATAAAATTACAGGGTTTACAGCAAGGCTAGGGCTCTAAATGCCGAAGGCACCAATTTTTGTGATAGGGTTCAATAATGATTTCCCTTTTCTTTCTTCTTATATTTATATGATTTCCTATTCTATCATACTTAGATCTATATAGATTTGTAACTAAATTTGAGGATCCTAACCAAAAATACTCACTGTTTGTTTACAATTGCTAAACTGCTTATATAAACTACTTGTTATTATTTATACAGTACATAATCTTTTTGCCATGTTGGATTACGTGAAACTCACTTGTTTGTTTATATTCTAAGTTTCTAAGAAATTTGTTTTCCGTTTCAAGACTTGTATCCCTAGGTTCCTTTTAAGTTTTTAGAGAATTTCAATTTTTTTTACAAATTTGATCTTGTTGGGAATGGTACATTTGGTCTTTTCTTTATGAATCTACAACATAACGATGCTAATATGCATGTTCACACTGGTGTTATACGTTGTACTGTGAATGAAAATTCATCTATGCTGTGGTATTAAAGATTAGGTCATATCTCCAGAAATAGGATTAAAAGATTAGTGGATACTTTAGATTTCACTGACTTTGACACTTATATGACTGCATTAAGAGAAAACAGATGCACAAGTCAAAGAAAGGTGTCGAGAGAAGTATAAACGTATCAAAGATCATACGTTATGACGTTTGTTTCCCAAATATGGAATTGTTTGTTCCAAAATACTTCATCTCCTTCATCGGTGGCTATTCACGATATATGTAGCTTTTATTTGCTTTATAGTAAGGATGAAGCATTAGATGCAATTGAAGTTTTTAAGGTTGAAATGTAGAAGCAATTTAAAAAATAAATTAAAATCGTGAGAATAGATAGAGGTGGGAGAATATTATGATAAGTGCACTAAAAATGGACAAGCACCCCGTCCATTCGCTAAGGTTTCTTTAAGAACATGGGATGGTTGTCCAAATACATAATGCCTAGTTCTCTGGATTAAAATGGAGTGGCGCGGAGAAGAAAGTGAACATTAATGGACATGGCACGGAGTATGTGTAGCATCTCCACTAACTTCCTGATGTCTTATGGAATAAAGCTTTGAAGAAAGCATATGCATATATACTAAACCGAGTTTCAACTAAGGCTGTCTCAAAGACATCACTTGAATTATTGAAAGGTTGGAAAGTCGAGTTTCGCGACATATACTTGCTTGGGGATGCCTTCCTAAAGTTGGGATTTACATTCCGAAAGCAAAGGAACTTGAACCAAAGACCATTAGTGGGTATTTCATTGGATACACTAAAGGTCGAGAGGATACAGATTCTATTATCCATCTCACAGCATCAGGATTGTGGAATCGACAAATGAAAAGTTCTTAGAAAATGACTTGATCAGTATGAGCAACCGATTGGAGAGCACGATATTTGAAAGGTGATCGACCTTCCACATCAAGAGGAAGAGGAAGATTGATTGTCATGCACAACTTTTTACAAGTTTCAAGAGATATTTGGGTTCCACAAATTGCTGATGATGATCTAGTATATCAAGGTGTTCAAGTGACCCCACAAATCATTGAACAACATGATTCTCAAGCAAAATGTTGAATTCACATTACGAAGATCTACAAGAACAAGAAAGTTACTAACCTTTAACGACTAATTGTGTACCTGTAAGAATTGACTGTAACATTGGAGGTGAAAATGATCTCGAAACATTTTCACAAGCCATGAGTTGTACAAAATCTAAGTTGTGTTATGATGACATGAAAGATGAGATGAATTCTATGACATCCAGCGAAGAATAGGATCTTGTTGAGTTGCCCAACGGAGAAAAATCCATAAGATGTAAATGAGTTCTTAAGACAAAGAAAAAGAAAGACTTATTGTGTGATGTTGAAGATACAAAGCAAGACTGGATGCTAAAGGATTCGAGGAGGGAATTGACTACGAGAAGACCTTTTCTCTTGTATCTAAGAAAGATCGCTTTCGTGTCGCTATGACGTAGTGGGTCATTTTGACTTAAAAGTTCCAACAAATGGATATGGAAACTCCTTTTTTAATGAAGATCTAGAGGAAGGGGTGTACACAAAACCACCAAAAGGGTTCTCCTCCAGTGAGTTGAGCATTTGGTAAGCGAACTTAAGAAATCCATATATGGACTGAAACAAGCCCCTTATAGGTGGTATTTAAAATTCCATAACGTTACCTCTTCATGTGGATTTGTGGAGGACATTATGGAACAAAATATATATATATATATATATACCAGAAAGCCAATGGGAGTAAAATTTATTTTCTTGTTCTTTTTGTAGATGACATTTTACTTGCAGCCATGACAAAGGCTTCCTATATGAGGTGAAACAATTTCTTTCAAAAGGTTTTGACATGGAGATGCATCTTATATCACTGGAATAAAGATCTACAGAGATAGATTTAGAGAATTTTTAGGTCTGTCACAAGAACCAATTACAGAGAAGTTCCTAAAGATGATAAACTCAATTTAGACCAATGCTCGAAAAATGACTTTGAAAGGGAGCAAATGGAAAACGTTCCATATGCATATGCTTCTGATGTTAATGTATGCTCAACTCCATACAAGACCTGATATTACATTTATTATGTGGATGTTTGCTAGTGGAGATATCAGGAGAAGCGCCAAAGCAAACATTGACTGCTATTTCCACCATGGAAATTGAGTATTTATAGGCGATTAAGGATATTTTTTGACAGTCTTTATGGCTAAGAATAGCAAAAGTGGTAGTCTTAGTAAGCACGTAGACAATAGCTACTTGAGCATTATGAGAACGTGTTAGAAATAAAATAGTGGTCATTCAACAAATTAACACCAAATTAATGATTATCGATACCATGATTAAAGCATGCCTCCATTCAAATGTAAGGATTAGTAGACCAAATGGGACTTGGTTCTTCAATGTAATTTCATTGTCTAGACCTTTATATATGCAATAAAACTCTCTTTCAATCTTGTCGTTTCTCATATTTGTTAATATTTGTTTTATGTGCGTATGCGTATTCATCGGAGAAATATCATTTAAGTTTGGACTTAGAGTAAGCATAAGGTTTATTCATTACGTTGTATGGAGTTAACATACATAATACATTTTAATATATCGAAGATAATACTCATTTTAAGAGGATTTATTGTCATGATTCCTATATTTGTTTCTTACCACGATAAACAATAAAGTTTTGGGCCAAGTGAGAGAATGTTGAATTTTCTCCATAATTAATATATTACGGTATAAATACTAATAAACCATTAATGATATCGATCCTTAGGTTAAAATCTTTTGAATATTATAATTAAGTATTTATGTCATTTAAGAGATTTATATCTCTTAATGAATAGGAATGAAATCTTTGAAGAGATGTATCTCTCAATCAATCGAATTGATATTTTAGTTAAATGGGATTTATTAGTCTAATAATCCATACACACACCAACCAACTTTCATACAGGAAAAAGAATAAGGTATTAGAAGTTCTCATACCTCGCCGTATTCCTCTTATTAGTTTCATGGAGGTATTTTAATTCCTTTTTCTTTTTCGTTGTATTTATATCCTTACGAGATAGAGAGGGAACAAGGAGAGGGAGAAAGAGAGAGATACGAAGAAACGGGAAGTAAAACAGTATGTTATATCCAGTGTATTATGCAATTCACGGTTTATCAGAATCTTTTAGTTTATCCATCCATTTCAATTTAAATTTTATATTCATTATATTTAAATTATTAAAAATATAATTAATTTAATAATTTAAATTTAATAGATAAACGATGAGATAAAAGATTAAACTGATTTTGTAAAAAAAAAAAAACTGCTAAGAAAAATCTAATCTTCACGGTTGCCCGAAAAGTTATTGTGACATGACTATCACGTGCTAAAGTTTTTCATTTGGGCAGGAGGCGCATTCTACCAATTGCCTAGTTTTTCCCCAAATTTTTCAAAGTGAGAAATTGGGGTGGAGAAGGATGTTAATTAAATAAAATATAATTATTTTTAATAGACCTAAGATAAAACAGCCTCTTTTTACATACATACTAATAGAATCATATGCATGTATTTAAGTATTAAAATTTTTTTTTTTGGCTATGTCAATATGCCCTTTTATCTTTAGTAATTCACTTTAGGAAGGATAGGTGAGTATTATAATTAGTGGTGCTTGTGGCTCAGTTTGATTCTATATTGAGTGATCGAATCGTATTTAAAATAGTATCATTTAAACTTTCAATGAATTGATCAACTTTTAATGTTTCAGGGTTTTGAATTGAATCACTTTTCAAAAGTATTATTTTTTTATAATAATAATAGTCATTAAAGTTTTTAACCAATATTAATATCTAAATTGAGAAATATTATGCAAAAATCAAAATAATATAACATTGCACAACGACATTTCATTTTAATGATAACGAAAGTATATAAGTTGACTAGAGATGATAAACAACTATAAAGGAAAATGAGTGAATTCTGAAAGCTAAGAGTAAAATGAGAAATGACAAAAAAGAAAAGGTAAATCGATTTAGTTTGAACTATTAACAAGATCTAAAACCAAAAAAATATTGCTTATCTTTTTAATAAAAAGCGGTATGTCAAGATCATTATAGTGTAATGGTATTACTCCTAATTTTCTATTGAGATAGATTAAGATTTAAATCCTTTCCTTTCTCAATTGGCCCAAAAAATAAAAAAATAATAATAAGTGGTTCGATTTGGATTTAAGTGGTTTGGTTGGTTCAACTCCCTAAATTAAATTGTGAACTGTTTGGATACACCATGAATCGAACTAAACCAAAATACAAAAGAACCATATTTTACAGTTCGATTCGATTTAATGAGCATTTCTAATTATAATTATATCAAATGGAGATGCCAACCCTCAACAAACCTTAAAAAGAACCATTGAACTGAATACCGTGTTGAATCAACAAATTGCATTATAAAAAGAAAAGGAGAAAAAAAATTTCAGCTTGTATGGAAAATCTTCATTTGCTTTTATTCATGTTTTTCACAATTTCAATTATTTAATATACTATTAGATGTAATGATAATGTTTTAAGATCTTTTTTTTCTTAATTAGATTGTAACTTAAGAAAAAAGGGATTCAAATATAATTTTTTCTATTGAAAAACTAATATTTATACGATTTGATTTGAGGTAAAAATTTTCTAGGTAATACTTTAAGATTCAATGGAGTGTTGTTTATTGTATCGTGGATGAGGGAGAACATAAATGGTGGGAAGATAGAGAAAAAGGAATCTCTCTTTTCTTTCTCTTTTTTATTTTTTTAAAATAAAGAGAGGAAAGGAGTCTTTTCCTAGGTTTGAATGTGAGTTTTACTTTTAAATGATAAAATAGCATAACATTAATGTTTATTCTAAGTAAAAGTTTCCTAATTGAATTTATTTGATAAGCATGTTGGGTTATGTAAACATGGATGAAATAGAATAATTACTATTCCTTTTATCTGTATCATAGTTATTTCATGTAATAATCCAGATAGTGTTAGTTAGCATAACATTAATGTTTATTCTAAGTAAAAATTTCCTAATTGAATCTAATTTATAAGCATGTTCCGTTACTAAGCATGGATGACTTAGAATGATTATTATTCCCTTTGATTTGTATCATTGTCATTTCATGTAATAATTCACATAACGTTGGTTAACAGAACTGAGAAATATAAGGAGAATTGAATAATATAGTAGAAGAAAGATATATCGATATAATTTCTTATACCATGTTTATTGTATACAGTATTGGATATGAATTTTTATGACTAACAACTTTAAAAAATAATTTATATTATATCATCATTCATAATAAAGTTCACTAGTATAATTTTTGAAGAATTATTTTTTTGAATTAAAATATAGGAAAAAGTATAAAAAAGTTTCTAATGTTTTATACTTATACAAATTAGTCATTAACCTTTCATTTAGTTAATTTAGTACTCAATTTTTTCAAATCGTATCAAATAAGTTCTTTTATTAAACTTTGTTAAATTTTCCATTATTATAGATATTTGTCAGTATATAATTGGTCTACGTAAGTATAAAAAAAACTTTAATATTTAGTTATATATACGAATTAGTCCTTAACCTTTCATTTAATCCATTTTAGTCCTCAACCATTTTAAGTCGTATCAAATAAGTTGTTCAATTAAACTCTGTTAAATTTTTCGTTACTGTGAATACATGTCAACATATAATTGTTTCATGTAAGTACAAAAGAGTCCCCTAACGTTTATTTGTATATACAAATTAATCTTTAATCTTTCATTTAGTTCATTTTATTTTTCAATGTGTCCATACATAACGGAAAAACTAATAGAAGGGTTTTTTTTTTTTTTGTAAATTTATTAAAACGTTGAGTACTTAAATTGACCAAATAAAAAATTAAGGACTAATTCATATATACAAGTAAACATTATGAACATTTTTGTATCTTTCCCTAAAATATATATTAATTTTGTATTGTGAAATGGTTTTTAAACTATCAAATATACGGTACAAATGTTTTGATTTTAGTCCAATATCTTGTCCCTTAATTTTGGCTAATACACAAACCATGTAATGGTCAAAAGAATTTGTTTATATCTATACATAAAAATATAGCAATCAAATGAAAACTTCCAACTTGTATTAAAACTTGAACGGTATCATTATCATGGTAGATCACCTTATATCGTACAAAGACTTACAATCAACCCCCTTATTGATTATAGGTCTTTCATACGACACAAAAAGCTCTTTTTACATTATGTTACCATTAGGTATATAGACAAATAATATTAGGCATATTAACTGAAATTACTAACTAACTTTATAATTTACCAAAGATAAAGTGTAGAACTTAGATTTCCACAACAAAATAATACAGTACATCGAAAGTTCACAAGAGTCTGCTATAAGTCTATCCATTTACAAAATTGAACTAATTAAAAGAAATGAACAACCATTAGCCATACTATGAAGTTCTTTCTTTACTTTCTTAATTACATAGCCCCATCTTAATACAAGAATCACCTCGGACATTACTTAGCTTGGATTGATGAAGAGATGATTCTATATCTAAAGAAATCTATTGAGGTGTAAGCTTATGCTCGGTGAGTTAATCGTCTCATCATATCACACAATAATTTTATTGAATGAATAAACATATGAATGCATGAATACTCATAATGCCAAACAAGACATGCAATGACTTAGGAACTATATGAAACTTAGAATTACACCTTCAGTAATCCGAGTTAGAGATAATTAATTGATACAAACCATCAACCGGGTTCTAACACCTAGGTTTTTATTCCACTTACACCATCGTACTCAAACAAACTCAAATTTATACATAATATAAACATCTTTACTTTTCATATGGAAAATACACTTTCCTTTTCAATAATCAAACTTTAAGTCAAAATTCTCAGGTATAACGATGTGGTGGCCTCCACAATCCACATTATACGCTTGAAGAGAAAATCATAAGATACGGTTTTTCGTTAATAGTTAGTGTCCCTTAGCACCTAATGCACCCAATAGATAGGATAGAGACTTAATAACATATAAATGTCATAATTGTTGCTTAATCCTTGCAGGAGCCCTCGCTTTTGTGATCCCCTTCCCACCTTTCGCGTGAGGTAACGGCTAGTATAGTTATAATGCAATCATGAAAAATGCATGACTCATTCAATTCCTTAATCGAATAATTACTTAATGTAGTTTTTATTGTGATCAAACAATTTCATCTCGTACAACTATACATAACTATTGTCATAAATAATTTTTATTATTATTTGATTTGTAAATCATGAAATTCAATTATAATATCATACACATACCATTCCCATATTCCACAAGTATTCAAATTTATTATATAAATTTAAGTAAATTTATACTACAAATAAAACCAAGCATGAGGTTATTGATGTAAGCCCCAAAGCTAAGCCAATTGACCGTAAGATTGAACTTAGAACATAAGTTTTGGACGATCGGTTAAGGAATCCGATTAAACCCCAAATTATAAACTATTGAGAGAAATATTAGTAAAAATGACCCCGTAAACTTGAATTTAAGAAAATAAGTAATAAAATAAGAGACTATAAAATTTTCAAATTTTAAGCATAATAATTACTAATTACTGAAAAGGCAAAAAGTGTAATCTAATAACTAATAAATTACTAGAGATAGATTATATGTATACTAAAAATAATAGAATGACTTAAATAATATTTAAGAATATTTATTTGTGCTATATATGAATTTACATATAAGTATAAATACGCGTAATTACTTAAAATACGTGAAATATGCTAAAATAATACTAAATGATTAAAGAAAATTCATAATTAATTAAGGAAAAATCAAGAAAAATCATAAATCATCCAAAATTGGGTCATGGCAGCTGGGAAAAATAAGAAAAAATTCGGCCAATTAGAATAAGCCAACATAAAAGCCAAAAATCAAGGGATAAGGCAATTGTCACGTCCCATTTAATGCACAATAAATCCCTTAAAGCCCTATAAATAGCAGGAAAAATTAAGGAACTCATTTGGATAGTTAGAAATAAAAAAAAATTAGGGAGAGAAGAAAATTGAGAGAAAAATTTGGTTTAAAAAAAATTAGAAAAACTGTGCAATTAGGGCTTTCAAAGGGAACCCACACCAGACGAGGAGCTAGGAGTGGACGGCCACCACCACCACACAGTGGTGGTAGCGCCCAAGCCGGACGACAAGGCCACGGCGGCCGGCGGTGGCCGGAGCCACCCAGATCGGTGAGTCCAATTTCCAGCCCGATTTTGTGTAATTTTGTAAAAATAGTAAATATTATTATAAAATTATTAGTTTTGTTATTCTGTGATATTTTTGTATGTAGTTTGTATGAAAAATATTAGTTTTATGAAAACATGCCCCGTAATATATGGTCCTTAAGAAATCATGCAAAATTGAGCACATTACGGTTTAGAAATAAATGACCTTAGGAGTGTATTTTGGAGCTCAATTTTTTTCTGTAGGATGCTCATGTGATATAGAATAGTGATATGAAGCTATTTTTTTAAAATTAATTTTTGAAATTTTTAAGTTAATTTTTAGCCTTAAAATGATGGAAAAATTGGGTAATTTGAAGTTAATTAAGTAATTAAATTATTAATTACTGACTTAGTGAATAAGTAGATGTTTAGGGATGTTGAAATCTGATGGAGAATGATATTTGTAGCATTTAGGGTGTTAGATGTAATTATTAGGTTAATTATGTAGTAAATAAGTAATATGGAAAAATAGTACATTTTAAGTTAATTTTGTAAATTAGGGTAATTAGGAGTAAAATCTGATTTAGGATGAATTTAGACATTTTCAAATGATAATTGATGTTTAGAGATGATAATTAGAGTGATATAAATATTAGAAGTGTAATATATACATAAAAGGTAATATTACATAATAGGTAATTATTGGAAATATAATAAATAGGAAATATTATAATAAAAATTGATATTGTGATAATAATAAAAATGTACAATAAATCTGATGGGAAATTTGAATTTATGTAATTATATTAAAATGTAAAAATTTCTCATATTAGGAGTAAATTCGGTACACTCATAAGGATATAAGTATACCGGGTGAAATAAAATACTGACTAGGGGTAATAATGGTATTTAGGAGATCGGGAAATAATGTGATTAATTTCACATTATGGGTTGAAACGAATTTCTAGGGTTAGAGTATAAAACACTACTTAGAAATCGAACTAGAACCTAATTTAGAAATCGATGTGAAAACCGAACCCGAACCTAACCCCAAACCTAAATAATTGTAAAAGACGTAAGACCTAGATAATTAGGCATATTAAACTCTAAACAAAACGTAACAAGAAGTGTTATAAGATAAAATGAACTTATAATAGTTATATGAAAAGCTAAAACCACGTTTGTGTTATAGGGATGATCAGCGATAGCCTGATCAAATCGGACCTCGAGTGAATGAGCGAGGAGTCGAGGTAAGTTGGGATTAATATAATGCTGTATTTTGGGAGGCTTGAGATTATGCTTGGTTGTGCTTGTTAGATAGTTGGATGTGTGTATGTGCTTGATTATGGGTGATGCTATGATTCTGTTTGTTGCTCTAGCATGTATTGTATGATTTGCATGAAATGATTGATCACCCTAAACTGGACTTAATCAAATATATGACCAGTAATCATAATCGGACATGCATGGCAACCCGTTAGGGGAACTTAGGACTCTCCGGTCAAATACCGACCCCTTCGAAAGGGATAGAGTAGGATTGCAAAATGGTCCCTTCTTTATCCTCAGTCAAACTAAGTGACAGGAGAGGAGGTCGCGGCGAAGGTGAAGACAGTGGTTCGAAGGTAGTCGCGGGAGGAGCAAGGTCTCCATTACACAAGCCTGGATTTGGTCGTGAGCTGTTGCATTAACGGCAACTCCTCAACCCGAATTAGAGCGAGCGCAATTTTTCTAATCTCACGACGTGCCGGACAACGTCGTGCGATGGCATTTGCTTGCACATACATTGCACTTAATAAGTGATTGAAAACCTTGTTGTGTGTATGGTATAGTTTTAAGTCCTTCGTTCTAACTTACTGAGCTGTGGTTGCTCACATCCCTATAGACATCGTGCAGGTGCTGGCTAAGAAGCGGCCACAACTACTCTGAAGCTAGCAACTGCTGGATCCTGGGGAGCGAGGAAAAATATTGAAGAACGGACATATATTTTTAAGGTTTAAGCTTTTACTTTAGAACTTCTCATTTTTTTTAATAATGTAATAACTAGGAAATATATTTCGGAGAAACATTGCAAACGATAATTGTAATTACTAAATTATAGTGAATATATGTATTTCCTCACTTTCTTAGAGGAATGATTTATTTAAATTACAAACTGTTTACTTCAAAGCGGGTTAGTCGTTGACGCCTTATGTAGATCAGGTCTAAGATAGCGGTTGTAAGGCCAACTTCTATCTTAGGGTGGTTTACACGGCGGGACTGTTACGACTTTGCCGCTTCGGGACGTGACAATTGAGAATCATTCACTCGACCATAATTAATCGGTTATAGTAGTTTGGGGGCAAATCTTCTTCAACGGTAAGGTCCTTTAAACATTGTAATTATGATATTATAAGAAATTGAAATAAAAATTAGAAGGCTAACCTAAAATATTTTAAGTTATATTTTTAACTTATTTTTCATATTCTTTTCAATTGTACTGAAACTTCAATTCGTATAACTTTTTGTTTTAAATTTGATTTTTATGATCTTATAATTGATTTCCATCATTTTTTAGTATACTTTAATGTAATGTGATTAGATTTTTGAGATAGGACCAACAATTCTGTCTATGGGTTAGAATAGTAGGGTTTCTCAAGGTTTGGTGCTCTTTTGGGCTTAATTTGATTGTTGAGCTTTTTGTTACCTTATGAAATCTTTTAGGTTTAAGCTTGGGCTTGGGCTTAGGCTTACAACTTTATTCTAAACTTAAAACATCCTTTAAGATCAAATTTCTATTCTTCCCCTGTGACCTTAGTGCTATCAAAATTTTTTTGCACGCTTAAGTAGGCTAATATAGTCAAATGGGCTTTTTCTTGTTCAAATTAAAGTTGTTGACTTTGTTGGGCTTAAGGAACTCTGTGTAGACTTTTTATAGGTCTCAAAACAACTTTTCTTGGATGGTTAAGGTGTTGGTTAGAATTTTTATGAGGCTCTAACTAGAAGTTTTCGGTTTTGAGTGTTTTAAGCTCGGTTTTGAGTTTTAGGCCTTTAACAGTTATTATGTTAGCCTTAATTGATCTTTTCACTTTGTTTTGTTGCATTTTTTAGCAGGTTTTCTTGTGGTTCCAGATCTGGTCAGTTAGGTTTATGGGCTTCTAATTTGGTTTCTCTAATTGTTTCATCATTTCCTTAAGTTTAAGTGACAAATGAAAAACCTACATTACTTATATTCTAAGTCCAACTTAACTTCCTCTCTATGAGAAGATTATTTAGTTAAAATACTAAATAAAATTTATAGATCACATACTTATTATAGGCGATACACCTTAGTTTAAATCTCAAAGAGTTTTCCTCATCAAAACATTATGTAATTGTTTTTCCTTTACCTAAAGCTAGACTTAAGCACATGAAACCAAATAGAAGTAAAAGTAACACCTAAATACACTTTAAATACACCACGTCTAGCATGCTTGTCTACCATTTATATACATATTTTGTGATTTTCTCGAGTCACAAATTTCTATTCTAAGTGATAAGCATGTATCTTATTTAATACTAAACTTAGTATACTCAAATTCTAATTTTCATGTAGGAGATTCATCAACTTAACACCTAATGTAAACTAACAATAATATCACCTTATATACATGTTGATATCCTCATGAAAACATACATAGCATCTTAAATGTACTCAAATTTAAAAACTTACTTTTCCTAAATGAGAATGGAAGGTGATTGTGTGCTTAGTATTCTCTTTTGATCTTTGCTTTGCTTTGCTTTCCTTTTCACAAGCTCCTTAAGTTGTTAAAGCTTTGGTGTTTAAGGTTAGTTTTAGGTGTCCAAAAGTTTTCTAAAATGTCTCTTTAGGTGAGCAAAGCGAAGGCAACAAAATGTACTTTATGCCATGTACGTGTGTATGGAAGTGGTGGCAATGTAAGGGAACAATGGGGCTTGGTTTTCTTTTGTGTTTGTAAGTTGAATGTGTTTAAAAAGTGAGTGAAAGTGAGAGGATTTAGAGGAGAGGTGGTCGGTTGAAATGTGTCTGTGTGTAAGTTCCAAACAAGGTCTTTTTATTGTCTTCAATTTAGTACATAAGCCTTACCATGTAATGATTGGATGATGTAAATAATAAGGGGTAAATAGTAGATGCGAAAGACATTAAGATTGATGTTTGAATGACAAAGTATGGCCTCTCATTCTCTCTTCCCTAACTAGCCAAGCTAAGTCTTTTAAGAGTATGGGTTTGTCGCATTGCATGTTTTAAAATTAAATAGATAAGGTAATTATATAGCTAATCCATGTATTGTATAGCATATGGTGAAATAAGGAAATTGTCTTATTATAAGCTATTGAAAGGTTATCAAATGATATGTAAATTCAACTCTTATTTGATAGGTTATTTAATGTGATTAGTTGATTTACCTATCTATAAGTGAAATATCTTATAAGGAAAATAAGAAAGTTGTCTTATATGTGAGATTCTTTTAGGGTTTGGTTTTATGTTAATTCGTATGTTATGATTTGCTTCTTAAGAGATTTATAATTTTCTAGAGTTGAATAAAATTGTTAAAGTTAAAATCTCAATTATCAATTTAGGGTTTTAAATCCTTAATTATCCATAGTTATCTTAGGGTTTAGGGTTTTGAATGATTTAGGATCCGTTATTCTTGTATTCGAGTTTTTATCAATAATGAACTTTTGATTTGAAAAATTGGTTTCATTTTCTAAGTGTAAACTTTAATTCTTAATTTTGTCAATCCTTAAGAATGATCGAGAAGTACTCTTAGTCAATTGAATGTCCTTGTAAGTAGTAGGGTTTACATCTTGTGCAATGTGCGACTCCAATTTCTCATTATCCTAACATGAAATGTATACAATAATACATTGTTACGCCCCGAAGTGGCAGAGTCATAACAACCTTGCCGTGTAAACCATCCTAAGATAGAAGTTGGCCTTACAACCTCTATCTTAGACTTGATCTACACAAGGCGTCCATGACTAACCTGCTTTGAAGTAAACAGTTTATAATTTATTACCTAAGAAAGTGAGAAAAGTTATATATAATCACTATAATTCAGTTATTACATTAATCAGAAATGAAAAGTAATAACATATGTGTTGATTCTTCAATATTTTTCCTCACTCCCCAGGATCCAGCAGTTGCTAGCTTCAAAATAGTTGTTTGCCGCTTCTTAGCCAGCATCTGCACGACGTTTCTAGGGATGTGAGCAACCACAGTTCAGTAAGTTAGGATGAAGGACTTAAAACTATACCACAAACAAAACAAGGTTTTTAATCAACTTATTAGGTGCAATGCATGTGTAAGCAAATGCCATCGCACGACGTTATCCGGCCCATCGTGAGATTAGAGAAATTATGTCCGCTTTAATCCGGGTTGAGGAGTTGCCATTAATGCAACAACTCACGACCAAACCTAGGCTTGTGCAATGGAGACCTCGCTCCTCTCGCAACTACCTTCGAACCACTGACTTCACCCTTGCCGTGACCTCCTCTCTTATCACTTAGTTCGGCTAAGGATGAAGAAGGGACCAATTGCAATGCTACACTATCCCTTTCGAAGGGGTCGGTATTTGGCTGGAGAGTCTAAGTTCCCCTAATGGGTTGCCATGCATGTCCGATTATGATTACTGGTCATATATTTGATTAAGTCCAGTTTAGGGTGATCAATCATTTCATACAAATCATACAATATATGCTAGAGCAACAAACAGAATCATAGCATCACCTATAATCAAGTACATGCACACGTTCAACTATCTAACAAGCACAAACAAGCATAATCTTAAGCCTCCAAAATATAGTATCGTATTAATCCCAACTTACCTTGACTCCTCGCTCACTCACTCAAGGTCCGATTTGTTCAGGCCATCGCCGATCATCTCTATAACACAAACGTGGTTTCAGTTTTTTATATAACTATTATAGGTTCATTTTATCCTATCACGCTTATTGTTATGTTTTATTTAGTGTTTAATATACCTAATTATTTAGGTCTTAGGTTTTTTACAATTATTCTAGGTTTAGGGTTAGATTCGGGTTCGGTTTCCGTATCAAATTTTTTTTAAATTAGGTTCTAGTTCGATTTCTAAGTCCTAAATATGTTTGAATCCTAATGTGAAATTAATCACATTAAGCTCGAGTATTCAAATATCCTATTGGGTCTTAATTTAGTATTTAAAGCTATTCGATACACGCTAGTCTTAATTAGGGTATCGAATTTATCTCCGATGTGAGAAAATCTTACTTTTTTATATAATTACCTAAAATTCAATCTTAATTCAGATTTAATATTATTCTGATTTTTACTCTAATATTATCTAAATAACCTTAATTTTTTAGATTTATCATTTTTTAATTTCACATATTACTAATTTCCTAAATTAACCATACTTAATACTCCAAAAGCTAGGATTAGGGTTCTACATTTGAGATTAACATCCCTAAGCATCTAATTAATATCTAAATCAGTAATTAACATCTTAATCACCTAATTAATCCCAAATTACCCAATTTTTCCATTATTTTAGGGCTAAAAATTAACTTAAAAATTTCAAAAATTAATTTTTAAAAAATTGCTTTATAGCACTGTTTTATATTACATGAGCATCCTACAGAAAAAAATTGAGTTCCAAACTATATTCCTAAGCCTATTTATTTTCCGTTCTAATCATGTTCGATTTTGATCAATTTGTTAAGGACCCTATATTTTCAGACGTGATTAAACTAAATCACTATTTTTCCCTAAATCTACATACAATAAAACCTCATAAAAACAATTTTCATGATTTTCTAAGCAAAATAACTAATTTTACCAAATTATTCAAAATCGGGGCAAAGGAAGGACTCTCTGGTCGGAGTGTCTTCGGCCACCGTGGCCTTGTCGGCCGGCCTGGGCGCTGCCACCACCGTATGGTGGTGGTGGCTGTCCACTCCCAGTTGCTCGTCTAGTGTGGCTTTCCTTTGAAAGCCCTAATTGCACAGTTTTCTTTTCTTTTTTTGTTTTCTAGATTTTCTCTCAAATTCTGGAGTCTCTCTATTTTTCTCTCATTCTAAACTGTCCAAATGAGTTCTGAAAATTTTCCCCCTATTTATAGACGATTTTTGTAATTATTATGCATTAATTAGACATGACTTTGTCCAATTTCTTTGATTTTTAGCTTTTGTGTTATCTAATTTTAATTGGTTAATTTTTATTTGATAGATCTTGACCTGCCACGACCTGATTTGGATCATTCTATCCTCTTCTGATTTTTTTCTAATTTTTACATAATTAATTTATAATTTTCTTTAATTATTTACTTAGTTTTTGGCCAATTTAAGTAATTTTGCGTATTTTTATCTACACTTAAATACATGTAGGGTACATGTGAACATTCCTAATTATTATTTTGGTCATTCTAAAATTTTTAATATACATATAATCTATCTCTAGTAATTTATTAGTTATTAGATTACACTTTTCGCCTTTTCGGTAATTAGTACCTATTATACTTAAAATTTGAAAATTTTATAGTCTCCTATTTTATTACTTATTTTTTTAAATTCAAGTTTACAGGGTCATTTTTACTAATACTTCTCTCAATAGTTTATAATTTTGGTTTGATCAGATCATTTAACCGATCGCCCTAAATCTTGTGTTCTAAGTTCAATCCTACGGTCACTTAGCTTAACTGTAGGGCTTACAATACAAATAAATATTTCTAAATATTATTTAGGTTATTTTATGATTTTTAGTATATATATAATTTATCTCGAGCGATTCATTAATTATCGAAATACATTTTACGCATTTTCAATAAATAACGAGTTATATACTTAAAATTTGGAACTTTTATATTCTTTTATTTTATTACTTATTTTCTTAAATTTAAACTTACGCGGATCATTTTCCTAATATTTTTAGCTTTACTTTATAATTTAGGCTCGATCGGGTCTTTTAACTGATTGAAACCTCGGATTGCTAGTTTTGGGGCTTACACATCAAACCCTCTTTTTTAAGAGAAAATTACTTGTTTATAATTAACATTATCAAAAAAATTATCAAAATACCAATTGTATAAAAATAATTAATCAAAATATCAAGTTTATATCATATTTTTAAAATGTAATATAACTATATGTACTAATATTACATTTTTAAAATACGATACTATAGTATAATATCTATATTACATCATTAGTATAAATAATTATATCATATTTTTAAAATGCGATATTAACTTTTATGTATCGTGAATGTATTATATTTTGAATATGCGATATAATATCGATATTTTGATAATTTTTTTATATAATTTATAATTATATAACTTTTTTTTTTCTAAAGTTTGTATATATGTATTGCACCCCTCTTTTTAATATAATTTCTGTATATATGTGTGTTGATTACGTCGTTTCTTTGTTTTTAATGTTTGAATTCAGACGTCTTAATCGTGATTTTTGGATGATGAAATTACAAGAAACATGGTTGCTGGGCTTCAGAGTACTATATCGACAAAAAAAAAAAAAAAAAGAGAGAGAGAGAAAAAAATAAGAATTTTCGATTCGTTTCCGCTGGCCCTTTAATGTCGTTCTCTTTTTTTATGGGCTTGATGTAGACATTAACGATCCTGAGGCATTGTCGTGGCCCCAATTTGTTCTTTTGCCGACCATTTCAGAAAGAAATAACCGACGGTCCAAGGAAATCTTCTAAAATCTTTGAAAGTCATATTTATTGCAAAAATTTCCAGGGACACTTAGCCCAACAAGTTTCACACACGTGTTTCCCGACAAATTTGGACAAGCTAGGTGTAGAAACATAAAATATTTATATATTAAAATTTTATTAATATTTATATATTATTAATTTATTTATATAACATATTAATATCATTAAAACTTTTCTCCTAATAAAGATAGCAATTAACCAATGCCATCAAAAGTTGTAAATGTAAATTAAAATAATTTAATAGCCAAGATTCATCGATTATAAATGAACGGTACAAAATAAGAAGGGACTGTTCCCTAATTTTTAGGGGTGGAAGGCCCTTCTTGTTTTGCCCTTAAACAAATACTCTGGCACTTAAAACATTTCTCTCAAGTGTCAACATTGACAACATATTTTACGAAGAAGGCAAATGCATAAAAATGTGCATACGTTTTTCTAGCACTTGTTAATATTCACCAACCAAAATATTGACGTGAAAATGAAATGTATGGATCAACTTTTGCTATTCATAATCGTATCATCATATTACCAAATGGCATCATTTTTTCGTGTTTTTGGTAACTATATTGATAAAAGAATATTAGATATATATATTATTAAAGGAAGAGCCTTCAATAACTATTTTTTTTTATGTCTTTATGATTATGAATAGTTTTAATTTTTGAATTTACGAAATGATTCTTAACTAATTATTTTTTTAAAACAAAAAATCATATAGTTAAGGGTACTAAAATAAATATACTATTCATACCAACTGCAACTTCAGTTTTGGAATTTGCGTTATGCTTACATAAATAAAAAACTAACCCAATAACCCATTAAACCACTAAGTTTTTTTTTTCTCCTATTTATTTTATAAACTGTTTTCATCATTTAAAAACATGAGAAAAAAAAACTATATATTTTGTTAAGCATATGTGTCATAGGCATATAATTACCTTATCTGTTTTTGTTTGAATTGATTGCTTGGGAATGTAATTATCTTATTTGTTTCTGTTTAAATTAATTATTTAGAAAATTATTTTATTTGTTTCTATTTGAAACCTGGTGTATAAAAAAATTGGTTTTTCAATTAGGTCATAGTGTAATTATATTATTTTCTTTTTTCTTGTCTATTTGTAGCCAAACAAATCTATTCAAGCAAATATAAATCAGCTGCCGAACAGACATGAAATAGACAAACTAAACACACTGTAAATATATTTAACATTTTATATGCTTTCTCACATATTGCGGCATACGATGAAAGGAAATACGAATCATGTTGTAACTGGGAACAAGTTGTCTCTTAACTCTTTCCCTTCCTGTACCATCTAGGAAGCAGGCCACATATAATATGAATGAACTCATCATTTTAACATAGGAAGGACACTTTTGATTTTACTACTGGCATGATTATTTTGGTATAGATGTTCTTCAATTTAACTTTTTGATATTTACTTTTCAACTTTATTTATCATGGAAATTCATCAAAATAGATGAAAACTAAAAATGGAAGTTAAGTGAAAGTTGGATTTTTTTAAACTAATTTTTAGTATATGCAATAATTCAGCATTTATGAAATAATATAAATGAATGGACAATTATACATACATAGCTGGTTTTTGCATTGGTTATGATAGTGACTTAAAAAATATAAAAGAGAAAAAGAGGTCCATTGATGATTTTTCATTCAAACGTAAAGCACTTTATACAAAAGTATCCCAAATGATTTATTTTATCATTAATAGCGAAATGGAGTGTTGTTGAAGAGAGTTTGAGATAATCCAACATTGAAAACAAGTCAAATTTAACTGAAAAATTTAAGTTCTAAGCTAAATTTAGCTCTAATCTTGATCAAGTACGAAAATTTTTAATTTAAGCTTAAATCGAAATACTTAACAAGTTTGGATTGTCACGATTTATTTAAAAAGTATATGGTTCTTTTAATCAAAACAATATTAATATTTAAACTTAAATATTACTCGTAAATAAATTGAATTTAGCCTTACCAAGCTCACGAGCTTATTAAATAAAATATTATGAAATAAATTATTTGAATAGATTAAAACCAAACTTATCTCAACACGATTAAATCAAAGTAAATTAATGATTGATCCAAGCTCGTTTCTCGAATCACTTTGAATTAGACTACACATCTACCAACAGTATGGGTGCTATGGTGAGCCTCCGCATAATGAGATGATAAGTCTGATAATGACTAAATCTTGGTAACTTCCAAAGATTGATAGATACAATTTGACTTGGACAAACAAATTACCGTCAAAATTAAAAAAAAAAAAATGTATAATTGTAAAATGTGTAAAATATATTATTAAAATACCAATATTATATCATATAGATACAATATTTTCAAAAGTATATTTAAAATGTAATATAATAACAATAGTATTTTGATAATATTTTTTTACAATTAGTAATTATGTAATTTTTTTTTAAAATATCGATAAACATGTATTGTACCCATCATTTACATATACTCGTACCCTTTTTTTAGCTTAATGTTTCAACAACATGATATAAAAGCGAGTTTAATATGATAGACGGACAAATTAGGCACTAAGGGGAAGAACCCTTGAAGAGGTTCTCTTGTTCATGCCTTGTTTACTTCTACCTCATTTGTTGTCTTGCATTCCATTCCATAACCCAGGGGAAATAAAGGGTCATATGAATTAGAGTTAGCATCCATTGGCAGTTGATCCACACTTCTCATCCATGAGACAGGTAGCCGCCCTTTGAAACCGTAATCCCCGAAAATAACATCTGTAATGCCGCTCCCTTCGCTTCCAGGATACCATGCAGCAACCAAAGCGTCTATCTTTTCTAGAATCCTTGGTTCTATGATTAAAGGCCTTCCGGAGATCAAAATCACTAGTGTGGGTATGTTATCTGCTACCGTGCTAATCAAATCCGTCCCATTCAATGGAATTATAAGCTCTTTGTTGTCCCCTAAGGATTCTGCATAGGGAGCTTCACCAACAGCTACAATAGCATAAGAGATATCGCGATCTGATAGTGTAAACGATGTTGGATTCTCCTCATAAATGACTTCTGTGTTGCTCCCAACAGCTTCTCTAATCGCATCCAAAATAGTAGTTCCTGAAAGTCTCATTAAACAATTTATTTATAGGTATATGCCTGGGAGGTTTTTGCATAATATAGAAATTCAAAAATTTCAGCAGAATAAAATCATAGAAATACAGAAATGCATGTAGAACTAAACCACGGAAGTATGTAGCTAAATCACACTAACGTGCAAATTGGTTATTAATTAATGCATAAAACCAATGCGAACAAAGTTATAGAGCATTTCTGGTGGAACTATGCATAACTGATGTGGCTCGGCTAGATCTCTCATGATATGTTTTTTTATCACTCAATCATCTCAAGCTTGGCTCGACTATTTATAAATATATATATGTATTCCTTTTAATCAAAATCCATATAAAAGCTCAAACTCGATAGCAGCTTGTTTAGGCTGTAAGAGCTCGACAGACTGAATAGGTTGAAGCTAGAGCTTGACTTGTTAAGCTACTTGAGTGGCTTAAGCTCAAGTTCAAGCTCAAGCTCAAGCTTAACTCAACTATGATCAAATCAATCTCCAACAAATATTCAATCGAGATCGAGTAACTTGTAAGCCAGCTTGGTTTATTCATACTCCTGGTACATGCATGTGTGAGTGTCTGATGCAAGATGCAAGCTAAGTGTAGTAGTAAAGCAGGTATATGCATACCAATAGTGATCCTGCCACTCGCTCCGTGCCATGTGGCGGTCCACCCTCCACACTGATATCCAAGATTATCAGCATGCGATCCAGCTAGAAGAATTTTCTTAGCGTTTTTATTCAAAGGGAGGAATGGCCTCTTTGGATCCTTTCCATTCTTTAATAAAACCAAAGATTTTCGAACTGCTTCACGTGCTAATTCTCTATGCATCTGCACAAAGATGTAAAAAAATCTTTTTTAAGTGCAAGAGAACAAAAATATAAGGTTAGAACTCTTTCTGAACAATAGAAATAATACAGCATCACGTTACATCATATGAAATACCAATTGAAGTCCATATAGAGCCTTCATTACATATATATTTACCTTGCAACCAACAATACTGAGCAAAGATCTATCAGAGAAAGGGTGTTCAAATAACCCCGAAACAAACTTGACCCGTAGTATTCGTTCAACAGCATCATCTATTCTGGACATGGCTACTTCTCCTGATTCCACAAGGCCTATTAGATCCTTGGTAAATTTTTCAAAGCCAAACGGTACCATTATCTACAAATACAATCGATCCATGTAAACAGCAAGAACATTGATAGAGCAAATATGCAATAAAACAGAATCACAACTCGTTTACCATGTCCATCCCTGCATTAACTGCAAGAGCGATGCACTTTTGATAATTTGATCCAAAAGGTTCACTAAGACGGTCGAGTCCTTCCCAGTCAGATATCACAAAGCCCTGCTCATCATTCACAATCTAATTAAAACAAATTCATAAAATAGCCCTTGAATTAAGATTCTTTAACACTTAATTCGAATGAGAGGCTAGTACAGTGTTATTATTTCTAGATGGATAAATTCGCGCTGTTTATTGACCAAAACACTTTGCATCATATGTAAATATTAACCTTTTGAACTTATATCAAGAGGTCACCTTGTTGAGAGCTGCTCACCTTAAAACCTAATTTATATTTTAAAACCTCTGTGAGAAGAAAATGGTCCGAATGCAGCTTACGGCTGTTCCAGCTAGAGTATGAAGCCATTACTGTGCAAACACCCTGAGAGATGCAGTCCAAATAAGGAGCCATGTGAATCCTTTCTAAATCCTCATAAGGTGCTATAGTGTTGCCCTCGTTTATTCCTTTTTTGGTGCCACCATCTCCGACGAAATGTTTTGCACATGCAATGACATTGTTACTAGGAAGAGGCGAGCAAAAAGATTAAATCAATACAGATGCATTTAAAATGAAGATAATTCAATTGTTTGTTAGAAGAGCATTAACTGACACTCCAATAAAGGAGGTGCTAACCAGAGATCTGGAGGGTTAATCCATTAAATACTTGAAGAAATTCAATGTGTAATCCCAAATTCTCTAATTAGGCCAACAGCTGTGTATATGTCAGTAAACAGCCACTTGGCATAACGCAGTACTTCCTGTAGCTGTCATGTCAAAGTGCAGATCTACCTTATGAAAAAAAGCTGATTTCAAGAACAGTGACCCAATAAGCTTCTTCAATCTAATATTTCAAGCTTCTAGAATCTTAAAATCAGGTGAGCTTAAGCTTATAAATTTCAGCGGACTAACTCTTTCAATGGATTTCACCTTCTGTCATTTTCAACATCTTACTCCACACTAGCATTTACTTCCATAGCCACTGCACAACAAATCACAGCTGAAGCTCCAAAGGTACAACAAGTCTCAACAAATAATCCCCACTAGCCAACACAAAATTGCAGCAAAGCCAAATAAAACCTTATGTTGATGGTGGCTGGATTCTCTTAAAATAACATAAATATGAATTGATCATAATCACCACCAATTATTTGTTAGATTAGGTTATATGATGGTATGAACAAGGGGTTATGAGAGAAAACATATTTTGGGATGCTTTCACTTTACCTGCCAGCCACAAAAGGGTAACCCTTTGGGTGTTTTGGAGGAGGCTGTCCTTGTAGGCCCGTAACGATTGAAGTCATCTTCCTAACGATATCGGTATCTTCGCTATAACTCTCATAACACCTTCCCCATCTAGGATCTTTCAGTACCTTTAAGACAAGTAAAACGAACTACTTAGGGATGGTTGTTATTGTGGGACGACAAAAGTAGAAAAGAGATAGAATGAAGGAGCAGCAAAGAGCACAAGATTCAGAATGCAGAAGTTCAACCAACTTGAGGGGAGAGTTGCTTTGTCCCCAGAGAGATCCACGTGATGTACTATACCTCCAACATTGGGAGTCTTAACATAAAATAGATTTGATACAAGTTTACCAGGTAATCCTCATATGTGTTGATATTACCAAAAATAATGTACAACTTTTCCAGCATTTCATTTCCATTCAATTAAATTGATAAAGATATTGCACTCAGAATCAGGAAATTGCATGTTGATGGAGAACTAGACAGAAGAACAACGTTTGCACTTGCAATCTTGTGAGGGTTCCTTATGTTCCACGTTTCTTTAAGATTAAATTTTCAAATATATGTTCAAGGATTTATTTCATCAGACTAAACCTACTTGGTTGGATATTGCAACCATGAGACAATTTTTAAAATCCAGCCAGTGAATTAGTAGGAAAGCAAGCTTGTATCCTGAAAGCTTAGTAAAAAAAGCACATATAACAAACATGCTCTTTAGCTATTGTCCTACCATATCATTAAAAGCTTCTCCTGATCAATTTTTTTAACTAACATAACTGAACTTGTGCCATGCAATGGAATAAGATGCATGAAATTTCAAGTAGTTACAGTGGATCTGCGATTTTTGGTAATAAAAGAAGAAAATGCATTGACTACTCTTTCTTGCTCGTATAGGTTTCTGTGGCATGCAACAAGGAATCTTCCAATTACTTACAGCAACACACGGTGCAAAAGTATAAGGAATTCCACTAGCCCTGACTTCAAGAGCTGTTGCAACGCCAATTCTTTGAGCCAATTCTGCATCCCTGAAGTGCATTGAGTTCTTTAGAATTCTGCTTGATTAGGAAGGATACCCAGAAAAGGCAGGCAGAAAGACAATAGGTAAAATACTAAACTAGAATCATAAAACTGTAAGCTTCCACCAATTATAGGAACATTTCTTTCGAGCTTCAATGGCAAGCCATTCGGTCATCTTGTTAATCAGACAAAAGTATTGATAGCCATGAAAAATGATATCGTTCATGATCTTGAAAGATACATGAACGTACCTAGTAGCCCCAAGGTTGATGTTGTGAGGAAAGATCGTGGCCCCATAGATGCTGTTGTTACCATGAACTGCATCAATCCCATAGATAAGAGGTATCCCTAGTCGTGACCCCAGAGCAGCTCGCTGGAATCCATCGACCATGTCGGCCCAGTCAGATGACAGTGCATTCTCAAAAGGTGCACTACCTCCAGCACTCAGTATACTCCCTGCAACAGATTGGGAAACCTAATTGAAGTAAGGTACTGTAGAACACTTAACTATGCAATGTCCCTCAGGGCTAATAATCTAAGGAAGATTTAGTTTTCTTATTCTTAAGGCTAACAGATCATTTCTTTTCCTAAGACACAAAAGCTGGTATTTTACTAAGTCAATTCTGAGAAAAACTTGATTCATGACATTTGTACTTCAATGAAGGAAACGTGAGCTTTTGATTGACTCGTTGCTTTAAACTAGGCTATCGCTATTCCAATTAGTTTCAACGCTCATCTGCATACTTGAACTTTATATTTGAGAAGGATGTCTTGCATTAAAGCTTTGACAACAACTTAACTCACCATTTGTGGCAAGAACTACTCTAAAGATTGATCTGAAAGGAGTCAACTCAAGACCACTTACAGACTGAGGGGTTTTGGGACCTGGTGCCCATTTCTCTTAACTTTGAGAACTTTTTAAAATTTCCCTCAAAAATCTAACAATATCCTTTTATACACATACTGATTTATTTTTGCCCTTCCAATATTATTTATCTTGCCACTCGCCCCGTTCGGACAAAATCCTAATCCACCACTGCTCATGACTATACATCATCTAAAACCGCTCTCTGAATGTGCTGTATGCATTGATTTAATGCATCGATTTTCAGTAAATGCCAGAAAATTATCGATACAATAATTCCACAATATGTATAAACAATTCCACTGATGGACATGAATATGTCGTAGAGTAGGCAGAATGGAGGGAGATCATACAGCAGTCAGTCAAACCTTGCTTGAAACGTGTCCACTGAGGGTTACACTTTATGTTAAGACAACTTGCACACCCTTTTCGTTTGTTATTCAAACAACATAGGTCAACCATTATTTACTGTCTGCCTTTCTTTTGCCAAAAATCGGGTACAAGGTCAGGTATGTATGGAGAAAAGTTTTGAACACTGATTTGGAAGAAAATTAAACATCCATACAGAAAAAAACTTATACTCGATATGTAACAGGCCGACAACAAGATTCTCGTGACCCATATGGCATGAACAACTGCTAGACCATTACAGATATATGTATTAAAAAAAGTTTGGCAACCATGTACATATATATGTTTTTCCATTTTCATGTTGCAACACAATCGGAATCTTGTCTCCATTCCATTTTCCTTTCTCTCTCCAAAAATTATAAACCCATCTGGGGTATTCACAATGTTTCAATTTAGGAAAAATTCTATAGTCCCATCGGAGACCGTTCCAATCATGATCTGACAATTGAATACGTTATTATATTAACTTCTGAACGGTCAGGCTGAACGTGAAATTTCCCATCAACTTAAATTCCTCTAAAAGCATGATACTGAGCTGAAACATTGACCATTTGATTTAAAATTGGTGGGGTAGCAGATGCAAAGAAAGATGGTGAAAGTACCTATGGAGAAGTCTTTAAGTACGGAATCAGTAGTAACTCTACGCTCAATCTGGGTCATCTGACCAACCTTCTCTTGTAATGTCATCCTAGACATTAAGTCTTTAATGCGAGATTCAGTGTCAGCTTCTGGGTTCCTGTACACGCACTCCATTTTCGCTCTGCTGTGGTTCGTCTGAGTCTCAGCTCCAGCAACAGCTATAGTGTATAATAATATTGCTGAGTCCGACAGAAAGTTAATAAATCATTAAACACCGGGAGATAACTTTTTCCCCTTTTTTGGTTCTCGGGAGTCTGTGGGCCCCGTTTCCGCAGGCCACGCTTGTAGCTAACTTTCCTGACTAATCTTAATTATCCATATGATTCCAAAGAATGGCAGTTCAACGGTGCGCCGAGAAACTAAAACCGGAGAAAAAGTGAGAGGAAAATATTACGATGAAAAAAGAAAGAGAAAAATACGATTACTTCATTAGGATAAAAGACGAATGGGAAGCGGAAGTAATGTTAATAATATAATATTTTATATTATTTGATACCATAAATTGTCCTTATAATTTTAAAATATATTTTTCTTTTAAGGATAAATATGTCATTTTCATTATAATTTCCTCATAATTGGGGAGAATGGTTTTTAATGAGTTAAGGAAGAACTTGTTTTTCCAAATCGATTCCCTCTACTTTTCCTTCTTTTCCCAAATTGGATATTGTGCAATTTTTCTTCTTCGTTTCTCTCCTCCCTTTTCCTTCTAGTGAATATTACCAACAAGCATGATCTTTTTGATGTAATTCAAACTCTATGGTATTTGGTAATATAAATGGGGAAAATGATATTTATTTTAACAAAAAAAGAAATCATTTTCTTTATTTTATGTTGGCATTTTTGCTAAATCTAATAACTTTTAGTGTTAGTGGCTTACTATAATTATCATCTATCATCACTATAGTTGCAAGTCCTTATATCACATTTAATATGCATGAATGAATCTCAATAGAATCATGATTTTGAGTCTTATTTTGTTTATTTAGAAGTGCTTTTTAAAGGTTAGAATTGTAATTCCAATTTCTTAGAATCAATGATTTCGATTTTAGGAGAGAATTTTATGTCCATTTGAAAAGGTAGAATCATAATTTAATTCCACTCTTATCAATTGTTATTGATTAGAATTACCAATTTAACTTCAATCTAGTTAAGACATCTAATAATTTAAAGCATTTTCAAAAAAATCTTATTATAAAGCATGCTAACTTACTTAAACAAATATAAGGATACCTTAAGTTCTTGCAAATTCAATTATAAACTCCAAAACCCAAAACAACCCTAAAACATGAGAATTGACTAGGAACACCAAACTATCAATAGAAGTAAGGTCTATAAAGTTGATAACAATAGAAAATACTAAAATTGATAACAAATTTTAGATTGGTAAAATAAGAAAACTTAGGGACTAAAAATAATTTAACCTAATAATTACCTAGTAAAAAAAGTTAAAATTGATATTATAAACCTATCTATAGAATAAGTTATAAAAGGAAAAAATTAATAATAATAGTAAAAAGAATTAGTTATTATAAGATAAAAAGTTAAGAAATTAACTATAAAGCATCTACTAATGATTGAAGATGATAAAATTGAGAAAAAGACCAATCTACCCCTAGAAATAAAAGAAGGTAATAAAAAGTAAAATATGTAATAGTAAATAATAAACTAGTAACAAAGTAAGGTACATAAATAATAACTAAGGGTAAAAAGTATAATAATGACTCATGTTCCTTACATATAAGATATCATCATAACATGTTCCTAAATAAAAGTAAAGAATATACTTAGAAAAGTAAATTAAATAATAAAATAATTGAGTAAAAGCTAAAATATGATAAAAATATCCTATAAAATATTGTAAAATATCCAAGAAATATCAAATCAACTATACAAATGTTAAAAAACTAATGAAATATCATAAAAATATTCAAAAATTTGTAAGGAAAGTAAATAAAAATTCGTAAAACTAGGAAATATCATAAAATTATTAAAATAAGTTGATAACTTCTTCAAGAATTCACCAAAAATTGTACAAGTGGTGAAAAATATTGAAAAATTAGCTGGACGCTTGTCTTGAGATTAGGAACACATGCTAATTTTTCCATGAATTTACATTTACTAGAAAATTATTAAAATATTAGATAACTTTTCAAAAATTCACTACAATTTGTACACTTGTTTAAGGATCATGAAATTTTAATGGGAGATGTGTAACAATATGAGGAGTATGTGTCTAATTTTCTATAATTTTTTTATATGTGTATAATTAAAAATTAACTTTTTGAACACTATAAATACCCCTCTCCTAACTTCAAAATTTCACACCACTCAAACTAAGGCTCTAAAATTTAAGAGAAAATTTATGGAGCTTCTCCATATTCCTCTTAAGAGGTCATATAAGGTTGGAGTGGTGGTGGCCACCAATAGTTGGTGGTTCTTACCGATTTGGTGGTTATAACTTAAAAACTTTTGGAGCCTCCAAATTTATGTTGTTTCAAGGAGTCCTTTCACTTATAAGTACTCTATAATCATATATTCTTGTAGAAATTTTTTCTAGAATTATTTTTTCAGTTTTTTTTTTTAAATTTTTGCAAGTTTTTACTCATTTTGATTAAAAATGCCAGTTCAAAAAAAATCATAAAATAGTATCTATTGATTTCCTAAAATCCCTAAACTTTTTCACATAGTTTCATGTCTCTAATATGATTTTTGGAAAATATAGTTTCTATTTATTGAAGTACTTTCTAATTTTCTTGATTATTTGGCCTCATTTCTTAATAAAATATTGATTTTCCATTAATTATCACATTTCCAAAATAAAAGCTAACACTAAATTCCATATATTTTGGCTTCTTCAACACTAAAACTATAAGTTTTTCTACGATATAAATCTTAATTAATAGTTATTTTAACCCATCTTTATATATATAGACTCAACTATAATCCATTACGTATTGAACCCCTACTTTTCACAACTTATATAATCATAACGTTCCATAACTTTGAAAAAGGCTATCATTTCTTCACCTAATCTATATATAGAGAGGTTATCATTTGCCACTTCTTATAAGACCTAAATCCTTTTTCTTGAAAATTGATAAATAACATACAAACCAAAAGGTTACTGACTAACGAGATTATCAATTTTACATGAACTAAATATTGCATCCAGTAAGAATATGTTTCAAGACCTCTTTTGCAATCCTACCCAAAAATGACATTAAGGAAATCATAAGGATTAACTCAACCTAGAACCCCACTCAAGACCTACTTTAGAATATTATCTAAAGCCTTTTTAAAGAAAGTCTTTTAGGAATATCCTTATTATTACATGATTAACTTAAAAATTATTTCATAAGATCTTTATGACTATTTAAGGGATACCAAGCACTCCACAACCAAGGTAAATTGGCTTGCTTTATCATAGTTATATTATTTTTACCAAGGAACTATCAGCCATTATATTGTTTGTGATTGTAATTAGAATTGTTTGTGCATATGTGATGTATATGAATGAAAATTTGCTTTTGGTAACCGAGTTTACTTGTTTGATGTGTTTGTGATGGGTTTAATTTCAATTGTTGTGGTTTGTGGTACTTGTTTGATCACCAATCTAAATGGAATCTTAAGAATCCACCTGGCTTAAGAATTTGAACTTGTATTGCATATACCTCTCATACCTGTATTCTATCTCCACTAAATATTGACTATTTAGTGAGATTATATCGTCTTTTAACTGTACTGAATTATTTTACTAGAGAGGAGGTCACAATACAAGTAAAAACTATCAAAGGATAGTCCAAAGTGGCTTAAGGAAGATCAAAGATCCATTATATAAGCTTGGATTTGGTGTGAGAACATTTTATTATGGAAACTCCTCAAAATCCAGATTAGAGTTGGCGTAATTTCTCCAATTTCACGACGATTCAGATAACTTCATGCAAATGGCATTTGTTTTGTTACATTACACTTTAAAGGATTGTTTTTCTCTTACTTACCTAAGTATAATGCATGTTCCTGGCCAACTTCCTAAGCACGTGAATTTGTTCACATTCCTATATGTATTCTTTTGCAGGTAAACTTAACAAAAGCTTAGGAATGGGAAAGTTAAGTGAGGATCGATTAAGAAAGAGCTGACCACAAGGATTCTAACTAGTTCATTAAGCATTTGTGAAAAACTTAAATTCTATTGTAATAAACATTTTTTCTTTTCAAGTTCAATAAAACATTATTCTTCCAGGTTATATAGTTATGTTTGCTTCTACTTTAATATGATGCCTATCACGCCCTAAAGGAGTAGAGTCATAACAGTCACGCTATGCAAACCATTATAAGATATAAAACATTATTCTTCTAGGTTAACCGTAGTTATGTTTGCTTCCACTTTAATATGATGCCCATCATGCCTTAAAGGAGTAAAGTCTTAACAGCCACGCTGTGTAAACCATTATAAGATAGAAATTGACTTTACAATCACTATCTTAGACCTAATTTACATAAGGTGTTCATGTTTAGCCCGCTTTGAAATAAACGGTTTATAAATTAAACACTTGTTTACCTATGAAATTATTAAAAATACATATTTACACTAAAATAACACGAGTATGTTTATAAGATTTAGTAGCTTAATCATAATCTAGTTAAGTAATACATAAATTGATACTAAAAACTTTAAAGATAAAATCCAAACTTGAGAGTGTAATTAATCCTCGGTTTTATACCCTTACTCATGATTTAGCTACTTCCTAGCTTCAAAGTAATTATAAGCTACTTCTTAGCTAGCACCTACAACAACATCTATAGGGATGTGAGCAACCAATTGCACAATAAGTTGGGACAGAGACTTGAAACTATTCATCAAGTACAAACAAGATTATCAGCTAAATTAGTTAGATACAATGCATATACAAGCGATTGCTATCACATGACGTTATCCGGTCTATCATGAGATAAGAGAAATTACACTTACTCTAATCCGGGTTGAGGAGTTTAGTGTACATATCAACAGCTTACGACCAAACGTAGAGACACCACTCCTCCTACGACTATCTTCGAACCATTGACTGAACTATCTTCCTCTCATGTCACTTAATTCGACTAAGGATGAAGAAGTGACTTACTATGCTATTTAATGCTATCCCTTTCGAAGGAGTCGGTATTTAATCGGAGAACTATAAACATTTTCCCTAATGGGTTGCTATGTAAGTCCATTTTAGACTTATAAATCATATATTTAGTTAGGTTCAATTTAAGGTATTCAATCATTTTACACAAATCACAAAAATTTCAAACCAAAATCATTTAATTAAATCTAAAAACACACACACATAGACATGTGCACAGTTAACTATCTAACAAACATAATCAAGTATAATTTCAAGCCTTCGAGTGCTATAAAACAGTACTCCAAAATACAGTAAAATATAGATCCCAAACTTATCTGGACTTCCCGCTTACTCACTTATAGTAAGCCCTAAAGCCAAGCCAAGTAACCGTAGAATTGAACTTAGAACCCAAGGTTTAAGGCGATTGGTTAAAGGATCCGATCAAACCCAAATTATAAACTATTGAGAAGGATATTAATAAAACCGACCCCATAAACTTGAATTTAAGAAAATAAGTAATAAAATAGGAGACTGTAAAATTTTCAAATTTTAAGCGTAATAGGTATTAATTACCGAAAATGAGAAAAGTGTAATAAAATAACTAATAAATTACTAGAGATAGATTATATGTATACTAAAAATTTTAGAATGACCAAAATAATAATTAGGAATATTCACGTGTACACCACATGTATTTACGTGTAGATAAAAATACGCGTAATTACCTAAATTGGCCAAAAACTAAGCAAATAATTAAAGAAAATTATAAAATAATTATAAAAAAATCAGAGGATGATGATCTGAACCAAGATTAGGTCATGGCAGCTTCAAACCAAAAAAAGAAAAATTAACCAATCAAATTTGGACAACCTAAAAGCCAAAAACTTAAGGAAATGGGCAAAATCTTGTCAAATTAATGCACATTAATTGCTACAATTGTCTATAAATAGGGAAAAAAATTTCAGAAGTCATTTGGTCAGTTTAGAATCCGAGAAAAATTGAAACACTGAAAAAATTGAGAGAAAATCCAAAAAAAAAAAAGAAAACTGTGCAGATTAGGCAAGTAAACCAAACGAATCACTCACCACCACCTGGGACCGAACCACCACCACCACCCTACACTAGAACCACCGCCTGGACCGGCCGATAACCTTGGACCAGGCTTGGACGGCCAGAAAGCTTTGGACCGGTTAGTCTCTTCAATGACCCGATTTTGAATAATTTTGTAAAATTAGTTATTTTGCCCAAAAAATTATGAAACTTGTTATTCTGAGGTTTTATTGTATGTAGATTAAGGGAAAAATAGTAATTTAGTTTAATTAAATCTGTAATTATAGGGTCCCTAACAAATTACTTAAAACCGAGCATGACTAAACCGGAAAATAAATATGCTTAGAGGTGTAGTTTGGAGTTCAAAATTTTTCTGTAGGATGCTCATATGATGTAGAACAGTGCTATGGAGCCATTTTTTTAAAATTAATTTTCGAAATTTTTAAGTTAATTTTTAGCCTTATAATGATGGGAAAATTGGGTGATTTAGGGTTAATTAGGTGATTAGGATATTAATTATACGTTTAAGGATGTTAATCTCTGAAGTAGAACTCTAATCCTAGCCTTTAGGTATTAAGTATGGTTAATTAGGGAAATTAGGTAAGTAATATAAGAAATTAGTAATATGTGATATTGTAAATTAATAAATCTAAAAAAATAGAGTTATTTAGATAATATTATAATAGAAATCAGAAAAATAATAAATCTGAAAATAACAATTAATCATAAGAAAAAGTCTCAAAATGTAAGATTTTTACACATCGGGAATAAATCCGATACCGCGATTAGGGTTTACGTGTACCAAATAGATTAGAATACCAAATTACGACCCATTAGGATATTTGGACACTCAAGCTTAATGTGATTAATTTCACATTAGGATTCGAGCATATTTCAGGCTTAGAAATCAAAATTTAAAATCTCATTTAGGATTTGAACACCAAAATAGAGTACACGAATCATTAGGACGTAATGGGCATACACGAACAAAAATGAATTAAAATATAACTTAGAATATGAAACCGTAAATTTTAAGTACTAAAAAGACCTATTTGTATTATAGGACATCCAGAGATAAAATCAGCTTGCGATTAAGGGATTAAGCGATCGAGCAAATCCAAGTAAGTTGGGTTATTACTTATTGTAATAAAGTACTAGTTTTGTAGTACTCGGAGACTTAGACTTGTATATGATTGTGATTGTAAGTAGTTTACGCATGTGTTTGATGTATCTGAATTCGTGCTGAATTTGCATTGTGATTGATTTTGTGACTGATTGAATTGGTATGAAATTGTTTGAACACCCTAAACGGAATTTAATATTAGTCGACCCCAAATAATTAATAATATCATGCATTGCAACCCGTTAGGGGATTATAGGATTCTCCAACCAAATACCGACCCCTTCGAAAAGGATAGCGCAGGATTGTAAAATGGTCCCTTCTTCATCCTTAGTCGAACTAAGTGACAGGAGAGGAGGTCGCGGCGAGGGTGAAGTCAATGGTTCGAAGGTAGTCGCGGGAGGAGTGAGGTCTCCATTGCACAAGCCTGGGTTTGGTTGTGAGCTGCTGCATAACATGGAAACTCCTCAACCCGGATTGGAACGGGTGAAATTTCTCTGATTTCACAACGGACCAGACTACGTTGCGCGATGAAACTTGATTGTTACATTTCATGAAAATAATTGTTTGATAACCCTATTTGTGCTTGTATGCATTCATGAGTCTCCAATTCAACTTACTGAGCTGTAGTTGCTCATACACTTATAGATCCTTTTGCAGGTTCTGATTTTTGAATACTCAAAGCACTATGCCGCCTACAATTACCCAGATGTTAGTCTGTTGGAAGCTAGGGGTGTGAGGATCAAGTTACTTAGTATAGTGTTTAACTAAAGTGACTATGTAATTAAGAATGAAAGACTGGTAGTTATTATGTTATCTAGTAAACTGTTATGTTATGCAAAACTTTCTAGGAAGCTTTGTGGACTTATATATATATATATATATATATATATAATATTGTACATGTTGTTAGAAATTTGAACTATTTATCCTATTCGTAGTTTAATTGTTCATCGGACTGTTTACTTCAAAGCGAGGAGTTGTCGACGCCTTGTGTAGGTCATGTCTATGGTAGGCACTGTGACGCCAGTTACTATCATATAATGGTTTACACGGCGGGACTGTTGCGACTCTACGATTTCGGGGCGTAACACTTATGGTACAACTCGCACAGGTTATCACTGATAATCTCTATAATACAAATTTTGTTTTAATACTCATATAACTATCTTATATAAGTTTTATTGTGTAATTCTTTATGTTATCTTCAGTATTGTGTAATTCTTTATATTATTTTCAGTTTAGGGTTTTATTATACCTAATTATTCGGATTTTTAAATGTCTTACAATTGTTCTTAATTTTAGGTTAGGTTCTGATTTAGTTTTTGAATTAGTTTCTAAATTATGATTTAATTCAGTTTCTAATTATAGGTTTTATACGTAAACTCTAATAACCTATTTTAAACCATTATGTGAAATTAATCATATTATGCTTGGGTATCCTAAATTTTGTATTTAGCTTATAACTAGTATATTGTTCATATGATACACCCAATTCCTAATTTAACTACTGAATTCAAGCTCAATGTGAGAATAATATATATTTTTCATATAATTTCATAAATTTACATTCCAAATCAAATTTATGTCATATTCCTAATATTATAATATTATCAATTTTAACCTAATTTATTTTACTCATCTAATTTTCTATATTTACATATAACCCATTATTACCTAATATGTACCTAATATGCACATCTAACATTCCCAAAACTTCAAATATCATCTTTCATCACTATTAACATCTCAAAAATGTCCAAAATACATCCTAAGTTAGAATTTGTAGCAATTTAACTATAAATCACAAGATTAACTTAAATATGCCATTTTTACCTATTATTTATTACATATCATGTATAATACATACAACTAATACTTCAAATCCCACAAATACCATCCTACCTCAACAACTATCATCTAAAGATATCTAATTACATACTAAATCATAATTTTCATCAAATTAATATTAAATTGTAAAATTAAGCCCAAATATTGCCTTTCATATATGATTTTAGGGCCTAAAAATTAAATAAATTTTTAGAAAAACTCTTCATAGCACTGTTATATATGTTCTAAATAGTCTATAGAAAAATTTTGAAGTTAAAACCATATCATTAAGGTCATTTAAATCGAAATTGAAAACTAGCTGAAGTTTAATGATCTCTTAAGAATAGTATATCTTGAGACATAATTTTATCAAATTGATATTTTCTCTAAATCTAAATATAAAAATATTATAGAATACCAAATTCCATAATTTTCTATGCATATTTGATATTTTTACTAAATTAAATAATTTCGAAAAGGAAATTAGAACTCACTGATTAAAGAGCTTCTAGTCACTAGTGGTGGCTCTACCCTTATTAACAGCTCCAGACATAAGGTCCACTATCTAGTGGTGGTGGCCATTCATTTCCAGGTGATTGTTGGATGTGAGTTTCCTTTATAACCCCTAGTTGCACACTATTTTGTTATTTTTTTGTAAAAATACTCTCCCTTCTCTTCTTATGCTCTCTCAATTTTTTTTCTAGTTTCCAATTGAGAAAAATGAAGTTTAATGTGTGTTTGTTGAATGTATAGATGAGTTTAGGGTTTTTCTTTAAATTTCCAATTACCACATACCCCTTATTTCTTCTTTTTTCACTTTCTATTTGGCCTATTTTTATTGGTTATTATTTTCTCTTTAAATCATAGCATTCTACACCCCTATTCTAGATTTTTCTTCACTTTTTCATATTTTTCTTGACTTTTATTTAATTTTTATAAATTTTCCTTAATTATTTTAATATATTTTAAGTAATTTCATGTATTTTTATCTATATATAAATATATATAGAATAAATAAATACTCATAAATATTATTTTTGTTATTTTATGATTTTTAATGTGCATATAATTTATTTTAATCAATTTATTAGTTATCGAAACTCATTGTATACATTTTTGATAAATAAATGGTAATATATATATAACTCAATATCATAATATTTTATTATTTATTTTTCTAATTTAAACTCACGAAATTACTTTTACTAATATTCCTAATTTTGTTAATTTTGTTGTAAAATTTGGGCACGATCTGATAACTTATTCAACCACCTTAAATTTTAGTGATTGAAGCTCGATCACCTGATTGTAAGGCTTATAATGCCTTGTGTATACTATTAGAATAATGGTAGCTATAGATCCTATGCTATCATTATCTATTGGTATACATAATAGGACTGTAACGACTAAGAAACCTTAAGCGTGATAATTATTATATAAGCATTCATTCCATTTAATTCTATGGACACTTTTAAATATGAAAATGAATTTATTATTCTGATCTTTTATTTTCATTCCATTATAGTCAAATTCATTCCAATAAATTCCATTTTGGACTATTTTTCATATCAAATATAACATTTATAATAAAAAATGTCTACAAATATTTTATATATACAAATCTTTAATAAGCACAATTATCCAAAAAGGAGCTCACGTTTCCACAAAACATCTACCCTAAAGTTTTTTTTCTTTCTCAAGTTTATATTTTATAGGTACCAAGAGCTTGCTTAAACCTATTCTATGGACTTTTTCATGGTCTTCTAAATACTTTTTTTTTTTTTTGTTTAAGCATTTATAAGGGGAATTTATCGTGATGTGTATTATTGGATTTAGTAATTGCATGTGTTATATATATATATATATATATATGTCTAGTTAAGGAGAATGGTGTCTTATAAGTTTAAATATGAAAAATGTTTATTTTTAATCATACATTAAAAGATTCTTTTTTTTGTTGTGGTCCCTTTTTTTTTCAATGCTCAAGATTTTTAAATTTTTTATGTAGAATCTTTTTTTTTTTAGCAATGTTAATTTTTCCTTCTACTTAAGCATGTGCAACACTTGATGTCACATTCTGACATAACACAGGATGCACCATACACAGGTAAATCTATTATAAATATACTTAATTCTAATAAAACAACATTTCATTATATATCCAACGCTCAAAAGAGTTCAGTTGTAGGATTTTGATTACAAATATATATATATATATATATATATCACTAGCCTAAGGTGAACTTCAACTAAAAGTTTGGGTCTCTAAGGTACTTCTTCAATGGCCCTTCACTTTGAAAATCACTGACTCTATTTAGCGTTCTCCAAAATTTCACCCCTGTTGTTGATGACTGTCGAGCCTGATTTTTCGGTTTTTTTTTTTTTAAAAATTGATTTCTCATTTCTTGATTAATAGTAAACCCTAACCTATTTAATATTAATCTTCGACTAAAGAAATTGAGAAATTCTGGTTTTTATTGAAAATTATTTTTGGAGTCGCCACCCGACCGGAGTTGGGAAAAGAAAAGAAACCGTAGACAATTGGGTGGATTGGTTATGATTTAGCTACCGGTCTTTGATTTCAATTTTAATAAAGAACTAGAGGGTTCCGAATTCGGGAGCTAACCTATTAAACCCTTAACGGGTACCACTATCTATTTACTGAAATTAGGATTATTTTTGTAATTATAATATTTAAAATAAATAAATAAAATCAAAAGGAAAAAAAAAACCTAAGTTTCTACATATTTTATTGTCGCCCCGAAGGTGCCTACGTACCTATTAGCTGAGATCAAACGATCATAGTTCTTTTGAAAAATCTTTAGTATGTTGATTGATTTTAAATTTGAAAACTGTCCGAGTTTACATTTTTAACCGATTCAATTTTATTCGAAAAAAAAAAATCTAAAGGATCCCAACTTATAAGTAATTTAAAAAAAACTCTCTTAGACATCCTAAAAATCCTATTGATATTTCATTAATTTTTACTTCTAAAGGTTGGTTTTCTAAGCAAGAAATCTAAAAAAAATAATCTTAAAAATTTTCCTAGACTAATATATACGTATATATCTATACCACTATTATTAACTAACTATCTAAATAAGTAAAACATAATATACTTAGTCTATATACATATATGAGGGAACTAACACAAAAGGAAACCGCTAAGTTAATATATGTAATTACGTATAACTAACTAAGGATCTAATATAATACAATAACGTAATATAATAGAATAACTAAATAAAAAAAAAAAAAACAACCGAACCTAATTTTGTGTCCACTATGCAGTAAGGAGTTGCTTGTGAAGTAGATGTGCAGCGAAGCTTGGACGTGGAGTTGACTATCGTATTCGTATGTAAGGTTGTAGATGAGACAATTGCAGGCATTCAAAGATGACGGAGCGTCGAGCAGTAGCTACTATTCGGTGACCAAGCCGTGGTGCGCTGTAGATGGATCAGGAGTATGCAGGACTGCGCTCGCTGCTGCTATTCGCTGTAATGAGCTGCTGCAGGATTGCGCTTGCTGCTGCTGTTCGCTGTGTTAAGCTGTTGCAGTGTGGACAGTTGCTGTTAGCTATGTTAAGCTTCTGTTTGCTGATGTCCGCTGTGTTGCTGTTCTATTCACTGATATCCGTTGCGCTGCTGTTTTCGCTGCTGTCCGTTGCGCAACTGTCTTCGTTACGGTACGCTGTGCTGCTGTTTTCAATGCCGTCCGCTACGCTGCTGTTTTCGCTGCCGTCCGTTGCACTACTGTTTTCGCTGCCATCCACTGCGCTGCTGTTCTGTTCGTCTGCCTTCCGCTGCGCTGGAGACTGATTTATGTGTGGATCAATGTTATGTGGACAGCATATGGCAAACTGCAGCTGTGTAGTGGGTTATGGTTCAGTCAAGTTGTCGGGATGTAGAGATTTGTGAAGTCTGTAAAGGCTGATCATTGTGTCGTATGATGACCGTACGTAACTGGAGCTGTTGCTATCGCTGGGATGATAAACAGTATACGTGAAGTGTCTGTGATGTGTGCCTATTATTGTTCGCTGTAGGACATGGGACCGTGGAATTGTGATAGTGGATGGGCGACAGTTGTGCGAGGACAGGCAAACTTGTTGATCGATTCGTGGAGTGCGGCAAGGGCCGTAGCGTGTTGCAAGTTTCTGCAGGGGCTCTTGTTCTTTTCTATTTTATTGCTGTTTCATATCATATGTAATTATATCTGATTCGTTAATTAAATTAGATTCAAATTTAATTCAAATCTGATTTAACTAATATTCATATGATTTGATTAGATATGAATCCGATTTTAAATCCTGTTTTTGCAAAGACAGAAAACATAGGTGCTTGTTAAGACTCAAACCCGTGACCTCCAACTAAATCCACCCAAATACTCCGCTACTTATCCGTTAGGCTGTTGGTCTGTGTCTTGACATTCATTACAATTAAATTATATTTAAACTATCTGAATCCCTAAAATAAAATTTTTAACTAAACTGAAACTAAAACTAACACTAAAAATAATTATTCCTAATATAAATTACTTCCTACAAATCTACGAAATTTTTATGATTTTTTCTTTTCTTATTTTTTTTTTGTATTTTCATTATTTGTTAATTTTTATTATTTTTATTAATTTTTTGTTTTTTTTTCTTATTATTATTTTTTAATTAGGACCCTTTTTGTAAAAAAAAAAAATTAAAACTATGGAAGGGTAAAAATTAGGTGTCTACAATGACACCTCAAATTTTACATCTTAACATGGTGATAAGAGAAAGCTTATCCCTTTAGCTTCCGTTGAGCTAAGTAAGAGTAAATAATAAGCAACAACACAAGTAAGCATATAACACAAGTATAACAGTTTCATATTCAGTTAATACCCACACAGTAAAGAAGATAATGCAAATTGCATATAACATACATCACTACCGATATTCTAGCCAACTTAGCAACTCATCTGGTTTAGTCAATTACAAATCTAAACATCTAGAGAATATATTCGGGAACTTAACAAAAACATATTAGCTTAGTAAAACCATAGAGTGTGGTTAAAGTTTTAGTAAATGCAAAACTATATGCATGAAAAACCAATTTTGTAAACTTAACTGAACAAATCCATAACTTTCAGAAAACTAACTCGTAGGTCTGTTTCATGTCATGCCATGAATGCATCCATTAATTCTTAATCAACATCATGTATAACAACAAAGCTTATCATGTTCGTCTTTTCTCTGCTTCAGGTTTTGAATCTGCTTCTAAACTAGCTTTTGTTTCGAACACTCATTATAGCATAAGTCTCTACAGTTTTTACCTATGACTAAGTCTAAAATACATCACATAACACATAGTCAACAGTATACTCACAAAGTACAGCATCACCATATACTTATGCAGCGAATCCAAGCAACATTCAAACAATCACCCCAATCTTAGACAAAAACATTTGCTATCTACTAATCAAATGTAAGTCAAGTACTTTACATAGTAAACCCATACAACACTCGGACAATCACCACAATTACAAGTAAGAACATTCATGATCTACTATTCAAATGTAAATCTATACCTTATATATGCAAATTCACTTGCCTAGCTAGCGGTACCATCCTAACTTACTTGTTAAGAAGAACTTTTTTCTCCACAACTTCACCTAACATGAGTAAGTACTTCTAAGGTCAATTACAAGTCACATGTATATATATATATATATATATATATATATATTATATTCGCTTGTTGATTATTAGTTTGTCTTAAACTGGTTCTGATTTAGTCTCTAAATTTAAGTTTGATTTAGCCTCCAAAACAGTTTCTAAATTACTTTGTAATTTGGGCTACTTTAAATTTCTTACATAGGTATAGTTTAACTTACATCCTCAATTTATTAGCTAAAATCTTCCAATATTATATATGGTTTAGTCGTCTAAATTCAACTTTTATAAAAATACGTAAGTGTAGTAACCGTAGGGTTGAACTTAGAACCTAAGGTTTAGGACGATCGATTAAAGGATCCGGTTAAACCCAAATTATAAACTATTGAGAGGAATATTAGTAAAACTGATCCCGTAAACTTGAATTTAAGAAAATAAGTAATAAAATAGGAGACTATAAAATTTTCAAATTTTAAGCATAATAAGTATTAATTACCGACAATGCGAAAAGTGTAATGAAATAACTAATAAATTACTAGAGATAGATTATATGTATACTAAAAATTTTAGAATGACCAAAATAATAATTAGGAATGTTCACGTGTATACCACATGTATTTACGTGTAGATAAAAATACGCGTAATTACCTAAATTGGCCAAAAACTAAGCAAATAATTAAAGAAAATTATAAAATAATTACGAAAAAATTAGAAAAAATCAGAAGAGGATAAGATGAAGTAAGATCAGGTCGTGACAGGTCCAAAGCTGCAAAAAAAAAAAAAATTAGCCAATAAAAATGAGACAACTTAAAAGCCAAAAATTAAGGAAAATGGACAAAATCTTGTCAAATTAATGCACATTAATTACAAAAAAAGTCTATAAATAGGGGAAAATTTTTCAGAAGTCATTTGGTCAGTTTAGCATTTGAAAAAAATCGGAGCACTAAAAAAATCGAGAGAAAATCCAAAAATAAAAAAAAAGGGAAAACTGTGCAGATTGGGCACGTGAGCTAAACCCACCACTCACCATCACCTGGGACCGAACCACTACCACCACCCTACACTAGAACCACCGCCTGGACCGGCCAACAACCTTGGACCGGGCTTGGACGGCCAGAATGCTTTGGACCGGTTAGTCTCTTAAATGACCCGATTTTGAATAATTTTGTAAAATTAGTTATTTTGCCCAAAAAATTATGAAACTTGTTATTTTGAGGTTTTATTATATGTAGATTTAGGGAAAAATATTGATTTAGTTTAATTACATCTGCAATTATAGGGTTCTTAACAAATTGCTCAAAACCGAGTATGATTAGAACTGAAAATAAATAGGTTTAGGAGTGTAGTTTGGAGCTCAAATTTTTTCTGTAGGATGCTCATATGATGTAGAACAATGCTATGAAGCCATTTTTTTAAAATTAATTTTTGAAATTTTTAAGTTAATTTTTAGCCCTAAAATGATGGAAAAATTGGGTGATTTAGGGTTAATTAGGTGATTAGGATGTTAATTACTGATTTAGATCTTAATTAGATATTTAGGGATGTTAATCTCTGATGGGAAACCCTAATCTTAGCATTTGGAGAATTAAGTATGATTAATTAGGGAAATTAGGTAAATAATATAATAAATTAGTAATATGTGAAATTGTAAATTAATAAATCTAAAAAAATAGAGTTATTTAGATAATATTATAATAGAAATCAGAAAAATAATAAATCTGAAAATGAAATTTAATCTTAAGAAAAAGTCTCAAAATGTAAGATTTTTACACATCGAGAATAAATCTGATACCGCAATTAGGGTTAGCGTGTACCAAATAATTTAGAATACCAAATTACGACCCAATAGGATATTTGGACACTCGAGCTTAATATGATTAATTTCACATTAGGATTCGAACATATTTCAGGCTTAGAAATCAAAGTTTAAAATCTTATTTAGCACTGAAATAGGGTATACGAATTATTAGGACGTAATGGGCATACACGGACAAAAATGAATTAAAATATAACTTAAAATATGAAACCGTAAATTTTAAGTACTAAAAGACCTATTTGTATTATAGGACATCCAGAGACAAAATCAGCTTGCGATTAAGGGATCGAGCGATTGAGCAAATTCAAGTAAGTTGGGTTATTGCTTATTGTAATAAAGTACTAGTTTTGTAGTACTCGAAGACTTAGGCTTGTATATGATTGTGATTGTAAATAGTTTACGCATGTGTTTGATATATCTGAATTTGTGCTGAATTTGTATTGTGAGTGATTTTGTGACTAATTGAATTGGTATGAAATTGTTTGAACACCCTAAACAGAATTTAATATTAGTCGACCCCAAATAATTAATAATGTCATACATTGCAACCCGTTAGAGGATTATAGGATTCTCCAACCAAAATATCGACCCTTTCGAAAGGGATAGCGCAGGATTGTAAAATGGTCCCTTCTTCATCCTTAGTCGAACTAAGTGACAGGAGAGGAGGTCACAGCGAGGGTGAAGTCAATGGTTCGAAGGTAGTCACGGGAGGAGCGAGGTCTCCATTGCACAAGCCTAGGTTTGGCTGTGAGCTGTTGCATAACATGGAAACTCCTCAACCCGGATTGGAGCGGGTGAAATTTCTCTAATTTCACATCGACCGGACTACGTTGTTCATCAGACTGTTTACTTCAAAGTGAGGAGTCGTCGACGCCTTGTGTAGGTCATGTTTATGGTAGGCACTGTGAGGCCAGTTACTATCATAGAATGGTTTACACGGCGGGACTGTTGCGACTCTACGACTTCGGGGCGTAACAATTACCCTAATTTACAAAATTAACTTAAAATGTACTATTTTTCCATATTACTTATTTACTACATAATTAACCTAATAATTACATCTAACACCCTAAATGCTACAAGTATCATACTCCATTAGATTTCAACATCCTAAAACATATACTTAATCACTAAATCATTAATTAACCATTTAATTACTTAATTAACCCTAAATTATCTATTTTATGCCTCATTTTAGGGCCTAAAAATTATCTAAAATTTTAGAAAATTAATTTTTGAAAACGGGATTCATAGCACTATTCTATATCATCTAAGTAATCTACAAAAAAATTTTAGGTTCAAAACTACACTCCTAAGGTTATTTATTTCTAAACTGAAACATGTTCGGTTTTGCATGATTTCTTAAGGACCTTATATCAAGAGACATATTTTCATCAAAATAATATTTTTCCTAAAAACTACATACAAAATTATTCCATAATAACAAAATTCATAATTTTCTAATAATATTTACTATTTTTACAAAATTACACAAAATCGGGTTGAAAATCGAACTCACCGATTTTGGTGGCTCCGGCTACCGTTGGTGGCCATGGGTGTGTCGGCCCACCTGGGCACTGCCACCACCGTGTGGTGGTGGTGGCCGTCCATTCTCAACTGCTTATCGGGTCTGGGTTCTCCTTATAAGCCCCAACTGTATAGTTTTCTTTTTCTTTTTTCTTTTTCCTTTGGCTTTTCTCTTGAATTTTCGAAGCACTCTATTTTTCTCGATCTCCAAACTGCCCAAATGATCTTCTAAAAAATTTGGAGTATTTATAGACCTTTGTGGTAATTAATGTGCATTAAATTAAACAAGACATTGTCCAAATTCCTTAATTTTTGACCTTTGTGTTGCTCTAATTTAATTGGCTGATTTTTTTTTTCTTATTTTCTCTAGTTTCCACGACCCAATTCTAGATCATTCCCTATTTTTCTATATTTTTCCTTAATTAATTATGAATTTTATTTAATTATTTCTTATTATTTTAATACATTTTACGTATTTTAAGTAATTACGTGTATTTCTACATACATGTAAATTCATATATAGTATAAATAAATATTTCTACATATTATTTAGGTCATTTTATGATTTTTAGTATACATATAATTTATCTCTAGCGATTCATTAATTATCGGAATGCATTTTACGCATTTTCGATAAATAACGAGTTATATACTTAAAATTTGAAATTTTTATATTCTTTTATTTTATTACTTATTTTGTTAAATTCAAACTTACGGGATCATTTTACTAATATTTCTAACTTTACTTATAATTTAGGCTCGATCGGATATTTCAACCGATCGAAGCCTTAAGTGACTGGTTGTGGAGCTTACACCATCCTTATATTAAAAATAGATCAAATATTTGTATTAAAACATTAATTAATGAATAGTGCCTTTCATTTATGTTTCAGGTATGTTTTATTTCACATACTATGTATAATATACGTGGTTTATTTCACTTGTTCTTATTTGTTAGCATGTTTTATTTCACATACTAAATATTTCTCGGCATGTTTTACTTCACATGTCTAGTTATTTTTGCATGTTTTATTTCACACGCCTTTCGTCTTTTACAGACATTATCCGTTAACCATTTGACACATGAACTAGCCACATTACTCGGTTGTAGGATTAATTTCTGTAGTTCATTGACCGCGATAAGCTAAAACTTACGACAATTCGTTTGCCATGCAATCTGGAACTCATTAACTCGACAATCATAGAAAGATTGAGAGACATAATAAGACTTTAAATAGAATGCTCACAAATAAGTAGATTTGTCTTACAAGCAAGCAGGCTATTGCCTTATAAATAATTGGAGATGAACATCATCCGAATAATCGATTGAAATATAATTTCAAATTTTCGGCATTCCATGCTCAAGGGATAATTGATCGATCCAACCTATCTAGTTGATAAGCCCCCCTCACCAACAACTTCTCAGACCTTGACAAGATCCTCCCAATTTATGCCAAGCTTTCCTTGACTCACTCGTACGCTAGTCGCTTCCGTCTTTCGACAGACCAAATCTCCATGTTGAAAACCCTTGTGTTTTACTTTCTGATTATAATACCTAGCCGCTTTATGCTGATTTTCCGTAACCCTATCTCTTGCAATATCTCTAATTTCATCAATGGTATCAAAATTTGTTGTTAATCCGACTTGATTAACGATCACATCAAAGTTTTGCAGATTAGACAAATCTAACTCAATCAGCAAAACTACTTCCGTGCCGTATGTTAACCTGAAGGAAGTCTCTCCTATCACAGTTTTGTGGGTGGTTCAGTACCCCCATAAAACATTTGGTTGCATATTAGCCCATTTCCCTTTAGGTTGATTTACTTTCCTCCTTAGGCCATACAAGATGATCTTGTTTACTGCTTTAACTTGTCCATTCGTCTAAAGGTTATAGTTCAAGTGAATGCCATGCTTCTTCCAAAATGCTTGGAACTTATTGTTGTCAAACTACAGGCCATTATACATGATTATCATGTAAGGAACTCTGAATCTGGATATTATGGAATTAAATACACTTGCCATTGCTTCAGCCTTTGCCCATTTTGTAAAATAATCAACTACAATAATAACAAATTGCCGCTAAGCAATAGATTTTAGGAAGGGTTCGAGAATATCCAAGCCCCACTAAGCAAAAGGCTAAGAACTGGAAAAGCCACATAGTTTTGTTATAGGCACGTGACTTCATTCCTCATGCTTCTGATACTATGGACAATACCGAACAACTTCTTTCGCATCTTCTCTCATAGTGGACTAATAATAGCCGAATCACAGCGCTTGAACATACAATGTCTATGCTTTTACATAGTTACTACATATACCACCATGTACTTCGGATAACACCTTCTAAGCATCTCTTAAAGGAAGACAGCGAAGATAAGGTTGTAACATGCCATGTTTATACAGCCAACCATCAATCAACATGTAATTCATAGCTCGATAAACCAATCCTCATACTCCTTTCTTATCATCAAGGAGAGTATCATCTCTTAAATAATCTACTAAGGGATCCATCCAAGATTCTTCTTTTGAGTAAGGAGACAATTCACAGCTTTGCAAAATAGTGGATAAACATTTCTATGGAAAAAATTCGATAAAAAGTTTGTCACTTAAGTCAGGGAATGCCATACTAACCAATTTTGATAACTTATCAACAGCAATGTTCTTACTTCTCGGAACCTTGTGTATTGAAAAAGATTGAAATTTCTCTATAAGCATTTGTATTATCAATAGGTACTTGCTCATTTCTTCTTCTCTTGCTGCGTAACTTCTAGTGACTTGACTCACTACTAATTATAAATCAAAGAACACTTTGAGTTTCTCGATGCCGATTTCTTTTGCTAGTTTCAGTCCAACAATCAAAGCTTCATACTCTACTTCATTATTGTTGGCTAGGAATTTGAATTTTAAAGCATAATTAACTTTTACATTGTAGGGACCTTGAAGAATAAGGCTTATACCAATACCTTGTCTCGTAGAAAAACCATCTACATAAGGTTACTATACGGGTTTCTCAATAACGTCCACACTGTCTTCCTCACTAGGGAACTTGGCTACAAAATCCACCAATACCTGAGCTTTTAGTGCCGTTTTAGGTTTATACAATACACTATAGGCACTTAGCTTTAAGGCATATTTCATTATCCTTCTAGAAGAGTCCAACCGTTGTAATGCTTATTGCAATGGCTGATCAGTGAGTACCTATGATCTGGTGAGCCTTAAAATATGAAATCAAGTTCCTTATTGAGAGAACCACTGCTAGAATGAATTTCTTAATTTTTGTGTATCGAAGCTTTAGCCCTTACAACATGTGACTCACGTAATAAATGGGGTGGTGCTCTTTTCCATCAATTCAGACCAATATAGAAGAAAGAGCTCAACAATTGATCGATAGATATAAATATAAATTCTCTCTAGAGATGGGTGTCGAGAGTATTGGAGGTGACATAAGGAATTCTTTGAGATCATTGAAAGCGCTTTTGCAATCGTTGGACCATTTGGATTCTTTTAGATTCTTTAAGATTTTAAAGAATTTTACATACATATCCGCACTTCTTGACACAAATCTATTGAGGGCGGCTATTCGCCCAATCAGTTCCTATACTTTTTTTACCATATAAAGAGATTTCATGTTTATTATTATCCCAATGTTTCTCGGGTTGGCTTCAATGCTACGCCAAGTGATCATGTACCCTAAAAACTTTCTTGAAGTTGCGCTAAAGACACACTTCTGCGAGTTAAGCTTCATATTGTATCTCCTTAACATAGTAAATGTCTTCTCAAGATCGGCAAGATTCCGATCCTCCTTCATACTCGTCACAATCATGTCGTCGACATATACTTCGATGTTTATGTGGATCTAGGGTTTGAACATCTTAGTAATAAGTCTTTGGTAGGTTGCACTGGCGTTTTTTAGCCTAAGGGGCATTACTGTGTAACAATATATTCCAAAATTTGTCACAAATGATTTATGGACTTCATCTTCCTTTTCCATCTTGATTTGGTTGTAACCAGAAAAAGCATCCATAAAAGAAAGTAACGCGTATCTAGCTGTTAAATCTACCATCTGATCAATTTTCGATAGTAGGAAAAAATCCTTAGGACATGCCTTACTAAGATACGTGAAGTCTATACACATTTGCTATTTGCCGTTAGACTTCTTGACTTGCATACAATTGACTAACCAATTCAAACAAGGCTCTTCTCAAATAAATCCTACCTTCAATAGCTTATAAACTTTTTCTTCTATTATTACTTGTCTCTCTAGTGCAAAATGCTTTTTCTTTTGTTGGATCACCTTTGTACTCAGATCAATTTGGAGCTTATGTACTATGACTTCTCTCAAGATTCCTGGCATGTTCGATGGGGACCATGCAAACACATCGGCATTGGCTCATGAGAAGTTGATCAAACTTTATTGAATTTTTACCGACAAGGGTTTCCCTATCTTTGTTGTTTTCCTTAGGTCATCTCCCAAGGAGATTTCTTCAGTGTTGTCCTTGGCACTTTCTATGTCGATTGACTTATCTTGCAGACAGGTTTCTACCTGAAATATCTCTTCTCGTCTTAAGGCTCTCATGTATAAGGACCTTTCTAGTTATTGATCCCCTTTGCACATACCGACTCCTGTGGAAGTAAGGAACCTGACTTTAAGATGTACAGTTGAAGGGACAATATTAAATAGATGCTGATACGGTCATCCCATAATCATGTTGTATGGGAACCAACATTTGATGATGAGGAAGTTCACTTTAACCTCTATGACAAGCTCGTTGTCACTGATCTGTATCGGCAAAGAAATTACTCCGGTTACTTGAACAGGTTGGTTGTTTGATTGTTAAAGGCATACAGATCATACTTATAAGATCTAAGTTGTGCTTTGATCTTAGGTCTCATCTAGTCGAAATCATGCTAAAAAATGATATATGTCGAACTTCATGTGTTAACAAGAATTTTCTTGACCTTAAAGTCAATGACTCTTGTGCTGATAACAAGTGCATCATCATGCAACATCTAGATGTCCTCAAAGTCTTCTTTTACAAAAGAGATTGTGTTGTTGATCATGACCTTCTTGTCTTGGACGTTGCAAACGTAATTTTTTGCATTATTCAAGCTCGAAGAGCTTGACTAACCTATAATAGGTCTGCCGACAATGGTGTTAGTCACTCCGTTAGGTGCTTTGCTAGAATTTACATCCCTTGCATCTCTCCCGGCTATTGCTGGCCGAGTGTCATTCTCCTATTCCTCACGTCTCCTCTGAGATGGTCTCTCAATACTCTCGACATTATGTGATAAGAACTTTTACAAATGCCCACGTTAGATCACATCTTCAATCACATTCTTAAGTTAAATGCATTCATCTGTGTTGTAACCTTTGTCGCGGTGGAAATCGCAATACTTATTGGAGTTTCTTCTCGAGGGATTTCCTTTCATTCTTTCCGGCCATTGGAGAATGCCTCTCTACCCATATACTTCCATCAATATGTTCGAAATTGAATGATTGATGGGCGTATGGGATGAATATGTCGAAATCCTTTGTCTCTTTCTTTCGGCATTCAAACTTTGGTCATCATCTATGCTAAGTCTGTGCTTCACACTTCTCTTCTCTTCTAATTGGCTTCTCACAAGGCCTTTATATTATCCCCCTAACGAACGTATGAAGTAGCCTTGGCCTTAAACTCGTTGAAAGTTTTCAGCTTATTCTTTGCAATAGACTTAAAAAAGTCTCCATAGGGCTTGACTCTATCGATTACAATGTTAAGGGCCACACTTATATCCAATTCTAAGATTTGAACTGTTTCAGCTATAAACCTGGCCAAATAGTCTCTAATTGACTAATCTAATCTTTGTTTAATTGTGTTAAGGATTGAGGAATTCTTAACAGAAAGCTTACTTGTAAGGAAGTGTTCAAGAAACACTTCTGTTAGTTCATCAAAACAAGATATGGTGTTTAGCTTCAAGTATTTAAACCATGTACTGGCCGCATTTCTCAAGGTTAAGGAGAAAGCTTAATAGGCTATTGCATCACTCAAACTATGCAACTTAGCCAATGTGTAGTAGTATTCTAAATGGTTTTTGGGGTATTTTATCCCGTCATAAGTTTCAAGCTGTGGCAGCTTGATGTGCTAAGGTATTACTTCCTCCAAAACCTTAAGAATGAAGGTACTCTTCTTAATTTGGAATTGCTTGCTTGTTGTAGTAAGGGTGCTAACATGCGAGGGTCCCGCATGGTGCACCTACTGTGGTTGCTTGGCTCTATCATTCTTTTTTAATGTAGGAGCCAAGGGTCTCATTGCAACCTCAACTTGCTTTTTTAATAACTCAGGTGAACAAATTGAGTCATCACTATTCTCGACATCATTATTGCCATGCTTTTTGTTTTGATTTGGGTGAATATTATTATGAAGGAGGTTAAGGATTTGCTTATGTTTTTTGTTTAATTCCTAGTTTTCTTTAGCTAAATCAAGAAAAAGTCGCTTAAGTCTAGCTAGATGTTGCTGCCTACTTCTCCCCTCAAGGTGTTGGGAGGAAGTGCTAGCACCTATACTCTTTATCTTCCTAGTCTTCACCATAAAGGTGTGTTTGAGGAAAAAATAGACGGTGCCAAATGTTGTCAGTGGGTTTTGGTAGTCGAAAATGTCTTGCAAAGAAGAGAAAATTGCTTGGAATTGAAGCTAGTCTAGTATGGCTACTTCGATACCTAAGTCAGTAAACAGTAAGCAAGAGTAAGGAAAGTAAAATGAGAGGTCAAAAGTTATCAGATTTCCCTTACAGATTTTCTTTTTTGTATTTATAGGAGACCATCATTTCTGAAGTAATAGTTATTAGTGTAACTGCCGAGACACATGGAAGTTTTCTAGATTAAACATCTTCCTTGAAATGTAGGAAAGCAGGCAATTATAAAAGATAATTGTGCTTGTGATAACTATTCACATCATAAAGTTGAATTCAAGTCAAGAACAGACTTGTATTACTCGATGACATGTCGAGAATGTCAACTACTTGGCGATATTCTAAGAGTATAGATCACCCGACTTATCGACAATTGAATGGACAAGTGAGTGGAGTAAGTGAAACTTTAACTATCGGTACTTGTTAGACTAAGCGGATGAAAACCGATTATCAAGAGTATAAGCTAGCTGCAACTCGGTATTTTATACATAAGAATGAAGCAAATGAACTAGAATTAGTATTGCTATTGTAAGATGTTTTTGGAAAGCAAATATTTATACAGTTTTTATGCTATTAATTTATTTTTTCAATAACTATTACATCAATCTTTGTTTTTATATTTTTATTTCCTATTCTTACATCTAATTAACTATGTAATTAGTATGCAATTAATATTTCATTATTACAATTATTTTAATATGTATACGCAACGCTTACGAATTCTGCATTTGCTAGTAATTATATAATGTTTTTGTCCATCAAAACCTTTTTTATTTGTTTAAACCCATGGGACTGCCAAAGTCCCTTTCTAAAGAGTTTCAGACGTTAAAATTTTCAAGGTCTTAATTACATGTACATAGAGCGCAAGAGAGTTATATTACAAGTTTATCTATCTATAATAGAGCGCAAGAGATTGGTTTGGATGTTATATTTTTAAAAATTAAACCTTTACCAATAAATTCATTCAATTACATTTCAAATTGAAAGTATGTTTTTCATATTATAAGCAGCAAAAGGTTAACTCTAGTAAGCCGACAAATTGCCTTCACTTTTAGGAATTTTTACATTCTTACATGTCACTAAAGTAACAAGACTAAATTCTAAAAATTAATGTATGAAAACTGGAAAGGTTTCCAACTCTTCTGTAGCATATGTTTTTAACTTAGAGTAAAGAACTCTTTCTTAAATTGTTTTTGCGATTTATTGAAATATATTATAATCTATAAAAAAAAACTAAAGTCTTTTTTTATTAAAACCATATATAATAAAATAGATGTATAGATAAGGTTTTTATACGTTTATTGATCCACTATTAATTTAATTATGTGAATGCCAATTGTATTAAAAAATTACATTTTTTCTATTGGTAAATTGCATATTAAACATACCATTTTACTTTTCTAAGTATGTTGTATGTGAAACGTGCAGCGTTCATAGGACTTGTGTGTAGCTATGTCATATTGCTTAGATATGATTTCTTTGTAATTGAGAAAATCACATTCATTAGATGCAACATAATAAGGGTATTAATAAAGTTTAGCTAAAATGTGCAATATGTTTGTAATTTATAAAATTGCATATGTCATAAATGATTTAGTAATGGTATTTAGGGAATTAATATTATCTAATTTATATTGATGCAATTTTTTTATATAAATGGTAGACATGTGTTATACTCGTGTACATAATAGATAATAATACATTTAGAAGAATAAAGTGCATTTTTACAAATATATATAGAGTAAATAACATTGATAGGACATGACTTGGGGTTAGGGGTACAAATGAATTAAGCTGGGTAGCAAATTATTTGAGCTCAACTTGAATTTTATTTAAATTTAATTTAATGATAGTTGAGTCGAGTTCGAAAAGTTACTCAAGTAATAAATCAAGTCGCTCTCTAACTTTAAATATAAGCAAATATGATATTAGTTAGGAAAAAATTATAAAAAGTTAGAGCTTAATCAAATTAAGCTCGAACTTATTATATATATTTTCGAATCAAGTTCGAGTTTAAAATTTAAAACTTAATTAACTCGAACTCAAATTTAAGTTTAATACTATTTGGTTTGACTCAATTTAATTACACTCCTACTTGAAGCGAGGTCGGGCAGGCAGAAAAAATTGAGAAAGCACGTAATCGACCTCTAACAATTATTAGGCGGTAAAAATTATTTAAATATAGTATTTAGAATATAAACAAGAAAATGTTCGCAAGAAAAAAAATGAAGTGCCGACTGCTGACTGCTGGAAGTTGTAGTCACAGATCTTCAATTAAAATCTCCATATCTCCATTTCACTCCGGGCTGAATTCGGCAATGATGTTTTGGACGGACTAAATAATACCCGTTCATCCTTTCGTCGGATCTTGACTCTCAATTACATCTCTCCTCCAACTTAAAGAAAAAAGTCGGTAATTTACTAATTTACTCACTTCTAACAATACTCATCTTCTGATATATAGGATAAGTGGGATGATACAGTCCTTCATGTAGTGTCAGTTTTGTATTGTTTTGAATTTAGGTTTTGATTTTCATCAGGAGGATTTTATTTATTTTTTCCTCTTCTTTTTTTTTTTTTTTTAATAAAGTGGAACAGAAGTAGTACATATCCGAGATTTTATTATTGAGAGATGGTAGTTAAAATTGCGATTTTACTATTCATTTAAAAGAATAGAATTATATAAAATTAATAAAATCGTAAACTTATATAATTGTATATAAAAATTCATAACTTCACTAAAAGTTTACACATAGATAGTTTTACATCTATTTTAATTAAGAAAAATATTATAAAATTATAAATTCATAAAAACATATTTTTGAATTGTGATTTTAACAACATGATTGAAACAATGCTAAAACTTACTAGATTTTGTCATTTATATCTTAAGAGATGATAGTTGCTTCATCGATTGTGTCTTTGTAATTAATTATTACAATTAGTCAGCAATGCTATAGACTTGGTTTGTTTCTATGCATGGTGTAACACCTATCTATCAATATTTAGAAAAAGAAAAGTACATAGATATGAATTGGATAAAAAAAATTACAAAATTATGAACTCTATATCACATCTAAAAAAGACAAAACAAATAAGTACAAGTATTTCGCATTTTAGTGAAAGTTATACCAAGTTTGTATCGCACTGCAAAAATGCAACATAGCTTTTAAGAAATTATTAAATTTCACAAATACGATATAGACTTGATTTTGTTAATAAACTCAGATAAAAGATATGTGATATCAATAATATATCGTATTTTAAAAATACGATATCGGTATTAGTAAATTATCGCATTTTGTAAATACTATATACATAAGTATAAGCAAATTATACTAGTATCGCATAACATGTGATGTACATGTAAATACCTATATCAGCATTTTAAAGATATGATATAGGTTTAGTATTTTGTTATATCTTTTGTGTAATTTTTTCTTAATTTTAATAATAAACAAATAATTTTCTCTTGTATGTACCATACGGAGTTTTCGCAAATGAGAACTTAGTAAACTAGTTGCTTTTTTTCTTATTTTATCAATGGGTCCGATTTCCCCTAAAAAAAAAAAAATATACTAACAGTTTTAAACTCCGGTTCTTTCTTTACTCTCACCTTAATTTAGTTTGTTCTCAAATGCTATTTGTGGATTTGCTTTTTTTCTTATTTAATCATTGTATTTGATTTCCCAAACAAGAAAAAAAAAATCAAAATCAATAACTCCATGTTCAAATATTTCTTTAAACTTGCTATGTAATATATTTTTTGTTATATGATTTTAACAATATTTATAAAATTGCTTTCTTTAACAGTTTGTCTTCCACTTGAAATTCTTTCATGGTTGCCGGTGAAGATTTTATTGCATCTCATTATTGAAATCATTATTGGGTTTGGAAGATAATGATTTCATCACAAAACCATCAATATCCATTTTACAATTGAATGAGACTTTGTCTCAACACAGCCTGTATCCATGGGTTGATCTTTCCGCAGAAACACGACCAAAGAGTTACACTCTTATTATGGAATCCATCAACTAGACAAATATCCTACAACGCATAATCTCTCTAGTTTTGGTTATAATAGCATATCAAATGACTATGAAGTGCTTATGGCTTCTAAAAGCCGAGTGACTTTGTATGCCTCAAATGCGAATACTTAGACAAGACTCCAAAACTTTTCTTATAGATTAAAATGGCAATGTACCTTTCCTTACTGTAGCAATACCTTTGTTTGGAGGATTTCACCTATTGGCAAATATAATATGTTTCCTTGAAAGAAATTTATCTCTTGTGATTTAGTCAAGGAGTCATTTCATGAACATCCACCGCCGGAGTACAATGATTTTCCTACACCAATTTTTCAACTAGGCATGTAGGTAGAGATTCGTGTGCCACGTATAAATTTTATTTCCATGTGGACGTATGGGTGATGGAGGGGTTTGAAGTGAAAGAATCTATGGTGAAAGTCTACACTATTCCTGTAGCAAAAGTATTGGATTGCGATTCTTTGTGCACATGGGGTAATGAATTTCTGATGACACATCTTCTTGGCATTGCATTTTACAATAAGAAAAAAGCTAAAGCTAAAGCTATTGTGTTTGAAGATTCATGCGTGATTTTATCTAAAATTTATGTGGAAAGACTAGTGTCCTCTAATGGTAAATAACACGTAACAATAGTGCCTTTGTTTCTAATGAGGAAAGCGTTTCTTTATGGAACTATGAAGAACGTAAAGCTATACTAGAACATGCCAATTTGTTGTTGGTACATGGAGTGGAGTTAATCTTTTGGGGTATAACTCTTTTGTAATTCCAGGCTGTGAGATAGGACTGGCTGTTGGAAAAGGATCCCTTATACTACTATATAATTCATTAACTTCTTCCCCGAATCTGAACATATGGAAGTAATAAAATAACAAGTGCCAAGAATAGTAAATGATAGAAGCCAAAATTTTACATGGAAACTTGAAACAAGAAAATTTACAAGACTACACCAATAAATTCTTTCTCTATAAAAATAATGGATTACAAATATATGTCTTCCCTAATACTACTAAAGAATATATAAACACTTAGGCAATCACTTGGATAATAAAGCAAAACAAAAATGTACATACGATTAGATGAGATCGAGGTTATTTAAAATAGCAGAATACTGAACTCCAAAATACATGTAGCTTCTTTAAGTTATCTTCTTCTTTCTCTTGTCTCTCCCACTATCTAATTTGATTACCAGCCTCATCATTGGACTAGTGATTGTATGTGTGTTTCATTGCCAACGATTGACTCATCATTTTCCATTTGCAAAACTGGCCTTATGCACCTATATTTATAGATTGAAGGGGCGATTGCTTCACCACCTAATTTGAGGCGATTTCCCAAACCACCACCACACCCTCCCCCCCTAGGCATGTCCCGTATAAGGTGGATTCACACATAACAATCTCCCCTTCCAACTCATGTGGGGATTTGCTCCATACTTGCTATCCGTCTATAAGTAATAAGTTTTTCCTTTGGTAGCCCTTTAGTCATCATATTAGATCTATTGTCATCTATATGGATTTTGTTAAGCTTAAGAAGCTTCATCTCTAACACATCTCGAACCGAATGTTATCTAACATCAATATGTTTAGGTGTTGAATGAAAGATAGGATTTTTACTGAGATGGATTGTGCTTTAACTATCAGAATAAAGATGTACTTTTCTTGTTGTTGTCCCAATTCCTTTAGAAATTTCTTCATCCGTAAGTTCTCCTTGCAGATTTCAGTAATAGCAATATACTTAGCTTCAGTGTTACATAAAGCAATATTTGTTTATAATTGTGATTGCCACGATATAGCTCCCTTAAATAAGTAATCAAATATCTTGATGTGGACTTCTAATGTCAACACTCCTTGCCATATTTGCATTTTGAAACCCTCAAGCATAGGTTTACTACCACCAAAGTGTAAACATAGTTTGGTAATGCTTTTGAGATACTTAAGAATCCATTTTACTGTGATCCAACGTTCCTTACCCGGATTAGAGCGATAGCAACTAATAATACCAACTGCATCAGTAATATCTAGTCATGTTCATACCAAAGCATATATAAGACTTTCAATAGCTCAAGCATAAGGCATCTTGTTCACTTCTTCTTTGTCTATCTTACTTGTAGGACACTACTTGATACTACGTTTGAAGTGACCTGCAAGTAAGTGAACTCATCGGCTTTGCATTGCTTACGTTGAATCTCTCTAATACCTTCTCTAAGTATCTGTTCTTAGTAACCACAACTTTTGACTTTTTCCATAAGATTCTCATATCAAGAATTTGTTTAGCAAGTCTTAAGTCTTTCATAGCAAAAGACTTACTTGAATCCACTTATAGATTCTAAATTAGCTTAGCATCATAACTGACAATTAAGATATCACCCACATAGAGCAAGAGGATGATAAACTCACTGTGAGGCATTTTCTTCATAAATACATAATGGTCTAATGCAATCTTAGTATAACCATGGTCATCCATGAAGGAATCAAATTTCTTATACCATTACCTTGGAGCTTACTTTAGCTCATATAAGTTCTTCTTTAATCTACAAACAAGATGTTCCTTCCCTCTAATGCTAAACCTTAGCTTGATCCTTATATATTTCTTCATATAAATCTCCATGAAGAAAATTAGTCTTGACATTTAATTGTTCAATCTCCAGATTTCAAGTAGATAATCCAAGTACAATCTAAATAGAAAACATTTTCACTATTAATGAGAAGATAACATCAAAATCAATACCCTCTTCCTAACTAAACCTTTTCTCAACTAACCTCCCCTTGTATCTAGGCTGTAAGCTATTCTTCAATCTTCAGTCTATAGACTCACTTATTCTTCAATGCTCGTTTTCCCTCAAGCAATTCTACCAAGTTATAGGTATGGTTATTCAAAAAGGATTTCATCTCTTTTTGCATAGCTTTTGATCGTTGTTGCATCTATTGGTGTAACATGGCTTCTTAATAACATTCTAGTGCTCCCTCATCTGTTAGTAGCACATACTCATCTGAAGTATATCTTGTAGAAGGTCTTCGCTCTCTAATGGACCTTTTCAAGTTTGTTTGTACTTTAGGTTCTACTGGTTTGGGTGGAGCCAAATTTTCATCACTTTGATCACCATCTTGAGCTTGATTACCATAAACTTTAGGCATAAGAATTGCATCCAAATCAGTATGATACTCATTTGAAGATTTTGGCTTTAGAGGCTTTTGTATAGTTGAGATAGTTTGATCCTCCATAAATACCACATCTCTGCTTTAATGACCTTCCTCTATATTAGATCTTGTGATCTATCGTCAAACTTTTCATGTGTATAAATCAAGAAAATACATTGCTTTATATTAGTATCAAGCTTACCCCTCTCATCTTTAGGAATATGAACAAAGGCTTTACACCCAAACATTATCATGTGATCATAAGAAACATCTTTCTCTATTCAAACTCTCTTTAGGATATCACCATCCAAAGGATAAGAAGGTGACAAGTTAATCAAATCAATTGCTATCCTCAATGCTTCAAACCAAAATGAGTTTGGTAGATTTGCATGAGAAAGCTTGCATTTGATTCTCTCAATGATGGTTCTGTTCATTCTCCCAACTATACCATTATGTTGCAGAGTTTTTGGAACACTTTTCTCCAACCTTATGCCATGGATATTGCAATAGGATTCAAATGGATCTTTGTATTCACCATTATTATCTACTTAAACACATTTGGGTATTTTTCTAGTTTCTCATTCCACTTTAACATGAAACCTTGAAATTTTGCAAAAACTTGATCTTTTGTTTTTAGCGAGAATGCCCACAACTTTTTCAAGTAGTCACCAATGAAAGTTACACAATAAAAAAACATTACTTACTTATAGTATGGTTGTGATAGGAATATATATATATATATATATATATATGTTTTCTTGATTGTCTTTTATTTGTTGAAACTATTTATGAAACGACATACTGTGTCATATAATGATGTCATATGAAGCATCATAACAATGTAAAGTTCTCTCATCCCTTCAAATGGCGTTTCTGTTCGTGTTTCTTTGGTCATGTCCTATGATGTATTTGAGAAAAGACGAAAAGGGGGGGGATAAATATCTTATACTCTTCATATGCAGACATCCTATGGTTGGTCGGACATCGATTATGATGATATTTAAACAGGGGTTAGGATGATTTACTGAATGTGCAAAATTCATCAGTTTTCAACTGGTGTTCTCTCCAATCGCATACTGCAACATATGAGAGAGAAACTAAAAAGCAAGATAAATATTAATGTTTCTTAATGTATGATAACATTTGACTTTATTGTGATATGACCAAATATACCATTTGCAGATAAACAATTTTTGGATATATGTATATCAAATTAAACATATGTGTATATAGAAGAGAACAGTGTAGGGCCTAATTAGTTTCACGTGATTTGCTTTAATTAATGTTATCTATTACACATGAAAAAGTATCATGATGTAGAAGATGAAATGCAATACTCACCAAATAGTTTTAGGTTATTGATAAAGCAGTTATGGTATTTGATTTCCATCATCGTTGAAAATAACATCCATCTCCGCATTTCGATTTATTCCTCTGCAAACCTTTCCTCTCCAACCTGGAAATTTCCAGCACATTAAAGAAAATCATATACATATATATATACACACACTTTTAACTTGTTCCAGCATGAAGTGCAGCTGGTTGGTCAAAGCAATATTAATTCCAACACAAATATAAGACAAATTGGCAACTGAATGCTGGACAAAGGGAAGGGTAAAGTGCTGATACAGATCTTCAATTATTGATAAAGAGCTGATAAACTCGTGAGCTCTCATAATATGATTATATAACTTTTAAAAATATATACATATATATATTAAAATAGCATTGGTTTGCATGGTTATTTTAGCAATTGATTTGTGAATCTAGCATATAATTTAAGTACCATATGCGTATTTTGAAATATTATGTGAAAGTATAATTACATCTTGTACGCTAGAGAGTCTATCAACTACAAGAGTTTTGATTTTTAGTAACTTTTATTTCACATATTTAGTGGTGGCTACTAAAACTTTTAGCAGTGGCATAAAATCATTGTGGATGCAAAAGCAGTAAAGAAACATTAGCGTCATTTTTTCTAACGTAATTATGCATAACCTATAGCGACAGTTTTTAAAATTTGAAGGTATATGTATATTATAATAACATTTATTGAAAACTATTAAATTATTTATATAGAAGCAATTTAAAACTATCATTAGTAACATAATGTAGAGGCTATCCTAAACCATTGCTATTTTCTATATTTAATATCAATTTAAAACAACTACTAATAACGTGAAATAATAGTTACTATAATCTACCGCTATTTTCTTTTTCATGAAAAAGAAATGAGAAATATATACATACTTCTAGGATTGCCAGCTATATATACTTCTTTCCATACATGAATGATTCGTAGATTACTTAAAATAATAATACCTTGACAACAATCTACTACCAAGTACTGGTTAATTTTATTTCCCATTAAAGAAAATGTCAAATTCTATGTAAAATAAAGTTTGAAAGCATATATGACTTCTTACAATATTTTATTCTCTAAAATGAGTTATAATAGCTCAACAACATAGAAAATCTAAAAATACATATAAATCGTAAAGAGTGTAATGTTTGTTTCCATTACAATATCATATACCAATCATCATCCAACAAACTACTCTACGACCATATAACTAGCTAATTTATTTCATGCCCTCCTGGCTCCTAACAATGCTGGCTACAATATATTGCATGATATAAAAACCTTATTTCATAAAAATTCAAAACATTTTAGCATATACATTTATTGACGACTATAATACCCAAGGGAAAATAAAAAGATTACTTACATGCAAGTTTGACAAACAAAGTTAAGTAGCAAGTTGGAGACTCATATGTGAAACTTATATTGCTACAAATATAAGTTGCGATTTCAATAGTTTACATGTGAACATGGAATAACTCCCTTAGATGAAGGGTTTCCCAAAACATAGTCTAAAAACAACTTGAACTCTTCTTGTATTCCTTACTCAACCTATTCAATTGCATCCGCTTTTTATCCATTTCTTAACCATATTCATACAAGGAAGCATTCATTCATGAAGTCCGATAGGTGAATGGTAATGTAGAGAGAAAACAAGGTGCAATCTATATAATATGGTTATGTAACATCAAAACCGAGAGAACAGATAATGGATATAAAAGCTAGAGAACAGATAAAAGTATTTAATATGAGATCTTTCTTAAATGATAATCAAAAGGAAGGTGTACAAAACTTGAAGTAAAGTTTGTCATAATATATTGCCCGTAAGATGTAGATCTAGTAGCAAGTGGAATACACCCATATGAAGCTATTTAAACCTAAATTGAAAATTTGTTCCAAATGAAAAAAAATTGAATAGCTATTAACAAATTATAACAAAGACATGTATAAGAGGAATTGAACACTTACTAGCCGTCATCAAACCAACAAAGATAGTGTACTTAAAAAACGTGATATAAAATCATTTGAATTACTCTCCATTATACAGGTAAAAAGGACAAAATCAAATTAAGCTCAACAAGGTTAAATTGATGATGAAATCAAGCAAACATGCTTAAATGTAAAACTCACGGTTCCAAATAATTCTATACTAGTTAGTTTAGATAATTGTGGATCTAAAATTTATCAAAAATGGTGATTGAAATACCAACCTCACCTGTGGCTCGTATTGCAAACGAGAGATCATCCGCTCACCTCCTCCTGAATATGCTTGACAAAGAAAGTTGAGTTACTACTTACTCACGTGTCACATAATGAAAAAACTTGCTAATAAAAGAAACAAGAAATCTACTTCTTTAGGAGATGTAATTTACAATTTCCTGTGCTAATCCCGGCTTCTGACAAAATTTAATACTCAATAGTTCTAGCTTTTGTCATTCCATACATGGAAGTATGATCTCACAGAAGAATAAGCACCAAATGCATTCCAACTTTTGGCATGTCAAGTAAATTGAAATCCAACAAATGGACAATCCAATAAACTTTTCAATATTGCCATCCTAGGTTCTAATGGAGTGAAATATGAGTCCACAACTTTCTAGTTATAAGGTATACACCCTTAGTTTCCCTTTTGATCAGTATGTATGCATTTTGTTTTGAAATGCAAAAGAAGTTGCTAAACTTGAGTGTGAATAATCTTGAAATTAACAGTCATACTCATCAAATATTCATGTGAAGATGATAACAAATTTAAAAATAAACACGTATAATAATAATAATACGATATCCAACTAAGTACCGGATATAAGCAATCACTTCCTGTTAATATCATCTTTCACTGGTGGTACAATTAAGATAGCAATTGTTATATTAACCATTATATCTATGGATAAACCATAACAACTATTAACTGCTGCACTAGAACATGTTTGTTCATAAGCTTTGAACTTAATATTTTTCCTACCAATTTATAAGTGCAAACCTAGACAATTTTTCAAGTACCCAACTTAATTGAATTAAAGACACGCAGCACCAAATAAACGATCCTAGAAGTCTACAATGTCTTCTAAATCCATAACACAGGTGTAAACTTAAAGGAGACTGCACTTTGTAATGTGGATACAAAGCAGTGCCAATAAAATAGGTAATTGTAAGATTTCCTATTTTGATAATTATTGGAGAAATACGAGTGACAGTCACATTCTATTTCATAGTTGAATGTATACATGGATCAATGATAAAACGTAAGCCATCGTGTCAAAATCCCAACCAATGGATAAACAAGATTTGGCGAGTTGCATACCTAAAAATCCAGAATCGAGGCTTGGTGTAAAATTGATGCAATGAATTCTGCAGGTTCCCTTAAATGGAATCAACTAATTATTAATATGTAACTAGCTGGTGTTTTTCATTTCCCAACTACTAGCTATTAAAAGGATTCCCCCCCGAAGCCAAATGATTCGTGTACAGAATTGACCAACAACAAGACATTCTGCAAGTTTTTGATATAAAGACCGATATGATGTCATATATAAGTGCTTCTACTAGCTGATATCACCTTATCAGCCGAAACCTCAAAAGGTTCCTTGATAGAATATAATCCAATAAATTAAGAAATCGTAAACTAAATGAAGAATGGTCAAATGAAAAAAATGTAAGGAGAAATGCACTACATTACACTATGTTCGAGAAATGCACAACGCAATCCGTGTAAAAAAGCCATAAACTAAATATTGGTTAGGGACTCGTCTAGGTTTAGATTATAGGTTTTATCCACAATTTCAATACATTCTTCGCAAATCATCTCATCATCCTTTGCTCTTTAGATATTTTACAGGGAATGATAAAGACATTTGTCGAATAACGTACAATACTTTCAATTCCAGCGTCGATTGCTTAATAGATAATGAAAGGCTAGGACAACAAGAGCTTTCATCCCACTAGAGTAGCAAAATTCCATGCAATTTAAAAAGGAAATATTATCCAATTCTGGCTAATCGCTACATAGACACAATACAATATTTTGCTCTTTGAAATGGTCTTAGTCAACAACCGTTGCCATAATCTCAGCCAAACAAAATGATTAAATGTTGTTTGGGGATCGTTTTAGATTACCCTCAATAGGCCCCATCTCTCTCTTGAGAAGCCAATCATAAGCAGATTTATGGGAAACCCTTTGTCGAATCAAGCCATACCCAACGATCATCACCATGCACATATCTCACAAGCGAAATTGAGAGGTTCCTCAACATCCTTGGGAATCAAAGTATGTAAGATTTGCAAATTCCATATTTATTTTGGTATAATATGGTATCGATAGCAATAGCTGTTTCTCATGCTTGTGAGATGAAGCTTCCCGATGAGTTAGTTTGAAAGAAAATCATGAGTCAAGGGCTAAGGTTAGATCAGTTCAATTTACACAGGATTTAATAATGAAATAGGACAGATTATGCATATATCTAATATCTATATGCATGAAACTATATAAAGCTTGAAGATAATTAGAAGTACCATGGTATGAAGACCTAAAAATCAGAAGCTGAACAAAAATCATGGGAAGACTATAAAGCATCTCAAAGAGTTAACATTCTTCGATATTCAGTGAAGAAAGAGGAAAACCAGAGGTAAGTTGCCGCAAAGCTATAAGGAGCTTAGGTAAAATCTTACAACATAACAGAGACGGAGAGAGTGTAAAGTGAGGGAGACTAAGTGGAAAGAGATTGAAAATTAGTGGAAAAGAGGCTTGTAATGTAAACCCTATTAATGTAAAATCAGATTTAGTATGTAAAATTTAAGGTAATCAGTTAAAGAATATGATCAAACCTAAATTAAAAAACAAAGTTAAAAATATTAGTAAAAGTGATCTTGTAAGTTTAAATTGAAAAAAAAAAGTAATAAAATAATATAATATTATAATATCGAATTTTAAGTATATTACTCGTTATTTATCGAAAACGCGTAAAATGAGTTTCGATAACTAACGAGTAGCTATAAATAAATTATATGTACACTAAAAATTATAAAATAACATAAATAATATTTAAGAATATTTATTTATATTCTATATGTATTTACGTGTAAGTAAAAATACATGAAATTCCCTTAAATGCCTAAAAAATGTTAAATAATTAAAGAAAATTATTAAAAAAAAGAAGAAAAAAAAATCAAAGAAGTGGGGAATAATACTGATTAAGGTCGTGGTAGGTTAGGGGAAGAAATAAAAAATCTAAACAATTAAATTAACCTACTTAAAAAGGCAATTTTAAACTAGATAAAGCAATTGTCAAGTCAAATTAATGCACCAAAAATTCCCTAGAGCTCTATAAATAGCCAATCCCTTTAGAAGCTCGTTTGGACAGTTTGTGAAGTGGCAAAATTAGAGAGAATTGAAATAAGAGAGTTAAGGTATGTTTTTCAAAAATTATAAAAAAAAAACTGTGCAATTAAGGCAATTAGATTGGACGTACGACTTACTACCAACTGGAACCGAACCGCTGCCACCACCATACCCCACACCCACCGCTTGAACTGGCCAATACCATTAGGACCACCGTTGGTGGTCAGAAGTCCAACGGTCAGATGAGTTTGATTCCAGCTTAATTTTATGTAATTTATTAAAATTATTAATTTTACTTAGAAAATTATGAATTTTATTATTTTGATGTTTTGTTATATGTAGATTTAGGAAAAAATATTGGTTAGATTTAACTACATCTAGAAATATTTGGAGCTTAAAAATCCGTACAAAATTGAGCATGTTTTGAATTAGAATTAAATAACTTTAGGAGTATAGTTTTGAGCTCAATTTTTTTGTATAAACTATTTAGGTGATATATAACAGTGCTATGAAGCCATTTTTCAAAAATTAATTTTTAAAAATTTTAAATGATTTTTAAGCCTTTAAAATATGTATATAATTAGGGATTTTGGGATTTAATTAATAGTAATTGAATAATTACTGATTTAATGAATTATTAGGTATTTTAAGATGTTCAAATCTGATGTGGTATGATAATTATGGGATTTAGGGTATTAGATGTAATTATTAGGGTATTATGTAGTAAATATATGTAATTTTGATAATATGAGGAATTGGAATTTTGATAAATATAAAATATTAGGTTAAAATGGATAATATAATAATAATATTAATGTGTAATAAATTTGGTAGGAAACATTAATTTAGGTAACTATATGAAAAATATAAAATTTTCTCATATTGGGAGTAAATTTGATACACAAATAAGGATTTTAATGTACTAGGTAGAACAGAATACTGATTTAGGACAAAAAATAATAATTAGGATACTTGAGCCTAATGTGATTAATTTCACATTAGTGTTTGGACCGTATTTTTAGGATTTACTTATAATATTGTAATCGGAATTGATTTGGAACCTAAATCAGAACCGGATTCAAAAATCGAACCTTAAACTAACCTAGGATGAATCAATAATAAATAATATGTATATATGAAGAATTAAGTTAAATCATAACCTAAACTATATATATATATATATATCATCAAGATATAATACTAAAAACATAGTTATATTATAAGACACAAAGACGAGTCAACTTACTACGAGTTAACTTACGACAAGTGAGTGAGCGAACCAAGGATTCTAAGTAAGTTAGGTTTAATACTTCATTATATTTTTATATACTATTTGAAAATACTTGAAGACTTAGGATTGTATTTAACTGTGTTTATAAGTAGTTTTGTACACATGTACTTGGATATCTGATTTTGTGCTATATTCTGTATTGTGTTTGGTATTAATGTGAATGGAATGGTGTGAAATTGTTTGGTCACCCTAAACTGTACCTAATTATAACCAACCTAAATACTCTAATTTGACATATATTGTAACACTTTAGGGAATCATTAGAGTTCTCCAACTAAATACTGATATCTTCAAAAAAGATAGCACTGGATAGTATAATGGTCTTTTAGGGAACGGTATCTCCATTACACAAACTTTGGTTTGGTTATGAGCTATCGTATTAATGGAAACTTCTCAACCCGAATTGGAGTTGATGAAATTACTCTAATTTCACAACAGACTGAACCATATTATGTGAGGGCATTGGTTCGAAGGATAGAATTGGGGGGAGAGGTATCTCCATTACACAAACTTAAATTTGGTTATAAGCTATTGCATTAATGAAAACTCCTTAACCCAGATTAGAGTGGATAAAATTACTCTAATTTCACAACAAATCGGATCATATTGTGTGAGGGCATTGGTTCGAAGGATAGAATTGGGGGAAGTGGTATCTCCATTACACAAACTTGGGTTTAGTTGTAAACATTAATGGAAACTTCTCAACCGGGATTAGAGTAGGTGAAATTACTCTGATTTCACAATAGACCAAACCATATTATGTGATGGCTCTTGCTTGTTGTATTGAATATAATTAATTGTTTGATAACTTTATTTGTGTTTGTTATATATTTATAAATCTCCAATTCAACTTACTAAGTTGTGATTGCTCATATCCATATAGATTTTCTTGCAGGTTTTCACTTCTGACTAATATGCTATGTTACAATTATCTCGAGATCAGTTTTTTTTTTTTTAAGCAATGGAGATTGAGGATCAACCGATTAAACAACCAAGTTCTTTAAGGTCTTGTTAGTATTTATAGGTTATAAACTAATACCTGATATGTAAGTTAGCAGACTGTTGTAATACATAGAATCTCTTAAAAATTCTACGATAATGTGAATATAAATATAAATATGACTTAAGGTTCTAGCTTTTATGTAAATTCTAACTTAATTCTTAATTAAGTTGTAGATGCTTTGTATAGATTATATTTATGATAGGAACTGTGAGGTCAATTATTGTTATAGGTTGGTTTATATGATGAAACTGTTGCGACTTTATGGTTTTGGGGCATAACATGTAATATTAGGCCAATATTTACTCTTTCCATAGATTAGATTTGCTACTATTGACAATCTTTTTACATCAATTTTTTAAAAGCATCCTTATTATGCATACTTATTGAGATGGTTAAAAAAAGTAGCTACATTTAATTACTAATAGTATCACTTTCTTAAAAATACTATTAATTATAAAGACCTATTGCACTAGATTGTTGTAGTGTAACAGATGATTAATCGAGAAAGAGAGAAACTAATGAGAAGTTGTAGTGTAACAGATGATTAATAAGGAAAGAGAGAAACTAATGAGAAGAGAGAATGAGTTGCGAGGGAAGAAAATTGTGTGATTGGACAAATTTACCCATCTTATGAGACTAAAAATTTAATTTAATGATGGTTTTTTTAATTATACTACCCGTCATACCCGTCATACATGTGCTAAAAATTATTAATTTTATTCTTTCTAATTAATACATATCCATAGTAAGCATTGGAAGAAAAAAAGAAAATGCTACTAATCATTTTTTTTATTTCTTCAAACTAATAATGATCTATAACATCGTAACATATGTAAATAATGTTATTTTTTAAAAAAGGTGAACAAAAAATTTTAAGTGATATGATTGGGAATTTTCGTCTTTTAACATATTGATTTTTCATTTCTATATGTTACCCACTAATTGAAAAAAGAAATTTTAATTTAAAGAAAAATTTCAGCTTCACTTTCTTTTTAAGTATATATTTCAATTTTCAAACCTTAGAAGCTTAAATGACTTGCGATCCGCTCAAAATAGGCATATAAAAATATTGTGAATACTCCAACAAGTATACTGAGTCGAAATCAAGCAATAAAAAGTAAGCAAGGTTGTCGATCCTTCGAGGACTATAAAATAACTAAACCTATGATAGCTCTTATCAATATTTAGGCAGTTGAAATTTGAATTGTAAATTAACTAATCTAATAATTATCCTAAAACTATCAAAAAGAAAATTACGTTAATATATCTAAAACGAAGCAATCAATTGAGAATGTAAGAAAAACAAAATCCACCATAGTTGTGCAGATCAAATTGCTATCATGTTATATAGATTAATAAGTATATGGTATCAAGCCTTAAAACTTAAAGACTTAACCTCTAATTAATCAGTTAACTTCCATATCTCCAATTAATAACGGACTCTAAATCACACTCATACGTCTCCCAAGGTTATGATCGACTAATGCTCTAAATTAACTATCCCTAATGTCTTAGCGAATAATTAACTTGAGACATCGCATTAATCTTTAGATAATTTCTCATTAATCTAATTAACGCCGCTCCTGTATTAACTAATCAATTTAATCAAGAATTTCTAATAAACCCTATATCAACTCCCTTATCAATAATGTTTTTAACAATTATAACCAGTAGGGAATTATAATTGAAATCATAGAAATTGTAATTATAAATTATCTGTACATTTATTAACCTTATAACATGACTACAATCATTATCTCAACTACATAGGGTTTCATCAATTTCCCACAATTAAAACTTAACTAGCAGTGGAAATTAAAATAAAAGCACATATAACAAACGAATTTGCAAAGAAGCTCATTATTAGAAATAAGAACAAATAATAGAATTGCATAAATAGAAATATGATAGAAATCATCAATTTTGTAATTATGATGAAGCAAACTTCAGTTGCAAACTCTAAAGATGATCTCCACAACAATAGCAAAGTCTTCTCAATGATTTACGAAATATCAAAATAAAAAATCTTTCAAATAAATCCTAACTTCTTCTAAGACTCTCTAGGTAAAGAGAAAATGAAAAAGGCCCTTAAAATATCAACACACGCCCATTTATAGAGAAAACAAGGCTGGTTCTAGACTAGATATTTTTATTTTTTTTCTCCGAAGGTCGGCGATGCAAAGTTCAAGGCTGCCAATGTTGAATGTAAAAGTTGGTGGTGTTTAATGTAAGCCAACTCAAGGCCGGCTACCTTTAATTCGTAAGTGCTGCAGATTGATTCGGGCTTCCTTCATTTGCGTAAAACTCCTCTAAATCGCTCATAGTTCCACTTTAAATCCTCTGAGACTTGAAATATCCAAATGAAAATATTGAAGTACCATTTCTTAATAATTTCTATAAAATCAATAATAATTCAACTTAATTTACACACTAAAATATGAGTATAATATGCCTTTATCAACTTACCCTTCGAGTAAAAAGAAAAACCTCGTAAATGTTCAATTAATGAAAGCTACTATCAATTTTTAGTTAATTTACTTTATTGAAAATGTGTAGTAAGTGATAAATTTGAATAGATGACAATCTTATATACAGTACAAAACAAATATAAAAAGAATAGAAATATATGCCATTGTTGAGTGAAGCTTAAAACATGATAAAAATTGTCTTAATGGAAATTTAAAAAAAAAAAACAGAAATAAAATAAAAGTTGAAAACAAAGACAAACAAAAATAGACATATGTTGCACTCTTGTATCTTTCATTTATAATCTCCTATCTAACATATAAGTAACCAATGCATCAATATACAGTTCTTGCTATTGTTTGAACAACAATATATGTTAAACTCATTTCCTAGGGGCATTGCACCTACATTTTGATTCAAGACTCTATCATATGTGTATCTTTTAGGGTAAATCTTCAGCTTCTTTATTTATTACATCTTTGAGCATTCTTACCAAAACAACCATTTCCTTTATCAATTTTTTTTTTTAATGTCACTTTACATAGTACTACACCTAGCAAATGATCTACCATTACCGAGATTTGTAACATGACTCTAATTTCTTCTTCAACAAATTGCAACTTCGTTTTCACTGAAGCAACTTTAACACTTGCTTTACTTACCTGGTTAATTCCACCTTGAACATCGGTACTGACTTTTGCTTCCATAGCATGAATCTTGCTTTTGAGACTCACAATTCTATTGTTGTCAATTTCTCATGGAAATAAGAATTTGTATATCCATCTCTTTTTTGGTCACGTGTAGCCACCTCTACCCTTAACAAAGCATTGTTTGAGGTAAATAAAGAGACAGGAGGGAGGCGAGGGCATGGGGAGGGTTTTGGGGGGGCTGGGAGAGAGAGAGAGAGATATGAGTACCTGGTTGGATAAAACAAAGAATTATAATATGGAAACAGTATATAAATGACAATTTAAGAAAAATAAGGTTAAGAGAAGCTATTTCTTAAATGAAATTATAAACATAGTCTTACTAAATAAAGCTTGTTAAAGTTACAAATAAAATAATCAAAATGCCTAAGATAACAATATAGAAGATATAGATGTGAAAATGAAAATTGTAATAGCAAAGTAATTGACTAAGGAAAAAAAAATGATCAATCTCATATGGAAAAATTAAGACTTAGAATGAGGAAGTAACACTGAGTATGAGTGGACAGACAAATAGTCATAAAAAAAAAAGAAAGAATAATCATGGAGTTATCATGTTGGAGTTTTAATTTTTTTAACTTTGTATTCGAGGAAGAACCCTTCAAATGTAATCCCTTCTCTATCAGCACAATCTTCTACATAAAACTATCATGGATATAAGAGATAAATAAAGAATTCCATATAAACCTAATAAATGAAAAGAAAAAAATAAGATGATAGGAAAAATGGAACACCAAGAATCATTGTTATAATTCTTTTCTTTATGTAAAAGCAAATGAATAATCAGATAGAAACTACAGTACTATATCACAAATCTTAAGTAATATTTTGTTTTCTCATTTAAAAAGCAACTCAAATTGATACATTTTACAATTATCAATAATCATGAAACCATAGTGTTTTCAATGGTGTATGCAAAATAATATAAATGGTAAAACTTATATTCTCATCCATCTTAAGTATTCATATCAGACATTCAAAAAGTTTGAATAACACTTGAAAAGCTTGGACAACCATATGAAAAATCAAAATACAAATAGTAGTTAAAGAAATGGTACCTTTCAATGACTACAATTAAGTATTTAAGTCTATCCTTCTTGAGTAGGTCTAAGACACTTTGACAGTCGATGAAGCATCACGTATTTGCTTTTGATTTCCATATCCATTTTACTATTTGTCTATAAAAGATCCTACAAAATTAAATTGAAATCTCTTTTCATGAATAATTAGGATGAAAGGAAAGAAAGTAGTGAGAGAAAGGGAAGATGAAGTGATATTGTTTAGGTTGAAAAACTAACGGAAAGGAAATCCTAAGTTTAGTGGGAGCAGGTGCTATTAATGAGGGGAGAGAGAAATGAAAAGAGAAAAAGTGAAAAATATCAATTTTGTTCATATAATTTTAATACTTTATTTTGTTATTAAATAATATTAAATAGGTAATTTTAACGGTGACGATGATCATTACAACTATGGTTACATAAACCTCAAAATGCTTTAATAATATAGATAAATAAGATATATTATATTAATTATCTAAATGGATAGTTTTAAGTTCAAACGGTTACTTAAATCAATTTCGACTATAAATAAAAATCATCTGCCCTTCCTCTTGGCTTCCACCGAATGTCTAACCTAACCTTGCTGTTGCGATCCCCGCTTTCACAACCGGGATGCAAATATAGAATATCCCAGAAATCATTGTTGAAATTTTTTCACGGTTGCTGGTGACTGGTGAGTGCCATCTTTTCTTTTTCTCTTTTTCTCTTTTTTTTTTTTTTTTTTTTTTCAGGAGGAACGATTTAATTTCGCTGCTTTCTTTTCTTATTCAATCTATTGATTCGATCTCCGAACCAAGAAAGACATTAACAGATTCGGTTTTATTTATTTATTTCCTTCCTATGAACTCCTTCGTAATATATCTTCTCGTTATATGATCTTAACTATATTTATTGATTTGCTTTTTTAACAGCTCGTCGGAATCAACTAAAAATTATTATCGAAATTCTTTTACACCAGAATTAGAATTTAATTCCTCTTTTATTCTTTATTATAGTATTCATTTGATTTTTTGTTTTCGCATCACAATTTCTTAAAAATCTCTATTATATAAAATCAAATAATGGAAATTTTTTAATTTAATCAAAAAATCACGATTCTTTACAAAATTTCATATTTTTTCTAAAATTAACCCGAACACTATTACCTCTGCCGTCGCCATTGCCATCGCAACCACAAATACTATGATCGCTACTACTACTAACCACCGATCATCACCACTATCGCCACTCATCACCACCAGTACCGCCACTAATCACTACGACCAACCATCACCACCACCATCATTACCACTAACACTTTGCTGCTACCATTATCACCTATCATTATTGTTGTCGCCACCGCTATTGTCACTACAAACACCTACTATCGTCGTTACCACCATCTCTGACTACTGTTATCATTATCACCATTACTGTCGTTACCACCGCCGCAACTATCCCTCCCCACCAAGCTGCTACCCTGGCCACCGTCACCACCATCAACTACTGCCACCGCCACCATCACTTGCAACCACTGTTCCCGCAGTCGATTTTCACCACTACTTCCTATTATATGGATAATGGGTAATTTAGTCATTAAAGTTTTATTACGTATTTATTCTTAAATTGTTTATTAATCCAACTAAACAAAGTAATATGTATTACACCCTCATTATATTTTTTAAGAATTCTAATTACAATTTTTCAGAATTCCAATTACATTTTTTTCTCATTCTATTTAGTGAAGTAAATAGGCTGTTAGGGTTTGACAGGGAAGACCTTATCGCATTTCGTGTGCATGTCCAAGTCATGGAAGGCTTTAATCTCCGATGCCTATTTCATTAAAAAGCACTTCGATCTCGTGTTATCATAAGTGCCTATTCTTCAAACCACCATCTACTATTTACCAAGCGTGGTTCCACTAGCTCGTTTTCAAGCCGTTGCACTTGGCTCTATATTGGGCTTAAAAGATTATGATTCCATGGGGAACCTCTCAAGGATTCTACGATTGGATGAGAGCTTGTCTCGAGACAGGATGATTCCACTGGATTCATGCAACGGCCCATATGAACTACAGCAATATTCAGCCTATCCTTTTTGTAATAATGCCTTTGTTTGGAAGATAACATTCCACGCGGATTTGAGCGTGGAGAAATTTCTCTCTTTCGATATAGCTAAGAAGTCGTTTCAACCACATCCATCAACTGAATACAAAGATGCTCGGATTGATGACCCCAGGCGTCAGACTTTTCTTGGGGTGATAGGTGGAGATTTGGTTGCCACATATTTTCTTCGAACATATGTGGATATGTGGGTGATGAGGGAGTTTGGTGTGATTGTGAAGGAATCTTGGGTAAAAACTCCATACTATTCTTTTGACAAATCGGGTGGAGCCCCGAGCTTTGTGCATGTGGGGTGATGAAATCCACCATATTCTCTCTCTCTCTCTCTAATGAAAATCGAAAAAGAAATCCACCATTCTCCTCCATTGAGCTTTATGTGGTAGGATGCATGATTCCAGAATAGAACTAGTAAAATAAAAAATCCCGTTAGACTTAACAGTTATTGTTCTGTTTTTCATTTATATTCGCGGAGAATGTTTGCATAAATGTTTGGTTTATGTATGAGTTCTTATTTGCAAATTATTAGTTCCTTATCCTATGCTCAATATATGGTAGATGTAGATCATATGTCATCATAGGGGCTTTATGCGTATCAGTAACTCATACGTTTGATATGAATCGAACTCACGATACATGTTAAAGATTGATTAACTAGTGTTTTGTGCATTTATTTATCTGACCAATTTGTATGACTTTTGTTTGGTTGAAACGTTACACTTGAAATTTTTCATTTTGCATCTATATATTTTGTTTAATGAAATGGTTATTCACGGAAGTTGTATTTTGGCCAAAAAAAAAAAAAGAGAAAGAAAGAAAAAAGAATAAAATTTGCTTCTTTATAACTTTTTTTACTTCCAAATTTTGCTTCTATATATTTTACTTCACTAAGAAGGATCGATTTTTTTTTTAATATTCATTTGTTTTTCTATTTTATTCTTTAATTAAACCATAAATATTTTTGGTATTTTACTTTTTATTTGTTTGTGATATATTCCCTACTAGATTCTGTCGAGTGAGCAATTTATTATTAAGTCTATTCTACTCAAGTAATTAATGTAATATACATTCACAGCTTATTATACTTTTATTCCGTATCTTAGTAATGATGCTTTCATCCTTTTTATTTTACTCAGCGAACTGAACGAACTATAAAGATTTTTATTTTCTCTTATCAATGTTTTAAAGAAATTATAGATTTGCAGTGTCTTGAACTCCTCATGCAGACACTGTAACCGGCTCAGTACACATGTGGCCGAGGCCAGTGCCGGGGTGGGGCTGGGTAAAATACTGCCTGTTGAGAATTTAAAATCCAGCTCTGATATTTCGAATTATACCACTGCTTCCCTTCCCTAAATTTTAACTTTCATATCCGTAATTAAAATCTGAAAATTTCTAGCACATTAATGAAAATCATAAGTGCAACTGGTTGGTTATAGCAATAATTCTGCTAAAAAAAAAATTATGTAAGACAATTTTTTGATATCTGTCGTTATTAAAATTTTTAGATTTTTTAATATTATAATAATTTTAAGATTTTACAATTATTAGTAAACTTTAGCAGCAAGTGACAGTGAAAAACACTAGTTATAACCGATTCCTTTTTAGTAGTGCTGTTGTAGAGATGGCTATATAAATGAAAAAAAATAAAAAATAAAAAAAGGGATTTGCGATCGTAAAAAGAGAAAATCTTCTATTAGCATTTCTGCCTATCTTTAACTATTACTACTAATAACCGATTATTGTCATTACTTTCAATCATCATTTAAGGTTTCAGGTTTTTAGTATCTGTAATATCTAGAAACTATTATAATAATATTTGACGTCTATAATTTTTTTTGTTATCGCTTATAACAAATATCATTAAAAAAATCACATTTGGTAACAACTTGCAGCAAAGCATTTAGGTAGATTGAGTAAACTCCAATTTGCTTTTGGTCCATTAAGACACCAGCTCCTGTTCATGGAAATGGAGGAAACTCCTTAATCTAAGAAATCCTTCCCCTCGACCGTCTGTTTCTTTCTTGCTAGACAGATTTTAGCATATATATTTGAGTCTTCAACGACGTTGTTGTAACTAGGAGTGGGTGGTTTTAATCTTTTCTTTTCTCTTGTGGAGCTTTGTTCTCTGTATGTTTTTTAATACATTATTCATGATTTGCGATTGTACATATCCTTTACACTCAATGGAATTTCTTATTTACTTACCGACAAGAAAAAATTCAAAACAAAAACAAAAAATAAATTCAAAATTTTTGGTTTGGTTTCTAAATTTTTAATTGATGGTGCCCGATGTACCCCTCTAGTTGATGTCAAGCAAAAAATTTTCTCTTAAAGCTAAAATTGTCGATTTCATAAAATTACAATTTCTTTTTCTAAATATAATTGTAAATATAGAAAAAAGGAATGGATTTGCAATCATGGTTCATTCTAATCCATTCCCTCATGTCATATAAGGTTTGATGTTTGATATGTCTCTGTAGTTATTATTATATGTAAACATAATATTTATTAAAAGTCTTCAAAAAAACAAGAGAAAATATGAAGATATATTTTTTTTCTGAATTTATTATTTTAAACGAGTAAGTCCACGGCCTCTTAATTATTTGAGCAACGATTGGCTTGCATGTCATGAAATGAAATTCTAAATTTAAATTCATTGTTTTTATTATAAAAATAATTAGGTCAAGACTAACTCATCTCTAGAAAAAATTTAGAATATATTGCTTTTAGCTTTTCCATTATAGGTTGCTCATTTTTATCCATTCTATAGAGCTAAAACATTCTAGTTAAGTAGTAATTCATTTAAGTTGTAAAAAATTCTTTAGAACATATCGATAGAAAATACATTTTAATAGGAAAATTTTCTTAATTTATTGAACTTCAAACAATTTTAGATTTATATCCTAAAGTGTATCTTATAGAATAGATGTTTAATTTAAAATTTCAATTATATTTTCTAAAATTTTTATTTTATATATGTATTAAATGGATTAAGTTTATTTTAAAAATAAAGCATACACATTCTTACTAATATTTAGTATATTTTACGGTATTTTAATATGTGTTCTATTTTTTTTTTCTTTAAATACTACCTATTTTTATTTAAATTAATCCTTTAATTTTTTTATTCTAATTATAGTAACACCCTATATTCTAGAATGATCTTAAACCCTAACCTCTTTTATTTCTTTACTTTCACGCCGCCTCAATTTCCGATTGTTAAACCACATCCCCTCTCTCAATCTCTCTTTGTCACCGTCTCTCTCTCCCGCGAATCCCCACCCCATTTCTATTTCTTCCCCTCCCTCTCTATCTTTCAATTCCTTTCTCGTCTCTACCCCCATCATCACGTGCTGGACCCCAACCACCATTTCTCTCCCCCATGCGCTGGAAACTCCCATTCCCTCACGGCAATGTCCTCGCGGTTTCTTGTCTAGAGCTTTCGGCCCGAACAGTTTATTCTCTCGCTGGTTATTTCGCTTTTTTTTCTCATTATTTGACTATTTTATTAAATAAAATATAACTTCTGTATTTTTACTCCTCATAAGTACATATTCGATATCAATTCGTATCCACTCACTGACGTTGCTTTAATTTTGCTTCGCTAGCCGACTTAGTTACTTTCTCGATATCATATACGTAGTATACTATTTTCTTTTTCTTATATTAGTGTGAAGAGTAATTATTTTGTTATCACTTGATTTCTATAATAAATTAATTTAATTGGCATAATTATGATATTATTTTACATGAAGTTGTTATTATAAATGTGTATATATATTTTTATAGCATAGGATTTCTATTTTTTATTATATTTAGTGTCGTGTCATCTTTTTCTTGTTGATTATAAAGTTATATTAATACTCGTATTCTATAAGTAAGTTTTGAGTGTTGATTTCAATTACAAAGATACTATTTTATTATTATTATTACTATTGATGGTATCACGATTTAAGTATTTTTATTATAATTGTATATATATATATTATTATTTATATAGTATGTTTGTTTTGGATGTTGATTATTATTACATCCTTCCTTACGTACGAATTATAATATTATTTGATTAAGTACATATTATTTTATTATTATATCGATTCATTAAACTATATATTTTGACACTCTAATCATGTATCCGTTTTATATTTTCTTTTATATATATATATTGTACCTTATGATTAAAGTAAATAAATAATATTACATATAAATATGTCAATTTTTGGTTTTGTCATATTACACATTTATATTATCTCTAATTTTCATTATTGGTTTATGATTTAATTTGATTATTCCATTCGAAACCTTTAAAGTGATAAATTAGTATTTCACTAAATAATAGATAATCAAGTACACAAGTAAATTTAGGTAGAACTCAGTTACTAATTAATGAAGGTTAATGTACATACTTATTTTCTTTTAGATTCATATTGATTATCAAATTCGAGTTCTCCTTGAATGGGTAGTTTGAACTAATCGGTACAGGAGTTAAAGTTGTAGATTTTAGTTAATCATCAGATTGTTAAATTTCAGTTCCATGGTTGGTTCAGACTTTGTTTTTTATTCAGATTCGGCTTTCCAGATACGTAGTGCTTGATTATATGATTGTGCTTATTAAGACTTCGAATATAATCAGGCTTAAAATATAACCGAACTAATTCATATATGATGTAAATAACCTTGATTGTTGATTGTGCTTAACTTACTCGCTCTAAGGGCCTACAGTGACAGATACCTAAAACAGCAACCGCTGATCATCTGCGAGATTTCCCTAATAGACTTTCATATGATATGACACAACTAGAATATTGAGTTTTTAGTCACTAAACTTTAGATTTTAGACATAAATGACTTAAAGAAATATTTATATTATATCCACCTATGTGGTGGGATTATGAGTACCCATTTGATGATTATTGGCCTAAATTAAAAATAACTAAACTATTATTTATTTATATGTTATTACAGTTGCATTACAGTTGCAAATTGATTCATTAAATTGCAATAAGTATGAAAATTATTATCCTCGAGTCAAGATTAAGAGTTGGCTAGCTCAGTATGTTGTAAAAGATTAAGGTTTAGTTATTTGGTATGTTTGAAGTTAAAGTGACTCGACTATAAGTCACTTAAATTGATGTATTTAGAGATTTGTTATTTTGTGTCCGTTAAAAAGTTATTATAAGTGATTTTGGATATTATAGTTGGATTTTAGAGTCTAACGTATTCTTAAGAGGCAAGAACACATAATGGGTTGTGGCACCGTCCAATTTTGGGGTGTTACAAGAGCAATAATAAAAGAAAAAGTAATAAAGATTATGTGTTATACAATAGACTTCCATTCAAATTATTTTGTTTTCTAATATAATTTCTTCCATACAAGGGTCTATGACAAATAATACAACATACATTGGGTTGCTTTTCCATTTTACTTTGTGTTTATCTATTTTATATATAGATGATAATAAAATATGATAATACACGTTAGTGCCACAAGTAAATGTTTACCTATGTTGCGTGTATCAGAAGTATAATATATTTGATAAACTAATGATAAAATATTTTGAATATTACCGCATAACTTTTTTCTTTTCATTTTGAAAGAAATTGCTAAAGTGGTAAAAAAAATACAAATGGAAAATTGAAAGGGCCTTCAAAATGTTAGAATCACCTGTTGATTTTGAATTTTGAAACATGGGGATTTCTCAAATTTTTATGGTCCCATTTTTATTTTTTGTAGAATTAATACCGCCCTCCACTTCACAAACAAATTGTGAATTTAATAATCCAAATTTAAAGAAGTAAAAATGGATGGAACGATAGAGTGTGGAATCAATCTCATCAAAATAAAAAACAGGCCATAGAATTTCTAGATTTCTCCTATGTTGCAAAAATAGGCTAATTATTTTGATGGCTAATATGTAAATAAAAGCAAAACCAATGTTAAATGTTTAGATTTTATGTATAATATATTGTTTTTAAAGGGATATGGCTTCTAATACTTCACTTTTCCTTTAATATAATATAGATAAAAGAAATTTTCATTCAGATCAGTTTGTTGCAGCAGTGAAATTATAATTCAGATTTTAAAAATGAAATAGCGTGTAATGTGTAGTGATAAAATAGGTGATTTTGATTATTGAAAATTAAATATAGTGATCCTTCTTAAAATTCCCAACCCGCCTATTTTCATGTAGAATAATAGACAACAAACAAACAACTGAAGAGGGTAATGTGGATTAAGCCTCGAAACTTTTTGCATGTTAAGCGCAAAATCAATACCGAAATGCTTCGACCTTTTCAGAACAAGACTACGTTGAGTAGTAAAGAATTTTTGGAAAAAAAAAAAAAAAAAGAGTAGTAAAGAATTAAAGCACTTCTTTTCATATTTAGGCGCTTAACCTAGAGGATTAGAAATAAATCTATTTAACAGTATTAATGCAAGCTAAAAGAATTGATCCTAATCACCTAATTCGAAACATAAAAATTAAAAAAAAAAACAAAAAAAAAAAAAAAGAAGGAAAAGAAAACCCTAAAATCTTTGTCTTTAGTCCTCCTTATACTGTCACCTCAACTGAATCTCCTTATTTCCTCCTGTATGGTCATCATCATCAAAGAACCTCTTCCAAAACCAGTGCTTCTTCCAAACCCTCTCATTCATTTCATCAATAGGAACACCCTTTGTCTCCGGCAGGATGAAGTAAGCGAAACAACCCATGACGACGATCCACCCCGCGAAGAAGAAGAAGATCCCGGACCTCATCTGACATAGCATGGTAAGGAATGCCTGAGCAATGATGAAAGTGAACAGCATGTTGGTACTGACCGCAAAGAAGAACCCTGCATTTCTAGTCTCCAGTGGGAATATTTCGCTAGCAACCAACCAGCCCAAAGGTCCCCATGACCATGCAAAGGCAGACACGAATATGCACACCAGTATCACCACGAAAACCGCCATGCCATGCGAGATTGTGTTGCTTGTTTTCAATTGCGTCGCCAGGACTCCGCCCACTATGCACTACACAGCATAGCAATTAGCAGAAATCGATAATGAGAATTAATTGCCTTACTCGAGTATAATATACACCGAAAATATTTGATAATTTTTTAATTGAGCAATGAGACTCACCTGACTGATCAACATTTGAACGACGGCTTGAAGCAGCAAAACCCTTCTCCCAGCTTTGTCGACGAAGAAATTAGAAACAACCGTGGCTAAAACATTGACTCCACCTACGATCGCACTTGACATTAATGAAGCTTTATTTCCATAACCAATCGTCTGGAATAGCACCGGAGCGTAAAACATGATCACGTTGATGCCGGTAAATTGCTGAAACACTTGAATCAATGTCCCGCAGATAAGCTGAGGCCAATTCGATCGTTTCATGAGGAGGTTTCTGTATGAATTCTTGACTTGCTTAGCCTCTTCCGTTGCTTGAAAGATTTCTTCATATTCCTTATCCACATTCTCAACACCTCGGATTTTTTCCAATGCTGCACGGCCTTCCTTTAGTTTACCGCGATCTATGAGACTCGTCGGAGTCTCAACGATCACGAAGGAGCCTAGGAGGAGGATAACTGCGGGAGCCACTGCGCCGCCTAGCGAAATACGCCAGCCGATACCATGTACGTGTGAGGTCACGTAGTTGATTAAGTTTGCAATCAGAATGCCTATGGTGATCAGCAACTGAAAGCTTATGTTGAAGTATCCTCTGTATTTTGCAGGAGCAATTTCTGATATGAACAATGGAACCGTCTGCAATAATGAACCAAAAGTTAAGAATCTTCTTAGCTTAGATATCACTAAATAGAACTAATTCAGTTTGGGTAAAAGCTTTCGAAATTATATCGATATCGAGTGTGTACCTGATTGCCGAAACCGACTCCGGCGCCGAGAAGAAGCCTGCCGATGATGAGCATCTCCAAGTTTTTAGCAAAACAATTCAATAAGGCTCCAGCAAGGAAGAAGAGGGAAGCTGCTTGCATGGTGGGTTTACGTCCATATTTCTTGTTAGTTACAGAAGCAAAAAAGGAAGCCACAATGGCTGCCAGGTATAATGAAGATGTAAATAACTGGAGGTATTCGTTATCGTATTTGCAATAGTTATTCTCATGTGCACGGTGCTTCTTCTCATAGACCTTAGGAAAGAACTTGATCAAGAAATCATCCATCGACGTCACTCCTCCTGCGATGTTTAATTATATATCAATTAAAATATAATTATTTCAAGAAAGACATAAATTTGAATTTTTTTTTCTAGAAATAATAATAAAATAGAAAAAACAAAAGGGCTGAACATTGTTTTGTTTTACCAATAAACGAAAATTATACTAATCGAAAAGAAAAAAAGTAAATAAATTAAAATTTACCAGAGATGCCGATATCATAGCCAAACATTAACCCGCCGAAAGCAGCGATGATGCTGCAGAGATACACCTGGAATGTGCGTTTGGCAGGCAAGTCGCCACTGCCGCCGCCGGACTCCAGGACAGTGATTGCAGGAGCCATGGTTGCACTTGCACGGCACTGGGAGACAGATGATGTTTAGGCGAATAAGCGTATTGAATATAATGGGATGATGAAACGTGAAAAAGTCAGAAGTCCGAGGTACAAATTTATAAGGTTTTAAAGTCAAACATGTAGGAGTTTGGTTAGGGTTTGGATAAGTGTTCACTGTGTGTAAGTGCGCAAATCCAGTATGCTGTTTGAATTGGGACGCTATATTACTGATCCATGCCAGATTTAATTAGATTTGATCGGAGTATATATATATATAATCATTATATTGTATTAAACAATTTAATTCATCATTTTTTAATTGATTTATATATTTGATTTGTGGTTTGGTTACGAATTCAAATATAATCTCTTTTTTCAGATACTATCTCTTTTTTCAGATACTGTGTTTTGATTCCATTTTTATCTACCACAAATAGTTGAATTTGATTTATAAATGGTGTTCCCAAAATGACATTTTTATTCAAATTTTTAACCAATATAAATGAGGTTTTATAAGAAGCATGATTTTTTAATATTTCAACATTTGATAATTTATATTTGATACTTAATCTGTTACCGGATGCAGAATTTAGAGATTGGGTGGTTTTTTCAAAATATTTTGTTAGAATTAAGTCTTCTCTAATACAATTCATATTAGCACCAGTATCAAATAAAGCAAGTGTTTGTAAAACAAATTCATTATTAATCCTGATTGAAATATTGATTATCCATTTTCTTGAAGTGATTTGAACAAGATGCATTAAATAATCATTGATCCATTTGATGAAGTTTCTTTTACTTCATTTGAAGTATCTGATTCGTTCTCTTGGATTATTTTTTGATTTAATTCAATTAATTCCCGTTAAAATTTTATTTATATTGATCTTAATTCTTTGATTTCTTGTTTTTGAACATTGATTTCTTTTTGTAAATTGCTGATTGTTAATACTTTTTTACTTTTCTTTTTATTTCTTTTGAGAATTTCATTAAGATTATATGGTAATTTTGGAGTGAGATTTGTGTGAATTTTGAAGTTATTAATATATTCAAATTTCTCATTGTCATTTGTCATCTGATCAATTTTTTTAAGAATTGCTTCTTCATTATTAGTTAGCACATTAATTTCTTTTAATTCTGATGAAATGGAGTCCATGTCATTGACTTGAATCCCATCACTATCATTTTCTGATGAGGATGATTCATTTTCGTAAAATATTTGTAAGATATTTTCCATTGTTTGTTCATCTAAGTTTAATTCATTAAGTTTATTATTTATTCTACAAAAAATTGCTGTGTGACCAATTTTTTTACATTTATAACATCTTAATTATTTATGTGATTTTCTTTTATATTTTTTATCTTCAGATTTTCCTTGATTTTGTTTACCTTGAAGTTTTTTAAATGATTTTCTCTTAAAATTTCTTCGAGGTTTTCTATTTATACATTCAGGACAATTTTGTGTTTTATGAGATGATTTTTTATGAAATTTTGATTTCTTACTGACAAAAGAGGGATCATATTGAGCACAAAAATCACCAAGACTTTAGTGTTTTAGTCGCTGTTCAATTTTTAATTATTTTTGTAACCTAATTGTATTACACAAATTAGTTCCAATTTTATTAACATATGATGCTAATTCTCCATATGACAATTTATTATAGGGAATTTCACCATTGTTTTCTTCCTTGAGTAATTTTCTAATTTGGTCACCTATTAATTTTAGTAAACCAGCTAGGAATTTTTCTTTCCAAAAAGGCTGATTACAATCATTTCTAAGGAATATCCTTCGAAAGAATATATCCTTGTATTGTCTGAATTCTCCAAGTGACTTACATTTCATATTTGATAATAGATCTAGGGTTTTATCCCTAATGTGAGAAGGATTTCCTATGAAATGTTGATTGATTGAAAATATTAAAGTGTTAACCATATCCTGAATTGGTTCATTATTCTCATCTAGAATTCTTCTATTGTTTTCATCTATTTTACATGATGTAAGAATGTTGATTCTCTGTTCTTCAGTGAGATAATTATCCCACTAACCTTTTAATTGTCCTGTAAAGCCAGAAATTAGAATGAGTGCTACTTGATAATCGATAACATTTGGAACAGTTTTATTAGTATTTGAAAACATGATCATCTGATTAAGAACATTGAGGATTCTTTGTTCTGAGTATCCATCTATATTATATTCATAGGTGGATCCTACTAAGTATTTATTCTGATAATTATCATTCTTTTCTTCAATTAATATATCAGGGGGTGTTGCTCTTTGATAATATAATTTTTGAGGTTCTTTCCAATTGATCTTATTAATTTCATCATCGTTTTTATTAATATTTAAAGAGACATTAGACATCGATTCATTATCTGACTTATCTGATTCATCTATTAATCCATTATTGATTTATTCATTGTCCAGAATATGGATTTTCTCTGAGGGTGTATCTTCTATTACTATACCTTTTCTGATTAAAGTTGGAGTATCCATATTTAAGAAATTTATTAGTTTTGTTCACGAAGATTCTTCTTTTATAGATTTGTTTTTTAACATTCTTTTTCTATCTTTTAATGCTTTTAAAAATTCTTGACTATGATTTTTAGGCATTTCAAATGGTTTAAACAAAGGAGTATTTTTATTGATTAAAGTTTTTTCACTTACCTTATTAATTTCAATATTAATTGTATCTTCCATTCTATTTAATTGTTCTCCTATAGTATGTAAATGTTGATTAGTGTAGTGAGAAAAGTATTCCAACGAAAGCTAGACCTTCACAAATGAATCAAGAAGTCCTTAATCATTGTAAAAATGAAATAAATGATTTACTCAATAAAAAATTAATCAGAAAAAGTAGATCACCTTGGAGTTGTTCTGCTTTTTATGTAAATAAGAATGCTGAAATTGAAAGAGGCGTACCAAGATTGGTAATCAATTATAAACCTCTTAATTCTGCTCTCAAATGGATAAGATATCCGATTCCCAATAAAAAAGATTTGCTTAACAGATTAACTCAAGCTAGAATATTCTCAAAATTCGATATGAAATCTAGGTTTTGGCAAGTTCAGATTAAAGAAAGTGATAGGTACAAAACTGCCTTCACTGTTCCTTTTGGACAATTCGAATGGAATGTAATGCCATTTGGATTAAAAAATGCTCCTTCAGAATTTCAAAAAATCATGAATGAAATTTTCAATAATTATATCAGTTTCATAATTACATACATAGATGATGTTTTGATATATTCATCTAATATTGATCAACATTTTAATCATATAAGAATTTTCATCAATATAATCAAAAGAAATGGTTTAGTAGTTTCACCTACTAAAATTAGTCTTTTCCAAACCAGAATCAGATTTTTAGGATTTAATATTTATAATGGAACCATAATACCTATTCAAAGATTAATTGAATTTACTGAAAAATTCCTTAATGAAATCAATGATAAAAATCAGCTTCAAAGATTTTTAGGTAGTTTAAATTATGTTGCAGAATTTTTCTCAAATCTTAACATAATTTGCAAACCATTATATTAGAGATTAAAAAAGAACCTACCTCCATGGTCTAGTGAACATACTGAAATTATCAAATTAATTAAATAAAGAATTAAGGAAATTCCTTGTTTACATATTGCAAATCCATCATTACCAAAAATTGTGGAAACAGATGCTTCTGATTTAGGATTCGGAGGAATTCTAAAACAAAAGCAAAATAATAAGGAATGTGTTGTTCAGTTTATATCAAAAAATTGGAATGATTGTCAATCTAATTATTCAACAATCAAAAAAGAAATCTTAGCCATTGTCTTAACAATTTCAAAATTCTAAGGAGATTTATTAAATCAAAAGTTTATTTTAAGAATTGATTGTAAAGCAGCCAAAAATGTTTTGTTAAAAGATGTTCAAAACATCGCATCAAAACAGATTTTTGCCAGATGGCAATCTATTCTTTTTGTATTTGATTTCGAAATTGAGCATATCAATGGATCTTCCAATTCCCTTTCTGATTTCCTTACTCGTGAATTCTTGCAGGGAGATGCCTCCCAAAAAAAGACAAGGAGAAAGGTAAGGAAAAGGTTTCCTCATCATCAAAAAAAGGACTGACCAATATTAAAACATGGTTGGATGTTTGTAAACCATCCAACACTCCATTAACAATCAAAGAAGAATCCTCATCAAAATCACCAAAATCAAAATCTTTAAATACTCAATCCTCAAACACTCAATCAGTTTCTGAAACTCAAGAGGTCCTTGCCAAATTAATTGATATGGATCCAACTCATGGATTGCTTAATGCGATCTCAATGGTCTTATAATCACAATCAGGACAAAAAATTCCAGCATTACCAGAAATTCCCCAATCTGTCTCTCAGCCAAAATAAACCCAAAGAAGAAATCAGAATTTTCAGATCATAGAAATATTATCACCAACGCCAATTGGAATAATCCCTTTCAATCAAAGATTGAAATTTTTTATAAAGCCTGTTTCTAGATATGTTTTCTCAGTAGAAGAAAGCTTATCAGAAAAGGACCCTTTTGATTTTGCAAATAAAATATTTACAAAAGAATTTTATTATGTGCCATGTGATCAATACAAAATAATCCAGTTTTATGAAAAAATTTTGACTGAAACTGGATCAATCAGATTCAAACATTTTGAAAAAGAAGGGATAATCAGTTATTCTACAGCTAGAATACTGAAAGTAATCAGTTTGAAAGAATGGCGAGTTCATCCAATTATTGCTACAAAACTCAATATAGAACCATTTTCTGCACAACCAGGTCATCGAGCTACTTATAATTATTTTGATTATAAGCAAGCCTGGTGGAATGTGTTTTATCAGATGAATTAAAAAAGAACGCATACTTGGTTAATATTTTTTGACAATTGCTCAACATTCAATCTTCCTACTTGGTTCAATCACTGGTGGGAACAATTTGGTGCTACATCAGAAATCATTCATCAGAATGCCGAGGAAGGATTTGATACTTTCCTAAGTCATTACAATCCTACACCTCATGAAAAGAATTTTCCAAAAGAAATGTTGTATTTTATACATCTCGGAGTATCATGGGTCATGGCTTGGTGGTTTGAATACAAGCCAGATAAATCGTCGAACACAATCAATTTGGTCATAATGTACAAAATCAAATGGTGGGACAGCTTCAAAATGTGGAATAAATGTGAAAAAAATTCAATTTTAAATTGGATCAAGACTAATTCTGCGAAGTCATCACCATCTCCATCAGCAACAAAACAATATCACAATAGAGGATTTTTAATATCATCTCTTGCAAGTGCAAATTCTCGGGATCAATTGAAGCAAATTCTGGAAAGAGCACTAGATCATATCAAAGAATCAGAATCAGCATAAGAATCAAATTCAGGATCGGACTCAACATCTCACCACAGCGGTAATACCAATGAAGATGACTGCTATGGCATAAATTTAGGAGATCCGTGAAAATTGTATCATTTAAATTTTCTGTACTATTTTGCACTGTAAAAGTAGAGATACAATATAATACACAGGTACCACAGTACATAACCCAATCAATCAATCAGTCAATCAGAAAAGATTATCACTATCTTGCCTGCCACAAATCACTGTTCAAAACAGTACCCTATCGGCCATAATACCACTGTTCCAAACAGTACTCTGTCAGCCCATTTCCACTATATATATCTCTTCATTCAGACATCAAAGGCATCCCCAGCTAATTCTCCTCTTATCTGATTCGAGAAATCAAAAAACCTCTCTAATCCTCTTTGGCTTTCCTCCTTCACCTTTAGTCTCTTCATCTTCTTCTTTCATTACCATTCACCAATCAGCAACCATCCATATACACTTACCAATCATCCAAACACCTTCTGAAGCATAATTGTTTGTTTCTTATCATCAGAGGTAGGAAGATCATTTTCTTGATCATACCTCTTAATCATCCATTTATGCTCTTGCATTTATATGATTTGTAAAAATCAGTTTTAATCAATAAAATCAGTTTGATTCTTTTCTTACATTCAATCTTGTGTGGGGAATCTTCAATTAAATTGGGTGTAATTCCACGAAATTATATCTGTTTAATTTTCTCTTATCTTTTCATAAACCCCATAATCGGCTGGTATTACAGCCTTTGGAGGTTTCATATCTCATATCTGCATCATAGCCCCACTAGCCTTAGCACTACCGCCTGTGGTGGTTTCATATCTCATATCTCCATCGCAGCCTCACTAGCCTTGGCACTGCCGCCTGTGGTGGTTTCATTCATATTTTACATATAAATTTATGTCTGTTTCTATATTAATTAATGATTATCATCTTTATCAGTACTTAGATAATGCAATAGAATTCCTTGAATGGTATTATACTGTTGTAATCAATACTGATTGGTATTATACCGATGATGAATAATCTGTTCTATGTTGTAGATGTCAAAAAACTATAATCCAGAAAATTGGGAAGAAGAAGCTGAAGTATTACAATATTTGTTTAGTGCTATAGTTTGGCTAGAGCACTTTCATAAAAATTATCTTTGGCTTACTTTCTCTGTAATCAATATCTTAGATCATTGATCTGTTGTAATCATTATTTTATCATTAATAAAATCAAATTTTGCTCCATATTATGTCTGTAAACACAAAAGACAATAACGAAGAAGATTTAATAGAATATAATCAATATTTAGAAGACGCTGTAGAATTTTTATTTTATATAATTTGGGCCTATTCTCTACTTGGAGAAATATTTTATTTAGCTGATATATATTTCAATCAATAAACAATCACTTAAAAGATTTATTAAGTATTACTTGGGATTGTCTATATATATATATAAAAAATATGTATTCGGTGTAAAATACACCAATAAACTATTCTTATTTGAGATATATATGATATAAAATTAATTTCACAAAAACGAAAAGAAGATTTTATTTAGCCAGATTTTGAGAAAATTAAGTAATACCTTTAAGACTTAAAACATTATTTATACATATGCATAATGGTTATTCTTGTTAGTGATATCTTTCGAGATATATATATATATATATATCATAGGATTTTAGGCTACCATGGTGATTGATATAAGATTCAATAGTCAATATCGTATTTTCTAAAAATACAGTGACAAGACGAAATTTACCCCTTCAAAATTGAACTGTCTTTGTCTTATGCAAATTAAAATTATATATATACCTGTACTATATTTTCAGTGCATGTGATATGAAATTATTATGTTTGTTTTTGTGGCGATAAATATATATGATAAACTTAGAAATTATGAAATAATTACGTAAAAATATCCACTTTTATATTCTCTTGTAATATTTTAAGGTCAAAAAGGAAAAGCAAGAAAGTGAAAATACAAATTCCATTTAGTAATAGTAGATCTACCGAATAGTTTTCCTATAATCTATACTATATTAATTGTAATACAAAGGGATATTTCTACCCTCAACTCTAATATTGAGTAGGAGTAATCATATTGAATTGTAAGTTATTTAATATTCATCAATTAAAATAAATTAATAGGCAATCATCGGAATTTAATAAGAAAAAATATTCTCAAATTACTCATGATCATATATTTAAAAAAAAAAGATTTACCAAATATTGTTTTTGTAGCTAAATATGATATGATTTAATTTTTTGTTTTCTCTAATAAAATTGTTATAGTAATTTATTTTTTTAAACTCTCTTCCTTCTTTTGGCCAAAAAACGAAAAAACTCTCGTCCTTTCTTTTTTTTTTGGTGCAGAATTTAAACTCTATTCCTTCGTATTATTTAAATAAGTATTATATTTAAAACAAATAAAAACAATTATGACTAAATTTGCGGGAGAACAGACGAGTTTCTTTCCGATACTTTTATTTTTCAATTTATGCATCCCATGCACACGTTCAACTAGTTATAAATAACAGTAAAATGCTACCCCTGAAGGGCAGTCATTATTAAGGTCCAAGTAAATCAACTTCTATATTTTGTTGACTAAAGTAAACTAATGGGATAAGATTAAGATTTAAAAAAAGTAAAGATTGATAAGAAAAAATTGTTTTATTTTTTCTCATTTTTACATTCTTTGCCACAAGCAAGATGTTATAACTCGAGAGTCATTTCCTTTTATTTTTCTTTTGTTTATCTGCGAGCATTATCAAAAAAATAAATATAAGGGCAATTTTATTTTATGTGTGATAAATGGAAAATTTTATAATCACATCTACTTTTTTTTACGTAAGACTGCTCTAGTATATTATTCAATGGATATCTTTTTATATTAACTCTTATGATTATTTGAACAGTTGGATCATGAGTTAGATAGTCTCACTATTGAGGGAATCGTACAAGTTCTTGTAACAAATATTTTTGCAATTTTTCCTTTAGGTTTTTGTTTGTTATATATAGTATATATCTTTAATTTGCTGCAATAATTTGAACGAAAAATAAGTATGACTAATAAATGAAGGAAAAAAAAAACAGAAGAAAAAAACAGTAGCCTTAGACTAACTTGATAAAAGTGAAGAAATTTAAGGGAGAAAATCTAAAAGTAATTTTACCCAAAAAAAAAAAAACTCTAAAAGTAATTTTCCTCTATTTTGCCTATGCATGTGTATATTGTATCTAACTCTTTATTTTACAAGGTATATGAGAGGGTCAATCAAATTATTTCCATCAAATCAAAATTTAATTTATCCCGATATCCGTAAGAAGAATAAAATAAGAAGAATTTAATTAAAAATGATGATAATGATGTTGTAACTTTGCTGCTATAGAATTCAAAATGAGTATGGATGAGATGGGAGTAGACATGAAGAGAGAGAAAGCATGAGGATAAATCATAAATATCAAATTTGATGATGACGATGATCACGACGAGGACGAGGATGATGATGATGATGTGCCTTTGCCCTGTAGAATTCAAAATGGATATCAACAAGAGTAGACATGAAGAGAGAGAGAGTAAGAGGATAAATCATAAATGTAAAATTTAAAATCGTGTTTCTAATTGGATATTCCACAAAAATAGGATCTTTTGATGTGTTCTAAAACCTAGGAGACTTTGTAGGTGTTAAAAATTTTAGGGTTTCACAACTCTTTAGATCAATCATACATATTCTATAATATTGAAGGAAAAGGCACAATTCAATTTCTTTAAAGTTTGAAGAATTCTTTTCGTTTTCAAATTACCAAACAACCCCTATAGCTTACATACATAATAAATTATTTAGGTATATTAGTTTTCTTAATGGACTCGAAAATAATATTTCTTGATTATTGAAACGTGCCAATCTTACTACGAAAAGTTTAATGATGCCGACAAAGAAAGATGAGAATTTTATTAACTAAATATTCTTTTATCTTCTAAATATGATTTTATTATTGTCTTTATTTGATTAGATTTAGTTAGAGAAATATTTTACTTTTAAGATATCAATTCTTTTATTTTTTTAGTTTTACTAAGATTTAATTTCTTAAAATATTAAGTTTTGTGATGCTTGTAAATAAAACTTGTAATCAATTAAATACAAAGTAGCTTGATATTGAATGAAATTATTTTTATAAATTAGTGTAATGCTTTTTCTCTTCACTAATGGTTTTAGACCATCTAAATTTCATTGAATAGTGTGAGGTCGCACAAGTGGTATGAGATTACCATCCATATTTAAATTTAGCGACACGAGGCTATTAAATATATCTTTGCATGTTCATTAATTTTTTCAATAAAAAGTATATAAAAGAATATCTTTTATTTATTTTGTAATGATTAATAGCACTCTTAGCATATTTATCATTTGAATTATTTTTCTAGTTAATTTCAGCATTTTTCCCATAATTTTCATATTATAATGATTTTTTTGCTATCATTCCCCTACATTATTCTAATTCCATTAACATAAAACTATAGTTTATCATAAACAAGAGACATTACGTGCCTATAATTACAACAAGATCAAATAAAACTCAATTTGAAATACAATTGAAATATTGTATCCAATATTTCTAATCCATATATGATGTAAATTAGGAATATTCTTAATATTAAGGGTAGAAACAAATATGTAATGTCCACTAGAACTCTTAGCATCAACATATTTTTCACTTTAACGTGATACGCCTTATGGTTTTGTTCTTAGTGTCAACTACTTCTCAAGAGCTCATATATTGTATCTCGTTTCTATGTCTAAACAGGTTCATGTCTGAAAAACCTAAACCCGTGATACAACCTATCTATTAATCGTGTATGAAAATCTAAACCCGTGACCTAATATGTTTTTTGCTCAAGTTGAACTCATTTATATCAGGGCTTAAAATTCATGCTGCTATATCATATCTCGTTTATCTTATATTTAATACCGTTTAACTCAAGTAAAAAGTTATAAGTAAATTTGTAAAATATATATATAGATACAACGATAAAATAATGATAATAATATTTAAATTTTACAAAGATAAATGACATAACATCTTCATACTTAGTGAATTGTTACATCTCAAATATAAGTTTTTAGTAAAGCATAATCTTACTAGATATAGAAAATCAAAGAATCCAAGTTAACATCACTAAATTAAGTGGAACGATGGATTAAATTCATATTACTTTAATTTCTAAATTAATCACATTATTTCTTAGATTTTTGCGAGGGACAATTAAGAATTTACAAATTAGTTCGCAATTTTTTACCCTATTAAACTACGATATAGTAAGAAAAATATATAAATAAAAATATCTCATACCTATAATTGGACTTAGACATAAATGATTTACGCAATAAAATGCAAATACGGAAGAATATATAGTGTGTTTTGTGTCTCGTATCTAGGTTTGGAAGCTTGACCTGATCCTAAACACAAATTTAACCATGTTTAAACAAGTCTAACTCATCTGTGTCTCGTATTAAATTTGTCTATACACTAACCTATTTAAATTTTGTCATGTCATGTCTAAGTCTATCATGTCCAGGTTCCAAAGTACTTACCCTACCATTAAACATGCTTAAGTCATTGCACAAAAAGATGCTTGAGAATTAGAGTTCTATTACCTTATATTTAAGGATAACATAATCTCCTTTACTTATGAAACTTATATTCTTATTAGTTTCATTACATAAGTTTAGGATCATACTAATTAAGGAGAACCGTGGATGTACTCCCTAGTAGGCTCAATAGGTTCCCACATACTAAAGCACTTTGCTTTATGTGACACTTAGCTCCTCTACTTCTGGTTAGTAAATTGTTCTGATACCACTTATAATGATCAATCAGAACTTCTTACACTTGTTATGAAAGAGGGGAAAAAAAAGGATAAAATACTTTATTAATTTTTCTCAAATTACAAAGAATAACATATTTATATAGACAAACACTAACCTATATCATGTTTTCTATGACATACAATAAAAACCCAATAAATGCTTCATCCAATTCATAAAGACATTGTTTTATTATAAATTAAATTACTCATTTAAAGACGTTGTTTTGACTTTTATTAATATGATATTGAATGACTCATATTTCTTAATTAAAATTGAAGCGGAATTAAAATCAACATTATTCCCCCTTTAGTTCCGTGGTGGTGTAACTACTCCCATCATATGCTTCAGCTTCATAAAAGCATCTATTTCAATGGCTTGATGAGGATATCGGCTACTTGATCTTCAAACTTATAATATAACGATTCAATCTATCTTTTCTCAACTTGTTCCTTTAAAATGTGAAAACATGTGTCAATATGCTTACTCCTTTCATGTGTAATTAGATTCTTAGATAGGTCTATTACAGAAATATTAACAAAAATCTTTATAGGCCCTTTAATTAGAAAAGAAATCCGATTCATTAAATTGTATAGTCGAATTACTTGACAAGGGTTTGACGTTGTAGCTATGTATTCAGCTTCACAAGTTAAAAGTGCAATATCTACAAGTACTTCTGTGGTCACCTATATCTCCTCCCTAATCATTGTCTAAATAACCTATAAGACCAAAGATGCGAAATAAAAATGGCCATGATCATAGGTGTCCTCTATGTATCTCATGATCCTCTTATTGACCGGCATATGAGATTAAGGATAAAAAACTAACTCTATATGTAGCATCAAGAGTTGTGCATGTGAGGTATCTTAAACTCTTAACAATTTGCTTGAAATGAGTAGGAACAACATATGCTTCATCACCTTTTTTGGATAATTTTGTCCCAACCTCTAAAGGAATTCTCATAAGGTTACAATCATGCATGCAAAATTTCTTGAAAGTCTCCATAACATATCTATTTTGAGAAATGAAAATTTCATCTTCCCCTTAAACTACTTCCATGCCAAGAAAGTTTGACATTGGACCAGGATCAATCACTTCAAACTTACACATCATTGGACCAGGATCAATCACTTCAAACTTACACATCATGGACTTCTTAAAGTCCTCTATCATCTGGTTATTTCCAATTAAAAAAAAAGGTTATCCACATAGAGGCATAGCAATAATAAATCATTAGAATCACTAACCTTTACATACACGACATATTTAGAAAGGTACCTTTAAATCTCAACCTCATGAACGAAGGAACTAGTGCATTCGTTTCATGCTAGAGATGCTTGCCTCAATCTATACAATGCTTTCTTTAATCTACATACTTTATCTTCACTACCCTTCTTTACAAAACCTAGTACTTGTTTGACAAAGATTTTTCTTTAAGTTGATTATTAAGAAATGCTAATTTGACATCCATTTGATGGTTTTTTCATCAATTTTACACAACCAAAGCAATCATGAGTTTAGTAATTCAATTGAAGCAACTAAAGAAATACCTTTTGATAATCATAACTAAGTTGCCACTTAAAGCCTTTTACCACCAACCTTGCTTTGTGCCTCTCCACTTCATCATTTGACTTCATCTTTATCTTGAAGCCCACTGAACATTAACAACATTGTAACCTCGTAGAATGGTATTAATTTCCTATGTATCATTCTTTTTTATTGCCATTAATTCTTCATTAATAGCATTTACCCATTTGAGTTCTAGAACTACTTCCTCAAATGTCACCAGCTCACAATTTGCAAACATAGCAGAATGAACCATCTCCATCATCATTAATAGCATTGTCAGAGATTACCTCAGAATCTTGTAAGATGATATATTGTTGATGACGCCTCCTTGGTCTTTCAACTTATGGCATATGGGCTTCTTGAGCATCATCTAATGGAGCTTCTTCACTTGTAATGAGAACTTAAGAGGCTTCTTTTTCCAAAATATAGATAGGACGTATTTGAGAATTATTGTCATTATGTATATTCTATATTTGGGCTTCATTTTCAATAAAAATCACATCCCTGCTCATGATCACTTCCTTTGTTACTAATTGAAAAGTTTGTACCCATCATGATTATACCCTACAAAAATCGTCTTCTCTTCTCTATCATTAAGCTTTATTCTTGTTTATACAGGTACATGAGTATAAACGATTGAATCAAACATCTTAAGATGTTTACACACTTGGCTTGTAACTACTCGATGCTTCTATCGGGGTGATGTTCTAAAGACTCACTGTAACGCCCTAAAGTAAAAGTAGTGAATAGCAAAGCCAACAAACACTAATAGGCCCATTTTAATCAATTGGCCCAAAAGTTTTAAGCTTATATTGACAAGATGTTCATATTTATGGCTTTATAAATTAGCATCACAATTTCCCATAATTCATGTGAGATACTTAACCATAGGGTCATACAATCTTCCCCCTATCCCCTAAACATACGACATCCTTGTCTCAAGACCTTACAATTAGGCTTAGATCTTCCCTCTTTTTAAATGAACGATTTAGATTACCCACTACTTATAGGTCTAGAAGCATGTAAGGAGTTACATCCTAGCTGTTGGTCCCATATAAAATATCAAAAGGGGAGGGGAGAAGGTTGTTGTCACGCCCCGAAGCAGCAGAGTCATAACAGTCCTGTCGTACAAACCATTATAGGATAAAAGGTGACCTTATGACCATTATCTTAGACTTGAGCTATACAAGATGCACGACTAACTCGCTTTGAAATAAATAGTTCACAAATTAAATAAACTGTTTACTTAAAAAAGTAGGGAAATATATACATATACTAAGATTAAAGTATTATAAATAATGTTTATACAGTTTTATTGTCCTATACTTCTCGAGTAATACATTATTTGAAAATGGAAGATTTTAAATCAAAGCTAAGATCTTAAAGATATATATGTGCTTCAGATGTATTTCCTCACTCCCCAAGGTCCTACAGATGCTAGCTTCAAGGTAATTGTAATCCACTTTCTAGCTAACACCTACAACAAACTCTATAGAGATATGAATAACCACAACTCAGTAAGTTGGGACGGAGACTCAAAACCATACAGCAAACACAAACAGGGTTATCAACCGAATTATTAAGTGCAATGCATACTTAAGCAAATGCCATCGCACGACGTTGTCCGGCCCGTCATGAGATTAGAGAAATTGCACCCGCTTTAATCCAGGTTGAGGAGTTTTCATTAATACAACAGTTTACGACCAAACCCAAGCTTATGTAATGGAGACACCGCTCCTCCCACAACTACCTTCAAACCATTGACTTCACCCTTATCGTGACATCCTCACCTGTCATTTAGTTTGACCAATGATGAAGAAGAGATCAATTATGCTATCCAGCGTTATCCCTTTCGAATAGGTCAGTATTTAGCCAAAGAATCCTAATGTTCCCCTAATGGGTTGCTATGCATGTGCGGTTTAAAATTTTAAGTTATATATCTAATTAGATACAGTTTAAAGTGTTCAATCATTTCAACAAATCACATAAATACAAGCCATGACAGCAATTAGAATCATATCTTCAAACTCAGAAATAAGTACATACGTGCAGTTAACTATCTAACAAATACAATCATATATAATTTAAGCCTCCAAGTACTACAATTTAGTACTTCGAAATAGAGTAACGTATTAACCCCAACTTACCTGATATCCTTGGTCACTTACTTAACCAACCACAGGTCGACTCGTTTTCGTATGTCCAATAATATATAATATACATGCATTTTTAGTATTTATATCTTGATGATATGTATATGAATATATGCTCTAGGTTATGATTTAACCTAATTCTTCTCATAGACATAATAGTTATTATTAATTCATCCTAAGTTAGTTTAGGGTTCGACTTCCGAATCTGGTTCTGATTTAGGTTCTAAAGCAATTCCAAATAAAGATATTATACATAAACTTAAAAATGTGATCCAAATACAAATGTGAAATTCATCACATTAGGCTCGAGTATCTTAATTATCACTTTTAGTTCTAAATCAGTATTCTATTTTACCCAATACACTTAAATCTTCACTAATGTACCAAAATTACTCCCAATGTGAGAAAATTTTACATTTTTCATATAATTACTTAAATTTAAATCTCTTAGCAAATTATATATATATATATATATTCCTCTATTAGTATAATAGCAATTTTTATTCTAACCTTTTCCATTTATTATATTTCTGATTTTTGTATATTATGTATTATTACCTATTATATACATAATATACATATAATATTTCTATCACTCCAAATATCATTTCCCAACATCAATTAACATTTCAAAATATACAAATTCATCATAAATCAGATTTTACTCCTAAGTACATGTTATGCCCCGAAGTCGCAAAGTCGCAACAGTCCCGCCGCGTAAACTATTCTATGATAGGAACTGGCCTCACAGTGCCTACCATAGACATGACCTACACAAGGCGTCGATGACTCCTCGCTTTTAAGTAAACATTCTGATTAAAAGTTGAACTACAATTACGATAAAATATTACAAATTTCTAATAAATATGTATAATTATATGTAAGTCCACAGAACTTCCCAAGAAATTCTACATAGTCACAACTGTTCACTAATTTACATAATAACTATCAGTCTTTCATCTTTAACTACAAGGTCACTCTAGTTACACATTATTACTAAGTAACTTGATCCTCACACCGTTGGCTTTAAATGGATTAACCTCTGGGTAATTGTAAAGCAGCATAATACTTGAAGTGTTCAGAAATCAGGACCTGCAAAAGGATCTATGAGGGTATGAGCAACTACAGCTCAATAAGTTGAATTAGAGACTCATGAATGCATACAAGCACAAACAAGATTATCAAGCAATTATTTTCATGCAATGCAACAAGCAAATGTCATCGCACAACGTAATCCGATCAGTTGTGAAATCAGAGAAATTTCACCCACTCTAATCCGGGTTAAGGAGTTTCCATGTTATGCAGCAGCTCACAACCAAAACCAGGCTTATGCAATGGAGACCTCACTTCTCCCGCGACTACCTTCGAACCATTGACTTCACCCTCGCCACGACCTCCTCTTCTGTCACTTAGTTCGACTAAGGATAAAGAAGGGACCATTTTGTAATCATGCGCTATCCCTTTCCAAGGGGTCAGTATTTGGTTGGAGAATCCTATGATCCCTTAACGGGTTACAATGTATGACATTTTTGGTTATTAGAGTCGAATAAGATTAAATTTTATTTAGGGTGTTCAAATAATTTCATACCAATTCAATCAATCACAAAATCACTCACATTACAAATTCAGCACGAATTCAGATACATCAAACACATGCGTAAACTGCTTACAATCACAATCATATACATGCCTAAGTCTCTGAGTACCATAAAACTAGTATTCTATTACAATAAATAATAACCCAACTTACTTGGAATTTCTCAATCACCCGATCACTTAGTTGCAAGCTGATTCGTCTCTAGGTGTCCTATAATACAAATAGGTCTTTTTAGTACTTATATTTTAAGGATTCATATTCTAAGTTATAATTTAACTCATATCATTGAATCCTAATGTGAAATTAATCAAATTAAGCTCGAGTATTCAAATATCCTATTGGGTCTTAATTTAGTAATCTGACTATTCGGTACACGCTATTCCTAATTGGGGTATCGGATTTATCCCTGATGTGAGAAAATCTTACATTTTTATATAATTACCTAAAATTGAATCTTATTTCAGATTTAGTATTATTCTAATTTTTATTATAATATTATCTAAATAATCCTAATTTTTTAGATTTATTAATTTTCAATTCCACATATGACTAATTTCTTACAATTACTACCTAATTTCCTAAATTAACTATACTTAATGTTCCAAAGGCTAGGATTAGGTTTTCACAGTAGAGATTAACATCCCTAAACATATAATTACTATCTAAATCAATAATTTATATTTTAATCACCTAATTAACCCAAAATTACTCAATTTTTCCATCATTTTAGGGCTAAAAATTAACTTAAAAATTTTAAAAATTAATTTTAGAAAAATGGCTTCATAACACTATTCTATATCACATAAGCATTCTATAGAAAAAAATTAAGCTCTAAACTACACTCCTAAGTCTATTTATTTTTCGTTTTAATCATGCTCGGTTTTGCTCAATTTGTTAAGAATCCTATATTTTCAGATGTGATTAAACTAAATCACTCTTTTTTCCTAAATCTACATACAATAAAACCCCAGAATAACAAGTTTCATAATTTTCTGGGCAAAATAACTAATTTTACGAAATCATTCAAAATCAGGGCAATTAAGGGACTCACCGGTTCGATACTTTTTGGCTGCCCAAATCCAGTCCAAGTATGTCAGCCGGCCTAGACGGTGGGGTTGGAGTAGTGTGGTGGTGGTGGCTCGGTCCCAGGTGGTGGTGAGGTGTGGGTGTGGGTGTGGGTGTGGGTGTGGCTCACTAGCCCTATCTGCACAGTTTCCTTTTCTTTTTTTTTTCTTTTCTGGATTTTCTCTTGAATTTTTTAAGTTCCCTATTTTTCTCTGATGCTAAACTGTCTAAAGGAGTTCTCTGAAATTTTTCCCTATTTATAGACGTTTTAGGTAATTAATATGCATTAATTAGACATTACATTGCCCCATTTCCTTGATTTTTGGCTTTTGTGTTGCTTAATTTTAATTGGTTAATTTTTCTTTTTCAGATTCTGACCTGCCATGACCATATTTGCATTATTCTACACCCTTCTGATTTTTCTTAATTAATTTAATAATTTTCTTTAATTATTTCTAAGTTTTTGGCCAATTTAAGTAATTTCGCATATTTTTATCTACACGTAAATACATGTGGGGTACATGTGAATATTCCTAATTATTATTTAGGTCATTCTATGATTTTTAGTATATATATAATCTATCTCTAGTAATTTATTAGATATTAAATTACACTTTTCGCCTTTTCGATAATTAGCAATTATTATACTTAAAATTTACAAATTTTGTAGTCTCCTATTTTATTACTTATTTTCTTAAATTTAAATTTACGGGGTCATTTTTACTAATATTTCTCTCCATAATTTATAATTCGGGTTTAATCGGATCCTTTAACCGATCACCCTAAACCTTGTGCTTTAAATTCAATCCTACAGTCTCTTCACTTAACTTTAGGGTGTACATGCATAATTAGCCATTTGACTACTCTCTTTATTTCTACACCCACTAGCATAATGCCCGTATTTGTGACATGGATAACCTTTAGTATTATATTTGTTGTACCTTGCTTTACTACGCCCACGACCATAGCTTTTGTAATTTGAATTTTGTTAGCAGCTTGAGTTTGACCTTTGGTGCTTAAGGAATTTGAATACCTCTTCCTTCATGATTGTTGTACTTATTATGACCACCATGAGCTCCAATATTATAACGATGACCACAGCGTCCTCATCTACTACCATAAGAACCACCAATCCTTTGTTTTATTGTACCACCTTGCTCATCCTAGATGGAAACTTGGCTTTTAAATGCTTACATCATAAGCTTCTCAACATGCTTCTCATCCATTTGTTGTTCATATGCCTGTAGTTTGTCACATAACTCTTCAACATTCATTTTTGATGAATCATGAGCTTCTTCTGTTGCTACTACAATGTGCTTAAATCACGCTGTAAGTAATCACATAATCTTCTCTACCTTATGCTTATCTGTATACTCTTTTCCATATATTTTCGTTTAATTTGTCAAAGTAAGAACTCAACTTATGTGGTCAGCAACCATTTTGAATGACAATGACTCCATTTGTAATAATTCACATTAACGTCATGAGGTTTGGAGTCTTACTTTTTTAACCCTGTTTACTCTTTTGAACGAAGTCATTAAGGTACACCAAGCTTACTTTGCAAAAGTTGCACCATCTATCTTTTCAAACATTTCATCACTCATTCCTTGGTGGATAAAATATATGGCCTTTTTATCTTTCTTTATGCCCTTGTGATAAGCATCTTTGCACTATCATCCATATTAGGAACTCCATTCTCAATAATAGTTAGCAATTTATGATAGTCTAGAAGCACTTTTACTTGGGTGCTCCATCAATTTTAATTTTTTTCATAAAAAAAAAAAGAAAGAGATTAAGATGTTTATAGCTATGGCTTTGATGCCACTATTATGAAAGAGGTAAAAAGAAGGATATAAATCTCTCTCAATTTTCATATATTAAAAAGGACAGCACACTTATGTCGACCCATAATGACCCATATATTGCTTTTTATGTTATACAATAAAACCCAATAAAAGCTAAACTTGACTTATAAAGACTTATTTGACTATAAATTCAATAACTCATTTAAAGACACATTGTCTTGACTTATTAATACAATCAAATGACATATTTCTAAATTAAATTTTGAATTAGAATTAAAATCAACAACACTAAAGTATTATCCACTTTCGTTCTGTTCGTCCTCCGGTTTCCATCTTTAGTGTCAACTGCTTTGTAGGAGGTTATTGATCCAGTAGTGTTTCTCTTGGAGTACACTTAACCTTAATTCTGGAAAAAGCTAGACCATTATATTAAATGATGCTTCAATAATTAAAGTTCCATCACTTGTATTGGAGGGGATACCACAAAATAGATGTAAAATTAGAATAGATTATAATAGAGGCATCTAAAGTATCAAAAACCGGAGGGGGGGCTGTATACCTTTTGAAAAGCGTTAATACCATAAGAATTTTCCTCCGCTGTAATTACAAGTCAATCATTTGTATCAATGTGCAAATAAAATTACTTATTAGGCTAATTATCACCTAATTTGATCTTGTACTAATTGATAAAGGGTCAATAAATAAAGAAAACCTAATGATGAACCGCCTAAAGAAATTGTAAGTGCTATTAACACGAAAGAATCACTTATTAACTATGTATTATACTGGAGAAGAAATTTTGCGATGTCAATATACTGCAAATAATGTAAGTGTACTATTCTTGAAATTCAAGTTGTCCTTATCATTTTAATTTTAAATAAATTTCAAAGGAATGCCATTGTAATTTAACTTAAAATCAAGGGTAGATTCTTTTAAGCTTCTAGATTTTGGCTTCACCTTACCATAAGTAATGATTGTTTGGGGGTTTTGACAATAATTTAGAAATTACTTGCATATTTTCAAAAATTATAAAAAGATAAATTCAAACCTTAAGAATGAAAGAAGTTTATTCACATCTGGAAAAGCAATTGATTCAAAACAAAATAAACAGCTGTCTAAATAAAGAGGATCAAATACAGGGTCATTAACCATGCTAATTGTCATTCTTCTTCGGAGCAGAAATATCTATCTACTTTTAATGCTTTTGAATGTCTTATTGTATGCTTACTCGGGGGAATGGGATGTCATTCCCCTCCTATTCCTTATGCACCATCTAATACTTTGCTTTCTTGAATTTAAAGCCATGTATTTCAATTTCCCAAGTCATCATCGTTCCCAAAATAAGCTTCATGGCCATATGGAGCTTGACTACATGAATCCCAATTACAATTCCTTTCCCTCAAGTGTGTTCCCAAAATTCCCTCGTACAAATTAAAAAATTACACTTTCTTGCCCTCAAATAAAAGATCACACATTGTTTCGTTCATCTCTAATCCTAATTGAGAGGATGTCTTCATCTTAACCAACAGAATCTTCAAACCCCACTTTTCGTACACTATGTCGACGAAATCGGGGACAAAAAATTGTAAGCCCTCTCCATCTCTCAACCTCTTCCATCGTCTTTTTCTTTCTCCACAGAGATTAATAGATAGTTGCATTTGTTTCTCATGTTTATTCCTTTTCCTTGGTTCTCTTTTTATATAGAAAACATAATCTAAGTTTCTGTACGTGATTTGGTTAGGACTTTAAGAGTGAGGCAGTTGCAGTAGAAGGACTTCTCTCCCGGTTTCTCCTAAGTTCCTTATGTCGTGGAGATCTTGGTGTTGGGTTTCCTTGATTTGCACGGAGTATAGGGTTGGGGTTTTCAATTTGGGGGTGCCGTTAGAATGGGGTTAGGGTTTCACGTTGGGCAACGACGACGGTATCTCTACGTGTTCTTTTATTTATTTATTTTATTTCCAGTTTGTTTTTTATATTTTATATTGCTTAATTACGTAAGGGTATTTTCGGTATTTAATTCCATAGTATGTTTTACGAAATAAAAATTGTAATAATAATTTAATTATAATCAATTAAATATTATAATATTTATTCCTTACTTATTATACATCCATTCAATTTTCAAATAATTATAATTTTATTCTCTTTTCGTTTATTCAGCGTACTAAATGACGGCTAAAGTTTTGAGGGCCAGCTCAGCTCTTGTGACATTTTCAGATTCGGACATTTTCTTTCCCGGATTTTGCGTGATAGAGAAAGGTGAAGTTGCGCGCACAACTTCTTTAATAAAAGAAAAGGAGGGGGGAAAAAAAAAAAAATCCCGTGATGATGACAAGGTGACACTAAGAAAGACATGGGGCTCATTTAGATCCAAACCATGGGCCGCGGCCCGTAATTTTTCAACTGCGGCTCCTTTGGATTATGGAAACCGTGAGTGTATGGCGAGTATGGGAAGATTTACATTCCATATTAAAATTTATATGGTGTCAAATATTTGTCAAATTCAATCGTGCTTTTAGATAACATGTATCGTGTTAATATCATGTTTTATTTTCCTCATCGTTTTTGTAGCTGTATCGGACTCCTATTCACCGTATTATATTGGAAAGTACTAACTTTTCTGTATTCCACGATGATAACTTAATATACATTGAACGAAAAGTGAAGATGGGAAACTTAAAAGGATAAAAGATTTAATAATAGAAATACATTATAAAATCGATAAGTATTATGTAAGTATCAATAAAATTTTAATATGTATTATTGAAAATACTTACTTTTTTGAAAAGTACTAATTATGTTTTTCTCATGCTAAAATTTTTTTAGTACTTATATATCATAAGAAAATTATTTGTTTATTATCAAAATTAAAAAGAAAATATAAAAATACAAATTACATAAAAAAATTATCAAAATACTAAGCCTATATCATATATTAAAGATGTGATATAACAATTCATCGTATATCGTATCTACAAGATACGACACGACACAGGTATAATGTAGAAAATGCAAAAAACCAATTCACAATTCTATTATTTCTTAAATAATTGTTCATAGAAAATCAAGAAGGGACAAAAAAGAAAAAAAGAAGAAGAAGAAGCTATTTTAACCTAAAAACAATCCCTAAAATAGTATAAGATATCGCTTAAAAACAAAAAGGGCTGACAATGGGTTTTATAGGGCGTTTTTCAAGTTAAAAATGGCACCAATCAAGCTCATTCTAATTATCTTGTTGTAATATCCAAAAATTAGTCCTTGAAAACATATAACAATAAGAAATTTTTTTTTGAATCAAAGGTTACGCTTATTTAAGCCTAACTTGGAAAAACGGTCTAACTTATTATAGACTAAGACTAGTCTAATACCAATACTAAGACTAGTCTAATACCAATATGTTACATTTTATAAATGCAATATAATATTCGTATTACTTCAATTTTTTCTAGTTGAACTAAGACTATACCATATTTTTGAAATACAACATTTTTGAAATGTAATATAACTTTAGTAGTACTTTACCATTATTGTATTTTTCAAATATGAAATTCATATTATTACTAGTATCACATTTTAAAGATGTAATATATGATTGGTATTTTTTGTAATTTTTTTTAAATGTTGGTAAATATGTGTTTCATCTTATATACCACTCATTGCGGAGAGCAACATAGAAAACTTATCCTGTTCTGAAGTATTCATGTGTCGAGAATTGTACCTTCCTGTAGTTTATAAGGGATAATATTTTTATGTTCTCATATCGGATTCCCACCATATATGCTTCAATCATTCATCCTTATATACGGAAAAGAGAACAAATAAAATGAATTTCCGTCCTATCTTCTTCAATCATCAATAATATATGAAAGGAGAACAAAAAAAAAAAAAAAAAGGATATATATATCAAATATTATTCATTCCAAAACTTATACCAATTGGACCCATCGATTACTGCTTGTTCTTATCAAAACGTTAAATTATAATATATCCTACAAGTCAAAGGGGATGCATTCGGAGCCAAAGAAAAGTAGATAAGCTTTTATGAAAGACTAAGAAAGGATAACGTCGGACTTGAGCAGATTTTATGTCTTTTTTATTTCCTTTTAATTAAATTACCAATGAGCATTTTGATACTGCCAATATGTCAATATGTGCTTTATCCATATTCTTATGCTTATGTATATATTTTATAATTTTGAGTATGTTTAATCAATTAATCTACAATCACATAGTGATATATATATATGTAGTTGTGATATTTTTATATCATTTTCTTTCGCATAAGTTGTGCTCTTTTTTCTCGTACTGATATTTTTATAGATCATTAAAAAATTTAATTGTTTTTTTAATTTCTTTTGTTTGTATCAAATTTTAACGAGTACATAAATAAATGTTTATATTCATTTTAACAAATAAATTAACCGTATTTTCTTTTTCACCCTTTTAATGACATATTATACATTCACGAGTCACATTTGCCAACAAACAAATTTAGGCAGCTAGCATATCTTCTTTCCATCCATTTGTTTATATTAATTTATTTAACTCTGTTTTTTTATATTTACCCATTTACGTTGTATTTGGTAATTTTTATGTAAAGTGGAAATAAAAAGGAAAACTGTGAAAAGGAAAAAAAGAAAAAGAAAAAAGAGGAAATAGGAAATAGGATTTTTATCCTTGTTTGGACATGAAGAGTTGAAATAAAAGGAAATGGTTAGAAATATTTCTATTTCTCCTGTTCAGTTAATGAAAAGAAAAAGAAATAATATAATAACACGACCACATTATCCTTTTGTCGTATTGCAACCGACAACATAAAATTAAACAAGGAGCCTTACATGCTATTCTGCTATTCTTAGCAGCTAGCGTCAGGTTCAACTCACTAAAGTTGCAAACTCCCTTAACCTGACCAGCTCGTGTGTTTCTTGTTGAAGCTCCCATGACGGGTCTGTCACATAACTTCAAAACCTTAGAAAATTTTCACATTCCCTCTCTTTTGGGTGGTATTTTTGTAACTTTACACAACTTTCCACTCTTTTCTCTTGCTTTTTATCCAAAATTAAAGTAACCGGCTTTTGAGTAGAAATGATTCATTCCAATCCTTCCTTTTTCCACCTTTTATAAAATTAACCAAATACAAACTTTCCTTTGATTTCCATCGCATTCCTTTGAAATTCAGTAGATTCTATCCATCCAAACACAATGGCCATTTACACTCGCTTTTCTCTACCTATTTTCACTCTCTACATCAAATCAAATTTTATGAAGGTAAAAAAAAAAAAAAAAAAGGGAGAACTATTTATGTTGGTATTAGCTGTAAATTTGCATATCAAACACATGAAAAAAAAGTTGTAGTATTCATTAGGATAAAATATATCTAGATAGCAGTCATTACACCAAGTAGAATACTTTATAAAATGAGCAGAGTAGGAAAAAGTATAGCTAAACGGATTATTATTTTGGTTGTGGTGTCTAAAATGCATATAGGAACTTAATGGGGCTGACTTAGTTAAGTACTAGGCTCACTTGTTTAGGCCTATGGCTAAGGTATTCTCTTCCTGACTGACTTATTTAAGCCCTTAGCTCATGTAGTCTCCCTAACTCCATACTCAACTACATACAAAAACTCAATGAGTCAAGAATAAAGTATTGCTTTACTTTTGGTCTCGCCCTAAGTTAAGTGACAAGAAAGTATTAATGGATAAGGTTTCTTGACCCGATAAATAATAAAATCTTTAGAATTTTGGAATACAATTGTTTCATTCTTTTTACTTTCATCCTTTAAACACTTTATTAATTTAAGTATTAAAATAGATATATCGAATAATACCTCAGTATCTCCGATGGTACTCTATTTTATTGCTAAGACTCGAGATATATTCAATCTATTGATAAGAACCTATAGAAGACATAGCCAAATAGGATGTATATTCAAATGCATCTTTTATCATAGATACGGTTATTTATGTTAAAAGTAAAATAAATTTAAAAAAGGTTAAGACGCCGAAAGATATGCCTTTTGACTTTAGATATATAGATACTAAAGGCTATATATTTCACTGGGATTAAATGAGGTGAGGCGGTGCATTGCCGGGTACCATGGCTTTATTTATTCCTTTTTGTGTTCTTTTACATCTTAATGATTTTTTTTTTTTCCCGCCAGGTACACCTTAATGATTTAGAAAGCTGTATTTTGTTCATTGCCACGAAATTGAAGGAATGCTTTTCTTAATTGATGATTAATGACAAGTCATTAATTACAAAGTTTTGCATAACATCAATAGCTAATTAATCTTTCTATGTACTCGCTTTTTTTGTAAATTTATAATCAATTTTAGAAAATATTTCTTTTTTGCCTTTTGTCTCTTAACAAATGCTCAGAAAATAGAAACAATCTATTGGTCACTCATATGACATAATATTATTAATTTTCTTCTTCTTCTTCTTGTCTTTTTTTCCTTATGATGATCGTTTTGTAGATAGCCATATAAGAAAAATAATATGAAATCATCTCAAAAACTTTTCTAGGCTTAGTGTACGCGTCCAACATGTCTAAATATTAAATAAAATTACAAAAAAAAAAAAAGAGAGAGAAAGACTGAAATAAGCTAGAGTTTAATACTAACGTTCTAAACCTTTTTTTTTTCATAAATATGAACCATTAGATCTTAAAAAGTATAATCTGTCTCTTACTAAAGGAAATTGAAACGGTGAAATTTCTGACTAAAAAATTGGAAATATATGACTGTGAATTAAAGTAGGATCCATTCTTTACTTTAATTGGCAAGTGGCTTTCTTTATGGATCTAAACAAGAAACTTTCTAATAAGGGTATGATGCAACCAGAGCAAGTTTTGAATAAGTTTATTAATCTCAATATCTGTCCTATTATTTATAAGGTGTTTCAAAACCTTGTAAGATTTTGAGAGTATTATCTAAGACTCATTTGATAAACTTATTAGGAAACCTAATAAACGTTTTCATCTTTTCTTTCTTCTTTTTTTTCCTTCTCCTTGATAGTAAGTTACGTAAATTTAAGTACAAAAATTAAATAGATATGGAAGGTAAATATTATAAAAATCAAAGTACTAAAAATCTATAGATACAAGATAGTATTACAAATTAGTAATAGAATATTGAATTAGAAATTATACAAATCAAATTTTTTTTTTTCAAACCGATAATTTCTATTTCCTATAATATATATTATTTGAGTTATTTCTTACTAGAAAGTAGATTTTCCAATGGATTTTCTAGAAAACCTATAACTTATCCCAAAATTCTATAAGGTTTTTAAATATTTCTCAAAACCCATCACAAATCCCTATAGAAAAATATCCTGTAGGGTTTTTATCAAGTTAATTAGTTCTATTACAATTCTTCAAGTTGAATCCCTAAATAAGAAGAATCCAGAAGAGAAGAAAAAAAAGAGATGACAGTGAAAATTTTCTATAAAGAAGTCACTAAAAAGATAAATGTTGAAAGAGAAAGAATGTGACCTAAAAAAAAACAGAACTATACTAAATATACAACCTCACATTCTTACACTTAACTGTGACAATTTTAATTAATCTAAAATAAAAATTCTATTGACAAAATTTTAAAAAATGTTGATATAAATGCTATATTAAAAAAATATTTTTGTAGACGACATAATTTAAATTATTAATGACGGGGACCATATGGATTCTTTTTACTAGTAAGATGTAAATGGAGCTTTAAGCAACAAGCTTTCGGTTAATTTGAGTGATTGATGGTATATATATGATGATAGTCATGCAACGTTATTTTTGTCCGACTTAAACTAAAGAAAATGACAAAAATAAAAAGGGTTTGGATAATTTTACCCAATGGAAAAGTAGAGGAGGCAGGGTATAAGTAGAGATACAACCAGAATGGATTTATAACGAATCTTATGAAATGAACTAAATTCATCCCTATAGGGTCTAACATATTCAAAAACCCTATAAAAAATTCTAGAGGGTTATACCTTGTATTCCTAAAACACACCTTAAATTCTATAAAGATAGGTTTTTATAAAATAAGTTTTCAATTGATTTAAAAGAGATAAAAGAGAAAGTAAAATGGAAAGTAGCTAAATAGGATTAGGGTTACACCTATTGAATTATATATAAATGAAATTTGAAAATTGAAAGTGTTGTATAGTATAAAACTAATGTAGAACTTAGATGGTGCGTATGTTATGAGAAAATATTTTTATTAAGGAAAAAGTATAAAAAAGTCTCTAATATTTACTTATATATACGAATCAACTCTTAACATTTTATTAGTTCTAAACGTTTTAGTAAATTTACAAAGAAGTCTATCTATTTGTTTTTTCGTTATGTGTATATTGAGGTTGAGTTTTCAGTTTTCTATTATTTCATTTTATTTCCTATTTTTCGATTAATATTAAGCCATAACCCATTCGGTATTAATCATCGATTAGAGAAATTAGGAAATTTCAGTTCTTTTTCAATTAAAAAGAAATTTTTGGAGTTACTACTCGAACAGAGTCAGGAAAAAAAAAATCAATTGGAACGATTTACTATAATTTATCTACTGATTTTTTATTTCAATTTGATAAAAGCTATAGGGTTTTGAATTTGGGAGCTAACCTATTAAATCTTAAAGGGCTATCATAATTCGATTTTCTAAAATTAGGTTTATTTTTCACAATTATCCTTTTTCATATATTTTTAAGATAATAAAAATAAAATAAAATGAAAAAAAACCATAAATTTTTATAGATTTTAATATCAACTTAAAGGTGTCTACATATCTACTAATCAAAATCAGATAATTATAGTTTTTTTTCCTAAAAATTTTAGTGTGTTGGCTTATTTTAATTTTTAAAAATTGATCGAGTTTACGTTATTTATCAATTTAGTTTATTTTAAAAAATCTAAAGGGTCCTAAGCCTTGAGTATTTTTATCTTTATAAAAACTCTCTAAAAGGCCTATTTTTTCAAAAGGGTCTTTTATTAATTTTTACTTTTAAAAAAATAATTTTGTAAGTGAGGAATTCTAAAAAAAAAAAACACTAACACTAAAAAATTCTCTAAGCTAAATATATATATGTATATATATCTATATTATTAATGTTAAACAACTACCGATATAATATACTTAATATATAAAAAACTAATACAAAAAAAATCTCCTAAACTAATACATAACTACTTATATATTATGCTACCAACATAAAGGATCTAATAAATAAATAAACTTAGAAGAATCCAACCTCGACTTAGCTATACGGTGAAGTGCCAATTGTGTCGTGGACGTCCATTAACGCGAGAGAGGGTGCAACAACGGATGTGTTGGAGCTCGTATGTTCAATGTGAATCGTATGACAACGAAGCACAGTGGCCAGAGATCAGGACGTGTGGGTTAGTGTACGAATGTGTTCTGGCGTGTGATGGACTGAGTCGTAAAGTTAAGCGCTTGAGATTGTGTATGCAGCGACAATCGTGATTAATGCAGCAAGGGATCAACGTACATAGGCAGTAGACTAAAGACAGTGCAATAGAGTGTGGCAATGGTCTGTATGTGATCATGAGTGGATATGTGAGTGCGTATGGTGTTGTATTTACCATGTGATTGGAGTGTTTCAGTGTGTTATGATAGTGGCTAATGTGTGAGGTTTACTGGGTTCGTCGTTGCAGTTGCGTTGTGGAGCTATGGTGTATGTGAATCGATTGGCGTACTGTGTTTGTGCTGTAGAAGTGTACGAAGGAAGAAGAGGACTCCTACAGTTCGAGGTTGTGTGTAGTAGGGGTTGTTATGGGTCCTTAGATTGCTGTTTGTTTGTGAGAGAAAGTGGACTGCAGTCAGCATTAATTTACGCCATTGGCATGCTACAGCGTGGGGTTGTTGAACAAGCAGTGTGCGAGGGTGGAGACGTCATGATTGTGTAGATGTGAAGCCGCTGTTACTTTGTTCTTTGGATGGTGGACGGGATCACTAGTTGTGTTTACGTGCATCGATGAAGAGGAAAGGATACTGCAGCTGTTGTGTAGAGTTGGAGTTGCAGCTGTGTTGATCACTACTGTGTGCAGTCAAGTTGATGATATACAAACGGAGTGTAGTCAGGGGTTGATTGTAGCTGTTTGGGAGTGATTTTGCTATATGTATTTAGTTACAGTAAGCTATGTGAAGAGGATGGTGTGTACGGATTGGTGAAGGAGAGGGGATGGATGAAGGGGCTGTGTAGCAGTGTTTGGGTGAAGCTACTGTAGGACGTTGCAACTAAGTGAAGTGCGTGTAATTCTTTTCTATTTTATACCATGCAATTTATATTATATTTATAAAAGACAAAATAAATCTTTTTAAATCATATAAAATCAAATCTTTTGCATCAATCTCGATTTGATTTGATAAAAATTAAATTAGATTTAAATTTTTTATATTGATTCATATCCGATTCGATAAAAATTAAACTAGATTTAAATATTTTAAATCAATTTAAATTCAATTTGATAAAAATGAATTTAGATTTGAATATCACAAATCTTTATCACATTAGATTTTAATGTAATAAATCTTTATCGTATTTTATTCAAAAGATTTGATTAGATTTGATTTGAATCTCTCATGATCTCAAGCTAATCCAATGTCGGTGCTCAAATATTTATCCATTTGGTCGTTGATCTGTGCCTCAATATTTAGTACAATTTGATAAAAATGAATTTAGATTTGAATATTACAAATCTTTATCACATTAGATTTTAATGTAATAAATCTTTATCGTATTTTATTCAAAAGATTTGATTAGATTTGATTTGAATCTCTCATGATCTCAAGCTAATCCAATATCGGTGCTCAAATATTTATCCATTAGGTTGTTGATCTGTGCCTCAATATTTAGTACAATTAAGTTATATTTAAACTACGTAACTTTTCAAAACTATTTAAATTGAGTTAAAACCAAATCGATTAATCCTAAAACGCTTTACTTTTTAAAAATCTATTTTTCCAAAAAAAAAACTTTATAATTTTTCTTTTTTTCCATTTTTTGTATTTTTATTATTTTTTTCAAATTATTTATTTTTCTTATTTTTATATTTTATATTTTGAACTAGGACCATATTAAAAAAAATTAGAATCATAAGGAGGGTTAAAAATTAGGTGTCTACAGTATGAACACGTCAAGAATTAAAATAAACTGAATAAAAGGTTAAGGATTAATTTGTATATATAGGTAAACGACTATAATGAACTAAATGGAAAATTAAACACTTATTCGTAAAAATATAAAACGTTAAAAACTTTTTTATATTATTTTTTTATTAATATATTATTCTTTTATCCTATTTTTTTTTATTAAGATTTTTATAATCCAAAATTTGCACTAAATACTTTAAAATTTTAAATCATGTCCAAGATATCTCCCATTGAACGAGACGGATCGAATACCCCATGTCAATCCGAGTTGGATTACATCCCTAGGTATAAGGATATTAGGCGTTGAGGTTAATTTTGCAGGACATGGGAAACGGTCTGGCGGATGACATGGAGGGTCAGGGACAATTATCCAGTGGGGTCAAGTCCTAGTAGAGCTTGTGGCGAGCAGCAACCCAGAATCAAATGTGTGTTACCCATTGCCCCACTATCAGCCCACCGTATTAGGGCTCTTGAGTTGGCAAATCTAATAAAACCATGCTTTATTTATCCAAAAATGGCTCATTTCTTTCTCATATATATATATATATATATTTCTAATTCAAACTGTTTTCCTTTTGAGCTTCAATTAACTTTGCAGTGAAATAGCTGTCGGGTCTAATCGTAATATTCACATTGAAAGCGGTAACATATATATATATATATGTATGTATGTAAAAACGACAATCATAAATTATTCTCTCAATCCCTTCATTTGATTTTTATTTTAAAAGATTTTAACAAGTTCTATTGTTCAAATAACATTCAATGGAAAAAAAAAAATTAAGTTAAAAAACATGATTCTACATTTAAAATGTTAAGGATTTTGTTTAACACTTTAGCAGAAAAATCGATTGTTAAATTGATCCTAAAGATGTGATTAAGAAATAATTATTATTCTCCTAATGCTTTCAAAATCAAAACAATTTTTTTAAAACTTGCTTTTAGGATTTTATATAATCGAAATTTTAATTGATTTTTATGAGTTCATTAAGAATATGGATTATAATATAAAAAATTAGCTCTAAATTCATAGTTGTTTAGACTCTTAAGAAAGAATTTTTTTCCTAATTTTAAAGGAGGGGGAATTCTGGGCTTAATTTATTTTGATGAAAAATCAGTGGTAATATTATTAGACTATTATTATCTTGATAAACTCCAAGAAATATTTATTAATATTAATATATTTTGTATTTAGATCAGTAGTGAATAAATATTAATAATGTTTAAATATAAACTAATAATTATAGAAAATTCTAAAAAAATTATCATTCATATCTCCCACTTTTGCCAAAGAAATAATACACAAAGAGAGGGAGGTGGAATTCGAACTTGATTCATCATTAAGCGAAAGCATACCAATTAGGTTGTAAAGTTTTAAATACCATGTATTAAAATTTTATTTATGCTTATTTATTGTTAACATATTTTTGTAGCATGTTAATTTTACTAAAACTAGAAGAGGGGAATTAAATCTCATTGGTTATCTACTTTTACTTAGATACATTTTAAAATGATATATTTTTTTTTCTTCTCATTAACGTAATTATATACAATAATTAAAGAGGGTAGGATTTAAATCTAATTTATCCTATTAAAAATTAGTATTTATCCCGTTACTTTGACTAAAATAATAAAAATTAAGGTTATCAAATCTAAACTGAGTGATTGGCCTAAACATTTGAGAGATTTAGACATTAAGGGAAAAATTGAATTTGATGGGAGAGTCATTCGCAGTTAAATCGAGATTGAATGTCGGGGATCAACAATACTAATAAGAAATGTTAAGATAGGAAGTGGAATGGTATTGGTTCTTGAATGAGGGCGAGGACCAGTCCGGCTTGGTGACCCCCGAAACCATCCTAAATCGGTAGAAACTGGAATAGTGGATCCTTAAAATCCGGTCCAGTCCGGTCTTGGCATGTGATGGAGAACATAAAGCAGACGGAAGTTCGGTTCTTATAAGATAACGGGATTTTCGAGTTTGGACAATTATCCGATTCAATCCAACGGTCCATAAACTGCAAAAATCAATGTCCCCTCCATTTCCATTTCCTTTCCTTTGTCTGCTTCTTTCTCTCTCTCTCTCTCTCTCTCTCTCTCACACACACACACACACCATTTTCACATACACTGAACCACAGATATTATACACCCGCCAACCCAAGTTCAATCACATATTTATGTCTAATTCATTCATATGTTTATGTCCCCAATAGATATTTAAAACTCGAAACTTATTCCCTTTGTTTTTTTCTTAGGGTTTTCTTCAACATGGCTTCAATTGACACCATAAACCCAATAATCCACCGTAAATTATACCCAAATCCCTACTCCGATCTTCAATTCACATACGGGATGTCCATGCTCTGGTCTCAATCGCGGTTTTTCCGTCACAATTTGTGCCAATTTAGTTCAAAGTCAGTTTGCTGTATTACGTCTGTCACTTGCTCTAAGCAAGTTTTCGCATTGACTTGTTCAAAAAGGTTTAATCTTTGGGGTCGTTTTTTGAAGAATTATGGATTGAGAGACGTTAAAGTACTGGCTAGTACTCAAGATAGTGATTCAAAAGCGAGTACGAGCACGAGCGAGAAAAGTGAGGCTACAGGGGGTGAGAGTTCTGGAGTTAGTGTGAATTCGAATTCTGCGGCAAGCTCGGGTTCCAATAGGAGAAGTGAGAAACAAAGGAAAGGGAATTGGTGGTGGTCAAAGGGTAGTAATAATAATAAGTTTCGGTGGCAGCCAATAATTCAAGCTCAAGAGATTGGTGTTCTGTTATTACAGTTAGGTATAGTTATGTTTGTAATGCGGTTGCTCCGTCCAGGAATTCCGTTACCTGGTTCAGACCCGAAAACACCAGTTACTTACATTAGTGTGCCGTATAGTGAGTTTTTGAGTAAGATAAATAGTAATCAGGTGAAGAAAGTCGAGGTAGATGGAGTTCATATTATGTTTAAGTTAAAGTCTGAGGGTGGTAGTAGTATGGAGAGTGAGTCAGGCAGTGTTAGTAAATTGCAGGAATCGGAATCTGTGATGAGGAGTGTAGCTCCAACAAAAAGGATTGTTTATACCACGACGAGGCCAACTGATATTAAAACACCTTATGAGAAAATGGTTGAGAATCAGGTGGAGTTTGGGTCACCAGATAAGAGGTCTGGGGGGTTTTTAAATTCAGCATTGGTAAGTTGAGGGTAATAGTTTTATTTATAGAGTTTATTTTGTATGGGAGCTTAATTATCTTTGCATATGTTGGAAGAAATTACTCGGGACACTATGAATTTCTTGTGGATAACTTTCACAATTTCAAAGATTAGTTTAGGTGTTAGAAATCCACTTTTGCATTTCCACATTTTGGTAAAGTCAGAGGTGTGGTAAGCAATTAAATCGAGTAATTCACTGGTTCTCATCTGGAAATAATCTGATGGCAAGGATGTCTTGTCATGAAAAATAATTTCATCTCATTTGTTTCATTATTGATATGATTTATGTTGTGATCAATATCAATTCACTGGTCTCATGATTATCGATTGCTTATTCAGTTGACCACATGTAAATTTTGCGACTTTGGTGGTACAAGGAATAATCAGTGGGGAATGGCTTGCTAGAGGGAAAATTTTATGAGGAATATCTTTTCAATTTGAAAGACATCAGTAATATAACTTGTGATGGAATTATTTCTTTTGCATTTAAAGAGACAAGAAGTTTTATGTTCTACCTTGCCTTGCTTTTGCAGATAACTTTGTTTTATGCTGCTGTGCTTGCAGGGCTTCTCCACCGATTCCCTGTTAGCTTCTCCCAGGTATAAACCACAACCTTAATACTTTTACCAAAGTAAGACTTAATGTGCTGTACATAAATCACATTTTCATGTGCAGCATACTGCTGGTCAGCTTAGAAGCAGAAAATCTGGGGGTTTGGGTGCTTCTAAAGCGTCAGAGCAGGGTGAATCGGTTACCTTTGCTGATGTTGCAGGGGTTGATGAAGCTAAGGAGGAGCTTGAAGAGATTGTGGTATGCTATCTGTTCTTTTGGTAGTTGAAACATTTTGGTATTAGAGTTTGTCCTTGCTTGTTGAATGGTCTAATACTGTCGTTTACTGTAGTTGTGATGTAGGAACTTATTCTCTGATTTTTTTCTTCACTCTTCAGGAATTCCTGAGAAACCCAGATAGATATATAAGAGTTGGTGCGCGTCCCCCTAGAGGTGTCTTGCTGGTGAGTTCTCATCCTAAAGCTGTTGGTGCTTAAAAATTCTCAAAGGATTCAAAGTGAAATTTGCAGCACCCATCTCTGAACTTTAACTATGGAATGTTCTTATAATTTAATGGAAGTCCTGTCAACTATTTTTATGTATCTAGGTTGAGACTAGAATTTGAACCCTAGAACCATGGCTAAGACTGCAAGCCTTGTCATCAGTTCTGTTAGCTATTCATGTGATACTCTAAAGAGTCAGAATATTCACATCTCTTAGCATGAAAGAGGTGTTACTAAATGTCGGTATCACTGGTGTTTATCAATGGTCAATTTTTTGATCAGTTGTAAGTGGTTGGATTGTTCAAGTATGAATGTTTCTTTCTGTGTTTATTGGCATATGGAGTGCTTCATTACTATCATCTAGTACATGAAGGTGGTGTTTTTGGCTGTTTCACTAGAAAATTTGATGAGAGACTCCTCTTTCTTTTTTCCTTCTATGTGACAGGTGGGGCTTCCTGGAACAGGCAAGACACTTCTTGCAAAGGCTGTCGCAGGAGAAGCTGATGTGCCTTTCATAAGCTGTTCTGCCAGTGAATTTGTGGAGTTGTATGTTGGCATGGGTGCCTCTCGTGTAAGAGATCTTTTTGCTAGGGCAAAGAAGGAGGCTCCTTCCATCATTTTTATTGATGAGGTTAGCTTGTGCCCAATGAAAATGGGATCATATTCAATCTCTTATCCTTGCTGGATTATACTAAAGCTATGCTTGTATGCAGATAGATGCAGTGGCCAAAAGTCGTGATGGTAAATTTCGCATTGTCAGCAATGATGAACGAGAACAGACCCTGAACCAACTGTTAACTGTAAGCTTTTGGGCATAGCAAATATGAACTCTCGTTCAATTCTTAAGTATCAGATAAGATTGTGCAGATGATAACATATTTTTGGCACTGCAGGAGATGGATGGATTTGACAGCAATGCTGCTGTTATTGTTCTTGGAGCTACTAATCGCTCAGATGTACTGGATCCTGCTCTTAGACGACCAGGAAGATTTGATCGTGTTGTTATGGTTTGTACTTGGTTTAACCTTTTCTGAAGATGAATGTTGGATTTGATATAATTTTGTAGTTGAAAAATTTTCTCCCGTTAAAGTTTTGCATGATTACCTAGGTGGAAGCACCAGATAGGACTGGAAGAGAAGCTATTTTGAAAGTTCATGTTTCTAAGAAGGAACTTCCTCTTGGAGATGATGTTGATCTTTCTGACATTGCTGCAATGACAACTGGTTTTACGGGGTATATCCTATGATACAGTCATCATCTTCGTTATTGGATGCAATTTTATAAATCGTGGCCGACTCATTTTCAGTGTTTGTTGAACATTTTACAGGGCGGACCTTGCAAATCTAGTCAATGAAGCTGCTTTATTGGCTGGACGGCAGAGCAAAATTGTTGTTGAGAAGATTGACTTCATTCATGCTGTAGAGAGATCAATAGCTGTAAAGCTCTCTCTCTCTCTCTCTCTCTCTAAACTTGTACTTCTTGCCCTTGCTCTATCTTGAAGATCCTGCATTTGACATTCTATGGCCACACCCCTCTCCTTTAGTTATATCTCATTACATTAGTTTGTGCTCTGTTAGCACTAGTGTGACACTTCTTTCTAACATTAGAAGCTAATATTATTTTGGAGCCCTCTGATTTCATTTTTCTTTCTCTTATAACGTGTACGTTGATGGTTAGTCTTAAGGCACCAGTTGGTTTAGCGAGAGCTTGCTTGTTTGTAAAGATGATGATCAAATTATCTGAGTTCATAACCTTCAATTCCTTGGAATCCTAATAACTAGTGGGGGAGAGGAATCAAATTTCTACTAGAATCATGTTGTAGTTTTTTATGATTGTACCTATGATAAAATGCTTTCACTAAAAACATTATTCATTTTGATTCCATGGATAAAAAATGGATGAGGCCTAATATGATTTTGAATAGTTTTGGTGTTTATCGATCCTTTTCATTTATTCTATCATGATACATGAGGTCTCACTAGTGGTTTCATTTCAAATGTGTACTTGAGGTGCTTTGTTCTCTATATTATCTTCTTGAAAGGAAGTAGAAGAAATATAAGAAGAAAAGAACAAAACTATCTACTTAGTTGTTGTGCAGAGCATTTGGATAATTAACACGACATATCATTTCCATGATAGGGCATCGAGAAGAAAACGGTGAAGTTGCAGGGAAGTGAGAAGGCTGTAGTTGCACGCCATGAAGCTGGTCATGCAGTTGTGGGCACTGCTGTTGCTAATTTGCTTCCTGGACAGCCACGTGTTGAGGTAATACATGTGCCTTTCTTTTTTGCCACCAGTCTCTTTATTCTTTCTTAAGTTGAAGGCCTAAAGTAGAAATCCAGACCCTTGAAGGAATTAGTATTTTGTGCAATCCATGATCAGTTGTTGCTAGTTTTTGGGCCATTGCATACACCAGTGTTGATATTTTTTAGTGCTGTGATCATAATGTCATGTTTTTCCTATCAAAGCAAATAATCTACATGTTGCATCATTCACCTTAAATAAGACCATTCAGGTAGATAATCTATCATTTATTGAGTTATGGAGTATTATTTGGACATGCTAGGGAACATTACTCTTTTGCATTTATATTAATGTCCACGCACTTAATTGATGAAATTCTTTCAGAAATTGAGCATATTGCCAAGATCAGGGGGTGCACTGGGATTTACATATACTCCTCCAACAAATGAAGATAGATATCTACTCTTCATTGATGAGCTGCGAGGCCGCTTGGTCACCTTACTTGGAGGAAGGGCTGCAGAAGAAGTCGTCTATTCTGGTCGTGTATCCACAGGTGCACTTGATGACATTCGACGGGCAACGGACATGGCATATAAGGCAATAGCTGAGTATGGTCTTAATCAGACAATAGGACCAGTTTCTCTAGCAACACTTTCTGGTGGTGGCATTGATGAATCTGGGGGAGGTGCACTCTGGGGACGGGATCAGGTCATCGCATTTATCATTTCCTGTTGTTATATTATCCAGTTTGTATGTAGAAAATATTTATCTCTAATTTATTAACAGGGCCACCTTGTTGACCTTGTCCAAAGAGAGGTCAAGGCGCTGCTCCAGTCTGCACTGGAGATAGCACTTTGTGTTGTACGTGCTAATCCTGCTGTTCTAGAAGGTCTTGGGGCACATTTGGAAGGTAATGTCCTACATCAAGTGATGTTCTCATATGTCGCATCTGCATGGCCTGTCTATCCACATGCCTTATGCTATATGCTGGCAACACACAATTAGATTTGGGAATGGGTGTGAATCAGTCAATTTCTCATCAATCGGATAATATCATGTTCCTCTATTTCTTCAAATTAGTTTGCATTTGCACCACGACAGTTAGCCTTATCAATTATTGAGATTTCATTGATAAATAATCTTTGTTTTTCAAATTTCCAAATCGGTGTCCTTACCCAAAAAAATTCTGAAACAGTGTCATTTTCCTGTTGACTGAGAGTTTGGTTTACCTTTTATTTATTTATTTGGAATAGTTATAAAAAAAAATGGCCACAAGCCATGACTACATTCATCCCTACGCATGATTGTATGGTCATATTATGAGGAAATGGTACTTTCTTTGGGTAATTATGAGAACATGGTAGTGCTGTCTAGTTTAAAGAGACACACTGTGTTTCTGACATAAAACAATGGACACTGTATTACCTGGCCATCCCTATAATATAATGTCCCATAGGTTAAATGTATGAATAGGAATTTTATGCTAACAAAAGCAACCAGAGGTGGGCATTGTGTGCTATTAATCATAGACAGCATGCCTCTGTGAGCCATAAAATTAAACACATGATTCCTTTTAAGTATGTTTTCTGGACTTCTACACACATATTCTCTTCATTTCCCGATCTCATCCATAAAAATAAATAAATAAATTCTTTATGGTATTTAGGAACTTTTTTGCACGCTCTTTAAAGAAATGGTGTCCCTTGATTTGGTTTTCTTTTCTCAGGTGTCCTTTTTTTATGCTATCATTAGTGCTTGTTCATTGACTATCTGCTATTTTGCTTTTTACTCAATCATCAGAGAAAGAGAAGGTTGAAGGTGAAGAATTAAAGAAGTGGTTGAGCTCTGTGGTCGTGCCTGCTGAATTGGCTTATTTTGTTGGAGGCAAACAAGAATCTTTTCTTCCTTTGCAAACTACTTCATGGTGACTGTTTGCATCACAATCTTCAATTTTGGGTAAAATATGAAGGTGTGAAGCTGGTCACGAAGATAGCCCATCTTGGTTGGTTTTCAATGTATTGGTACCTATTAAATGATTTTGGCTCCATTACGCATCACCGGCCTCCATTTTGTGCCCTTGCTACTTGCCAGATGGTTATGGGTTTGCAGAAGCAGAAAGTGTGCTGCAGCAGAAGCTTTGTTTCACACCTCATCCTGATGACTATAGAGAAATGACAGGTATTAATTGAATGCTGGTTAGTATTTGAAATCTATGTACATCTACTTGTTATTTCACTGTGATGTAATTGCCTCTGTCAATATAAATGTAGTCTTTCTCAGATGTATACATGATAATTCTGTGAATATATTTTGGTTTTTCTGTTAATGAAAGCATTCAATGAAGCAGAAAATTCTGTATATTGATACAATTTAGAGTTATTGGATAGAGGAGCAATTTACAGTGAGGAAACTTCCTTAGTGTCCTTTCTTCCAATGCCATCCTCAGAGAGATTCATAAATTTCAGGTAGTTTCTATGATCTCTGCTATATTTAACTAACTTGCCGACTTCCTTGCACACCTGCCTCTTTCCCAGCAATCTCCACTCCCCAAAGCCCCAACACACACCCACACACAAAATAAAATAAAATAATTTAAGAAAAAAATGAAAAATAAAAACCTTTAGAGTGAATTTGGAATTTTGTTTTAACTTGGTTGAATTTGGGTAACATCCATTGTCACTGCGGCATGATTACTGTAATAAGGTGCTTGTAGCAAATTTTCACATTTTATGATTTCATGCCGTTATGCTGTGTATGGAAATATTGTCAGTTTTTCTGGTTTGAAGTCTGCTCTGAGCTGGAGAGGCTTCCATCTGCACTCCATGAATGTTCTATTGGCTCAACTGGTTTTTAGCTTGATATTCATGTGCTTTAATCTTGAGTTCTGTGTTCGCTTTGCAATTATTACAGAGATACATAATATTATATATTCCCGTAGTGGTTGAGGTTGCAGCAAGTATTTGTAACTCGTAATTTTTTTCCCCTCTTCAGAAGGTACCAACCTACATTGGAACTCCAATTTTGAGACAATTTGCCTGATTCCTCTTCTTAGAAATCATAACCTGCTGTAGCGTTGTTTCTAGTCATATATATCTCGTAAGATAGTCCAAAATGACCCTCTTTATATTGTTTGTACTGTGGCAAGAGTGTAGAAGCACCAGCAACGATGGGTTTACTAGGTAATATGTTCTCTTTGTATAGATATGATTGGTTGATATTTAGAATCTGCACTTAAAAAATATCTACATTGTGCTCTCAGAAAGTGAGAGTATTTGCTGTCTTTGTTCATAGTAGAGGCAAAAACCAAATGACATCGTGGGACCACAGCCTCAGATGAGGACTACCTGATTCTGAGACACTCTTGTCTCGGTGTGATTTTGGTTTCTGTGGGAATTTATCAAATCTTGAAGAGATCCATTTGAGGTAGGAGAAATTGATGTGTATTGTTGAAATGTTAATCATGCACACAACTGTCATGTATGGTCCCTGTAAGATGATGAAATGCCCATAAAAAGGGTGGAAAGGGATGTTATAAACGAATTAGTCAATGTTATTTGGTTACAATTTACTAGTCATAGAACTGGCTGTTTTGGGACAGGCATGAAGTTTACATTTTCCAATGCATTATCTCTTTCCAATCAATCGAAATCAAAGTTTAGTTGCACTGTCTTTACACTTAATAGAAACTTAGGAGTATGGGAGTTCCTTTCAACTCCACTCATTCTTACACGATTTTCCAATCTTTCTGCATTCCTTGTGGTCAGCCTAGTAATGCACTCCAGCTCGAACCATTCGAAAGACATTAACTCAACATATATTGTAGATTGGTGGTGATTTGGAATATGTGTGCTGAGGACTTACCACCGGCCTGTACCCAGGCAGAGGCCAAGGTTGGGATGTGATTGATCACATTGCTAATCTAACCATCCTAGGATTCAAATGGATTTATAAGTCTTCAGGTCTTACAAGTGGTGCTTGACCTGGGAACTATATGTGTTGTTTGATATATTACTTTGATTATAAGAGAAAACCAGGTGGACTTCAAGATTAATAGTGCATCACATGGACTGGCATCGGAGGGTGGATATGATCATGCAACTTATGTTTGTTAGTTTATGGAAATAAATGGAATCCGATTTGCTTTGCTTGATAAGGGTGTGAATGATGGGGTGAAGAATTTAACTTTCATGAATCAGAATTCCTTAATGATATCTGATTGAAGAATTCAAAATTTCAAAATTGGGTTTTGTGGAACTACACTTTTTTTGTCCTGTCATTTTCTTTTTCACTGATCTGTTGTCAAAAAGAGGGAAAATGTGCTTTGGCGTTTTCGCAATCGATTGATGTATGGTTTTTCTTTAAACAATCTTATGGCATGTGTTCTTTTTCGTTATGCCATTGACTTGAGTAAAATTTTACATGTTACGCTTGTGGTCCAAGAAAACCTCAAATCATGTATAGTCTTATGCAAAACCCTCGATCATGCATTCCAAATCCATCTCTCCATTTTCAAATTCTAGATGGAGATGCCCAAAGATTAGATAAAAGAGAGGTTTGAGATATGGTGTTTATTCTTTGTCACGTTTACCTCATATGGGACTTTAGTAGATCCATGAGGAGTGCACATTTCGTAAATTTTCTCTCTTAACCCAATTGAATCGGTTTTTCGGATTCTGGCATGCTACTGTTATAAATGGATTTGTGTAAGCACAATTTGACATGATTAATGGACGGATTAGACCTGTTTGAACATATTCATAAACGTATCCATTTGTGTTCAACATTTAAGCTAATTAAAGAAGCGATTTAATGATCAAGACCTTTGTAACAAAATCACATGAGCACTAGTTGCCTAATGAGATGAACTAAGTTTGATTCTTAATAGTAAATACATATAGTTTTGATTGGTGAACTTGTTTATGATTAAGATTTCTAATATTTATATTTTTCTTTCTCTTCACTCAAGTCCCTTCTCTAATCTCTACATGTGCACCTCTCTCTCTCTCTCTCTCTCACACACACACACATTTTTGCGCGCACGCACATACACATCATCTATTGCTATCTCGGTCTTATTAGTTTGTCATCGTTATCTATCTGGTTATCATCTTCATTCACTTTGAATTTTTTGAATTTTGTATTATAGAAGGGATATTTTTAACTTTTTATTTCATTTAATATTTTAATTTCCATCATTTTCTTTTCAAAAAAAGTATAGTATAATATATTTAAAGCTTCGCTACATATGTATATTCGTTTAAGCATACCTTATTAGGTTTTAACCTCATGAGTAAAATCACTTAGTATTAGTAGTGAAATTCAAATCGAATATATATTGATAAATTTTTGTTTATGTAAGTTATGTAATGTTGTGAATTAACGTTATAAATGGGCTCTTCTGCCTTAACTCTAGATGCCTTAGCCTAAGCGATCAAGCATCTCTTGAGCACCTTACGGGTCGAAGCCTCATTTCTCCTTTAGGTGCGCCAATCTTCTCAAGCCCAAAAATTGTAGGTTGGCTAGATGTTCACTCTAAGCACTCCTTCGGCCTTAATCAATATAAGGAACTGGAAGCCTTCAGTGAAGTTCTTGGGGAACCTGACTCCTTGGAGCACGAGCTTTAAGCTGCTAAGTCTCAATATCCTCCAGATAGCAAAAACCCATGGCCTAATAAATCTACTCTTACCTTGGGATATCGACTATGCGTTAGGTGCTTGGTGCTTGGGTTAAAGAGCACCATGTCAAAGAATGAGCTGCTCATCGTTTTTTTCTCTCTTTATTAAATATCATGTAACACCCTATTATATGGCCTAAGAGCCAGGCTATGCTAACTACTCATATGGATGTGATACACTCCTTTCTTAAGATTCACTAATCAATAGGAAGGAGCTTTCCCTTTTGGTACTGAGCACGACTCTACACCCATACATGTACAAGCTAATCCTCACTTGACATATAGCTTTAGCAGGTAAGTTTTATACTATATAAATAGGGCATGAAGCTACAATTACGAAGATCTCTTCCAAGTATTCCTTATACACTTTAAACACCAAAACATTTCCTTTTTATTCTAAATACTCTCCTTATTAACCTTGGCATGGAAAGCCCTCACTAGCAATACCATAAAAGGCTTTCTTGCAAGTCCATCATTGCTCATAGCTGGCAAACCACCAGAAGACCACTAAAGAACCACTTTGGTGATTAACATTATCACCAAACCCACCCAAAGAATAATTATGTTAGAAAATTTTGGTTAAGTTTTAAGATATTTAAAATTTGAATCAATCATTGGATTTTAGAGTTACTATATTTTAATTAGATCTATTTATGTGTTTAGCCTATAAATAAAAGATATCTTTATAAGTATTATAATATCTTTGTGAGTATTAATATAGCTTCTAGTGTAACTTCCATCATAAGTATTAAGCATATTAAAAAGGATACTTCACATATATTTTTCAAGTGGGATTTGATAATTATGATATATATGTATGTTCTTTTCAAACTTAATGATCCATAAACAAATTGCATCTACATATATAACGTGATTACTAAACAATTCGAATTATAAGTTTAAGTTTTCAAATATGATTAGTGAAAGGATGATGTCATGGATTAAAATTTCTAAACACAGATTTATTTACATTCGGACATGAAATATTACCTATTCGCATGAAGCGACAAACATAAGCATGTCAGCCAAAATATCCCGTAATAGCAAATAGTTTCAAGATGATCCCACGTTATTTCAAATATATTTTTCATGTTGGAAATTCCAAAAGCTTCCTAATGAAGAGTATTCAAAAATTACATTTTATAATAAGTAGAGGGTTGTGTCCAATCTGGTCTTTTCATTCCAAAGATAGTAAAAACTTCTTCTTTTGATCATGTTTATTACATTGTTAATACTGTATAGGATGATCATTGACGTTGACAAAATTGGACGGATATAGAAAAAAGATAATACTCTTCGGTGGGTATAAAGAAAGATATTCATTATATTACCCTCTAAAATTACCAACTAAGGAGTAGATAAAATATGACCATATTTTTGCTAATATTATAAATACAAAAGGGAATATTGAGAGCTGCAAAATAGTCGAACCGAGCTAAACTTTTGAATATTTAGACTCGATTCGTCTAGTCGAGCTAAGTTAAGCTTAAAGCTAACTTTTATTTAGTCTACGTATAAGTTTAAGTATAAAAAACGAAAAAATTTATAAATAAATAAATGAATGAATAGGAAATAAGAATTAAATTATATATTATATAATATCTCATAACATATTATATATTTATATATATTATATACATACCGGCTTTTAGATTTTAATAATATATAATATTTGTAATAAAAATAAAACGAGTTTTATCTTGAGCTTGAACTTGATCTTGATTCTTTTACTAATTGAGTTTGAGCTGAGTCAAGCTGAATTTGAATAGTTTGTAAGCTGTTTGGTTTGTTTGTAGCTCTATTAAAGAATGTTAATTATACCTTAAAATTTAATGGATGAACTAAGGAATAGATAAAATGTGATCATATTTTTGCTAATATTATAAGTAAGAAAAGGGGAAATCACTTTTTACTAGAGCATGTTAATCCATTGTCCATAAATTAGGCTTGTCGAGGTTTTCATGACTTGTGATCATTGTTCTACTAGTAAGATAAAAGAGGATCGATTAAAATACTCAAATTGAAGCAAACATTCTCTAGCACTCAATAATTGTAATTCCATTGTCAAGCACACCCCTAATTTTTTTAGAATCCTAATCCTCAGTTTTATTAGTTATTAGAACTTTAAAGAATTGGAAACAATGAATGATTGATTTTTAGTCTCCATCCTTGCATCTCAATAAACTCCCACTAAAAATAAATTGTTTTGTTAGATTCACGTTTATTTGGCTACTTTAATCCGGTTTGATCTCACATAATCATAAAATTGGTTTGAATATCTTGTTGATCCATATTGATGATGATCTTTGAAAATCTAATCAACTTGATACAACTTAATCTGGTTTTTGAATTTGGAGTGTATAGTTATTTTTTTCTTTTTTCTTTTTGTGGGAAAATACGCTGATTGACTAAAAAGTTAATTTGATCCTAGGAAAAATGAAAAGTAAATTGTAAAAGAACTACTAGTTTTTGAACTCAAGAAAGTGATTCGTAAATAAGTATGAATATACTTTAATATTTTTATGGATCATAATTTGACCTCCGTTTGAGTGTTAGATACTTAGATTGATGTTCTCAGTCTTTAAGTGCTCGTTCTGATCAACTTTTCGATTAGAATCCGATAACGTTGAAAATAAAAGTCATCACGATTTTCGCTGAATTGGCCGATTTAGAGTGTTTTTCATTTTCCGCCATTTTTGGTAAACAGTATACCCAATATTAACTAGTTTTCCAAAAAAAAAAAAAAAAAAAGGAAGAAACGGGATCCTTCGTACCTAAATAGAATAAGTGCAGCTAATGCTACAAAAGAATATTAACATTCCAGAAGAAGAGGAAAAAAAAAAAAAAAAAAAAACCTATTACCGTCCAATAAGCCTGCTCGTATCGAGTGCTTAAAATAGCCGCTAAGGAAAAATCAGGTAAATAGGAAAGTAAGTTTTTTTTTTTTTTTTTCAGCTATTATATATTACAACTGATTAATGAGGGATTCGAATTTGAAAACGGTCATGATAAATAGAAAAATATATTAAATGTAGCATTCTATTTAAATAAAAAATAGATACATCCTAGCATGTAGTTTTATTCACTTTTTAATATTATTAAAAGGTGCATAGATAATTAAAACACGTGTATATTTTTTTTTCCTAAAAAATAACTCACATGTATTTTTATTATTCTATATATTAAAAATCAGAAAATGGTTTAATTCTAAGTACAACAAATTTTATCTATTTCTTTTTTCCAATTTGATGAGTATTTCCAACATTAGTTAATAAATATAAATGTATATATATTGTTTGAAAAAATAATTTTTTTAAAGGCTTTTTTTCTTTTTTAATCTTTTCACTTAACCGCATAACCATTTAAGATTATCTTCTGTAAGAAGATCCCTAGAAATTTCTTTTGGACTAGAACGCCACGTAAGCATTCACTTTTTCCTTTCTTTTTCAGAGCACCATTTGCATGTATCCATGTATCAGTCTCACTCTCTCTCTCACCCTTCCTTCCTATAAAAACAAAGGCAGTGGACACCATTTGATACGAAACCTCTGGAGCACATACAAGTCACTCCCAACGTTCTCGTGAAGAGATAAGATATCCCTGCCTGCCTGCCTGCCTTCTTCCCGGTTCTCTCTCTCTCTCTCTCTCTCTTCTGTAATTTTTTTTCATCTCTCTTCATATGAAATATGGAGTAAAATTTGTAATCAGAAGCATTTATGAAGATTCATTTTATTTTCCTGGATTATCGCATGCTGTTGTTGTCACATGGAATGGAAGCGATATATGTTGATTTTCATGCTTTCCGACGTAGATCGTGTATTTTTCGAAAAGCAGTGTGCGGAAGAGTGAAAAGTTTTTGTTAATTGATTTATGAATTAGTGCTGGGCCGCAGCGAGCATTTTCTTTATAAACTTTGAACGGTGTGTTTGAAAATGAAGAAATCGGACGAAACGGAGGGAAAATGTGTGAAAACATCATGTCTAGATGTTGCAAGAGAAACTCGAAATGGATGAAAATGAACAAAAAAAGGTTTCTACTTCAAAGCTAGGAATGTGTAGAAAATAGAGTGAGATTATGAAAATGGGCCTAAAAAGCAAAGGTAGAAAGGAAAAGTAGTCTAGCAAATATTTTATTTCCTTTTTGCAATGTCAACCAACTGAGAAATTAATATTGAAAAAAAAAACCTGAATGAGAAATTTTAATATCATGTCAAATTCTTATTTGTTATTGGCCACTGTTAAGTTTCACGCATGATATATCATTGCTGATGATTATTTTTCCAACTAAACAACCAAAATAAGATGTTCCTTCCCTTCCAATTATTTTTTACTTCATATCCAATCGAAAAGCGAAAACTACATTTTCTTTGGTTTTTCGTTCCTTTTTCCTTTATTTCCATTCATTTTTACATTCTCTTGTATTGCCAAACATAGTGCAAATAATGAATCAAAAAAAGAAAAGAAAAAGAAAAATGTGAAGATAGAATCTGAATTCCTTAGATTGCATGTTGTAGATATCGCGTGGTAATGGATTTTGTTAAAATAATTTTCATAAATTTGGTCCCACAAACGAGTTTTAGCTGAAAAGAGATTCTTGAAAGAAGTTTTTGATCTTTCATCGAAAACAAGTATTTGGCATTTGTTTAAAGCAAGAGAATAAACTCTTTTTACATTTTTTAGATTGATTACGCACCTCAAGGATAAGTGAATAGAAATGTGAAAAGATTTACTATTTTATTCTCTTAATTAGCGGCCAACACCTATTATCATTTTTCATTTAACATTTTTAGGTATATATTTTGAGAAAGTCTTAAAAGTTATAGGTGGCCAGGGAATTTCCTGCCCCCCATCTCCCAGTGGTCAAGCTAATTTTTTGAATTTGCAATTTATAGGTGGAACCTGTCATAAGTTTCAAAATATGAAAGTTCAGACACTTGTTTCATTAATTATCAGCTGCAAAAATGTGAAAGTCTTATTACTAGGTAGTAAGTTCAAGGTCAAGCGCTAACACTAAGTTGTGAGATGGAGTTATACACACTAAGCTATAAAAAGTTGAAAAGTTTGGTCACTTGTGCAGCAATGGTTTGTGTAAACTCGTTGCAACTGTTTTGTTAATGTTAACGTATCTGAGGATAGAAGACGCCTTAAAATCGTGTAGTTTCCATTTTTCTTAGGGCGCATCTCATAAAGAACGTTTTCCAGATCTTGTAGAATAGAAATACATTTGGAAAAGTACTTATGAGTGAAAATTGTTCTATTAGAAATGAAGGTTATAATTTGCTTTCATAAATTGAAAATCATAATTTTTAATTCTTGATCAACTTTCTATAGAGCATCAACCATTTGCTTTGTCTACATAGTTAATACAACTGTTCTTGCTAACTATTGTGAAATACGAACTACTATAAATGCAAAATGGTAATAAGTACTACAGAAGTTCATACAAATGTTTTCACAAAGAAATGCTATGTTGATAGTACATCTTAAATCAAGCTTTAATCTCTCTTTGCTTTCCATTGATCGTACAGTGATGACGTCTGTGCACACTACATTCGCATCTGCTGTGTGCAATAACTGCAATCCTTCTTCACCAATTAAGTTCCCAAGCTCTTCCTTTCTACCTGGGATTGATCTGATTGGGCATGCTTCCAGTGCATGCAAAATTGAAGTATGTTCTGCTGCAAAATTCTCAGGCGCCAAGGCCACACTAACCTTTGATCCACCAACAACCAATTTGGACAAGACTAAACAGAGGAAGCATACCCTCAACCCTGCTGATCCTGATTTTCTTCCTCTGCCATCCTTTGAGCAATGCTTTCCTAAGAGTACTAAAGAGCATAGGTAAGTTGTGTTCTTCATATTTTTATATTTGACTGACTTCTTTTCTACAATGTAATTACATGGTTGATTAAATGAATTAATCACTGGCATATAAATGATTAATATGATAGGTGATTTGTTTTCAGGGAAATTATTCATGAAGAAACTGGGCATGTGCTGAAAGTTCCTTTCCGTCGAGTCCATCTGAGTGGGGATGAATCACATTTTGACACTTATGACACAAGCGGTCCCCAAAATATTAGCCCACGCATTGGTACACAAACCATCATAGTTCTTTTCTGGAATGCAGAGGGAGATTTTTAAATTACTACATTCACGAAACACGCACTTGCTACAAAGAACTGGGGCTTCATCTTTCATATAGATAATTCTATAAATATTGTAGAGGTTTTTTGCCAAAGTTAAAGGTACTTCTGCTGGAAACAGGGTGACCTTTCTCACTCAGGATGAAACCTTCCTTAGTAATACAAGTCCTTTGCTAGTGTCATATGTTCTTAGGATCATAAACTAGTCAGTTTGCATAGTTCATTAAATTTCACTTTATAGTAGCCTAAGTTTTGAAGAGCCGTGCTGAGTTGTATTTGTCCTTAAGGAGAAATTAAATAAATTTGTATGTTAAAAATGAAGACCCCAGTTTTATTTCCACGTCACAAATTGGATATCTTGATTGTCTTGGGCTTTAGGTTGAATGAAATTTTCAGGAAATGAACTGAAATTAATGTGATTTTATCTGCATTTTCCTTTTACAATTATAATCTATTATATGAAGAACAGTAATGATCTTTTCTTCTCCAATTCTTCTTGTCTGCATTGACAATGTACCGTCCAACAGGACTTCCAAAGTTGCGCAAGGATTGGGTTGACTGCCGAGAGAAATTAGGTGGACCAAGATACACTCAAATGTATTATGCCAAGCAGGGAATAATCACTGAGGAAATGTTATACTGTGCAACGCGTGAAAAGCTGGACCCAGAGTTTGTTAGGTCAGAGGTTGCTCGTGGGCGGGCTATTATTCCTTCCAACAAGAAGCACTTGGAATTGGAGCCTATGATAGTTGGGAGAAATTTCTTGGTTAAAGTGAATGCTAATATTGGAAATTCTGCAGTTGCAAGCTCCATTGAGGAGGAAGTTTATAAGGTCCAATGGGCAACAATGTGGGGAGCAGACACTGTAATGGATCTCTCTACAGGTCGGCACATACATGAGACTCGGGAGTGGATCCTCCGTAACTCTGCAGTGCCAGTGGGGACTGTGCCTATCTACCAAGCGCTTGAAAAAGTAAATGGAATTGCTGAAAATCTAAGCTGGGAAGTTTTCAGGGATACATTGATTGAACAAGCAATGCAGGGTGTTGATTATTTCACAATTCATGCTGGAGTTCTACTTAGGTACATACCTTTAACTGCAAAACGCATGACTGGAATTGTTTCCAGAGGAGGTTCTATCCATGCAAAATGGTGCTTGGCTTATCACAAGGAAAACTTTTCTTATGAGCATTGGGATGACATACTGGATATCTGTAATCAGTATGATGTGGCACTGTCTATTGGTGATGGTCTAAGGCCTGGCTCTATATACGATGCTAATGACACTGCACAGTTTGCAGAGCTTCTGACTCAAGGTGAACTGACTCGAAGAGCTTGGGAGAAGGATGTCCAGGTAACTTTGATAAGTATTGTCTGACAAGATATGTAGTCTTTTCTCTTCATCCTTTATAACTGGGTAGCATCTTGTGAATAGATCATAACTATCACTAGGCTAAGTTAGACACTGAAGATTTAGTTAGAAGGACTTGCAGTCAGCACAATCACAGCATAAGCTTAGCTTCTGTTGACAAAAACTTGGTTCCTGTTTCCTTAAAAGTGCATATATTTGTTCTTGTGGGGCTTTTCTGTAGAAAACATGTGAGTCAATTTCTTTTCTCAATTATTCAGTTTGTGAATGGATACATTTCTTGTGCTCAAAGAACATGTTGACTTGGCGATGATACCTTCTTAATCTCTGTTTAGGAAGACTACTCTTCCAGTGTCTAAAAGACAACGATAACATGTGTTGTGTTGGCAACACCTCAAAATTTGAAGACACAGCACATGCAGGATGAAAAATCTTATCGGGACTATATATGACATTTATATTGAGAAAGCTAGGACAACATAAATATATATTAGTTGCTTAAAATTTATTTTTATGAACGTTATCTATGCATGGATTTTCTTGGTTGTTATTCCTTCCATGATCTTTGAGAAGCCTTAGTAGTTGTCTTTGTGACTTTATCAAGCTAGGATTTATTGAAGATCTATTGCTACTATGGGACTTGATGTAACGGAGCTTCAAGTTCCATTGTGTCCATTGACCATCTTTTGCGCTTTCCTCTTTGTTTGTTGGGTATTATTATGATTTAAACGAAAAAAGATGGCATTGCTTTCAGGTAATGAATGAAGGTCCTGGGCATATTCCCATGCATAAGATCCCTGAGAACATGCAGAAACAACTGGAATGGTGTAACGAGGCTCCATTCTATACACTTGGTCCCTTAACAACTGATATTGCTCCTGGATATGATCACATTACCTCTGCAATTGGTGCTGCCAATATTGGAGCTCTTGGCACTGCTCTTCTCTGTTATGTGACACCAAAAGAACATCTTGGGTTGCCAAACAGGGATGATGTGAAGGCTGGTGTTATTGCTTACAAAATATCTGCCCATGCTGCTGACCTGGCCAAAGGACATCCACATGCTCAAGCATGGGATGATGCCTTGAGCAAGGCAAGATTTGAGTTCAGATGGATGGATCAGTTTGCACTGTCTTTGGATCCCACGACGGCAATGGCTTTCCATGATGAAACTTTGCCATCTGAAGGAGCTAAAGTCGCGCACTTTTGTTCTATGTGTGGACCTAAATTCTGCTCGATGAAGATAACAGAAGATGTAAGGAAATATGCTGAGCAGCATGGTTATGGGGATGCTGAGGAAGCTCTCCAGCATGGAATGAATGCAATGAGTGCTGAGTTCCTTGCTGCCAAGAAAACTATCAGTGGTGAGCAACATGGTGAAGTTGGTGGAGAAATTTACCTGCCTGAAAGCTATATAAGCTCTCACGAGAAGGAAAGGTAAGCTTTTACTGAAGTTGAACGATTTAATGGGTGAGGAATTAGACTCGGTTAAATTTGAATCGTGTCAATCTATCTGTCTTCAGAACAAAATAACAAGAGTATAATTGTATACCAATGCAACCCACTTGATCATTTCTAGCTTATGGTAATAAGATTTCAAGAATTTCACCAGAATGTGGTCTTTGCTTACCTGGTCTTAGTTTCAGAACAATAAAAACTATGACATCTCAATAACTAGCATACTGGTCCTTGGTTAGAATTTTCATACCGTATCAGACTGCTACACGATGGACTCTCTTACATAAGAGCCAAGGCCTACCTGATAAACTTTTCTCCAGTTTTGCTGCATTGTCACAATCTTAATATCAGCAATATGGGTCTTTTCATGGGTAATTTGATCTGACTTGTCAATGTTCTTCATACTTTGCGAGCACCTGATAGAAAAATAACCTGCAGGTCTGTGTGAGTTGGCCTTTCTGGACCTGGTTATGCATAAATAATTTGAATCATGAGGGCCTGTGATCTTCAGTTCCTAGTTACATGCTGTTGGTGAGTACATAGATAGGCCGGCTACTTTTGGGATTCTGTTTCTTCTTTTCAGTTTCAGTTGTCTCACAACAATAAAAGAACATTTTATGAAGGCTCTTTTCTTTCCTTCAAAATTTCAATGATTGTTTCATTGACATAAGAAACGCACCAGGGGTGCCTGTTATCTGCTTAGCCCTGGCTCTTTGGCTAGGATGCTAGTAGATCAGGCTGAGAAAGTCCCTTTGAACCTGAACAGGACAATGCCTGCGTAGGGAGTGTGCATTTCTTTTTTTGTTCCTCTCGTGCTTGCACAGGGACATGGCATTGTGTTTCGCTGGGGGGCAAGCTGAATCGAGCCAGGCCCCAGGGATATACAGCACATGGCTCGGCCTATTCCTCATATCGCAGGCAAGCAAATACTCTCGTATTCTTTGACTCAGCCAAGAGTTTTCAGAGTGCGAATAGTAACAAACTAGTTAATCTGCTAATTCATCTGTGGGTGCTGAAGGGAGTAAGTAACAGTTCCCCCCATAGATTTATTTGACCTAAAATCTGGTTAAAAAAATAAATTGTCATGCATATAGCACGTCGAAACTTGAAACTCGAAATCCTACGCGGACTGATTTTCAGTCGCAATACAAACCATTCCGGTTCTATGATTGTTTGACCGCTATATTACAATTTCTTGCGTGGCTAAGTCCACGGTTTATTTACTTCATTGAATGTTTGAATTGTTTGAATGCTTTTAGAGTTTGTTCTTTTTTGGCCAGCCCTTTAATCATACCATCTAATAGAAGATAAATCGTATGGATAATGACTCCCAACAAAGATCAATACACGAAGCACTACACTTATCACTTAAATTTATTGGATTTGTGAATATCTGATTACTGGATTGCATGAGACATGAGAGTGGCTATGTGTATTACTAGTGGATAAATAAAATTTTTCTCACTAACAAGATGTGCTGTTTTAGAGTCTGGTCATCTTCATTGAACTGTAACAGTTGACATTTCTTCCTGTTTTCTTTCTTTCTTTTTTTTTTTTTTTTCCTAAAGAAAATTGTAGTTATAGAAACATATTGTATTTCTGAAATAGCAAATACTAACACCGGGGAATTTCTTTTGTAATATAATATTAAGTCAGTCATTTGTATAAATAAACATTTGTAGTTATTTTTTAAATTCAATTCATTTTCAGATTATGGGTTTTTCTTCACTTGTTTGATGTTTTAGCAGTCAATACGAGTAAAAAAAAAGAACCTTTTTTTTTTTTTCATTGTACAAAAGATTGACTTCGTACTAAATCGGAGGGTTTATTCTAATTTACCCATGATATCATGGGCATTTGGATTTAGGATGAGAACCATTTTGCTGAAAAACATCCTGGTCTGCATCGCTTGATGCAACAAGAGCTAGAACATCCCCATTATCTACTTCGAGAAGATTTTAAGAGATAAGTGATAGGGGGCTTTGAACATTAAAATAAGAAGGGCGAGACTGAGAAGATTGCATTTACAATCCAATATCCGAGCTGATATTGATAGCAAAAACTGCATTTTGAATTTCAATTTATAGAAATATTAGAAAAAAATCTCCGTATATTTATATTAGATAAAGCGCAAGGTAATGAATTCTGAGATCCTTCATTACCACTTGAAGTATTTGCTAATACTTTAGGTAAAAAATAAAAAGACTTCATGTATTTATACATTTATTTTATAAAAAATAATATGATCTAGATCCATAATTGCGGATAATTTTCTTATATGATCTTAACAGATGCTAAGTTTTTATTTGTATTGTTTTATCGTATTTTGTTTTTGTTTTTATAAACATAAAATGTGATACTTTGCAGCTCTCTAAAAGCAACACAATCTGTTCTGGGTTGAATGCAGAAAAAGATTAAAAAAAAAAAAAAAAGGAGAAATGATCTTGCGTCCGACTTAGTTGATTATTAAGTTGATATTATGAAAAAAACCATCACATGGATTAACTCATTGCTTGATAAGTTAAAGTAGTAGTTGCCGTATTTGATCTAATCCTGGCGTTCTTATCATCTTGTTCTTACTTTTAATTACTTCTTCTTTTTCTTTTTCTTTTTCTTTTTCCTTTTTTTTTTTTACTTTAAAAATTTCCATTGATGTCATGTTTGCTTGCTTAAATGTGTATTTCTTATTTCACTAGTGTACTAAGTAGTTAAGTCAAAATCAAGGTAATCTTATATTATAGATTTTGGAGATTTTAATGAAGATATATTCATGGGGTTTTTATGGGTCTTGAGAAAATAATACTCAAAAGTATTTTTCTCATTAATGGGTAAAAATGTTTTTTTTTTTTTTAAAAATGAGGATTAGAAAAATTTCACCAATCTGATAGGTGAGTGTTAATTCAGTTGACGTGCTATCATTTTGATTCCAAAGGACTTAATGCTATTATGTGATAGATCTTCTTAAGCATCATATTTTTATATATGATAATTCCTTCATCATTTGCCAAATGAGGTCATTCTACATTACAGCTTAGTAGATTCCTCAAAACTCCTCGTGGTGTGAACTCGGACTTACCCTCGAAGCTTAGAAATTTTGAAAAACTATGCTGCGATTGACTCATATATATGTATTTGTATTGTGATTGTCAGCCAAAACACGTGGTGTATTACTATTAACAAATCTTTTTGATACATAAATGCTAGTATATGAGATAACATATTCATTTTATGAACTTCTAACGACCATAATTCCTCGTTACTATCCATTTTAACGAACTTTATATCCACCCGGTTATTATTCCTTGTGTTACCCAAATATGTATGTTATCACATGAGAATTGGTAAAACTCAGCTGAAGTATTCAACCCTCTATAAAATTACTCCTATTACTCATATTTCACTTATAACCATACAGAAATATTACAAACACGATTTGACAACTTAAACACCATAAAATAGGCCATTTATCATCCCAATAATTTTAACTAATAACCTAAATTTCCCATTACTTGCGAATTCAACATGACTATAACGATTCAATTCGAGCCCAAAAACAATATTTGCATGACCATCTACCTGTTTGGTAAAAAAATTATTAACATCCATTTCAGATATTTGCATGCAAGTACAACAGTGAGATGCAATTGTTGCAGGTACTTTGAAAAAGTAAATAAATCGATGATTCGGTAACTACACAACCATGCATGTATGGAGGATTAAAATTGGCTTTATCAAAGGTTTGATTTCTTAATCTAGGGATGGGGCTTAGAATATCCAATTTATCTTTGAGAATGATTTACGAAGATTTGATTTAGCGGGTTAAAAATACGGTTCATTAGAATAGCTCGATTGCTTTCAACTTCACTTAGATAGGCTCCTATACTCAATAAGGAAAACAATATACTCTATACTCATAGTAATCTCATTAAAATAACTATAATTCTCCAAATCAAAAATAGTGAAATAACTAAACTATCAAATATTAATGAACATTTTTCAATTACTTGACTCAAAGGTTTCTCATCAGTGTTAATAAGATATTTATTACTATAACCTTATAAACTAATACTAATTCATTCCTATGATCTATATGAGACTTTACTTAACATGGGATGTTAGAACCACCTTTTAATGGGTAGGCTTTCTTTCGTCTATCAATCACTAAAGAAATCTAAGGGATGTTATTGAGCTTAAGAATTTATAAGCAATCAATGGTACCTCCTCATTTGATACTTTTAGAGAATAGAAAAACAATGTTTTACAATATAAGATTTGTTCTAAAAGATCAAACAACTATTCATACGAAAAGTATGCTCAATTACTTAAGAATTATATGGTTAAGGCTCTAGGTATCCTTACCTGTCACTTATACATTAAGGACTTTAAAAATGTCCATCCATCCTCTTTGCAGTTCTCTTTAGGCCTTTCAGGACTTATCTTTGCATGAATTCTCTAAGGTTATGTGAAACATGAGATGTATGTAACATACATGTGACTTACCAACCAACTTGCCACATCTAGAGCATGAAATACATAATATACATTTGTTGAAAGAATATGAAAATCGACCATAAGCTCATCTCCTTATCCCATAAACTAGATGGGATCATGCCTTCATCTTGGTTAGAGCTATGTAGGTCTTGGATTGGATAGAGTTGAATGATCAAAGGGAAAGTAAGGGCCTAAGGTCATTTGAGGTGGTTTTCTCATTTCTTTAAAGCCATACGAAGTGTTTTGAATCTTTCTAATGCTGATGTGGATAGCTTGCGATTATATTAGGGTTCATGTAGGTAATTGATTACTCTGTGTTAGAGAAGTGATGAAGGGTGGTTGAGTGTATGTGCATCCAAGGGAAATCTAGAGGAAAAGAGAGATGGTGCTTGTTTGTGTGATAAGAGAGAAGCGCAAGAGAGTGTGTATAATTAGCATGCACATGCATTAAAAGGAAAGAGTACAAAGGATGAAAGGAAGCTAAGAGTGTTAAGAGTGCTTAGAGTTTATGGTATGTTTATGAATGCAAGAGAATGTTCAACTTGATCATAAGCTCAAGTATATCTATGTTGAAATTCCTTGATGTTGTCATGTACTAGAATTTAGGTTAAGTTCCATGTATGTAAAAATTACAATGATTAAGTAACTCGTGATGCAAGTTATTTAGACTTGGTGTTATCATTTTGTGGTTGATACTTTTTTAATGTTTAATATCTTTTTTGGATTCTTTTTATTAGAATTGCTATACAGGAATTTTATTAGTTATCAAACTAATCATTTTCAATCTGCATATTCTAAAATTGTATTACAACTTTCAATTCGGTATATATATATATATAAAACCTCGAATAATGACAATGTTCAACAAATTTTTTATAATACTGATTATCTAATGCGACTTGTTAAAATAACAACAAGAAAATGGATTATTAATATTACAATTAATTCATCAAAATTAAGGGTTATTGCCTATTCAAACATTTCTCTTAATGAAAGTACTTTTATCAATAAAATAAGGACCATATTGAGTACAAAAGTCTCCAAGACTAAACATTAAACATAAATTATTATTAAAAAGGATTATTACGATCCATACCCTGCAATTGAATGATACTTATTGGTTATCAAAATGTTCAAAATTCTAGATACAATCCAATAAAAACACTTCCAAAATGTCTAATGTTGCAATAACACTTGAATTTCTCAAAGCACTCTCAGTTGCTCTACAACCAAAGAATGTTCCCCAATGATATAGAGATCTGTAGATTTAATTGGAGGGTTACCTTACCTTCAAGCATTTTTGTAATAGTCAATAGTAGGTCAGGTATAACTATAGATGGCAATCAATTTTATTTATTTTTTTATTTTGAAATAGAAACTAATGATGGTAATTAATTTTATTTGTTTTTTATTTTAACTAAAGGGTATTATCATAGATGATACTCTTTCAGAAAAACTTAATGTCCTTGATGAAACCGAAACGATTCGATCAATGATATAATATCCAATATTTCTTTAAAAAATTTAAGTATTAATGAATCTAATAGTGAAATTAATAAAATTAATTGGAAAGAACCTCAAAAATTGTATTAATAAAAAGTTATACCTTTTGATATAATTTAAAAAAAAAAGAATAATAATTATTAAAATAGGTATTTTGCATGATCTACATATGAATGAAACATAAATAGGTTCTCAGAACAAAAAATTCTTAATGTACTCAACTAAATGATAATGTTTCGATTTTGTAAACATGTAATGCTAATTCCTTATATGACAAATTATCATAAGGAATTTCGTCATTATTTTTTTCTCGGATTTTATTCCTAATTTATTCTCCTATTAACTTAGGTAACCAACTAAGAATTTTTCTTTCTAGAAAAGTTAATTACAATCATTTCTAAGAAGAACTCTTTGAAAGAAGATATCTTTAAATTGACGAAATTCTCTTAAGGATTTACATTTTATATTGGACAACAAATCTAAGATTTTATTCCTAATGTGTGAAGGATCTCTTATGAAGTGTTAACTTATTGAAAATATTACCGTATTAACCATATCTTGAATTGATTCATTATTCATCTAAATATTCATTAAATTCAATCCCATTCCTAATTCTAAATTAGAAATTCTTTTTATTAGATTTTCATTAGAGAGTTAAATAAATCTACAGATCTCCTAGAAGATGATGATATTGACCTTATTTCTAAGGATCTTCTAGGTTAATAAAAAAATCTCTTATCAAATTGGATAACTCTTTTTTTATTATAGAGTAATTTTTCTAACATTCATTCCAATATTTAGAGATAACATGTCAATAGATCTTCCAATTATATTATATGGATATTAGATTGTAATAATCAATTGGAATATCCATTGACATGCTATCTCTAAATATTGATGCCATAAATGTAAAAAAATTGGTCATACAACAAATTACTGTAAGATCAGTAAAAACCACTATAGGAGATATAACTTGCCAATTATGGGGTTTGAACATAAAACATAAATATAAAGATAAAGATAAATAAATCTTATAAAGTTACACTCATTTAGTAATGGATATTCCTCTCATAAGATGAACATAAAAGACTAATAAAGCAAAACTTTCATTTCATTAATTTGAAAAGTATTTACGAACAAAGAGTGTTATATATAGATTATTTGCTGAAAAGAAAACCTAAAAGAGAAACATTAAAGGTATAAGAAGGAATATTAAGGTATGATCTTATACCTTAGGATGGAAACGTATGTACGCTTCTCAATTATAAGAAAAGAGAGGAAACAATGTACAAGAGAAGAGAAGGATGAAGGGAGGAAGTGAGAGAAGAGGAGAGAAATTGGGATGGAAAGAGAATTGGAGAAGAAAGGAGTGTGAGAAATGGTGAAAAGAGATGTGTAGAGAGGAGAAATGAGGTTTATTATATAGAAAGAGAGACCGGTGGTTCACTATTCACGAATAGTGTAAAGTGGCCAATATTTCACTGTAGAAATAGTGAAAGTAGGAGATAATTTACTGTAGCAAACAGTAAAAAATCATTGAGTTAGACAATAGAATCCAACATCATTGTGATGCCTTTCTAATGTCATTGTGCACTATGATACATATGAGTGTATGTATTTCTACTAATGAATTACAATATAGAATACATTGGGAAATAAATTCAAAAATACAAAAACACATACATTGAAAATACTTTCATTAAAAAATTACATTTCCTATGGATTTACCAAGTTGATTCCGTAGCAATCATCTTCATTAGTGTTGTCGCTATGATGAGAGTTGGATGTTGAATTTGAAGTTGATCCTTTGGTTGATTCATTGAGATTTGTTATACCTCTTCCAAAACTTGTTTCATTTGGTTTAAAGAGCTAACACTTACTAATAACGACATTAAAAATCTCTTATCATGGAAAAATGGGATTGGAGCGTTTGTTGGAACAATTAAAGAATTCTTATTGTAAGTTTAAATCTAAGTTAGGATCGATTATTGTCCAACTTTATTCCACATTTTAAAACTATCCTACCATTTTATCTTAAACCTTCCGATTAAGATGGTAGAATCTATAGTACTGTCAATTTTGTAGTAAAAAAACCATGTCATTTAAAAGGTATTTCTAAAATAACATTTTGCTTTAGATTCTTAATAAGAATAACAACGGTTATCATTATTGAGTCTTAATATTTTGTAATCGTCTATTATTGAGTCTTCTACATCAAAAGAAGAAAATGAAGATGGAATTCAAGTTAATAATATTGAATCCACATCAACATCTTCCAAAGATGAAAAAGAATTAAATGTTTTAACTTATGAAAAAAAAAAGAAATTCTTTGAAAAATTGATCTAATGACCAATGATAAAGATAAACTTAATTATTTAAAAAATATTAACAAAAACATAACTTACAAGTAATCTACTTTACAATCTTAAGGAAATTCTTAAAAGAGATAAAAAAATCACTGAGAAAATCTATCTCTGTAAATGATGTTCATGATGAAATTAATATTCAAAAGTAAGAAATAAAAAAATTCCAAAAATTCTATAGCATTATCCAAAAAGCATATTGATTCTAACAACTTATTACCATAGTTCTAGATTATTATCAAAATATTCTTGAATAATCATTTTTTGTTTTATCCCATTCCATCTTTAACTTATCCATTCCACTCATTTACCTTCTCCTTAAAATGATAGGAAATACCTTGCAATTGAATTATACCTATTGGTTATTAAAATATTAAGAATTCCTAACATAATCCAATGAAAACACTTCTAAAATGTCCAATGTTGCAATAACACAATTAAGTGATAGACAAATAATATAATCAAATCATCTACCACTTAGTAATATAAAATGTTTTATAAATTGATGACATATTTGAAAATCCTTTTTGTAAAAAAATTTAATCTTTGAGGAACTATTTTTAGATGTATTTGTTTTAGAAACAATTGCACTATTTGATACTAGTGCAAAGCGGTTATCATTAATATTACCAAATAGTATTATTAAGATTCCAAGAAGAGAATAGGCCCAAACAAATAAAAACAAAACAATAAAGAATATAATGAACCTTCTAGTTTTGTAGTAAAAAAACCATGTCATTACCTATAAGACACTGATATGTATGAAATAAACTAAAGTAATGCTATTTGATAATTAGTAATATTTCGAATATTATACATACATAAACAATAAAGAATATTTTCTATTACTAAACGGTGAATGATTTCATTCTATTATTTGTTTATCACTTCATTTCCATTTAAGTATATTAGATTACATTGGAAGGTAAACATATGAGTGGAATGGATAAATTAAAGATGGAATGGGATAAATGGAAATTAAGTAATGGACAAATAATAGAATCAAATTATCTACCACTTAGTATATTAGATAATTTGAAATTGATCTACAATTTATTGGGAAGTGTTTCATGGGATTGTGTTAATATAAATATATATATATATAATTAAAGTCATTGGTTTTTAATAACTACAAACAACTATCAAAATTTGGTGTCTTATATGTTTTAGGAAAATAAAATGGCTAAAATCTCCTTTGCATTTTTTATTAACTACTATGTTACTTATTGTATCAATGGAAGATAAGGTGGTTCGTAAAGATATTTTATTAAATTTTTCTATGATAACGTTTTGTTTATGTTCATGTTTCTCTCATTAAAGCCGATTCTTACTCACTATTCGTGTTACATAATTTTCAAAAGTTATATTACTTTCAAATAATTATCATCTCTTATATTATAAATTAATGGATAACATGTTAATTCCATTTTGACTTTTTTTTTTGCCAACCAACATTAATTTATAGTTTTAAAAAGCTTCAAGACTTAATTGCTAGAATTAAAAAGTTTTATCTAATTGAAAAATTCCAAAAATTTCTAAAAATTGATTAATGAAATTAAAAATTATAATTTGATAACAAAAAATTATCAAATTATAAAATTTTAAACGACTTTAATTTAGTTTTTTATTTATTTAAAATACAAATCATGGGTATACATTCTACTAGTACTTTTATAATATTTAAATCATAAAAAGTTTTAATAATTGTTTTTTTTATACTTTTTAAAAATAGTTTATAATTATTAAAACATTTACACCTTAAATATAAAATCAATTATACACTAATTGCTATGGAACTTACTTAGAGAAGTTGGGGAGCAAGAGATGATGAGCCACAAAAGTAGAAAGCCATACATAGAGAGAGAGAGAGAACATTATCATTTTCACCTACTCGAGAGCATATCTTGTTTTTAAGTCAAGTACAATTGTAAAACCAAAGGTTGAACCACATATGTTATTATCTACTTATATTTATATTTATATTATCAAAATGATTTGTTTTCTTAACTTTTACTTTTGATGGTCAAGCGATGCTTTCAAAGAGTTTTTTCAGTAAATTTATCAAAATTCTAGAAAAACTAAGCTACGTTTCATTATTTCCATTTGATTTTCCTTTTTTTTTTCCATTGCATTTGGTTGATTGAAATGAATATGTAATGTCCTCTTATGGTAGAATTTATAATTAATGATTTACTTTATATTATAGGATGATATGATGATTTGATAAATTTTGTTATGTAAATTTAAAATTTTTTTCTTAAGTTTTATTATTGGTTGCTAAGAGTATTTTTAGATTTTTTTTTATATAGATTTATATATGAAAAGGTTTTTCTTTCATGCATAAGAAGTTAGTTCAATTTTCTATCTCTTCAACTATTTCAATTAAACTAATTTATGTCAAACTTTTAAGCATGTTGAAAATAAAAATATTTTACCATACGCATATAATGGGTGCACATCTTGATTTTTTTTTTATGAATATTAGTTAAAAATGTATATTGTGGGGGTATAGTTACTAATACAAGTGTTACGTGCATATCGCATAAGAAGTCACGCTACAATTAACTAGGAAACTTACCAAAGTGACTCACGCGAGATGATCCAGAGAGAAGTGTAGAGAGAAGGAGTAGGCAATCTTAATGAGGCTCTAACACGTATGATGACAGGTAGAGGAGCGCAATGGTATCAAACTCTAAGATTAACAAAGAGCAAGGTAGAGTTTTTGAAACGTTTAAGTATTTGATTTTTGAGACAAGGTTTTGATAAAGTAACAACGTTAATGGAGGCTTTTCTCTTATCTAAATAAGGATATGAATGAGGTATCTATAGAAATGATAGTTGATCATATCCGTCAGATCATGATGATGATCAATGGTTAAAATTGAAGCCCTTTATTAATGGTCTTAAGTGGGTTATTTTCATGAGTTTAAGCCCAAATAAAGTCTTTATATATTATATTAGTGTGAGCCAAATCAAGAAAGATTGGATCAGACGGACCAATCCAATGGGTCCTACTCTAAGCCCACTATGCTAAATCTCTCTTGATCATCTTAGTAATTTATGGGTCAGCTCCTCAAGCACTGTCACCTTAGCCCGAGAAGTTAAATCCATTTAATTAATAGGTTTAAAACCTAATATTAAATTTGGCTCTCTACATTTTGTCCCTTGACCAAAGTCCTTTAGATGAAGTCGAAGGGATTTAGGCATCAAATGAACCTTTTAGATGACTCAAGCACATGCACTATTGAATAGCTACATTGCCACCAGATTAATTTGAGGATTGTCTTAGTGCCCAAGTTTGCAGTACCTCTCAATCATATGTTCTACCTTAACTAGATTAGGTTTTATACTACCCCTAAGACAACACTCTGAAATGAGTCTTCTTTAAGTTACCTCTTCTTGAGTTAATTTGTCTCTTTGATTTAATTTGTATGAGCTATTGACTCCTGTTGAGTTGAATTTATACGCTAAGTTTACATTAGTGATCTCGTTAGGTTGACTACACTTATCAGCATTGCCTTGGTTTTTCTTCTCGTATAAGAGTATTCTTCTTATAGAGCTTTTCATATGTACACAGTTGTTAAATGCCTTGAATCTTGGTTCCATGACCTAAATTGCAACTAGGTAGAATTTTTCAAGAACTTAATTTTGAAAGTAAATTTTTTTATAGAGGTTTGTAGTAGGAATATAAAGCGAGGGTCGATAGGCCCAAGCTTAAAGCTACACCATTGACCTAGTTGGGGTTACGAGGGGTAAAGCCCCCTACGATATAGACTAACTTCATTTTATTTTATTTTAATTGCTTACATACAATCTTATTTTTCTCCTTCGATCCATATGATGATACGATAAGACTCATAGTGAAACAATTGTCTCCATATTGCAAAGCTACCTCACAAATGTAATATTCATCATGTTAGCAAAGCCTACCTCTCTCTCTCTCTCTCTATATATATATATATATATATATATGTAAAATATAGGTCTTGAGAAGTTCATATGGAGTCCATTCGTGTTGAAGTCGAGCCATAAATTCCATATAATGCCTTATGTCCACACCATGCAAATGACGTGTTGAGAATCTATGAAGTCCACAAGCAAATTGCAATTTTATCATGTCATTCCATGCAAAACTAAATGCCCATGTGAAACCGTTAGCCAACTTCTGATCTTCTTAAACTTTCAACACTCCCGCTTTTTTTTATATTAAAAAATATTTCTCTTTATAATCCTGTAAAGATATGAGGTGGGATGTCCTCTCCTCTTTTCTGCAATGTGTAGTAGCACAATATTTCACCTTCCCACACCTATGTATGCCTCTTGAACTAAACAAGAAACAAGAATAGGATATGGAATAACAACCTCTCTCCTTCTTTTTTTTTCTGAAAAAAAAAAAATTCTTTTCCTCCTTTTAAATGTCGATAGGTATCTAGTTTCTTTTTCATTTCTACTCTACCATACTGGACTTTCACAACCCTCCTCTTTGTTCATCATTTTCTCTTACATGTATCAGGTCTCCATTTTAAGGGAAAAGAGATCTAGTTATCTTTTCTTCTTCCTCTTTCATTCTTTCAACAGCTTTTTCATTTCATTTTCGTACATCCAATTTCTTCCTCTCTTTGTCTGTCTCAAATGTAATATACTCCCTCCATGAATCCTTTTTAAAAGAAACTTTTCTTCTTCTTTTTTTATTTTTTTATTTTAGCACCCTTTGGCATACAGTAGGAAGCTTTAGTTTGAATCCTTTTTAAAAGAAACTTTTTTTTTTTTTAAATTTTAGCACCCTTTAGCATACGGTGGGAAGCTTCAGTTTGCTGGTCTTATGTTTCCAAACAACCTTTTATACTTTGATCGTCGTCATACTTGAGCCTAAATGTCTCCAAGCGGCCATTTCAGCTACCACTTTTGTTGTTGCTGTTGTGTTGGTCAACTTAGTTCAATCATGCCCTTTTTCATTTATGTAAGCTTTCCATTCTACTTGTTCTTCATGCTTTTCCTTATCCATGCTTTAAAATATACATACACATACAAATGTATATATATTTTAATATTTCTAGCTTTGTCATCTTCTTCTCACAACAATAGGTTCCTAACTGAACAAGCAAACACCCAAACTTGGTAGCTTGAGAACTATCACAAGATCGGCAGCGAAGTTATATTTTAATTCCAATCCTTGTAATCATCTTCTAGTAGATATCCAAAACTCACTTCCCCATTAAGTTAAGGCATAGATGTTTTACAACCAGACTTTGACAACAACTTCTTTGGGGGGAAAGTGGCTTCTATGAGAGGTAATGCCATCATCTTTCTTCTCCACCTACACCTACCCCTCTCCCCCACCCCCCCTCCCCTCTTTCTTTTTCTTTGTTTATTTTTTAAATACAGAACATGCTCGTTTGACACATTAATTTTCTTCTTTTCATTCAAACTCCATGTTGAAGGTGAAGGCTATGGTTGTTGGAAGCTCTTAATTGAAGCTTTCATCCAATAGAAGAACAAAGAAAACAAACCAAAAGTAGTGTGTAGTGGCTAATTCCTTCCTCCTTTAGTAATGTGATAAGTCACAACGCCCATATTTATTTTCCTTTTGCTTGAAATAATTGTCATCATGGCCTTCATTTTTTATAGTCGCATTTAAAACACATCTATATATGCTTTTCTTGGTCAACGCATCCATGGACTTACTAATGCTTAACTGTTGAGGATGTCTAAATTTGCATTATTTAATTTATTGAAGTAGACTGCATCATGCTAAGATGGCTTCAACCGATCCTTGGTTTCATATATTGGTTCATGAAATTTCCCCCCTTCCTTCTGATTGCTTGCTTTGACCCTTACTCACAACGAAAATAAATCCCCTTAATTATGTTTTATTATGGAGGCTTGATATATTGAGATTCTTTAAGATTAATCTTAGAGTTGATTTGAGTACCTATCTTTATAGATGCTGAACTGTAATATGTTGAACCCTTACTCTGGACTACAATTTCTTTTTCTTTTTCTTTTTTTTGTTTGGCCTTAGCATTTCAATAACCATTTGTTCCCTTGGATCGAGGGGTTAGGCTTCTCGTATGTAGGCTCCAAGTCTATGCACTTCTCCTTAGCTTTAATCTTTCCTCTCTATGTAATGAATGTTGAGTAGTTCCCACTACTTGATGCCTTTGTTCTTGTAATTTTATTTATGCTTTGATGTGTGTCTTTAGGGTAATTAATTACAGCATCCATCTCTGCTTTTTCTCTTTAAATTTTGAAACTGACATCTCATCATTGTTCATCCCGTGTAGGTAGCATAATCAATGTTTGAGAATTTGGTTTAAAGAGGATATCTTCACTGCCCAGACTGTAGTCGCCTGCAACCAAGGATCAAAAGTATATGATCATAACTTGAGGACTACATCTCGAACTAACAACAGTTAGTAAATCGGCACGATTTAAAGAGGGTAAACTCTTTACCACCTAGACCGTAACTATGTGCCAACCAAGGGTCAAAAGTTTGCGGTCGTGACTTGAGTACCGATTTTCATCAACAGGTGATAGCAAAGAGGTATAATACTTGGGTTATGTATAACCTTTAAACCAATTGCAACTTAAAGTATGAATTGAACATAGGTCTTGAGTCGTAAGGGTATGTACACACGAGTACATGAGAACCGAGCGTAAGCTGAGTAAATACGATTTGAACACGAATCTTGGACATGAGCATATGAGAGCAACATACTTAAGTTGAACAAAACGTCCCTTTAGCACGACCACTTGTGAGGTAGTACATGAAATGAGCTTGACTTCCTTTTAATACAAATAGTTGTAGGCTAATCATGCAAAGTAACTATGAGGCTTTTATATAACCATAAGATGTGAATTTGAACATGAACCTTGAATTTGAGCGCGTAAGAATTAAGCGTGAGTCTATGAGCCTAGCACATATGAACAAGACATAAATCTTGTACGGAAACACATAAGGGTCGAACAATTTAATTTAGCATAGTCCCTTTGGTAAGAGTATATGTAGGCTTCTAATACGAGCACTTCTAAACTTTCTATATGAGCACGTGTGAGTTGTGTATACAACTTAACTATAGCATTTTTGGCATTTAAACTGAACATGAGTCTCGTCATGTGCATCGAACATTAGCCTTAATCATGAGTGAACATAAGAGTCGCATCTGAACCTTGAATATGAGTCTTGAACATTAGGGTCGAATGTGAGTAAGCATGACCTATAATCACAAGTCTTGAAATCAACATGAATCTTCAACACAACACAATCTATGAATGTAACATGAGCTTTGAATATGGAATGAATCTTAATCATGTTACAAGTGTTGAACATGATACGATGCGAGGCTTAAACTTGACATGAGGCATGAATGTGATGTAAGGTCTAAACATGATACAAAGCTTGAACGCAATATAAGGCCTGAACGCGATGCAAGCACTGAACACAATATGAGATATGCACATCATGTGAGGCCTAAACACTACATAACCCCTGAATACGATATGAGGCTTGAGCATGATATAGGCTCTAGTATCATAAGATAGGCATAGCGCTTGAAATGTGAGCTGAATGTGAGTAGTTGATGTAATATCCCATAAATTAGCAATCAGGACATAAATATATGAGTATTAGGACAAAGCTCTGTCTTAATATGATTAGGATTGATAATTAATCTAAGTCATTCAAGAAAGTATATTGAGTAGACTAGAAATTTATGAAAAACACGATAACCCTAATTGAGGAATCCCCATACGCTTAGAAGTAAAAAATATAATAAAATATCAAGAATATAATCAAGATAGTGATAATTTGCTCTATATAAGACCCTAAAGTCGAGTTTAGGATAATCGTACTTAAATTTAGGGCTTTTGAGAAAAATTATTTGATTAAATCCAAACTTTACAACTAAAATAGAAAAGTTGGTTGAAGTGATTCGGTGAAGTTAGATTTTGAAAATGATTATGCAAAATTTTGATTTTGCTCCTAGAACTATTATTAGTTAATATAGTATAAAAATAATTGAAACCTCTAAAAGTGAGCTCAGAATGTCACGAGAACTTAGAGATAAGTTAAGTAGACAATAAGAGGAGATAATATAATATAATATACTATATGAGTATACATGTATTTTTATGAGTATACCCAATATATATAATAAATATATCCGTAAATCAACTTAAAATTATATAATTATGCATAATAAGTGATAAAATAGCAAAATTAAATATGAAAAGTATCTTAAAAATAAAAAATATTCTAGAAACATGATTACATGTATATAATTACTCATTACTTGTATGATATATATATGATATATATACGCATATATTACCAAAATCATTAAATACTAATATAAAATATCAAAATACCTTAAAATATTATCTAAAAATTATAAAAAAAAATAAGAAACAATATAGAATATGATTAGATTAAATGTTGAGCAGCTTAAAAAGAATAACCAGCTACATCAAAAGTAAATTTATGAGAATTAAACACCTCATTCTTCAATTTTTATACTTATAAATGGAGGAAAAATTGCTTAACAATTAAGGAAAAATTCTAATAGACCTAAAACACTATAAATAGGATCCTATGACTCAGATTTAAAAATTTTTCCAATTAAGAAAACCTAAGAAAAATTTGACAAAAAATAGAGCAAGAATCGAGCCTAACTAGTTTTCAAACTAAACCTTGACCTGTGTTACACCCTGAAGTCACAAAGTCGCAATAGTCCCGCTATGTAAACCATCCTATGATAATAACTAGCTTTACAGTACCTACTATAAACATAATCTACCCAAGGTATCGACGATTCCTTACTTTGAAGTAAACAATTTAATTAAGAGTTTAGCTAAAGTTACAGTAATTATCAAGAACTTTAGGTCAACATATATAATTACATGTACATTCCACAGAACTTTCCAAGAAATTCTACATCAACGTAACAGTTAACTAATTTACATATCAACTATCGGTCTTTCAGTCCTATGTTACTAAGGAGACTTTAAATATACATTAACCACTCGGCGAATTGATCCTTACACCCCAGACTTAAAAAAAACTAACCTCTGAATAGTTGTAGGGCGGCATATTACTTAGAGTATTCAGAAATCAAGACTTGCAAAAGGATCAATACGAGTATGAATAACTACAACTTAGTAAGTTGAATTGGAGACTTGTGAATGTATACAAACACAAACAAAATTATCAAGCAATTATTTTCATACAATACAACAAGCAAGTGTCATCACACAACATAGTCCGGTCTGTTGCGAAATCATAGAAATTTCACCCGCTCTAATTCGGGTTGAAGAGTTTTCATGTTATGTAACAACTCACAACTAAACCCAGGTTTGTACAATGGAGACTATCCTTTGAACCAATACCCTCATCTTCACTACGACTTCCTCTCCTATCACTTTATTCGATTAAGAATGAGGAAAAGACCAATTTGTTATCCAACGCTATCTTTTTTGAAGGTGTCGATGTTTGGTTGAAAAATCCAAATGATCCCCTAAAGGGTTGCAACGTATGATAATTTAAGGCATTAATTCGATTAAGATTAAGTTTCATTTAGGGTGTCCAGACAATTTCACATCAATTCAGTCATAATACACAATCAATCACAACACAAATTTTAACACAAATTCAGATACTCAAACACATGCATAAATTACTTATAATCACAATCATACACAATCTTAAGTCTCCAAGTACCTTAAAATAGTATTCCAATACAGTAAAGTAATAGCCTAACTTACTTGGAATTCTTAGTTTTCCAATCACTTAATTGTCGGTCGATTCATCTTCGAGTATCTTATAATACAAATACGTATTTTTAGTACTTATACTTTGATGATACATATTTTAAGTTATAAGTTAACTCACTTCTTTACGTATACCTATTATTTACTAATGATTCACTTTACTTAAGTTCGAGGTTCGATTTCTAAATTAGATTCCAGTTTTGATTCTATATTATCTTTGATTGTAAGGAATCCTAAATACACTCAAATCCTAATGTGAAATTAATTACATTAAGTTGAGTATTCTAATATCACATTGTGTCTTAATTTAGTGTTCTAACCTATTCAGTATACTTTAATCCTGATTGGGGTACCAAATTTACTCTTGATGTGAGGAAATCTTACATTTTTTATTCAATTACTTAAAATTAAATTTTTTTTTCAGATTTATTATGTACTGATTTTATTATTATATTATCCAAATAAACCTAATTTTTTTTCATATTTATTAAAATTCCAATTCCACATATTCCTAATTTTCTACAATTACCACATAATTCCTATATTAATTACACTGAACGCTCCAAAGATTAGGATTAGGATTAAGATTAGGTTTAGGTTTCTACATCAAAGGTTAATAACCTTAAACATCTAATTACCATCTAAATTAGTAATTAATCACTTAATCATTTAATTACCATCTAAATCAGTAATTAATTACCTAATTAACCCAAAATTACCCAATTTTTTTCATCATTTTAGGGTTAAAAAATTACTTAAAATTTTTTAAAATTAATTTTAAAAAAATGGTTTCATAGCACTGGTCTATATCACTTAAGCATTCTACAAAAAAAAATTGAGCTCCAAATTACACTTCTAAACCTATTTATTTCTAGTTCTAATTATACTCGGTTTTGCTTATTTTTTAAGAACCATATATTTAAAGATGTGATTAAACTTAATCACTATTTTTTCCTAAATCTACATACAATAAAACCTCAGAATAATAAATTTCATAATTTTCTAGGCAAAATAAATAATTTTAAGAAATTTTACAAAATTGGAGAAGATATGAGACTCACCTAGTTCGATAGCTTTTTGGCCTCCAACACTAGTTCAAGTGTGTTAGCCGGTTTAGGCGGTGGGTTTGGAGTAGGGTGGTAGTAGTAGTTTGGTTCCAGATGGTGGTGATATGTGAATTCGGTTCATAAGCCCCTATTGCATGGATTTGCAAAAGAATTTTCTAAGCCTCTAACTGTCCAAATGAGTTCTGTAATTTTTTTTACTATTTTATAGAGCCTTGTAGGAATTATTATACTTTAATTAGATAAAACAATGCTCAAATCTCTTCCAATTTGTCTTTTGTGTTGCTTGTTTTTTATTGGTTAATTTTTTTTCTTTAATTCTTGACCTGCCACAACTAAATCTGGGTCATTCCCTATTCCTTTGATTTTCCCTTAATTATTTTATAATTTTCTAGCTAATTTCAGGCAATTTAGGTAGTTTCATATATTTTTATCTACATGTAAATACATGTAGGGTAAAGTAAATATTATTAATTATTATTTAAGCCATTTTATGATTTTTAGTATACATATAATCTATCTCTAGCAATTTATTAGTTATTAGATTATACTTTTCCCCTTTCCGATAATTAACAAGTAATATACTTAAAATTCGAAAATTTTATAGTTTCCTATTTTATTACTTATTTTCTTAAATTTCAGTTTATGGGGTCATTTTTACTAATATTTTTAACTATAGTTTATAATCTAGGTTTGATCAGATTTTTTAACCGATCACCCTACTTTATGTACTAAGTTCGATCTTACGGTCACTTAGCTTATTTTTAGGGCTTACAACCTGTTGTAACACCATTCCACCACCATGGAGCACCATCAATGCCCTTGCCAGCCAACATACCCCTACTGGTTGACGGTGGCCAAAACATAGGTGAATAGGTCGGTCAATTTTTTACCCTATTTTTCTTATAATTTTTAAAAATATTAAATTAAGTTATAAAATTATGAAAAAAAATATATATACGTTATTTTATATATATTTTTATTTTTGTAAAATTGTAATTATTTTATGTACATGTTTAAAAAAGTCAATATTCATCTGAATTTTGACTTTCAAAATAAATGTATTAAATGATGTAGTTTTTAAGTCAAATTTTTTTTGTAAGATATAAATGATATATAGATAATTTATATGTAGCTTGATTTTTATTTGAATATTTTTTAATATTTATTGTATTTTTCGGCCTAAAAAAAGCTTGAAAATAAGCTAAAATTGTGAAATAAATAGGAAATTATGAAATTAAATGATGAAATGGACATATACTGATTTTTAGTGAATAATAATAATATTGGGATAGATTGAAATCAATTTGGTGCAAAAATGATTATAATTAGGTAATTTAGGATAATTCATGAATAAAATCGTAAATACGAATATTTAGGTGATAGATTGAAAACTTGAAACCAGGTACTAGCTAAGTTCCCCATATTTTTAGGAGTATATAGAAATTTTAGGTGAATCATTTGGTAACCCAAGTTATTTATTATGAATTTACGTAGTAAAATAGCTTAAATTATAAACTGAACTCATTTTTAGTAATAATAGGTTAAAATATGATAAATAATTGAGTTAAAACTGTCTACATGTGTACTGGTTAGATTGGATAAAAATTATATTTTTAATATGTTTAATGATATTTTAATAACCGAGACACGTTATAGAGATATTAGGGTTAGATAATATCTATATTATGGGTTATATTGATAAACTAGGTAAAATATGATCTAATAACATAAATTACGTATAGTATGATAATATTTCATTAGATATGCATAATTGTAGCAAAAACTTGAACTACCAATTAAAAGTCATCTTTAAAAATAGGACACCTAACACGTGTCGTTACGTTTGTACAAACTCAATGATACTAATTTCATTAAAATTGGACAATCTTAGATAATATAACCTATAACTCTATAATATTACTAAAGTGTATGTATTATGGTAACCTTACCGAAATGGAAATGTGATTTAGTCAATTAAAAATATGTTTCGATACGATAAAAACGATATATAATACATAATAGTATAAATTACGTATATTATTTATAATTAATAACTTACTTAATGTATATATTTATATATATTATAATAAAACTATATGTTAGCATGATAATACTCTCTCTCTCTCTCTATCTATCTATATATATATATATATATATTTTAGATAAACCCTAATATTTTCATAACTATTACAAAAACTAAATTTTAGTTTTTATGTGTATAAGATTTCCTAATGATCGGATCATTGATGACCCGAGTCTTTCGTAATGAGCATCTGAACGGGTAATCGGGATCAATACTTTACAGTATTTTGGGATATTATTTTAGAATATCTAAGAATTTAATATGTATTGGCTTGTGATTGTAGTTAGCTGTTTGTACGTATGCAGCATTTATGGTTGGGTTTCGATTTGCTGTGATGAGAGTTAAGCTCCATGATGTAGTTGTTCTATGAGTATTATTATGCTTGAATTGTTTGAGCTTGGTTAATCATCCTAAAAATAAATTAACTTAAACTTGGCTTAACATCTAACTTAGTATGCATCGCAACTCACTAAGGGTAATGACTAAGATTTTCAGGCCAAACATGAACTCCTTTTGATGAGAATAGATGAAATGGTTCTTTTTTTATCTTTAGTCGAACTAAGTAACATGAGAGGAGGTTATGGTAAGATTGGGGGCCGTAGTTCGAAGGTAGTCATACGAGGAGGGTGTTCTCTACTATATAAGCCTCGGCTTGGTTTCGATTCATGAGTATGTGACATCAATCTCTTCAACTCGTATTGAAGCAGGCGTAATTTCTTTGATTTTACAACGAACCAGATAACGTCGTACGATGGAATTTACTTGTACATGTATTGTATTTAACTAATTTAGTTGAAAACCCTGCTTATGATGTGCTGAGTGTATACTTCTATTTTCACCCTACTTACTGAGCAAGCTGTCGCTCATTCCCCTATAGTTTATTTTATAGGTTTCAAATGGATTACAAGTGTCTAACTAAAACCAAAATGCTAGTAAACTGGGACTGGAAGTGAGATACAATAAAAAATAGCTAGTTATTGCCCTTAGTATTAATTTTTTATCTTTTAAGAAAAACTAAACAAGACTCCTCAAAGGGCTTGGTAGTTTTCAATATTTTGGTCTGCATGTGAAATGATAGGTACCTGTAAGATTTACTATTACTTTTTTATAAGGTTAAATTACAAGTTTATTATTACAAATCATTTCAAAGGATTACTCCATAGGTTTATATTAAATATATATCGAATTGGATACTTCAAAGGGGTAGAGTTGAGTATGCTTGGTGTGAACTAGGTCTAAGATAGCAACTGTAAGAACAATTTCTATCTTAAGATGGCTTATACGGCAGGATTATTACAACTTCACCTTTTCGGAGCATGACAGTTGAATCGTAAGCCTTCTTAACATAATAAATGAACATGAGAGTTGATCATGACATGAGGCTTCATCCTGAATGAGCCTTAATATGAGAGTCAAATATGAGTCCTCTAACGTAAATACACGCGAAGTGAGCATATGAGTTGAACATAATTTCTTTAAGATGAACACGCACGAGTATTTGTGGTTGAACATGTAAATTGAGCATGAACTTTATAACAACATGTGAATTGTCTTATGATATGAACATGAGTGAGCCAAATCTTCAAGTTAAACATAAGTCCTCAATAAGGCTTCATTCATCGTATTACCCTTATCATTTTTTCTTCAACCTCCTACTCATACAGTTGTACAATTTCTATCCCATTTGTACTTCATTTTGCTTAATTGCTTACTTCCCTTAGTTTTCACGTGTAATCACCCATTCCTCCTCCCCCAAAGGGGTAGCAATCACAGTAGAAGTTGCTACCACTTTTCAAGAGTCATTAAGAGGAGGTGGCATGGTATCAGATATAAGTAATCCCATGTGTTGAATAGCTTCAATACTCATGTATCGAGTATTGCGTGCACATTAAGCCTCATGCCTATGCGTGCTTCAAGCATCGCAAGTATACACACATCAAGCCTTACAAACATGAGCACATTGAATATCATACACAAGGAGTATTGTATAAAGCAAATATAGTGGGTAGTGATTATCACCATGTAAGAATAGCCTCTTCATATATTATATCCATTGGTAATTTTCCTCCCCCAGTTATTGACATGTAAAGAAAAAACAAGTTGACGATTCTTGATGCACCTCGTTCCCTCATGATACCATTAAAGACCCAATGTTGCATTATCGTATGCTAGTCTTTAAAAATCACGATATCGCTTATGATAGACATTGCTTAAGCCTTGTTTCATATGATCTTTTTGATCACTCAGTTGCAAATCTTATATCTCTTTGCAAGTAAAACTTGTCCTTAAATATATAGAATCAATAGCAATGAAGTTCATTGACTAACTTTCGTGCTCTTTTATCTCCTTGACACTTTCATCAGCTCTTCACTTAGCAATAGTATGTTAGACAATAATATAGTATGGAAGCTTCGATTTCCTTAATGACTTGCAATGTATTGACAAAATGTGAGAAGCATATCTTAGAGACTTCATGCACTTAGGAGCAATGTCTTAACTAAGCAACGCTATTGTCTAATGTGCAGTAGTAAGATTCTCTTGTTATCTCTACTTCTTAAAAATGATACCATGCGATAGGGAGCAAAGGCTCAACCTAATTACAATAGTATTAAGTAATCATAAGCTTCAAATTTTGGATTGACATAACTTTGAGATTGCTTACATTCTTTGATCTAAGGTGCTTCTTGTACAATAGATATAATTGTAAAATTGCTTAGACTCAGTGATCTAAGAGAATTCACATGTCATCTTACATATTGAAGCAAGACTTTTTCTTGTTAATGATAATATATAAAAGATCTCTTTTGAGAAATGTTCAATCGTACATATGCAGCGATAGTGACATTGATTACTTAGGATCAATAATTCTTTCTCATTAGTCAATGGGGTATTTCTCACTACTTGACTACGTAACATAGCGTACCAGGACATTACCTGGGTTTGAATGTCAATATGTTAAAGTGCCCATTAATGGGATTGTTTCCACTACTTGATGGTAAGAAACATAGAGATTAGATAACATAAAAGCTATACATGATTATCATGGCGTGATGTATGTTTAGGAGCCAGTGCTCTTATCAGTTTGCAACATATGAGCCAAGCTCATCATTGTGCACTTAGGAGACCAAGCTCTTATTAGCTAGCAATGATGTGTAGTTTATATATTATATTCATTATCACTTTCTTTTGTTCAATTGAGGGGTTTAGTTTCCCCCATTTAGACATAAACTGTTTTGTAAAATTAACTTTGCACGCTAAGGAGACTAATCTCTTATTTTCTAGCCACAATAGTAAGAAAATGAAGATACCCAAACACTTACCACATTCTTATTAGAAAATATCAATGATGAGAAAAGGAACTTTCATTGATGAAAAGCAGTTATTACTACGCTTACATATGAGATAAAATGAAAATTAGGATGAAATAAGTGAGAATACATCTTAGCTACCAATAGTTCTTGCATTTCTTAACTTATAATGTTCCTTCTACCTTCATAATATCATTAGTTTGCTTTCGTTTCTTTGCACCCTTGTGACAATCATGCATCTTCTTCTTCTTAGATGCTCAAGTTCGAGCCTCTTCACTTATAGGTAGTTGTGCTTTGGGGGTTTTACTATTTTACTAAGCGTGTCTCTTCTTCATTCACATACTCATCAAAGAATGTTGCTTCTGTGAAGTGAGACTCATTATTTGTGAATGGATTCTTTATTGTAGGAATAAAGATATCTTGCTCATTCCAATGACCCTTCATACATTGATGCCATGTTGAAGGTATCATGTCCTAAACATGCAACCATGTCCTTCCTATAAGGAGATCGTAAGATTTAAACACATCGATCACAAAAATCACGTGGAGTTATGGATAGGTTCAATATCAAAGTCTACTTCAATATGCCCCATTGTCTTCATGGAAGACTCATAGAAGCTATTTAATATGATTGGTTGTCTTACTAAGTTTCAAATATTTATCTTTGAAACTGTAAAAGCTGACATTAGCATAACATTAAGTGAAGATCGATTATCAATAAATGTCTTCCCGATAGAATGACCATAGAGTATGCTTTCCACATATAGAGGACGATTGTGATTAGGATTCACTGTACAAATGTTAGCATTTGATTGCCCCCTTATTCATCAACAATTCCCTTTGTAAGACGTGCTATAAAATATTTCTTATATTAATTTTACGAGATCCTCATTAGTGCAGTTGTTGCCTCGAGCTAAGCATCCTCATCAAAGTTGAGTAAATCAAAGAAATTCCTAACATTAGTAGTCTTTAACAAAGAAAGAGCAATGTTGTCATCTCCATTTGTCTTAATCTCAAATCCCTTATGCTTAACTTCGTACGCCTCAATTGGTTGCAGGCCTATACTTTCTATTTTTGTGGGATTGTAAGTGATAGCATTCACAATACCACGTTGGATGTTATGAGCTGGAAGTAGGTTAGTCTTGACATAATTATCTTTGATCATCAATTGTCCATTTTAAACTCACTCATTAAATATCTTCTTCAAAGTTCAGCAATCTCTCATAAGATAGCTTATACTCTTATGAAGTCTGCAATGCTTAGGGTCAACCTTCTCTTCATTTGATGGTAAACACGTAACCCTTAGGAGTTTGATATTCCCATCACGTAGCCATTGGTCGAGGAGTTTGTGCACTCTTCTCATTGAGTATGGGTATGCCAAAGATTGTTTAGTGCTCATAAGCTTCTCACTCCTAAATTTTTTCGCTCCTCTCAAATCCTCCTGTTAAATTAAGTTCACTAATGATGTGTGCTTATTAAATCTTACATTTTCACTAGTTTGTCGTGCTACTGAATTGTAAGTCTTTCGTGTGTTTTCAACTAACAAAGCAAAAGAAACAAATGAGAGGTTATCAAAATGCATTGTATACTCAGTAAACATCACTTGAATACAAATCTTAACTAACTCTCTTTCATCATAAACGTCTTGTATAAGGAATGCTCTCTAAAGCGCTCAATGTAATCTATGAGATCTTCCTTAGGCTTTTAGTAGGTCCTCTCCATGTCACTAAGGGTGACTCTTTCTTTAGTAGAGAAGAACTTCTCCAAGAACATCTTGCACATGTTTCTCCATGAATCAACTAACCTTGGGGGAAGGTTGACATATTAAGTGTATGCCTTCTTAGTAAGTGACTTAGAAAATTCCTTTAATTTCAAATCATAATCTAAACCATATACTTCCAATGCCTCAATGAATTGTGGCAAATGCCCCTTCACATTCTCTTTCTTGCCATTAAATAATATGTGTCACGCCTCAAAGCGATAAAGTCGTAACAGCCCTGCCGTGTAAATCATCCTAAGATAGAAATTGGCCTTACAACCGCTATCTTAGACCTGATCTACACAAGGCGTCCACAACTAACCTGCTTTGAAGTAAACGGTTTATAATTTAAATGAATTATTTGTTAAGCCATGGATACTGCTCCATCATCGCGGCTTTTGGTTCCTAAGTCATCTCCAAGTCTGGACCTTCATTCCATTGAATCGTCACGTACTCCATATCTCTATTCCTTAACTTCTGAACCCGACTATCTAATATTTTTATGGGTTGTCTCACCAGTTGAAAATTTCTCGTTAATTCCACTGGTTCTATTTCCACTATCGCATTCGGGTTTTTAATGAATTTTCTTAACATGGATACATGAAATACATTATGATAGCCCGATAAACTTGGAGGTAAAGCTACTCGGTACGATACATTGCCAACTTTTTCCAACACTTCAAATGAACCAATGTATCATGGGCTCAGTTTTCCTTTTGAATCAAACCATCTGAGTCCTTTAACCTTTTCTTTTCTTTTTTTTTTCTAGATTTTCTCTCGCTTTGTTCAGTTTTCTTATTTTTCCCTAATGTTAAACTGTCTAAATGAGTTCTGGAAATTTTTCCCCTATTTATAGACGATTTTTGTAATTATTGTGCATTAATTAGACAAGACTTTGCCCAATTTCCTTGATTTTTGGCTTTTATGTTGTCCAATTCTAATTGGCTAATTTTTATTTTGTAAATCTTGACCTGCTATGACCTGATTTGGATCATTCTGTCCTCTTTTGATTTTTTTTTTCTAATTTTTCCATAATTAATTTATAATTTTCTTTAATTATTTACTTAGTTTTTGGCCAATTTAGGTAATTTCGCGTATTTTTATCTACACGTAAATACATGTGGGGTACGTGTGAACATTTCTAATTATTATTTTGGTCATTTTAAAATTTTTAGTATACATATAATCTATCTTTAGTAATTTATTAGTTATTAGACTATACTTTTCGCCTTTTCAGTCATTAGCAATTATATGCTTCAAATTTGAAAATTTTACAGTCTCCTATTTTATTACTTATTTTCTTAAATTCAAGTTTACGGGGTTATTTTTACTAATATTTCCCTCAATAGTTTATAATTTGGGTTTGATTAGATCTTTTAACCGATCGACCAAACCTTGTGTTCTAAGTTCAATTCTACGGTCACTTGGCTTAGCTTTAGGGCTTACATTATTTACCTAAGAAAGTGAGGAAATATATATACACTATAATTCAGTTATTGCAATTAAAGTTTACAATAATTCTTCGTAATATATTTCCTAGTTATTACGTTATTCAGAAATGAAAAGTAATTCTAAAATAAAAGCTTAGACCTTAAAAATATGTATTTATTTTTCAAATGTTTTTCCTCAGTTCCCAGGATCTAGCAGTTGCTAGCTTCAGAGTAGTTGTTTGCCGCTTCTTAGCTAGCACCTGCACGACGTCTATAGGGATGTGAGCAACCACAGCTCAGTAAATTAGGATGGAGGACTTAAAACTATACCATAAACACAACAAGGTTATCAACCAACTTATTAAGTGCAATGCATGTTTAAGTAAATGTCATCGCACAACGTTATTTGGTTCGTCGTGAGATTAGAGAAATTGCGCTCGCTCTAATCCGGGTTGAGGAGTTACCATTAATACAATAGCTCATGACTAAACTCAGGCTTGTGCAATGGAGACCTTGCTCTTCCCGCGACTACCTTTGAACCATTGACTTCACTCTCACCGCAACCTCCTCTCCTGTCACTTAGTTCGACTAAGGATGAAGAAGGGACCATTTTGCAATCATGCGCTATCCCTTTCGAAGGCGTCGATATTTAGCCGGAGAGTCCTAAGTTCCCCTAATAAGTTGCCATGTAGGTCCGATTATGATTATAGGTCGTATATTTGATTAGGTTTAGTTTAGTGTGATCAATTATTTCATACAAACCATATAATACAAGCCAGGACAACAGACAGAATCATAGCATCACTCATAATCAAGCACATGCACACATCCAACTATCTACCAAACACAACCAAGCATAATCTTAAGCCTCCAAAATATAGCAACGTATTAATCCCAACTTACCTCGACTTCTCGCTCACTCACTCACTTAAGGTCCGATTTGCTCAAGCCATCGCCGATCATCTCTATAACACAAACGTAGTTTCAGTTTTTCATATAACTATTATAGGTTCATTTTATCCTATAACACTTATTGTTATCTTTTGTTTAGGGTTTAATATGCCTAACTATCTAGGTCTTAAGTCTTTTACAATTATTCTAGATTCGGGGTTAGGTTCGGGTTCGGTTTCCGCATCGATTTCTAAATTAGGTTATAGTTATATTTCTAAGTATTGTTTTATACTCGAATCCTAAAAATTCATTTCAACCCATAATGTGAAATTAATCACATTACTTCCCGATCTCTTAAATATTATCATTACCCCTAGTTATTATTTTATTTCACCCGATACACTTAAATCCGTATTAGTGTACCGAATTCATTCCTGATGTGAGAAAATCTTACATTTTTATACAATTAGTGAAAATTAAATCTTATTCAGATTTAGTATTATTCTGATTTTTATTATAATATTATCTAAATAACCCTAATTTTTTTTAGACTTATTAATTTTCAATTCCGCATATTACTAATTTCTTACAATAACTACTTAATTTCCTAAATTAACTATACTTAATACTCTAAAGGCTAGGATTAGGTTTCCACATCAGAGATTAATATCTCTAAACATCTAATGACTATCTAAATCAGTAATTAGTATCTTAATCACCTAATTAACCCAAAATTATCCAATTTTTCTATCATTTTAGGGCTAAAAATTAACTTAAAATTTTCAAAAATTATTTAAAAAAAATGGTTTCATAGCATTATTCTATATCACATAAGCATTATACAGAAAAAAATTCAGCTCCAAACTACACTCCTAAGCCTATTTATTTATCGTTCTAATTATGTTCGGTTTTGCTTAATTTGTTAATAAGCCTATATTTCCATACGTGATTAAATTAAATCATTATTTTTTCTTAAATCTACATACAATAAAACCTCATAATAACAAGTTTTATAACTTTCTAGGCAAAATAACTAATTTTACGAAATTATTCAAAATCAGGGCAATTAAGGGACTCACCGGTTCAATGCTTTTTGCCCGTCCAAATTCGGTCCAAGTGTGTCGGCCAGCCTAGATGATAGGGCTGGAGTGGGGTGGTGGTGGTGGCTCAGTCTCGGGTGGTGGTGAGGTGTGAGTTTGGCTCACTAGCCATATCTGCACAGTTTCCTTTTCTTTTTTTTTTCTAGATTTTCTCTTGAATTTTTGAAGTTTCCTATTTTTCTCTAATGCTAAACTGTCTAAAGGAGTCATTTGAAATTTTTTTCTATTTATAGACATTTTGGGTAATTAATATGCATTAATTAGACATGATATTGCCTCATTTTCTTGATTTTTGGCTTTTGTGTTGCTTAATTCTAATCGATTAATTTTTATTTTTCAGATTCTGACTTACCACAACCATATTTGCATTAATCCACACCCTTCTGATTTTTATTAATTAATTTAATAATTTTATTTAATTATTTACGAAGTTTTTGGCCAATTTAAGTAATTTCGCGTATTTTTATCTACACGTAAATACATGTGGGATACATGTGAACATTCCTAATTATTATTTAGGTCATTCTATGATTTTTTGTATATATATAATCTATCTCTAGTAATTTATTAGTTATTAAATTACACTTTTCGTCTTTTTAATGATTAACAAGTATTATACTTAAAATTTGAAAATTTTGTAATCTCCTATTTTATTACTTATTTTCTTAAATTCAAGTTTACGGGATCATTTTACTAATATTTCTAACTTTACTTTATAATTTAGACTTGATCGAGTTTTTCAACCGATTAAAACCTCGAATAGTTAGTTTTGGGGCTTATAATATGAACTTCAAACTTACATAATTCTTAGGGTATGGCTTCGCAGTAATGCATTGGTAATATGAAAGCTTCAAATCCGGCACCCCAGCTGTAGACTTTGCTTGTATCTCTTTTAAATATATGTCCAAATCTTCTTTAGTCACAAATGAACCTCTTTAGGTAGATGTTTTGATCCTTATTGACATCGTAGGAACAAAGTGAATGGGTACAAGATTCATAAGTGTAGAGCTTGTGGGCACTGGATTTATTGTTGTTAATTGTGCAAAGTCAACAATTGTAATACGTGGTATAGCATGTGAGGATGACAAGCCTCTAAACTTCTTGGTTCCTTACTTCAAGTAATGAATCTTGTATAGTTGTGGGTTCCACATCACGAAGTTGTTCCTTAACTTTAGGAGCGACATATACGTTGACAATAAGAAGATTGGGTGGAGTGTGTTGTTGCACCACATTAGAAGGATTCGAGGAAGTCACTCTTTGTTGCACAGTAGCAAAAGCAGCTAAAGTAGACACACATTGAACGAACATCGCCATGAGTTCACCTAGGTTCTGATTAGTCTCCCATAGTTCATGCGTTAATTGCGTATTGTCAAGGATACCTTCTTGAATGCCATCACCTTGATTAGTACCACCAGTCTGAGGTAGATTTTGGTCATCAGTCACAGTAATGACATCTTGCTCTTAATTAATTTCATCAGTAGGGTTAGCTTGTCTTCGTTTTAGAGGTACCATGATGTGAGTATCAAGTCTTCCCTCCCCAATGGAGTCACTTGAAAAAATATGGAGGTATGGGTATTGATGCAAGTGTTACGTGCGTACCGCGTAAGAAGTTGTATTACATGTGACTAGAAAAATGACTTAAATAACTCGCGTGAGATAATCAAGAGAAAAGTGTAAGGAAGAGAAGTAGATAATCTTAATAAGGTTTTAACACATATGATGATAAGTGGAAGTAGGCAGTGACATCAAACTCTAAGATTAACGAAGAACAAGGTAGAGTTTTTAAGGTGTTTAAGTATTTGATTTTTGAGACAAGATTTCGATAAAGTAATGACGTCAATGGGGTTTTTTTCTTTATCTAAATGAGGATGTAAATAAGGTATTTATAGAAATGATAGTTGATCACATCCATCAAATCATAATAATAATTAATTGTTAAGATTGAAACCTTTTATTAATGGATTTTAAGTGGATTATTTTTATAGGTTTATGCTCAAATAAAAGCTTTATTTATTATATTAGTGTGAGTCAAATTAAACCCACAATACCAAATCTCTCTTATTATCTTAAACAGATGAGTCAAGTTTATTTAATCAATAGAATTAAAACTCGATATTAAATTTGGCCTTATATATATATATATGTATGTATATATAAACAAATTTTTTTTACCAAATATAAACAATGTATTTGCAAAATATAAAATAAAAAACACTAAAAATTTTTCCATGGAAGAAAAACCGAAAAAGAGATCACAACAACGTCAATTTCTAGACCCATAGGAACATCCTTAGTTAGCTAGTTGCATACAGTCTTTTTTTTGGTAGGAATATTTAAGAAAAATAATAATAAATAAATAGAATAAAATAAAAATGAATAATAATAAGAATAAACAGCAAGATGTCCTTTTCCTTCAGAAACCAAGGAAACAGTGCGATTAGGCCTTCCTTCAATAAAAAACATTATCCACGCCCTCCCTTTCCTCCTTTACCTACCCGACTATACAAATCCAAAGCCCAATTTTCCCCTGACTCAGATACAACCATCACCGAGCCGCCGCAACCATGGCCTCCTCTCCGCCGGACGTCAACCCTCTGGACCTTGAACTCACCATAATCTCGGCCAAACACCTCAAAAACGTCAACTGGCGTAAAGGCCCCCTCAAACCTTGCGTTTCCTTCTACTTAGACCCCAATCCAAACCCTAGCCCTAACCCTAACCCTAACCTCATCCAACGCCTCTCCACCCGAGTCGACGATTCCGGATCCTCCCGACCCGTATGGAACGAGGTGTTCTTCCTCCCGATCTCTCGTACCTTCCTTCGAGAATCCTCCTTTCTCACTTTCGAGATATTCCACTCCAAGCCCTCCGAGACGCCGAAACCTTTAGTTGGCACCGCACGATTCTCTCTCCACAATCTCGATATCGACTCGCCCGAGTTCACTCACCTTGATCTCCTCCGTCCTTCTGGTCGTCCCCAAGGGAAACTCCGCGTCAAGCTCGTTTTACGTGAACGCCCTTACATTACTCCTCCATATTACGGTTTTGCCCCTGATGAAACTTATAATTACCATCCTGTCCCTCCCTCTCCGTCTCCTTCATCGTACGGATATGCTGGATATGGTTACGGTTATAATGCTCCGCCACCGCCTCCGCCGGCTCGACACTTCTTCAGCCGCCCGCCGCCACGTGGACCTTCTGCTCCGGTCGATTTCTCTTCCTCTGAAAACAACACCGAGACGAAGCCGCCGATTCCTCCTCCGTCGCCGCTGAACGTATCCAGCTACAATTCGATTTACGGACCGTCTGCGCCGGTTGATTATACATATCCAAGCTACGATCATAAGCCTATCCCTCCTCCGCCACGCTGGATCAACAGTTCGTCTCCTCCGATGGATTCTGATCGCTCTTATGTGTACAACCACCAACAAACCGTGATTCCTCCGCCTCAGCGGTGGATTTCCAGCCATGAGGCCTCCGCTCCAGTCGGATATGTTCCGTCACATGATCGTAGAACAATGAGCGGACCTACAGCGCCTGAGGATTTGGCATCAAAGCAGGAGGAGACGGCAGTGAGGCATGGTGGCAATGTCGGTGAGACAGTTGGATCGGTTACTGGTGGGATCGGGGGGATGAGCTTGGAAGAAAGGGTTTATCCAAGGAGAGAGAGGGAAAGTTATGGAGGATATGATGATTGCCGCCATGGTTATTGAGGATTTTATTGGTCTAAATGTTTTTCATAATCCAAAAGGAGGGTAAATCTTGCTGTAACTCATAAAAGCTGTTTCGTGTTATGTGGTTTTTCGCAGCACTAGTATGTATACATGTATATGTAGTCTAAAAAGGTACCACGCTACTTTGTTTATATTTTATTTTTTCTTTAAATTGCCTGCTGATTATGTGAAAGCTCTTGGAGTTCATGCAATTGTATGGCTTTAGTTTACTCCTTGAATCCCATATATATTTCACTAAATGATCATAGAATGTAAGTGAATCATGGAGTTTTTTCAAGGAATTCGGGCATATAGGAAGTTGCTTGCTATACTTCTCTACGTGCGTGAGCTTTTATTGAATGTGTTGTGAAGGTGAGATGTCAAGTGCTGGGTTGGAGCTCCATCAGATACCTCAAAGCTTACGCTTCCAATATTTAGTGCTGTGGTATACCTTGTCTCAATTCTACTCAAGTAGTTTCCTTGTCGATTTCATTTGTCTAAACCCCTTGATGCAGGCATGCCTACTTTGTTCCATATTGGCTATGGAGCTCTACGTAGCTCCACAGCATAACCTATCCATGTTAGTGTTGCATTGTCCTTTGTAGCTTGGTCCCTCTCCACCAAACAACCCAAAAGAAGAGAGAGAAAAAAAAAAAGTGGGGGGGAGAGGGGGGGGTGGGGTTTATCATTAAGGATTATTCTGCTTAGATTTTCCGAATTGGAATGAAATGATTAAGTTGGGCTCAATTGGGATAGGATTTGTATTTTGTTTGCCTGCAATGATTTATTTTTGTATTCATCAATGTAGCAGGTGTATTGCTTGACTATGAGGCTGTCTATTGTTGAACCTGGGCATGAAGTGGATCTCAACTCAGAATCTCAAATTACTGGTTTGGAACCAAGTGATACATTATAAACTTGAGCTTTACTAGATAAGATACTTCAATGGGACTCAAATTCGACATGGATCAGTTTGTTTAAGTTGGAAATTTGGTGCAATTGGGCTTACAAACTTATTGAACTTACAATTTAGAAGCTTGAGCTTAATATTTATAACTTACTTGAGTGGCTCTAGTTTAGTTTATTGCCTTTGAGTAGAATCGATGTGAATAGCGAGTTGGATTTGGCATTTTACGAGCTGTTTAACTTGTTACCACTTTGATTGGTGCTGAATTTTAAAGCAACGAGTGGGTTGTGGCCTCAGGTGTTCCATTTCCTCATGTAAAACATAAGCATATACTTCCATTCATCATAGAGATTTAACAAAAAACAAAAAGAGGACGACTTGACGCCCTCTTCCTGCACTTGATGGATAGCTTTTGAATGGAAGTGCTGAATGGTTCGCTAAGAGCCATGTAATGTACAATCAGAAAAAAGGAACATTTATTAGAATCCAATTTTTCTTCCCAAACACAACTTGGCAAATCGGCGTATAATTGACTTTCTTATCTCTGTCTCATCTCACCATCGCAATAGCTCAAATGCATTCTGCAAGCAAATGCCAAATTATCTAGCCACCTTAACAACTTCAATCCCAAAATTGATTTCTCTTCACATTCCTCTTCCTAAACGGAAATTAGTCGCGTGTTTAAGTGATGTATTTAACAAGGCTTCTCGAATTTTTATCTGGCGACAAGGTGGCTAGGTTGGTGTGGTCTGCTCGGTGGCAACATGGGTAGCCGGTAGTAGTGATGGGTGATGGAGTGCATCTAGTCGCAGCGTCGCTAAAGGGAAGGGATCAGGATCTGGTTGTTGGATGTGGTCTCTACGGTGATTTGGTGATCGGCAACCTGGTGAATCTACATAAGTTTTGCTGCTCTTGCTACGTGCGGAGTGTTGGTCTAAAGACACGTGCGGCGCTTGGACTTTTGATAGTTTGGAAGAGGATTAAGTCAGCCTTCCTTACAAATTCCTCAAAAACTCTAGAGAGAGGAAAACAAAAAAATGTTTTAAAGTCAAATATATTTCACTCAAATAATTGATGGATACAGCTGAGATAAAATCCTCTCTCAATGTACAAGTGGCCTTCTCAAATAAATGACTAAGTTCATTTCGTTCTAATGGTTTATATTATATTTATATTATCAATACTATCCATCTTTTATTTATTGAGATACAAAGAATTGATTTTTGAGATCTTATGGAAGCTTCCACCTTTTGGGAGCTTTGGTGGTCCTAAGCTTGGGATTTTTCCCTTGGTGGGCTTAAGAAACCTTAGGGGTTTGGGTTTGGGTTTTTACTAAGGTTACATGACACTTGTAATGATTGTGCTCTCTTTTTCTCTTTTTTTTTTTTTTTTTCCTTCCTTTTTATGTTGTGGGGTGACTAATTTTTTTATGCCAAGAAAGTAATGCATCGAATTAAGGTCACACATTTCAAACTTTTTTCCCTTCCTTTTTAGGTTGTGAGATGACTAATTTTTCTATGCCAAGAAAGTAATGCATCGAACTAAGATCACACATTTCAAACTCAACCATTGTGGACTTTGAATTCTTCAATATTAGCATCGGTAAATATAAGGTCAATGACATATGAGCAAACAATGGCCATTTTTCTTTTGTCTAATCTTAACAAAAAGATCATGCATATAAGGACATTTTAGAAATCTGGCTTTTAAAAAATAAGTTCTAATATAACTAAGAAGCTCGTAAGGCTTGTTTTTGCCCACAAAAAGATTCCTTCATTTTGTAAACTTTATACTCATTTCTAATGTTAACATAACTAGAGAGGTGTTCTATAAATAATATTACTCTACGTTTCAGTGCAAGAATGTTGTTTTGATAACTAACTAGAAAATAAAATTTTTGCGTTACCAATACGACCACTGTTGCAATTGTGTTAAGTCTTATCACTTGGGGGAAATTCTTCTATATAATCAAGCCATATATATCCATTGGCCATCAAGCCTACTTTCTATCTATCAACTTTACCATTACATTTCAACATTGTTTTGACGATACACTTTACACCAATGGATTTATGTCTATATGACAGATTGGATAGCTCCTAAGTAGCATCTCTTTCAATGGCATTAATTTATTCATCCAGTGCTTTTCGTCATTTTCCTTCTTTGACAATACTAAAATATTGTAGGGTCACAATCTTAAAACGAGCAAATTGAGTAATTGGATCTTCAATTCTAGATACCTTATATATTTTCCCCCAAGAGGGCTCTCTTCTAATACTACAAAGAGATCGATCTTCTTATTTTTCATTAAATGCAACAAATAATGATGAAAACTCAACTTGATATACCTAAAATGAACGAATCATTTAAGTAATAAAAAGGGAACCTCTCAATGGTTATTAAAGAAAGAAGTTCAATTTTTAGAGCTAATTTTTCGAAAATGACTATTTTTCCTTTCACACCTTATTTAAACAATAGATGCCAAATTTTGAATTTAGACAATTAAGATAATGTTTTAAAGTGTAATTAAACAAAATTATTATCTAATTAAAACCCTAAGTCCTTAAGGTTTCATTTGATTAAAAACAAGAAAAGTAAGCATGAATCAAGGAAAAAAGTTTTCATAAAATCACCATAAGGTTTTACGAGGCACATTTCCCCATATATTTTTCATGTATCACAACCCTTTCTTTCTTATGCCTCTGTTACTCTTATAAGCCATCTATATGGTAAGAAAACCCTAACTTTAACCTAAAACACTTGAACCTTTAGTTAAAATCCTAAGATTACCTTAATCTAACTACTAATCTACTTAGTGTAGGATGTTTTAACTAAGTTTTGAAGCTTAAGTGGAAGCATTAAAGGGGATTTTAAAAGTTAGCATAGAATTTGAGCTACAAAGGTAAGTCATCTTACATTTTCTTTGAAGATTTAGTAAGTTCTTAAGTTTAATATTTAACTATAAGTACTATTTAGTATATTAAACTTAGAGTTGATTAACATAACATCCTTGGGAATCACATTGGCAATGCCAACTTTATGGTACAAGCTACTCAAGGGTCTTCAAAAGGTAAGTCTCATAAACCTAGATAGAAATGAGATGTCCTGGTGATTGAGAGGATTTAGTATGTTTAAGTAGTTATCTAATGAAATGAACTAGTCTCGGTGAAGCTTTAAAGCGATGTAAATGACAATGATGAAGGTTTCATGTCTTAACATGATGCTTGGAGTGTCATATGTGATTATCTTGTTGAATGGCTAGTGTATGATATTGATGGATTGCTAACCTTTGGACCTTTCTCTAGCACCCATCTCTAAGGCATACAATCTCTCACCAGAAGGATTCTCTCTTGATAGCTTGTCGAGGACAAACTCCAGTATGCAGAAAAACTGTGGGCAAACTCTCTGAATTCCTAGTTTGGACTTTCTTTGCTCTATTCGAACCCCTACCTAAAAACTAACTTACATAGTACCAAGGTCGACCAAATGAGCACTACCAAGCCCTTCTCTTCTAACATACAGAGTTGCCGACTGTCGAGTGCTAAGGTCGACCTACCAAGTGCCGAGTTCACCACCCGCCAAGCCTTGCTCTTCCAATCTACAAAAATGATATGTACCAAGGCTGACCTTCTGAGTACTGAGAACCAGATCACTACACGCCAAGCTTTACTCATTCGGATTATCAAACAACATCATCCTTTATTTGTCTCGGCAACTCTAAGTATCATTCATCAGCAACATCCCTGACTTAAGTATGGCTCAACCATAGTGTCTCAAGATCCCAAAGCATAGACCAAATCACGACATGCCATCTGTTATTCCTTTTTCGGATATTATACTATATGCCTTTGTACTATTTGTCACTTCTTACCCTTTTAGCAATTTACTAAGATAATACATTATATTACCCCTTTCTATAATTATATATATTTTCTTATTACTCTAAAGACTTACTATAAATAGTCCCTTTTATCTTGTAGCCAAAATCTACCTTACACTGGTAAACATTTTTGTTCTTATGAGATATCCTTCTTAGAGTACACTTTTCCCTATACTCTTATCTAATCTTGTAGAGTAGCTTAAAATTAGTGGCGAGTAGACCTTATCATTAGCTTGTGAATCATATCAAGCGAAGTGTTAAGTCGTATTGTGTTCGCTGGTACATCATATCCTTTAAGTAACTTCACGTGAGTTATTGTGTTTGCTGACCCTTCCATCCATTCTTTGAAATCTTGAATGATCCCTTCAGTTACTACTCCCTACAATAAGCCCTAATAATTACTAAGCTCCTAGGCACACTATATAATCTTGATATCGAACCTTGAGGTTGCAACTGAAAGCTTAGTGTTAAAGTAATTCCTATTAATTTGTTTGTTCTGTTATACTCTATTTCTCAAGCAGAAAACAGAGCAAGTTCTTATGTCGCTATGAGAAGTCATATTGTCAAAGTTATGTGAATATCTTCTGTTGAAGAGTTAACTTTCTAAAGTTTATATTAAGAAATGTTGAATCCTAGTGTTCAAGGAGAGATTAATGATGCCAAAAGTAACACTCATGATCATAGTCATGTTAGTCAATAGACCCCATAAACTACTGATGAGTAGATGTAAGACCTTGTTGCTATTGGGGCCAATCTAGCTATTTCTATACAAAAGGTGTTAGAGATTAGGCCATAAGAGAGAGTTGTCGTTGAATAAGGTTGAGAAATGAGAGATAAGCCGAGAAGAAAAGTGGGTAAGAATCGAGCACTTGAAACTATTAATGTAAACCTAGCTCTACTTCGATATGTTGACAGAGTTGTGAAAAGGTGACTTGAGTTAAATGAAGTTGAGGAGGAAAAGCAGTACAATGGGTTAGAAGAATGTGAGTTTTGGGCACTCAAGGGAATCGAGCATCTTAAGGTCAAATTTCAAGCTTTAATGTGCTGGTAGTATTGATGACTACCTAGATTGGGAGGAGAAGATTGAAAGATATTTGACTTTTATGATTACGAAGACTCGATGCGTATTCATATAGTTGCGTTAGAATTCTTTAGGTATGCAGTAATAAGGTGGAAGAAGTTACAGAATATACGCTAGAGAGCCCGATGAGAAATTTGAAAGTGAAACAAGATGAAGAGGGCTCTAAGGAGTAGGTTTGTTCTAGAACACTATAAGCAAGAGACTTTTTGAAGCCTACAAGAACTTAGACAAGGTAACCAATTAGTATACGGGTATATCCGAGAGTTCTAGTTACTAATGATCCGATGTGATATTGAAGAGCCTGAAGTGCGGACCATAGCCAAGTTCATTTCCAGTCTAAGGATCGAGATTGGTAATATAGTAGAGTTGCAAAAGTTAGGAAGTCTAGATGAAACCATTTGAGTAGCACAAAGAGTAGAAAGGCAAAGGAGAAGTCAGCTTAGCCAAACGTCAAGCAGCAAACCTGACTTATCGAGCAGAACTAGTATGCCGAGTGGAACTGGATATGACTAAGTTTAATACAATTCTAAGGTAGACCGCCAAAGATAAATGCCAAGCAAACCTAATAATGGCTGAGGTAAGAGTAGGGTCCAAGAGCTCGAGGTCAAGAAGGACCGAGGTTAGAGCTTAGGAAGGAGATCCGAGATATTAAGAGTTTCAAGTACTTAGTTTTGGACACATGGCTAGTTAATGCCCAAACCAACATATCATGACCATTAAGGGAAACAAACCTAAAATTGAGGTAAAAAGTGTTAGTGAAGTGAGGAGAGCGAATTTCTAGAAGACTTAAATGCCATGACCTTACCTAAAATGAGAGCTAAGTACTGTGTGGTCATACGATGATCTCTCAACACCTTTGTCTCTAACGAAAATGAGTAAAAGGGGAACCTCTTCTATATAAACTGCTGAGTGAATTACAAGTTGTGTTCTTTGATCATTGATGGAGGGAGTTGTACTAATGTAATAGTTCAAGGAGTAGTGAAGGCGCTGAAATTACTGACTTACCTTCACGTTAATCGGCTAAATGAGAATGGAGGTCTACTTGTTGCCGGGTAAGTTAAAGTGTCAATTACTGTTGGTGACAGATACAAGCATGTAGTATTGTGTAATGTCCTCTCTATGTGTACCTAATATATATTATTTGGCCGACCCTGGCTATTTGATTTGAAGGTGCTGGATGATGGATATAGAAACACTTATATGTTTCAAAAGGATGAAAAGCAAGTCATATTGACCCTTATGAGCCCTAAAGGGATCTATGAGTCACAAGAGAAGATCACTAGATCACTGTAAAGAAAGTCCTTAGTGATTTTCTGAGCTTAGTTTTCTAGAGATGTAAAGATGAAAGAGTGTGTACTCTTATTAGTCAAGAAAATTCTAGAGTTCAAAGAAGCTGGAGCCTTACTTGTTGAGGTATAGACATCACTATAAGAGTATGTCGACTTGTTTTCTATCGAGATGCCGATAGATTTACCTCCCATAAGAGGTATAAAGTGTAAGCCCTGAATATAAGCCCTGTAATTGTAGGGTCAAACTTAGTATATAAAGTTTAGAGTGATCGGTTAAAGTATCCGATCTAGCCTAAATTATAAAAAAAATTAAAAATATTAATAAAAGTGACCTAATAAGTTTGAATTTAAGAAAATAAGTAATAAAATGATAGAATATAAAATTTTCAAAATTTAAGTATATTACCTATTATTTATCAAAAATGCGTAAAATGCATTCTGATAACTAACGAATTGTTAGAAATAAATTATATGCATACTAAAAATCATAAAATAACATAAATAATATTTAGGAATATTTGCTTGTACTCCATATGTATTTACGCATAGGTAAAAATATGTGAAATTACTTAAAATATTTAAAAATTACTATAAAATAGCTAAATAATTAAAGAAATTATAAAAAAATAAAGGAAAAATAAGAAAAGTAGAGAACAATCCAAATTTAGGTCATGGTAGTTAGGGGATGAAGAAAAAAATTTGAACTAATTAAATTCACACATTTAAAAGGTAAAATGGAAGTAGATAAAGTAATTATCTTATTTAGTCTAATTAATGCATCAAAATTTATTTATAGCTCTATAAATAGCCAAATTCTTACAGACGCTCATTTGATCAGTTTACAATCTTAAAAAATTAGAGAGCACCGAAATTGAGAGGGAATTAGGTTTTTATAAAAATTTGCAAAAATTTGTGCAGTAGAAGCAATTAAGTCAAACCCGTATATCGCCATCACCTGAAACCAAACCATCACCACCACCACCCCACTCCAAATCGTCCTTTTAGACTAGTCGACCAACCCTAAGTCGGCTTTGGTGGCTGAAAGTCCAAGAAATAGGTGAGTCCAAATTTCTAACTAATTTTGTAAAAATTATTAATTTTATCCAGAAAATTATGAATTTTATTATTCTGATGTTTTATTATATATATATTGAGAGAAAAATACTGATTAGGTTTAATTATATCTGTAAATATAAGGTACTTAAGAAATCATGCAAAACCGAACATGTTTTAATTTAGAAACAAATAGACTTAAGAGTGTAGTTTGGAGTTCAAATTTTTCTATAGACTACTTAAGTGATATAAAACAGTGCTATGAAGTCATTTTTAATTTTCTAAATTTTTAAACCTTAAAATGATGAATAAAATGAGTAATTTTAAACAATTAAATGACTAATAACTGATTTAGTATGTAATTAGATGTTTAAAGATGTTAATCTTTGATGTGGTAACATAATGATAGTACTTCGAGTATTAAATGTAATTATCATGGGAATTATGTAATAAATATAGGTAATTTGATAATATGTGGAATTGGAATTATGGTTCATATAAAATATTGGGTTAAATTGGATAATATAATAATAATATTAATACGTATTAAATCTGGTACGAAACTTAATTTTAGGTAATTATAAAAAAAAATAAAATTTCCTCACATCAAGAGTAAATTCGATACATTAATGAGGATTATAGTATACAAAGTGAGCTAGAATACTGATTTAAGACTAAGCGTGATATTTAGGATACTCAACCTTGATGTGATTAATTTCATATTAAGGTTCGGAATATATTTTAGGATTTACTCGTAGTTAGAACCAATTTAGAACCTAAAATGAAATCAAATTCGGAAACTGAACCTAGAACTAACGTAGAATGAATTAGTAATAAATAATATGTATATAAGAAGGATTGAGTTAAATTATAACCTAGAATATACATATATCATCAAAGTATAAATATTAAAGAATATATTTATATTATATGACATACGGAGACAAGTTTACTTGCGACTGGTTGAGTGAGTGACTCAGGATTTCAAGTAAGTTGGGTTTAATGCTTCAATATATTTTAAAGTAATATTTTTAGAGTACTCAAAGGATTAGGATTGTGTATGATTGCGATTGTAAGTAGTTTTATGTATGTGCCTGCGTATCTAATTTTGTGCTGAAATCTATGTTGTGTTTAATAATTATTATGGTTGGATTGGTGTGGAATTGTCTGATCGCCCTAAATCGAACCTAATCCTAATCGACCTAAATATCCAAATTTGACATGCATTGTAACCCTTTAAGGGATTATTAGAGTTTTCCAACTAAACACCAACATCTTCGAGAAAGATAGCATTGGATAGCATAATGGTATTTTCCTCATCCTTAGCCGAACCAAGTGACAGGAGAGAAGGTGGCCGTAAAAATGAGGGCATTGGTTTGAAGGATAGTCTTAGAGGGGAGTGGCATCTCTATTGCACAAATCTAGGTTTGGTTGTAAGCTATTGTATTAATGGAAACTCCTCAATTCGAATTGGAGGGAATGAAATTACTTTGATTTCACAATGAACTGGATCATGTTGTATGATGACACTTGTTTGTGGCATTGCATATAATTAATTGTTTGATAACTTTGTTTGTGTTTGTATACTTTCATAAGCCTCTAATTCAACTAATTAAGTTGTAATTGCTCATATCCATATATATTCTTTTGCAAGTTCTGACTTCTGACTAATATGCCATGTTACAACTATCCTAAGGTTAGTTCTCTTTTGAAGCCATGAGAAATGAGGATCAATTGGCTATATCATCAAGTCTTTTTAATGTCTTAATGGTACTTTAGGTAAATGAAGTAATTTATGATATGTAATTTCGCAGACTGTTGTAATATGCAGAATCTCTTAGGAATTCTACGATATATGAATGTAATTATATATATATATATATATATAAATGATAATTCCAACTTTTTATGTAAATTTTAGTTCAAACTTTAATTAAACTATTTACTTTAAAGCGAGGAGTCGTAGACGTCTTGTATAGATTAAATCTATGATAGAGACTATGAGGTTAGTTACTATCATATATTAATTTACACAGTGGGGCTATTGTGACTTTGTGACTTTGTGACTTTGTGACTTCAGGACGTAACATAGAGCATTATATTGACCTTTAGCTTAGAGCAGCTTTATCTAACCGACCTGCCTATTGGCTCAACCTCGAACAAGCTACTGAGTTGAAGAAATAAGTTGATGAGTTGATTGATTATGGATACGTACAAGAAAGCATAAACCCTTATGTTATGCTAACTGTCTTGGTGTCGAAAAAGTATGGCTTATGGAGAATGTGTATCGATAGCCGAGTAATCAACAAAATCAATGTCAAGTACCAATATTTGATCTTTCGATTGGATAATATGCTCGATGAATTAGATGGTGTGCAAATCTTTTCAAAGATTAATTTGAAGAGTAACTACCACGAAATCAAAATGAGACTTAGAGACGAATAAAAGACTGCTTTTAAAACAAAAGAAGGTCTGACAAATGCACCAAGCACTTTTATGCAACTTATGAAACATTTTTTGGGAACATTGATCGGTAAGTGTATTGTTGTTTACTTTGATGATATTCTAGTATACAGTATTGACCTCATCTCTCATGTCGTGCACTTAAGATTTGTATTTAATATCCTCCATGCCAAACATTTATTTGACAACTTTAAGAAATGTGTATTCTGTCAGAGTGAGGTAATATTCCTCGGTTATGTTGTTGTTAAGGGAGGTATCAAAATTGATGACAAGAAAGTCCAAGCTATTCTTGAATGGCCAATACCGACTAATGTTGCTGAAGTAAGGAATTTTCATGGTCTAGCTTCGTTTTATCAAAAATTCATTCGGAACTTTAGTTTCATCACTGCCCCGCTGACTGAGCTGACCAGGAAAAACTCTAAATTCAAATGGTCTGAGAAAGCTTAGAGAAGCTTTAATGAGATTAAAATTAAGGTTGACTTTTTCCCCAATACTTGTCTTACCTGACTTCAAGAAAGTTTTCGAATTAAAATGTGATCAATCTAAAGTCAACATTGGAGCTATTTTTATGTAGGAGTGCTGATTGGTTGCATACTTCAATGAGAAACTTAACGGCTCTATACTAAATTACTTGGTGTATAATAAGGAGTTGTATGCTCTTGTTCGAGTACTTTAGAACTAGCAACACTACTTACTGCCGAGAGAGTTCATCATCTACATAGACCATGAATCTCTCAAACATTTCAAAGGACAACAAAAACTTTCCCGACACCAAGTTAAATGGGTCGAATACCTAGAAACTTTTTGCTATGTCATTAAACACAAGAAGGGTAGTACTAACATCATAGCCGATACATTTTCTCATTGACATGTTCTATTTGAGTCAAGGATTTCTGATGAAGGAAAGACAAATTTATGTGCTGAATGTGTCTGCTAGAGAGTTACTTATCCAAGAAGCCCATGTTAGAGGCTTAGCTGGCTACTTTAGTTAGAAGAGACTAGCCGAATGTAAGCCCCACGACTAACCATTTGAGGTTTCGATCAGTTGAAAGACTTGATCGAGCCTAAATTATAAAGTAAAACTAGAAATATTAGGAAAATGATCCCGTAAGTTTAAATTTAAGAAGATAAGCAATAAAACAAAAGAATATAAAAATTCCAAATTTTAAGTATATAACTCATTATTTATCGAAAATGCGTAAAATGCGTAAAATACATTTCGATAATTAACGAATCGCTCGAGATAAATTATATGTATACTAAAAATCATAAAATAACCTAAATAATATTTAGGAATATTTATTTGTATTGTAAGCCTTAAAGTTAAGCAAAGTGACCGTAAGATTGAACTTAGAACACAAGATTTAGGGCAATCAGTTAAATGATTCGATCAAACCCAAATTATAAACTATTGAGAGAAGCATTAGTAAAAATGACCCTATAAACTTGAATTTAAGAAAATAAGTAATAAAATAGGAGACTATAAAATTTTCAAATTTTAAATATAATAGGTACATAATAGGGATAGCGCAGGATTGCAATTGGTCCCTTCTTCATCCTTAGTCGAACTAAGTGACAGGAGAGGAGGTTACGGTGAGGGTGAAGTCAGTGGTTCGAAAGTAGTCACGAGAGGAGCGAAGTCTCCATTGCACAAGCCTGGGTTTGGTCGTGAGCTGTTGCATTAATGGCAACTCCTCAACCCGGATTAGAACGAGCGTAATTTCTCTAATCTCACGACGGGTCGGACAACGTCGTGTGATGGCATTTGCTTGCACATGCATTGCACCTAATAAGTTGATTGAAAACCTTGTTGTGTTTGTGGTATAGTTTTAAGTCCTCCATCCTAACTTACTAAGTTATGGTTGCTCACATCCCTATAGACGTCGTGTAGGTACTGGCTAAGAAGCGGCAAACAACTACTCTAAAGCTAGCACCTGCTAGATCCTAGGGAGTGAGGAAAAATATTAAAGAATCAATACATATATTATTACTTTTCATTTCTGATTAATGTAATAACTGAATTGTAGTGATTATATATAACTTTTTTCACTTTCTTAGGTAATAAATTACAAACTGTTTACTTCAAAGCGGGTTAGTCGTGGACGCTTTGTGTAGATCAGGTCTAAGATAGCAGTTGTAAGGCCAACTTTTATCTTAGGATGGTTTACACGACAGGGTTGCTACGACTCTGCTGCTTCGAGGCGTGACATCGAGTTGCTGAAAGAACATTTTTACTGGCTTGGGAAGATCAAGGATGTGCGTAAAATTCTTAAGTGTTGTGAGGGGTGCAGACAAGTCAAGGGAAGAAAGGGGCCATATGGAGAGTATACACATCTACCCATACCTGAACAACTATGAATCGATCTAAGCATGGATTTCTTGCTTGTCCTACCTAGAATGCCACAGAGACATGATTCTATTATAGTGGTTGTCGATCGGTTCAGCAAGATGAGCTTCTTTGATGGGAATCAAGCTATTGGACCATTGACCTACAGCTAAGCCTAAGGATTAGAAGGCCTGGTACGGGGGATTCTCCTACTCTAACCAACTCCTGTCGAAGCCGAGTATTCCTTACCAACCTGTTCTACATGCAGAGCAAAATGACTCCCTATTTCTCACAGATAGCGTACCAGAAGTGGAAGGTTGAGACAATAGCCAATTCTCATTCTCGTTCATGCTTGGCCAATTAATTACTCAGTATCACCTTTGCCGATATGCCGAGAGAGAGATTCCGGATTGATCCTTAGCTACCCCTGCTTAGACAAGCAACCTATCCATACACTTTTGTTCACATCCTCTAACGACCTCACCAATATATCATTGCCATGTTTACAAAACCACGTGAAGAATCTGCTCCATTAACCATTACTTTTCTGGAATATTCATTTTTACCCTTTTGTATTCTTGTACATTATTTCTTTAGGGTAATACCTTTTTTATTTTACCCTTTTTGGGCATATTGTCCTAAATTCTTGGGTATAATTACCTTATGTATTTGTAGCTGTAAAGAATCAAATTGATTATCATTAATACACTTTGAGTATTTTTCCTTCCTTGTATAAACATTACTTATTTACTCTCAACATCACTCTTATCTTAACCCTTAAGTAAGGCTAGGTGGCGAGTAATTTTATCGGACTAATTTGTGTATCATATCGAATTATATTGTGAGTCTTTGGAAGTTTCATTAGTGTGTCATATCTACTGGAGCTGTTCGTGGGTTTTTACTTACTTTTCATTCATCATTTGTCCTTTCACGCCATTCCCTGCTACTCCTTTCGAGCTTTCTGCAAGCTTGAACTTACCCAGCGATCGGCCTTATCTATTCTTAGTCACAGTCCGCATCATCTTGGTATTAGAGCGAAGGTTTTGTTTGAGTTGTGGTTTGTCTTTGAAGTTCTATTGATAGTTTCTTTTGTGTGTGTAAAATAGAGTACGTTATTGTGTTTATCTTAGCTGCTGTGTTTACTAGCTGTTAATTTCCTGAAGTATTTGTTTGAGTTTTGACTCTGAAGAAAATGACTGACCCAAGTATGAATATTGGTATGAGAGATGACAATTGTAAAATTGTCCACCATAGCCGACAGTCTTAAGGAACTTTGAGAGGTATTGACAAGAGACTTGATGAGGTGACTAACCTCTTGGTAGATTTGACTCAAGCTGTTCATATGTTGACTTACCGACCCAATGAGACCATACAAAATACCCCATAAGCTGCCCAACCTGTTAGAGGTCAGAACTCAACTCAACCAGTTTGAGATGGAGGAGTAGGTGGACGAGTAAGATGAAGGATAGACCTGAGGGAACTAGATAAAGAGGATGAAGAAGAGGAAGAAGAGGAAGAGGAAGAGGAAGAGTATTTTGAAGAAGAGCGAGCTAGAGTCGCCAAAGCATCTGACCATGTAAACCATTAGATTCCGAGCTTCAATGGATCTAAGGGTACTGATGAGTATTTGGAATTGGAAGAGAGGGTGGAGCGTGTTTTTGAATATTATCAATATAAGGATTACGAGAAAGTGAGAACTACTGCTGTTGAGTTATCTGGATATGCCACCATGTGGTGGAAGAATTTCCAGGCTATGAGGAGACAAGAGGGCTATCGAGAGATCAATACTTAGCTCAAGATAAAGAGAGTACTCAGAAACAAGTTTGTACCAGAAACTTATCTGTAATATACTTTTACTCAGCTTCAGGAGCTGAGACAAGGAGGCCGAGTAGTTGACAAATATGTACAGGAATTCCAAATGCTCATGATCCGATATGAAGTAGAGGAGTCCCTAATGCAAATAATCTCTAGTTTCGTTACAGGATTAAGAACTTAGGGACCAAACTACTATTCACACTTTGGGATCACTACTTTGAGTTATAATAGGTAAGAACTTGGCTGATTAAGACGTCTGCTTGCTATTAGTCGAGTTTGCTTACAACTGGACAGTGCATGACACCACGAAAAGCAGACTCCCTTCAAAGTAGTCTATGGTTTCAATCCTAAGTTACGCTTTGATCATACCCCTGTACCTGTACCCGTGTAAGAGGACCTTGATGCCTTGGCTAGAGCACAATTCCTTCATCACATCTATGACAAAGTCACTTGGTATATCAACTAAGCTGTTAAGAGAATGTAAGAGAAGACTAAGGGTAGGACAGCTAAACAATTCTAGTAAGGAGACTTGGTATGGCTACACCTTAACAAGGAATAGTTTCCGAGCAAGAGGAGGAACAAACTATCCCTAAGGGCTGAAGGACCTTTTAGAATCCTCCAAAAGATCAATGATAATGCCTACAGATTGGAGTTGCTAGAAGACTATGGGGTTTCTAACACCTTCAATATTACCAACCTTAGTCCATATCACCCTGACAAAGAGCTGACTGGAGATCATTCGGATTTGATCCCAAATCCAAATCAACCTAGAGGGAATGATGAGAATCGAGATACTAGACCATTAAGCTGCAGCTGAGCCCTAGGACTGGAAGGCTTGGTACAACAGATTCTTCTAATCTAACCGACTCCTGCTAAGATTGAGTATCTCTTTACTAACCCATTTTGCATGCTGAGCCGAATGACTCCCTATTTCTCATGAATAGTATGCCGAGAAGCGAAAGGTTGAGACAACAACCAATCCTCACTCTCCCTTATGCTTGATTAATTACTTACTCGACATCACCCTTACCGATATATCGAGAGAGAGACTCTAGACTGATCCTTAGCCACCCTTGCTCAAATAAGCAACATGTCTGTACACTTTTGTCCACATCCTCCAACGGTCTTGCCAATGTATCATTGCTACGTGTATAGAACTACATGAGGAATTTGCTTTACTAACCATTACTTTTTGAAATATTCATTTTTATCCTTTTGTATTCTTGTATATTACTTTTTTAGAGTAATACCCTTTTTATCTTTTCCTTTTTGGGCATGTTACCTTAAATTCTCGAGTATAAATACCCTCTGTACTTATAGCTGTAAAGAATCAGATTGATTATCATTAACACACTTTGAGTATTTCATCCTTTGTTACAAAACCAATGATACTTTATTTGTTGTTAACCTATTTTTGCAGGAAATCGTACAACTGCATGGAGTACAAAAATGTATTATATCTGATCGTGATTCGAAGTTTACGAGCTTCTTCTGGAGAACCCTATGGAAAAAGCTTAGCATTAAACTCATGTTCAATATTTCTTGCCACCCACAGACAGATGACCAAACAAAAGTTGTGAATGGAATAGCAGGTAACCTCTTTCGAGCTATCGTTGGGAAGAATCTACATGATTGGGATCTATGTCTACCTATCATTAAAGTTTCTTACAACCGCTCTACTTATAGATCGATAGGAAGGTTATTTTTTAAGGTTGTCTATGGACTTAACCTGAACTTACCCTTAAACATAGTTATTAGCCCAACCTCCCAAGGAGAAAGTCCATCAGGCCTGTAACATGTCAAGGAGTTTCAAAAACTACATCAAAAGGTTGCCAAGCAACTAGCCAAGACTATAGCTCGACATAGAGAATAGGGAAGCCAAGGAAGAAGACGAGTGATATACAACCCAGGAGACTTTGTTTAGATGTACCTAACAAGGAGCGATTCCTAAAGCGGGAGACAAACAAGTTATTCCTACGATTAGAAAGCCCCTTCAAAATCCTTCACCACATTAATGACAACACCTATGAGTTAAAATTACTCGAAGGATATAGAGTGTCTCCTACTTTTAATGTGGCTTACTCAATGCCCTATGTCTCGAAAGATGAAGAAGAAGACCAAGATTTGAGAGTAAATCTTCAATAACCCCAGGGAATTGATGGATTGCCAACCTCTGAACCTTTTACCTGTGCTTGTCTCCGAAGCCTAAATTCTCTTACCAAAAGGATTGTCTCTCGATAGCTTCCTAAGGATGAGCTCTAGTATGCGAAAGAACTATGGGCAAACTCTCTGAATTCCTAGTTCGGACACATTCTGCTTTGTTCGAACCCCTGTCCAGTCACTAACTTGCCTAGTGTTAAGGCTAACCAGATGAGCATCATATCTAAGGCTACTACACACTAAGCCCTTCTCTTCCAGCATACAGAGCTATCGAATACCAAGGTCGACTTGCTAATTGCCTAAGATGAGGTTACCGTATACCGAGGCTTGCTTTTCCAATCTATAGAAATGACAAGTGTTGAGAACCAAATCACTATACGCGGAGCTTTACTCATTTGGCCTATTGAACAACGTCCTTTATTCGTCTTGGTAACTCCAAGTATCATTCCTTAGGAACATCCTTAACCTCAGTATGGCTCAACTATAGTGTCCCAAAATCATAAAGTGTGGACCTAATCACAGCATGCCACTTGTCATACCTTTTTCTAGTGTTGTACTATATTACTTTGTACTATTGTCCCTTTTTGCCCTTTTGGCAATGTACTCAGATAGTACATTGTATTACCCCTTTTTGTCATTAATACATTTCCTTAATACTCTATGGACTTAGTATAAATAGTTCCTTGTATCTTGTAGCTAAAATCATCATATACCTTACATTTAATGAATATTCTTGTTCTTGTGAGATATCCCTTTCTAAATACACTTTCCCTTACACTCTTATATAATCTTGCCGAATAACTTAAGATTAATGGCTGGTGGACCTTATCATTAGCTTGTGAGTTATATCAAGTGAAGTGTTAAGTTGTGTCATGTTCATTAGTGTATCATATCCTTCGAGCAACTTTACGTAAGCTACTATATTTGCTGACCCTGCTATCTTTATTTTATTCAATATCTCAAAGGATCCCTTCGGTTACCATTCCTTATGGTAAGCCCCAGTAATTACTAGGCTCCTACGCGCATCAGATACTATTATGTAAAGTTTTATATGTTGAGTGTATGAAATCCTAACTTAGTCATGAACTTTATAGCATTCTTAGTGTTTAATTTATTGATCTATTATGTTATGGAGTTGCTAAATAGACTAATTTAGGGTTTAGCCAATGTTTGATAGACAAAAATATTACATAATTAGTTAACTAATATCTTCTTCTTTTCATTGTAGGAAATGGTGTTAGATTTTATAGTGTCAGAAAACACAACTGAAAAATTAAAAATTTACTAGAAAACCTATCATACAGTCCATGTAACATGTAAAATGTGAAATAAATCATAAATTTTATAAGAAAATACCTTTTTCTTATAATGAAAATATTCTTATTCAATGATGGTGTTCAAATGAAAGTTAAGACTCATAACGCTATTTGCATGGTTGTGTTTACTATAAGGATAATGGTATCCATACTCATGGTTATAAAAACTAGAAGTAAACAAGTACAAGATAGGTAGAGTATGAAACTCCACTTGTGCTCTACCATATAAGTATATGTTTTGAAACTTTACTATCTGTACCATATTTTATGACACCTTGAACCACCCTATACCCTATACCTCATAGATTAAACAAGGTATAGAATATCATGTAGAGTCTATAGATTTTTTTTTCTAATAAATTTTAATATGGTTATTTTTTCAAAATATCAAATAAATGTGATCCTTTAAAAAAAAATTGCTCAATTTATCTAATCTTTCAAATTATGCCAATGAATCAAGTCCATTCAGGTTTATTTTGAACTTTTTTTTTTTCCTTAAATGGTTCTTTAGCCACTATTATTTTGAATGAACGTATATGGAAGCTTTATACAAACATTATTTATATAAATAAAATATTCATTTTGTAATAATCACATTGCATAAATATTTAAGAAAATAAGTACATTGTTTTAAAAAATGAAAGTGATAAATACCATACTTAATGCGAAGTCTACAAAGTTTATTTTACTATAGAACCTGTTCCTTATATGCTTCAAAGTATAGGTTCCAAGATAAGAATAGGATACCTTAATTTTTTATTGGTATCTTATCTTATAGAAACGAGTTTCGGAAAATTATTATTTGGAATTTATCCTATAACCTTAATTATCCATTCAAAACCTACTCAGTCAAATAGAATCTGAGTCAAACCCTATACAATAAGGTTACAACTCGCCCCAAATAGAAACTATTTATTCAATTAGGTAACTCGAATTAGAAAAATTATACTTTGGAACCAATAAACATCACGTTAAAACAAAGTTTCTGTTTCTTCTCTAGATACTTTGGTCAAAATTCGTTTGGCACGCAAATAATCGCTCTTTTTGTTTTAACAATGGAGAAGATCCAAAAAATGACTTAAATGGCCATTTATTCAAAATCAATGTGAAATTTAAAGCCAATAAAAGACAGAACATTAAATCGTTAACCAAGATTTGACCCATCCTTAATTTATACACTGCATTAAAGATTGTGGATACAATGCTAATGAATTTCCACTGTTTTCGGTTCATTTGCTAGCAAAATATTTTTACATTATTTGTCATGTCAATAATGTTGATTCATTTTCGAGGTAAAATAAACTCAACAAAACTTATTATGGTTATTTGCTTCACTTATACGTAGTTCTTATTTCAACTAAGTGATTAGATCTTGAATCATTAATGCAAAAATAATCATTATCCTCTCTATATTTTATATCTTACCAAATAACTATATTATTTACAATCTATCATTTCTCTTTTCAATTATATATAGGCAAATCGAAACAAAACTTTATTAAACTTATACATCTTCGTGTTTCTTTTAGACTCTTCTATTTTACAAATTTCTTTTGTTTTTTTTCCTAATGGAGTAGGGGTTATGTAATTGAAAAAAAAAAAAAGAATAATAGAGGTATATAAAATGAAAAATCTTGAAACCCCTCGTTGTACAAGAAAAAGAGAGAAAGAGAGAGAAAAGATTAACGTAGGTGAATAAGTAAAAATCACCTAAAACTTAGGGTATGTTACTAAAAGAAAAAGAATAATTGTTAGACAAAAGAAAATGTTTCGATGGTTAGGAAATTTTTATAATTAACCTAGTTAATATGATGACAAACACTAATCATGAATCTAGGTTTCAACCTTATTCTGATACCAATTTGTTGTGACAATGCGTATAGTCATGCCGATTTCGCTATAGATTAGTATAAAATTTACAAACTAGAGATAAAACAAGCTAACTAGCGAAAATAAATTGAAATATCGATTTTACGTAAAAAATCACAAACATGTTGTCAAATGCAGCAAGAAACTAAAATAGATCCCGAATAGCATAATAGTAAAAGTATGGGATTATTTCATATATAAAACAACTATACTCTTACACATCTCTATTATCACCCGTGCATTAGAAAGCATATATAGAGTAATACAATTAAACATTAGGATAACTCCTTTTTTTTTATATTAATATTATTATTATCAAATTTTATAATTTGTTTCAACTGTTTTCCTATTTTGATGATTATCAAAAGTCCGTGGACTAGAAGCTAAGCTTGTGTTTCAAATGGAAGAAATAAGGGGGAAACAAGACTTCCAAACCCAATTTTCCCGTTATGGGTAGCCTATCCTTAACAACTCCCTTTTCCCTTTTCCAGGGGCTGCAATCAATTTTGTAGGGAACAATGGACAATCCTCTAGAAATTAGAAAAGTCGAGTAAGCTTGTGTATTACATGTGTGCATTGCTTCCCTCACAAGTAGGTAATGGCACATAATATAGTATTTTCTTTTGGTTAACCTCTGAAAGGGCGGTCAAGTGAGGTTGTTAATTAGTGAATTCATATAATCAAGTGATGAAGTAGTCAAGACCAGAAAGGCACGTAGAGAAAAAAAAAAAAACAAGGGATCGTGTTACTTACTGTAAAGACTTGTAGGGACAATTGCATGCATACATACATACATATATACATATAATATTCATCAAATCGGCTAAGCTTCTCATCAATTTGGAAAAAAAAAAAAAATCCATATGCATCTAATCGTCACTAAAATTTTAAAATCGTTGTTCAAAGGACCAAAAGTAGCGAAGATTATATAAGGCTTTAACAACCCGCTTAAGGGTATATGCAAATTTTCAATGGCTATAAAGACATACGGACAAATGGTGTCTATCGAGATAAAAGAATTCATTTACATGATCAATAGTTTTTAGGTGTGCATTTACAATATCCTGAAAGGAAAATTGCCGTCTGCTTAAGAGTAAATCAATTATTCATGTTAAAAGGATAATTGCGTAATGGATTATTAAAACTATTGGTTATACGATACAAATAAATATATAAAACTTTTAAAGTACTTTAGAATACATATATACATGGTCTCTAATATGTCACTAAAAAACCTAAAGTAATGACAATACGTAACAACATTTTTGAATTTCAGTAACTATTTGAGATATACATATTTTTAAAATTTACGGAATTAGTCGAAGCACAATTTGACAACGTTTGCACCAAAATAAATAAATATATAAAAGGAAAAGATGTACCTAGTAATATGTTTGCAATTTGCTTGTATAAAACGAACCCATGGAGATGGCTTGGATGCATTCTTTACGTTATAACACCAAGTTAGACAAATATAATTGACTCAAAAAGATAATAATTGTCTATAATTGTGAAACTACCTCTAGCTATATTGAGCTATTCTTGTGAGCTACTCTCGATTGACAAACTAATAATCCATGCTTTCCTTCATAAAGGTGAACTACAACAAGTCAGAGAGAGTAGAATCTGGCCAAGGACAAGTAGGTCCAGCGACACCTCTAACTTCAGTAAATGCATACTTTACAACTATTAACAGCATTTCTTTATCCAAGACAACTCTAAAGGGGGTCGCTTATGATAATTTTTATACCAACTATACACTAATATGTGCCCCGTTAAATAGGGCTTACTTTAAGTTTAATTGAGTTGTGGAAATTTCATCCCAATAGTTTCAAGTTGATGACCAAAACTCATCAAAGGCTAGATTTCTGTTAAAAAAAAGGAACCCTATTCAATATGCCGTACCGTATAAGAAAAAGGTCCAAATAAAATATTTTTTCTAAAGTTTTTATAAAATTATCACTTTAAGATACAACCTTATTGTTATTATATGAAAAGATATGACATCACGATGACATCATACGATATCTAAAAAGTTAATGCAATTTCAACCATTAAATTTGTCAATTTTTTTAGAAGTATTTTAGAAGATTCATTTCCATAAAAATTAACACCATGGGAGATAGGTTTAAATGGACTAAGATCTATTGGTCTCAGTGAGCAAAAGTATAAGCACGTGATCAGACATAAGGTAAAAAGCTCATATCCACACTTATTTTTTGTATTAAAAATATAAGATTTACCCAATTATAGAAGATTAAAGGGACTATTGTAACTTAATAAGATAGGGTTTTAGTTTTATTAAATCAATCCAGTTTATAAATCATGAGGCGATGGAAAAGATACAATATATAGTTACATCGATTCGTTGAATTAGTAAATACTCATTTTGAATATGGAGAAGCAAAATTGGGACAATTTAGATTTACGTAGCAAACTTCTTAAATCTAGACCTAGATTCTTATCAATATAAATCAGGCCTTTAGGAATGTTAGATATGTGTGACCATTCTTCTCTATGTGAATTTCTTAAATATAAAGGTTCAAACCTATGGATATTTAGTCTACAGTAGAATTTTTTATCAACATTGTTATAAACAAGTAGATTAAAGATGATATACTACTTAGTTCGGAGTTCAAGTTAATCTCGAAATTTTAGACAAGTCAATCAAGTTTAAAATTTTGAGATAAAATTCAATTTTATCAAACTCGTTTAGAGTCAACTCTTTTTAATTAAACCGATATCAATACTCAAACTTAATTTGGATTTGATTAACATTTAAATTCGATTAAATTATTTAGATAAGAGAGTTAAATATTATGAAACTCGAACTAGATTAGATATATTACCTAAAAAATAATAGTTTGAGCTAGAATTTAAGCTATTCGTAACGATTATCAAGTTAGATTAAAAAACAAAAATCCATACAAAAATAAAAAAATAAAAAATCATATTGAAAATGTTACGAAATCCCATGTCCTCAAATTGGAGAAAATGTCGAACAAAATTCAAATAATTTATAAATTGATTCTGACTCATTTATACTACTATTTTGGGTATTTAGATGCGCATACAAAACAATATACATTGTTTTTCAATGATAGGCAATGTTTTTAGATAAAATAAGTATATAACGATCTTATCTTACCCAAAAATAGATAAATAAACAAGTATATACACGATCCTTGCGTTTTGATCGAATCATCGTTTTCTTGTGCATGTTCTCCACCATTTTATTACTTTTCCTGGTTCCTATCAACCCCCAACAGCGACTTAGAACGAAACAAAACCATTTCCGAACAACTTTTCCTAAACTTTTGGTTCACCATCACCACTCTATATATAAACTACCCTTAAACACCGTGGTCCCTCACTCTCACACATAAATCCACACATGGAAGCATCACTCTTTCTATTTACTGCAGCAGCAGCTGTCACTGTTTCGGCCTACCTTATATGGTTCTATCTCTTGGCTCGGAAGCTAACCGGCCCAAAGGTATGGCCAATCGTGGGAAGCTTGCCGGTTCTCTTCATGAACCGGAAGCGATTCCACGACTGGGTTGTCGGTTACCTCCGTGCAACCGGTGGCGCTGCTACTTATCAAACATGCACGATTGCACTCCCATTTTTAGCCTATAAGCAAGGGTTCTACACAGTGACCTGCCATCCTAAGAACATCGAGCACGTGCTTCGAACCCGGTTCGATAACTACCCGAAAGGACCCACGTGGCAAACCGCTTTCCATGACCTACTAGGTCAAGGGATTTTCAATAGCGACGGAGAGACGTGGCTAATTCAACGGAAAACCGCGGCTCTCGAGTTCACAACCCGGACATTAAGACAAGCCATGAACCGGTGGGTGAACCGGACGATAAAGAACCGGCTTTGGCTAATACTAGACCAAGCCGCCAATAATAAAACCCCGGTTGACCTACAAGACTTGTTGCTTCGTCTAACGTTTGACAACATATGTGGACTCACTTTCGGTAAAGATCCTGAAACTCTCTCTCCTGAATTACCCGAAAACCCTTTTGCTATCGCATTTGATACCGCCACGGAAGCCACACTCCAAAGGCTCCTTTATCCTGGCTTCTTATGGCGGTTAAAGAAAACCCTAGGTATAGGAGCCGAACAAAGGCTCAAAAGAAGCCTCAAAGTCGTCCAAACCTACATGGATGATGCCATAAACGCACGTAAAGAGACACCATCCGACGATCTTCTGTCTAGATTCCTCAAAAAGAAGGATGGTGATGGTAACCTTTTTCCTATCTCAGTCCTACAACGTATTGCATTGAACTTTGTCCTCGCCGGTCGAGACACGTCTTCCGTCGCATTAAGCTGGTTCTTTTGGCTTGTCATGAACAACCCTAGGGTTGAGCAAAAGATCATACGTGAAATATCAATGGTTCTCAAGGATACACGTGGCGATGATCGTACGAAATGGCTTGAAGCACCGTTGGTGTTTGATGAAGCTGATAGGTTAGTCTATCTTAAAGCTGCATTAGCGGAAACGCTGCGTTTATACCCATCGGTCCCAGAGGATTTCAAGTACGTGGTGTCCGATGACGTTTTGCCCGATGGGACGTCGGTTCCGGCCGGTTCAACCGTGACCTATTCGATATATTCGGTCGGGAGGATGGAAACCATCTGGGGTGAGGATTGTTTGGAATTCAAACCGGAGAGGTGGTTGTCTACCAAAGAAGACCGGTTCGAACCGCCAAAAGACGGTTACAAGTTTGTGGCTTTCAACGCTGGACCGAGGACTTGTTTGGGGAAGGATTTGGCTTACCTTCAAATGAAATCAGTGGCTTCAGCCGTTTTGCTTCATTACCAGTTATCGCCGGTTCCTGGTCACCGGGTCGAGCAAAAGATGTCTCTCACTCTGTTTATGAAGAACGGGCTTAGGGTTTACTTGCACCCTCGTGATCTTGTGAGCCGTGAGATATGAAGAAGATATGGGTGGGGGGTATTTTGGTAATTGAATAATTATTCATCGTTTTGGTTGCTCTTTTGCTCTCTATTTGGTGCTTGTATTTCTCCAAATTTGCAAATTGCATGTTTGTGGAGATTTATTGAGCATCAAAATTAATGCAATATGGTGAATTTGTTGTCCTTGTAACGAGAGGTTATACTTGTCTATATGATACTTTGTAATTCTATTCAGGGTAAATCAATGAATTATTATTTCGAGGTATATATTTCATAAAAAATGAATCCTCTTAATTTATTTTTTTTATATTTTTTAATTTATCCTCTTAAAATATTATCACGTATAATTAATAGTTAACTCCCTCGATCATCAACTTTTACAATACAATGCCTCCTAGTCAATTGTTCAATATTTAGAACTTGAAAAAGGCTAGAATGGATTTATAAAAATCTTCCTCTTTAAACCTAACAACTTGACTCTCCTTGGGCTATAGATATGGTTCAAGAGTCAAGTTTCATAAACATAAGATAATTTAAGAAGATTTGATAAGGTAGATTTGGAATAGAAATTATCGAATTAGTATAAATGCTTTTAACTTTTCTAAAGGAGCTTGTCTACATGTGCTTGGATTCAAAAGGTGTACAATAAGAGCATCTTTGCTGTTAATCTCCAACTCAACTATCGTATGTGATCAAAGCCTAGACTTTATAAACACTCGAGAGTTCCACCTCTTTGAACAACTTATTTCAACAAAATAGCTTTATGCTATCAAACCATTACATTAAGATCAAGCGTTCAATAAAGAGGACATGACTTCTTGAAAATAGCGAGTTAATGTTTTATAACTCAACTCTTCTGCATAAACTTGTTCATTCAAATTCCCTAAGTCTTTCTATTCCTCCTCTCCACTTCTCTCTTCAAGTCATCTTCATACACTAATTCTATGCATCACTCCTCTAAGACCATATAAAACTTAAGACTCACGTTATACAAATATGATTATTACAATCAAATCACCACATCTACAAATATTTTCATCCAAACCTAAACACATTGATATTGAGCCTTATTTTCCTTTCTTTTCTTTTCTTTTTTTTTTTTTTTGAACTACCTAGTAAACATTTCTTTTGTTTATGTTACTTTGTTCCCCTTTACTACCCAAAAGATCAAAAAGAAGACTAGCAATTCAAAAACTCGCCATTGATCATACAATCATGTAGTGGAACCAATCGCCATTTTCTTTTTGTAGTCCCTCGAATAAGAGTGTTTAGTCCAATCATCTACATGCACATCGATTGTTATCTATACTATTGTTAAGATAGTATCTATTAATTCGACTCAATGTATAGTTTAAATTTTTTTCACCCCCAAATCTAAGCTTAGTAACTGCTATATAATGGACTAAGTTTGGTAACTCCCATATAGCTGCTTGTATTTATAATGCATTGTTTGAAATTACTTGTTTTTAAAACATTTATGTATAAACTTTTTCTTTAATGTCACGTTTAGTTTGTTGAATAAAATAATGAGAAATGGAATTACAATTATATGGGAATGAAATTAATGTGTAATAAGTGGAGAAATAGCATTATGATGTTTAATTGAGTGTTATTGAATTAATATTACAATGTTCACTTCATACAACTTGATGGGTAATGAGAGATGCATATAAGTTAAAATACCTAAACTACCCCTACTCAAATGAATAAAAAAATATGAAAAAGAAATTATTGAAAAAAAGAAAAATAAGATTATGACTTTCTAGAAACCCTAATCCCAACTTTATGTCATCATCCCAAATAAAAATGTAACCACAGGCTTTGCAGAAAACCCTAATCCCAACTTCACATCACTATGCCAATTTAAAAAGAAATCACCACATGACACTTCGAAGATCATCAACTACTAGCATCCCTCGGTGATAGTAGGTCAAGAACCTCAACGTCGTCTGTTGCACAGTATTGAAGAAGTAAGGTAAGTGGTTCAAAAATTTTCATGTGATTTTTCACTTGTGTGAGCTTAAATTGTTTTCATTTGTGAAATCGTTGTTTAATGAAACGGTAACCCATGAAATAATATATTGTTCTAAACATTGGAATTTTTGTAGTTTTTTTCACTTTCTTTTTTATGTTTGATTGATGGGATAAAGAGTGTTTATAGCTTAATGTAAGGAACTCTGTTTAGAAAATGGGATACAGGATGGTGTGTGATTATGTGAATTGAGTTTTCATTCTGTTTCTCTTTGTTCTCACTTATTTAGTTGATCGGTTCTTCCTAATATGCTAGGATTTGTATTCATGTGGAGATCTGGAGAACGAATATCAGGTCATACGATTTTTTCAACACTATGGAGCCAGATTGACATAGTTCCCTTTATTGCTATCAACACATGAAACTTGATTTGTTATTTGATTCGATGATACAAATATAAAGGATTTAGATAACCCACTTAAAATATGGCGAACTTAACCGTATACATTTTACAATGTGAAGTATGTGGACGATTCAATTAGAAACTAATGGGGATTTGACCTAATTTTAAACATAAAGCAAGAAGGCTATCCTATTAGATTTTTTTTTCCCTGATGCAGACAATACGTGAAAATGACAAATTGGTCTATTTGCTTTTTATTTTTCTTTAAATTCCCCCATCGTAAAGAACTTTGACGTAATTGTATTCTTACTAATTTTGTCACCATGGAAATGCTGAAATGACTTTCACCATGTTTAAGTGCCCAACAGTTTAGAATTCCATGATCATATGTGAATAGTGAAGATTCTAGAAAGTTAGATTAGAAAATGGAAGTAGCCTTGAATCTCATGGTTCTTGTCTAACATAATACTAAATTGTTCAAATGGTGCCCTCTTCGACCTTTTTGCTTTGAATTAAAAAAAAAAAAGAAAAAGATAAAGCCTGTTTTGTAAAGAAGACATTTGGTTAGTTTAGGTGTTCATGTGCTATTGTGGAAGGGAACATGTCTTCTATATAAAAAAGAATTGATACTTCCTACCTTGTAGTGGTAGAACGGTACAATCATCTTTTCATATCAATACGCTTCCCATCCCTAACTGTTTGTGGAATTTTAGATAGATGTATATATAATGAGAATCGAATCTTTAAGTAATTAGACAAGAGTTTCTTCAAAATAACTAACCCATTTTGCTATTCATTATCGGCAAGATAACATGTTTGGCGCTTCAAATTCATCATGTTCTGTGAATTTGAAAGAGAAGATGGCAGTGTGGTATTGTGGGAAACAATCAGTAGTAGCATCATCTTGGCAACCAGGGATGTTTGGAAGAAGGTTTTGTTAGTGCCCAAAATATTAGGTATGGTGAAGACATTAATAGACATTGACTTTTTTTCATCTGTTGCCTTGGAAAAATTTAACATCTAATATAACGTCTACGTTGGAGATGCATGTAAGTTATTTGAAGGGATAGATCCTCTAACATGCAAATATGGAATGAGCTTTGGAAAGAAGGTCAAACAAAAATGTCAGCAATTATAACAACGATTGGAGACTGAGCGAATTACACATACTAAGTCAATAACAAAGCTTCTACATGAGTTGAATTTGTCACATAAAAGGGAGAAAGAGCTACACTCCATATGTGAAGGACTTAAAAGTAAGGATAGGAAATTAGGAGCACTTTTGTGTGTTTTATGGATGGTTATATTTATAGTGCTAATAAGTTATGTTGTTCATAGTAGGAAAAACATATCTTAGATGCCATACCGGTGTTTGACATGATAAAATTGGAGATCAATGTTACAACCAACTATATCCTGTTGATATTTAATGTAATCATGGATAATATTGAAGGAAAGTTATGCTTAATTAATGTTTGGAGGGATTTCTAGGAAAAAAAAACTCCTAGAATGAGTAAGGGCTCTTTTTGTGTTCATTTTTTTGTTTATTTACTGTTAGGATACTTAGAAAACATGCTTTGTTTTTCAAAAAATTTTCTCCCTACCCAATTTGTTAAGCTTTTTTAATGTATGGTACAGGGAGTTAGGCTTATGGACTAAATTTGTTTTGTTTTATGTTGCTGAATAAACGTATATGCAAAAAGGAGTGCACTCAGCAAACCTAGATCTTCTTACAATTATTTTAAGCTAAGCTACGATACGCTATCATTCCTTAAAACCCAATCTAAGAAGCTAACATTCACCGAAAAGTTAGTCTTTGAAGCGCACCGGTATTCGTGGTCATACTTTATTAAAGGCAAGTAGACATGTGGCAATGCCGGCCAGGTGTAGATGAAGGCAGTGAACATTCTAATGAATAGAGCAGGATTTTTGATGAAACAAGGATCGTTACTATTTGTGAGTCAATTGTGACTTAAGTGGGACCACTCAAAAGAGAATAGGCATTTGGATTGCTTTCTTGTAATTGCAGATAAGCTTGATTTTGATTAGGCCTTATGGACTCTAATGTGAAGCTATTACATTACGATTTTATTGAAAGAATGAAAAAGAAAACAAACATTTTGTATAAACAATCAACGAACTGTCTCATTTGAGATGTTTATATGGCTTCAATCTTTACTTAAGACCATAAGCCTATCTCCTTTGTTCTTGTATATATTAAGATCTATAATGTGTTACTTTGTCCTTGAAAAGGCATGACACAACTTCATTATGAACAAAAACATAACGACCTTACAAAAAACAAAGAGTCCTTCCACAAAAACAATGAGTGGACAAAAGCTTAAGATAACATCCATATAGTGATATTTACCCACAATAACATAAATTGACTTCACTTTTCATCCGTAAGAATCACTAACCAACAAAAAAACGCCATCCCCTCGGTTCGTAATTCCAATTAATGCTTGTTCGGCAGCACTTTAACAAAAGGAAGACGATGCTCGAGTGAAAGATCAAGTAACACGACAATATTTTTAGGAATCCTAAAAATCTTAATTAATGCTTGATACATCTCCATTTGGGATAACCCTTCTAATCCTAGAAGGAATACTATCATCTCATGCAAGTATATCCTCACCTTGTTAGACATACTAGGATGTGAGTTCCATGTAATGCACTTAGGTAATTGTACGTAAAAGAGCAAAGTGAATAGTAACCTATAAATCAAAGTAGTATTGCTTTAAGGTATTACTTTCTCATTGGAAAAATATGTTTTTATACCTTCAAATATTTCTAGCAGTTGTCAATATGGTTATCTAAAATGGTTCGGGCTTCTTCAAAAGATGGTTGCTAAGACGTAGAGTTGCTTTTAGAACATTATGGAAATACTTATTAACTGTTACTTAGTTCTCTTGAAATTATGTTTTACCACTCTATTCTTTGCACGGTGTGTAAGAATATGTAAGAACATTGCAACTTACTCACCAACCAACATGTTTCTACATGCCTTCAACTCCCATTTACCCTCTAACATCTAATAAAGTTTAATGAATGCATGTTTACCCACTCTCAATTGTTTAATACAAGTAACATCACCACTCTCGACAAACCTTCTAATGTAGTATATATGTTGGTAAAAATTTGACTTGTACGATTGCACTAATGGTCAATAAGTATGAAGGACTAAGGAATGCAACATACATAACAAACTACATGTAAGAGTGGCACATTATGCCTACAAAACAAGTAACAAGTAAGCAAATTTCTTTCTCTTTTGTGATTCTAGACCATTCAATTTCAACTGATCCATCTGTGTAAATAATGATCCAAAAGTTGGTTAGTCTATTAATTGCTATTCTAAAGTTCGAAAGGAATATGATATGCACCTTAGATGTATGACAAATCCATGTTTAGTCAATTTAAGAAAGACATTTGCATGCATACATATAGGATAGAACATGAAACCATAAGAGCAGTATACTGCTGAATTATTGTGTATAGATAGATAAAGAAAGAAGATACTTAAAAAACCTATTACATAGAAAACTATAAACATAATGGCAACACAAAATCCCTTAACAACAAAGCATAAATAACAATTAGGGCACAATGCATTGAGCTCAATATCTAGTAAACCTAATGCGAACTGTAACCAAGAACAGACAAGATCGATCGCTGGATAGGTCCAAACTTGCAGAAAGCCCAGAAGAAATAATGGGGAATGATGCGAAATAAGACGAATGCAAACAAGAAGTAAGTAAAACCTACAAACAGCTCCAGACGATATGACGTATCAATGAAACTTCCAAAGACTCATGGCATAATTCAATATGATGCATGAATCAGTCTAGTGGGGTTACTGGCCATCTAGCCTTACTTAAGGGTTATGATAATAATGATGCTGAGAGTAAATAGTGTTTATGCAAGGAAAAAAACACAAAATTATATTAATGGTAATTTGAATTTTGATTCTAGTTATAAGTACAAAGGTATTTATACTCATAACTTAGCTCAGAAAAGACAAAAAAGAAAAAAAGAAAAGAAAAATTCATTTCCTAATGATGTACAAGATACAAAGGGTAAAAATAAATATATAAGGAAGACAATCATTGCTGCAACGGATTCTATACATAATACTGTATACGTGGTGATGCTACATTGGCGAGACTGTTAGAAATGTGGATAAAAAGTACAGATAGCTTGCTTGTCCGAGCTAGGATAGCTTAATCAACTTAGAATCTCTTTATCTCAACTTCTCAACAAGGAAGATGCCGATTCATTGGAGAGCTTGGATGTGAGTGAGTATTCTTCAATTTCAGTGCACTATAGAGAAATGGGCAGTCATTCGGCTCAACGTGAAGGGTAACTCAACAAGGAAGTGCCAGAGCTCTGCAGGAGCCGGTTAGAATAGGAAGATTCATCTTGCCAGTCCTTCTAGTCCTCGAGCTCGGCTGCAAGTCAGTAATCCAGTAGCCTAATTCCCATTGTTCCTTCCGGGTACAAAGGTATTTATACTCATAAGTTAAGGTAAAAAAGACAAAAAAGGCATTTCTTAAGGAAGTAATGTACAAGATGCAAAGGGTAAAAATAAATATATAAGGAAGACAATCATAGGTGTAACAGATTTTACACATGATACTGTACACATGGCGATGCTGTTAGAGATGTAGAAAAATAGTACAGACAGTTTGCTTGTCTAAGCTAAGTTGGCTTAATCAACTTGGAATCTCTCTATCTCAGCTTCTCGGTAAGGAAGATGCCGAGTCATTGGAGGGCTCAAGCGCGAGTGAGTATTCTTCAATTTCGGTGCACTATAGAGAAATGGACAATCATTCGGCTCGGCATGAAGGGTGACTCGGCAAGGAAATACTCGGCCTTTGCAGGGGTCAACTGGAATAGGAGGATTCTTCATTCAATTCTTCGTTAAAGTGATACAGACTGAGGTCAACAATGTTGAAAGCATCAGAAACCCTTTAGTCCTCGGGCAATTCCAATCTGTAAGCATTATCATTGATCTTTTAGAGGATTTTGAAAGATCCTTTAGCTCTTTCAAATAATTTGTTCCTCCTCTTGATCGAAAATTGTTTCTTGCTAAGGTACAGCTACACCAAGTCTCCTAGTTGGAATTGTCTAACCGTCCTACCCTTTATCTTCTCTCATATTCTATTAGCTGCTTGGTCGATGTACCGAGTAACTTTGTCATAAATGTGTTGAAGGGATTGTGTTTTAGCTCTCACGTCAGGAACCTCTTGCATGAGTACAAGTATAAGGGTATGATTAAAGGACAACTCGGGATTAAAACCATAGACCACTTCGAAGGAAGTCTGCTTAGTAGTGTCATGCACCATCTGGTTGTAGGCAAACTTAACTACTGGTAAGCAGGCATCCCAATCAATCAAGTTCTTTCCCACTATAACTTGAAGCAGTGATCCTAAAGTACGATTAACTACCTCTGTTTAGCCGTCAGTTTGAGGGTGACGGGAAGTACTTAATAATAGCTTGATCTCCATCCGACGCCACAAGGTCCTCTAGAACTTTAGATCCCTGTCGGAGACTACACTTCTCGGCACGTCGTATAACTGCACAATCTCCTGCAAGAAAAGAGAAGTAATAGTTAACATATCATTAGTTTCTGAATAGGGCACGAAGTGTACCATTTTGCTGAACCGATCCACAACGACTATTATAGAATCTTTACCTCGGGTAATTCGTAGTAGTCTAAGAACAAAGGCCATGCTCAATTCGGTGTATGGCCTCGTCGAAACTAGTAAAGGCATTGCTTTACCTTGCTCAGCTCGACACTTAGCCCTCTTACACATAGTACAACTTTCGACAACTCGGTGCCCATCTCTCCTCATTCTCAGCTAGAAGAAGCGACCATTTAACAGTTTACAGGTCATTCTTTTTCCAAAATGTCCAGAGAGTCCTCTATCATGGGCTTCCCTAATCAATAATTCCCACATTGAATAAGTCGGCACGCACAATTTTCCACCTCGAAACAAGTAACCATCCTCCACATAATACTTATCTACTGTCCTTCCATCAATGCATTACATGATTATAGGTCCAAAGTTTGGATCCTTATAATACTACTCTTTAATACTTACAAATCCAAACAGTCTAGTCTGCAGTTTAGTTAAAGGCACATGTCTCCTTAAAAGAATACCTACAATTACGTTGCTCTTTCCATGCTAATATTTAATCTCAAAATTGAATCTTTCAAGGAGTTCAACCCATCTCGCTTGTCGCTTCGATAACTTTGTCTGACTTCGGAGGTACCTTGGAAATTCATGGTCAATGTAGATGACAAACTCTCTCGATAGTAGATAATACTGCCATACTTATAGTACTTAGATTAGCGCCAAGAGTTCTTTGTCATACATGGAGTAATTTAATTATGATTCTCTAAGCTTTTCACTGTAGAAGGCAATTGGTTGGCCTTCATACATTAGGATAGCGCCTATTCCAATGCCTGACGCATCACATTTCAACCTAAATATTTTTTCTAAGTCAGGTAAAACCAACACCAAGGTGGAGGTCAACCTCTCTTTTATCTTAGCAAAGCTCTTCTCTTCCCTTTCACCCCATCGGAAGTAGGTGTTCTTCTACATGAGCTCAATAAGAGGCAAGGCGAAGGTACTAAAATTCTTAACGAATCATCTATAGAATGAAGCCAGTCCACGGAAACTTCTCATGTCGGCACAACTAATAGGAGTTAGCCATTCTACAATTGCTCAAATCTTTTCATCATCCACTTGTAAGCCTCCTCCACTAACTACATAGTCCAAGAATACCACTTTCTCTTACCAAAAGTAATACTTTTTGAGATTGTCGAATAGTCTCTCGGAGCGAAAGATATGCAATACTTCTTGAAGATGTTTGTAGTAACTCGGCATGTTGGCATTGTAGACCAATATGTCATTAAAATACACTACGACATACTTTCCAATCAAATGTCTTAACACGTGGTTCATCAATCGTATGAAAGTGCTCGGGGCATTCAAAAGTCCGAATGATATGACCATCCACTCATAGAGTCCATGCAGAGTTTTAAACGTAGTTTTCCATTCATCTCCCAACCTCGTGCGAATCTAATAGTAGCTAGACTTAAGATCAATCTTACTAAATATCTTGGCTCAACTCAATTCATCCAACATATCTTCCAACCTCAGGATAGGATACCTGTACTTCATAGTAATTTTGTTCACAATGCGACTGTCTATACACATCTACTAGGTTTCATCCTTCTGCAACACTAGAAGGGCTAGTACAATGTAAGGGCCGAGGCTTTCCTTTACGTATCCTCTCCCTAACAACTCATTGACTTGTTGTTGGAGCTCAGCAGCTTGTCCAAGATCATCTAATAAGCTGGTTTATTCAACAGTGCTGCACCGGGTACTAAGTCAATGTAGTGCTCTATGCCTTGAATTGGGGGCAACCCCTCAAGTAACTGCTCTAGGAACAGATCGGCATATTCATCTAATAACTTTTTTATTTCCTAGGGTAGTTCACCCTGCTCCTTCATTTCTAATAAGCACTTGGCCAACATGAAGGTCAACTCGTCAACATTTATAGCCTCTTGGAGCTCAGCTCTACTCATCTCTAGAGCTTTCTTCGATCTACGAGCACGTTTTGTCTGCAACTTGTTAACTTCTCTCGATGGCATCGAGTTTAGTATGATCTTCCGGTCAACCTTCTTGAACATGTACGTATTCTTATAGCCATTATGGATAACTCTTCTATCAAACAGTAACAGTTTATCTAGTAACACGTAGAAGTACACAGGGGCAACATGTTATAGAGAATCCGGTCTAAGTAATTCCCTATAGTAATCGGCAATATTATTTACCGAGTAACATGTAATACTCCTTTCTTGTTCAACCAGTGTAATTTGTACGGCCTCAAATGCGCAACAATCGGCAACTTCAGTTTTGAAACAAGTTTGGCCGATGCTATATTGTTGCAACTTCCACTATCCGCAATAAGGGCACACACCTGATCATTCACTTTCTATGAGGGTTCTATATTCATAATGCGTCCGATAACCATAAGTAACTTATCCAAGTCTTCAGCAAACACGTCATCCTTAATCAACTCTTTCTCGGTAGGGACCCTGTCCTCCTTGGGTTCATCATCTATATTGTCTACTTCTAGCTTCCAGACATCTCCCTTGATGACCATTATCCGGATGACCATTATCCTGCAATTCGGGCACTAAGTAGCCATATGTTTGAACCTTTGACACTTGAAGCACTTCATCTAGCTCGTCTTCTTGCCAAACCCTTATCCCTTCTCATAAGTTTAGGTCAGCACTTCACCATCAGGTCGGCCTTTTTGCTCAGCGTAGCTTGGCTCGGTACTCGATTAAGTTCGGTGACTTGCTTGTCCGAGTTCGCTAGTTGAAATCCTGGCCATTAGTCGACCCTTCCTTTGCCTTTCTACTCGCTAGGTAATCCTAACAACTTCATCTATTGTGTCAAATTGTTGGAGCTCCACAATGTCTTAAATGTCTCCTTTCAACCTAGTAATGAATCTTGAGACTGTTCAAGCTTTCCTCTACTTCGTAACAAATCATAAACATTTCAAATTCTTGAACATATTCGTCAACAATCTGACCTCCTTATCTCAACTCCTAAAGCCGAGTAAAAGTATCTTAAAGATAAGTTTCCGACACAAATTTGTTTCTGAATGTTCTCGTTATCTCGAGCCAAGTATTAATCTCTCGGTAGCCTTCTCGTCTCCTCATAGCTTGGAAATTCTTCTACCACATGGCGGCATATCCAAAGAACTCTACAGCAGTAGTTCTCGCTTTTTAATAATCCTCGTAATGATAATAATAAAAAGCATGCTCTACCTTCTCTTCCCACTACAAATATTCATTAACAATCCCAGATCCATTGAAACTCAAAATTCAAAGCTTCACACAATCAAACGCTCTAAGGACTTATATGTGCTCTTTTTTGAAATACTCTTCCTCTTCATCAAGCTCTCTCGAGTCTATCATTCACCTTACTCGTCCACCTACTTCTCCACCTCGAACTGGTCAAGTTGGGTTTTGACCTCTAATATGCTGAGCAGGTTGTGGGGTATTTTGTGCAGCCTCAGTGGGTCAATAAGTTAGTGCATGAATAGCTAAGGTCAAATCTACTAAGAGGTTAGCCACCTCATCAAGTCTCTCGTCAACACTTCTCGGTGTCTCCTGTAACTATCGTCCATGGTGGACAACTCCACTGTTGTCATCTCCAGCAACAACATTTACACTTAGATCCATCGTTTTCTTTATTGATTCAAAGTTCAAATAATCACTCTCGCCAACCAAAAAATCAATAGCTAGCAAACTCAGTAATTAAGATGAACACAATAACTTGCTCTATTTACATATGCAAAATAGAGTATAAATAGAACTTCAAAGAAGCCAACAACTCAAATAAAACCTCCGCTTTAATACCAAGAAGATGTGGATCGTGACCAAAAATAGACAAGGTCAGTCTCTAAATGGGTTTAAGCTTACCGAAAGCTCGAAAGATATAATGGGGAATGGTGTGAAATAGGACGAATGCAAATGAAGAAGTAAGCAAAACCCACAAACAACTCTAAAGGATATGACGCACCAATGGAACTTCCGAGAACTTACAGTACAATTCAATATGACACACGAATCAGTCCGGTAAAGTTACTCGCCACCTAGCCTTACTCATGAGTTAGGATAAGAGTGATTTTGAGAGTAAATAGAATGTTTACGTAAGCAAGAAAACACAAAAGTGTATTAATGGTAATTTGAATTCTAATTCTAATTATGGGTACAAAGGTATTAATACCCATAAATTAGGGCAACTTGCCTAGAAAGGGAAAAAAAAAAAAAAGACATTTTCTAAGGAAGTAATGTACAAGATACAAAGGGTAAAAATGAATATATAAGGAAAATAATCGGTAGTGCAACGGATTTTACACATAATATTATACATATGGCGATGTTATATTGGCGAGGCTGTTAGAGATGTGGACAAAAAGTATGGATAGCTTGCTTGTCCTTGTCCGAGTAGGGTGGCTTAGTCAGCTTAGAATCTCTCTATTTCGGCAAGGAAAATACCGAGTCATTGGAGGACTCAAGTGCAAGTGAGTATTCTTCAATTCAATTCAGCGCACTATAGAGAGATGGGCAATCATATAGCTAGGCATGAAGGGTGGTTCGGTAAGAAAGTACTTGGTCTTGGCAAAGGTCAACTAGAATAGGAGGATTCGTCTTACCAGTCCTTCTAGTCCTTGAACTTGGCTGTGGGTCAATGGTTTAGTAACTTAATTCCCATCAAAACCAAAATTGTTGGTGTCATATTTCATTAATTAATACTATTCACCTTGGTAACCAAAATAAAACTACCCAACCAAAACCACATAAGTATCATTTAGCTAAAGTGTAAATACCACTGATCTAAGACACCAACAAAAAAGAATTAGAAAACCACACAAAGACATGGAGTTACCAACTTTTACTCTCCTAACAACAAGTTTCATGTGTCCATTCCCCAACCATGTTTCTTAGAATTTTTAACAAAATAAGAAAACCAAGTTCCAGATCCTAAACTTTCCACCTAGAGTGTATTATATAGGTAACATAAGATGGAAAGAGAATGCAAGTGACAATACTGAGGTTAATGGAAGACTTCCTATATATAGAACTTTTCAATCTTGTAAAGTATGTAGTTATTTGCTTATGAAATATGCTTAAGAATTTTCCATTAATAGTTGTCAATTTCTATTTTTCTATGCGAGAGTTTTCAAAAAAGTTCTATATGTAGAACTGATTGGTTGTTCTTGCCCTAGCATGTGAGTTTAGCTTTCTTAAGTGACATTGGCAGTGATTTTCCAATTACCATGTAGAGATTGAGCGTTGCCAAAGTACTGTTAAAACTGAAGTTTAGTGAAAGCATCTTATATTAGTGTATATCTAACATCATAATTGGAACATTGTTGTTTAGTAGCTTGCTTTGACCAAACATGTTCTAGCTCTTCAAGCAAGTACGTATAGTTTCATGGTTGAGGTTACAATAGCTTTTGAGGACATCAAGCAATGAGTTCAGTTTTGTCTAACCCATGTTCTTCATTTATTATATAGTTAAACAATCATGTCATGCTTTTGGACTTGTCTAGTCTAATAATATTTGGGGAAAGGTTCCTAAATATGGTAATAGGATCAAATAAGAGTAGCAACTAAGAAGTATTGCCTAACTGCGATGATAGCATGCAACTTTGGTTTATTTTGAGGTGAAGCTTGCTTTAAGGTATACATCACTTAACTAGATCTCTCTGCAACAGTTACATGATTTTAGTTCCATTATCAATATGTGACTAAATTTTCTCTTTTAAAAATCCATTCTAAGAGTTGACACATGTCGAGTTTTAATAGGCTCTAAATAATTAATTAAATAAAATAATAATATATCGAATCAAACAATATGAAATGAAAAAAGAAACGTTGCAATGGACAGGGGATGGACCAAGTACTAGCAATAATTATTCCTGTATCATATATTGCTAATAATCTAATGGTGCTACTACTGTTGCAATTGTCTTCAAGCAATTCCGACCCATTTACATTATCAAAAGTCATTTCTAGTTCATTTGTCAGACTTAGTTATTGGTTGGAAAATTAATATATGAGCAAACTAAGAGACTTAAGAGCTTACATAACTTTTAGACATTGATACGTACCTTATTGATATTACAAGTACTAAAAATATAAATCATACTTACAAAAGAAGAAAAGGCAAAAATTATAAAAGAATAATAGAAGTTTCTAAGGCCAACTCATGGATTGTTATGAATGATTAGAAAATAAGATTAATTTTATATAAATTAATGTAATATCCAAAAGTGAATGTTATGAGTTTATTAGTATAAAAAATTAGTTACTTCCAATATGTTTGGCATCAAATCCTTCTCACATACAAAGGGACCTTTTGTATATAAGCTCATTACATCATTAAAGTGAAGTTGTATCAATTTCATCAATTGTTCTATGTATAGTTCTTACAAACTTCTTCTACCTCGTCTTGTACATTTACCTAAGATTGTGATCCATATAACTAAAGAAATATATCTTGAATAATATCATGGACACAAATCTACAATTGCCCACCTGTTTTTGAACCTAAAGGAGCTATTTTTGCAATATGTCCTTGACATAACAACTCATTTTCAACAACATCCCATTGCCTAAATTAGTCCCTTTTGTATATAAGCTCATTTTAACATCATTAAAGTGAAGTTGTGTCAACTTCATCAATTGTTCTATGTACAATTCTTACAATCTGTTGATTAAAGTGTAATGCTGATATAGAAAATAAAAAAATGAGTCAAAGTCAACACCTTTGTTTTCCCTTCATCCATTGAAATCCAACAAATGAGAAAGGTAAAGGTAAAAAATTTTATGTCTATTGTGTCAATATTTTGAGTTATTTAAGTCATATCATCTGAGTAACTAATGTGATAAGGCACCTTTGAACATATTGCAACATAGAGTAAGATAACAGTACAGAAGATTGTAGATGTACATGGTCATAATCAAAGCAAAGGGTACAATCAAAAATAAAACTACAAACCCAAGAATGAACAAACGGTTTGATTTCATTCAAAATAGTAAGAAGAATAAGCAAAGACATAATCGTACCTTAATCAAGAGGCTGATTCGTTTTTTAATACGTAAGAGAGATATGCATAGTCGAATCTTGTTCTTCCACAAAGGTCGATGCACCAAGGGGTTGAAATAGTCAATGTACTCAAGACTTACAAATGGGTTCTTCTAGAGAGTCAAATTGGGTTCTAACTTGAACTAGGGTTCCATCGATGTCACAAATGGAGAAAGGGGGTCTGACTTCAATCCCATATGTGGATTATGTTTTGTTATGCAGGGGTAATTAATGTCATTTCGAAAATTATTTAGGGCAATGATGGAAATAAAAACGGAGAAAAGTAGCTGAATTGGGATGCATGGATTTCAAGTAAGAATGAGAATTCAACATTTTGCTATAACATGATTTCCATTGAATCCTAATCTAGTATGGTAGAAGTGAAAAGGAATGGATAAGTAATTCACCCTAAGTGAATATGGTGTAAATATCACTTGTGTGTATAATTTAATTGAATAATTACTTTATATTTCAAAATTTATTGAACCGTTGTATTATTTTTCAGTCGCGTATCGCACGTGCACTTTGATTTGCCGTTTTCGTGTTCATTGTTGTAGCTCATATCATTTGAACATGGAGAGTTACACGACGAGGATAGAAAAACTATATTCTTCATATAGATGACATAGATATCATCCGTGGAGTAAATACGTATTTTGTTTTCTATATAAAACAAGAGTAGACGCGGAGGACATAGTTTTTCCTTCTTCTCTTTTTTTTTTTTTTTTTTTCCTTTTGTTAGTCAGAAAATTAGCAATTAGATTTTACATCGAAGGCAAAGTCCCAGTAGCCCAACATGACAACCTGGTGGGCTATGCAGGTGAGCAAATGGCAGGAGCGGGCCGGAATAAGCTGGGCCCAGGAAGTTGGGCCTATTTTTCTTTCCTCTTCAGTCGACCCAAGGCAGAGACACGACATTCTTAATTACGGAAATAGCGTGGGCCCACCTGATGGGACCAATATTTGAGATGTACCCATTGTATTATTGTAGTAATCATGCGGTTATTATAATTAAACTTTGCCGAGAAGTGTTTGTACCGATGATTAGTTGTTTCTGGTAGCATTTGGTTAGAACAGTCGGAAAATTTAAAAGAATTAGACAGCACGGTGCATGGTGAAGTAGACAATAGAGCACATGGAAAACTGAATGGGGCAATTTTCTTATATTATGATTGATGTGTACGTGATTTTTATCATTGAAAAATGAAAAAAATTATTAATTGTACATATGATTTGATTAAGTTCAATACTGTGATTTAAAAATTTAGTATAGGGTTATTTTTTAAATTTCAAAGATATATTAATTATGTATTATAAAATATATTTTATATTACTAAATATACAGTGTGATTTTTTTAGTTTTAATCTAGTATTTCAAAAAAAATTTTGTTTAATAACTTTAGCCCATACATAAACCAAACAATAGACTAAAAAATTTATCCAGCACGGTGCTATAAAAATTTGTCTATATGGCACTTTGTAACTTCATTTTGTATAAATTGATAAATTTGATATTTCAACATATATATTTCACAAGAAATGATAAATAATAAGAAAAAAATTTAAAAATCCACTAAAAGTTATATGTTTATTAAAAATTAGATCATTTGTTAAATTATATATTTGATAAAAATTAATCTATTTGTTCTTAAACTTCAATGATCAAATTTAATGATAAAAATTACTCATCCTTTTCACCTTTTGACAAAGAAGCTAGTCTAGATTCAACATGTACACAAACGTTGGTCCAAGGACGATACTTTTTTGACATATTCCTTTTATCTTTTCTCATTTTTACCTTTTGTAAAATGAACTATAATGTACATGGTTTCTTCACTTAGATTCTTACCCTTTTTTTCATAATTTTCATCTATACATCATCTTAAGATATCCACTATAAGTGATTTGCAAAGCTACATGAACACATCAGATTCTACGCTTTGAATATAAACTTTACATTCTCTTAGGAATTTCTATTGAGTCTCTTAATTCTTATCAACTCTTTTAGCAAAAGTAGTTATGAGTGATATCAGTGAGTATTTACACTAATATCAAATACTTATTAGGCCATATAGAACTTATTGGTATGTAATATTTAGTAAGTAACTTGCAAATTTGATATTGCTGGTGTATAATATCAAATACTTTCATAATTTTCATGTATGCGTAACCCTAAAAAATCTATTATAAATGGTTTGTAGAGTTGCATGTAGATATTAAATTTTTCACTTTGAATATACAGTTGACATTCTCTTGAGGATTTCTCTTGAGTCTCTTAACTCTTATCTACTCCTTTAGTAAGATTAGTAACAAGTGACATTAGTGAGTATCTACATGTAATATCAAATACTTATTAGGCCATATGGGACTTACCAATATGTAGTATTTATTAAGTGGCTTATGGATTTGATAAAGCCCCTACCTTTCCTTTATTTCATCCATCTCCCCTTTTGACTCACCACCATATGTGTATGAGTTTGGGATTATTGCCTTTGTGCATACAACCTCAAGGCATATCACATGTATGGATGTGATAGGAAGACACATAAGAGGAGGAATAGATGAGTTCAACGTCTCATATGACACGTATGATAGAGGATTATAATGTAGTATGCTCAAATGTCATTGCTTCGTTCTTGATTGATGAGTAATTTGTGTTGAACCTAAGAGTTCATTATTTGATATTGATGAGAACAAAATAAAAAGTGTATATCTAAACATGTTTTTTTAAGAGAACAAAAACAAGTAAATGATTAAACTAAATATTATTTTATTATTTTAAGATAATTGAATAAGTTCAATTAGCTTATTTAATAATTATATATATCAATTATCTCTACAAAAAATTTAATCTTTTGAAGTGGTGATCAAATGATCTTGAAATTATATTGCAAAGAGTATTCGTTTGTTGTTTGTTAAAAGAATTTTCAGGTAATATTTAGCCTATCGGGTTGACGGTATAAGGAAGAACCAGACTAACAGTATAAAGCCCTAGAAAACACAAAGAAAAGCTCACTGACCTGGAAGAATCAGTTTGCCAGTTCACTTACCGGTAGTTTAAAGTAGCGGCATACCGGTAGTTTAAAGTACCGGCATGCCGGCAAGTGAAATTCAACTAGCCGTTAGAGTATTAAATATATTGTAACAGGAAGAAATGAATGAGGTAATATAAATGCTCAATAACCCGACCGAGGATAATAGAGAATTAATCTTTTACTGCAATATTTCAATATTCTCTTGTATTCTTGTTATCTACAATTCTCATTGTCTCTTGTATCATAAATTGCTAATATTTAGAGAGATTTGAAATGTAATACTTGTGAGCTATTAGTTGTAAATATTGAAAGTTAAAAGCACTACACCAATAATTCTTGAGATTGAGTTTTGTGTTGAAGAGTTGAGATTGAGTTTTGTGTTGAAGAGTTGGGATTGTGATTTGTGTTGAGAGTTGAGAGCATGAAACTTGTGTAATCAATTCTATGTTTATGTAGCTCTTGGAACTTGGATTGAGAAACCAATAAAGTGGTGTGAAATCCTCAATTAGAAGCATTGTGTGTCCATGGAGATTGAAGGGTGATCCGAACTCCACATTATATTCGGGCTTAATCTTCTTTATCCCTATCTCTTTTAATTTATGCACTTATTATTGTTCTATTGTTACTTTGATTACTCTTATTATTGCATTTAGTTATTTATATTGAAAAAGAATTGTAATTTGTCCTTAAACTCAATTCACTCCCTCCCCCCTCCTCCTCTCAAGTTTAGCATAATGTTCTTCAATTTGATCTTCATTAGAGGCAAAATAGCTTTCACATTTATTTCTAATCTTGCAAAATGTGGAATGCATCCTAAATAAGAGAATTAGCCTTCTATTTATAAATTTTGGATGCTAATTTCGTCAGTTAGATTAGTTTAAGATGGATGGTTGAGATTTACTGTTGATGACAACTATTGGATCGCTTTGGATGATTCGATGGCTCACATCAATCCCTTCTTTTACATAGATTGGAGACTTGAGTTGGTAAGCTTAAACCATGGGCTAAGGCATGGAATTAGACTTAAAGACACCCATCTTCTTAATAAAATGACAAATCCTAGAAAGAGGCATATTTTACCCATTTTAAGGCCCACAAAGCTCAAACAAGCTTCAAAAGACTTCTATTGAGTGTAATTTTCAAACATAAGACAACGAAGCAAGGTCGAGATAATGGAAATTGGTTCAACAATCCTTATTTTCGAGTCTACGAAGCTAAATTTCTCTAAAACATATCTAGTTAGCCCAGTTTTTTAAGCCTTTTCACTAACTCATTAAATTGATACGTGGCCTTAAAATGGGCTAAAACCTATTATTAAAAGAGTTCTCTACAACAATATAACTTAATTTATGATTGGCTTTAGCTGTAAGTTATATCATGCAAGTTCCACCATCTAAATCAGTTAATCAAAGTGCAATTGTAGATTATATCTTGTCGACAAATTATTTTCTTCTTCTTTTCATATCTTATATGTATTCGAATTTTTATTTTCACTTTTTGTTATATTTTAGTATCTTATTGTAGTAAGATGTTGGCGTCTTGTTGGTGTCTCACTACAACGATTATTCAAATAAAAAGAAGAAAACAGAACAATATGTCAAGTTCCATGACATTGTCTGAATATGCTCTATTCCAACGCATAATTTTGGTCATAATAATGTTTCTAACTAGCACTAAGCATTGCAACTTATTGATTTCTAGAACTTATCAAGCATTATATGGTCGAGTACGTCTAGAACGTCCAATTCCTAATATTTAGGATCTCTACCGATAAAATATGATACATAGTATTTTCTTATACCCAATCTAAAACCCATGTCATGACTTGTATGATAGGTTCCTTGATTCTCTAAATTATTGTTGGATATACCCAACATGTGAAGATATTGCTAGTAGATTTAGCTAAATCGATTATATTTATGGATCTAATCAAGCTAATCGAACTCATGTTTCATATCCTCCATAATCAAAAATATATATAGAAGTTTAAATATTGATGTGACGTCACATCTTTAGTTCAAGTACTATTGTTTAAATGTACTGTGTTTTCTCATTGCTTTATATATTTTATTGAAATTTATTTCAGTTGTGATGCGCCTAAATGGGTTATTAGACTTCTTATTGGATATTGTAATTTTATTCATAGAGGATTAAATTTTAACTAGCCTGCAATAAATCTTTTTAATTAGAAAAAGGTCGCAAATTTAAAGCGGTGTACTTGTTGCCTATTTCTAGGTAATATGTAAAAAATATCCTATTCATGCTTGGGAAGCCGAATTTGCAAAATCATCTGCCCAATAAAGGAAGCATGGGCCATACTCAAAAAGAAAGAAACTTTGCTTTTTAAGATCCAAGGTGCGTGGTATTAATTGACTATAACCAACACCAATAATAAGTTCTTTCCATGTGGCTTGGTCTGTCTATTTTAACATGTTTCAGATGTCATTTTTCTCTTGGCCTTTGCTCAAAACTCCGGGAATTCTCATTCTCAAACAACCAATTGGGAGAAAGTTTCAATAATATTAACGTGGTATACGAATGAATTAATAATAAATTAAATATCAATAAAATTTTAATATATATAAATATGAATAATAATTTTAAAAAAAGAAATTATTTACTATAATTAAGATATATCAACGTATCATTAATATTTATTTACTATATAAACACATTAGATGCATTAGTAATGATCTTTTTTCACTACCTAGACACTAATCCATACTCATTGCGTCCCATGTGTTGAATGGCAAATCTCACTTTGCAACTCATTTTCTGTTAGGATAAGTAGTTCTAGCAGAGTGTGAACATTAGCATGTCAACAAAACAAACATCTGGACATATCTACATGGATGTTGAGATGAGTTGTAACCATCGGTTGCATTGTAGTTCACACTTTTTAAGTGAGGTTTGCTTGAGAGTGGAGCATAAATCAGACCTATCATTAGATTTTGGGATTTGGATTGTGCTTTTGTTTGGATAAGTTTCAAAATATGAATCATGTTGTAATTTCAAATTTTAATAATTTGCTACACCATCGTAGTAGTTAAAATCTTGAGGTAAATATATGATACAATAAATTTATGATTTTATGATATCTTTTTTAGTTTAAATAATTTAGATATAAATTTCTTTATAAAATTATGAATTTTAATACATAATTTTATAAATTTACAATCTTAACTCTATCTATTTTATATATTTAAAATAATAGTAGAATCGCAATTTTTTACGTTTAAGACTATACGATCTGAAACCATTCTTAGACCTATAAATTATAGCTATAAGTTTCAAACTTTGAGATATCTTATGATTTAAGTACTAACACACTATATATCCAACCTATTATATAGATATATCAATTATAACATATTATAAGACTTAAATTATAAAAATAAAAGTAACTAGCCGCAAGCAAAGATCTAGAGAGAAAACAATTTGATGTAAAATAACCCATCTTGAATTAGTCGTGCTATATATTAGAGCTCAAATTCGAAATCAATGTACACGATCTAAATATATTCCCACCATTTATTGGTATTCAATGGAGTTCTTATCTCTCCATTTACTTCCCAATTTGCAATACTCTTGAAATTTAGTTTGCGTATTTTTGTTAAATTTGTTTGATAATATGTTGACGTGAGTGTGGAATTTGAAATTTTCAGTTGTAATTTTCAAATATAAAACGACCTATAATTTGCAAGTAGATATTCCAACTCCAAATTTAAAAAGTCTGCTTTTATCTCTCATCCTTAAGCATCTTAATAAGTATTCAACATTATTCAATAAGTAATACATGCCATATATTATATAGATATTATGTATAAATACTAATAAAATATTAACATATAAGATGTGTATAAATCACGAGTGATAATTGATTTGAAAATTACCTTTTTATTTATTATTTGTATCAACATTTTATTGATTTTACATATTAAGCATATGTAACATAGAACATTTAATAGTATGAGTATAAGGGTTTTGATGCAAGGGTTACTTATATGCCGCGTGTTGAGCTACACTATATGTAAATAGGAAAATAACTTGAATTACACGTAGAAGATGATCAAAAGAGAAGTATACGAAAAAAGAGTAGATAATCTCAATAAGACTCCAACACGTACAATGATAAATGGAGAAGCTCAATGACATCAAACTTTACAATCGATTAAGGATGACCAAGATAACGATATTTATAACAAGATCTGTCCTTTTTTAAATAAGAGAGAAAAATGAATATTTATAAGATTTGGCTATTAATCTCATCAGTCAAATCCTAATAATGATCAATGACCAAGATCAGTCCCTTCCCTTAAAGGAAACCAAATAGACTCCTCTCGATCCAAACCCAGTAAAAATCTTATTTTTAGTGTAAACCAATAATGAAAAAGATTAGATCAAACAAGTTGATCTTATGAGTTCTACTTCAAACATACTATGTTAAATCTCCTTTGACCATTTCAAATACATAAACTTGACTCTTTGAACTCTACTATCCTATTTCAATGAGTTAAAGTTAATTAATTAATAGATTTAAAGCCCAAATTTAAACCTAACTTTTTATTAATACGTAATGAATGGTTTTTACAACAGTAAGCAATCCGGTGCCATTTCCTTACCTTAAATTTCTATTTATGTAATATTATTAGTTGAACACATAATTCAGACAATTGAAATAGTATTCAAGAGTTGCGACATCTAATATCAATGACACATGTGACTACGAAGATCGGAGTTACGATACAAAGATAAAACCCTTCCATCGTTATCAAAGCAAAGGAACCGCAACAAAGTCCACCGACCACCACTAGTGCCTGGTTCGATGTGTTGGTGTTGCACTGGCACTGCACATGCTTGCCTGGATCAGAGACTTCCACGGTTCGGTCGATTGGAAGGTCCAATTACTTATTTCGACCTCAAATAATTTAGTGCATTAAATCTTAGTCATAGAAATTAAGGATGTACGTTTACTATTTTACTGGACGTTATTGGCATGGCTAGATTAAGGGTGTAATACATTTTCTACAAATCTCTTAAAAAAAATTACGTCAATATGATTTTGATAATATTAGTTGCGTAAATACAGATGCATTTGGTAAATTCGCTATTGAAAATTAAAAATATTTCACATGTCTAAAATGCAAGTTCGAAAATCCAGTAAATTGCTATGTGGCAATTCACAAATGCTAGAAATCACAGCTTACAACTGTGACATTGCCATACAACATGTAAATGCGACTTCATGTAAAATTGGATATCTTATTTCTAACGTATAATTTAGCAATGGTATTTATGTAATTATTTTTATCGAATCAATATTTACATAATTAAATTAATATCGTATCAACAAACATTTGGAAACCTCACTAGTAGGGTTAGGCAAAAAAATTGTAAACTACGAATTGAACTATAAATCAAACTAAATCGAACCGAAAAATTGATTTTTTTGCAAACATTTTAGTTCATAGTTTAGTTTGTTATATATAAATAGTTTGTGATTTGGGCTAGGAAAACAAATGGAATCATTTTGAACAAAACCATTCAGTTAAACAAAAAAAAATTATGCAATTGTTGTATACTTTTTTTTTTTCTTTATCAATCTTCATGGATTTTTTCAAACTTTTTATATCTTATTATTCTTTTTCTTATTTCTAGGTAAAGCTATAAATGAGCCAAACTTCTGTTGAGTTACTCAAGCTCAACCCACTTTAGGCTCAATTTAAGTTTGAGCTCGAGCTCGTTAATAAATTATCCAAGCTTAAGTTCAAAATATAGCTCAATTAATTAAACTAGCCAAGCTTGAACTCTAAATTTATGCTCACAACCTAGCTTAAGAGTTTGCCTGTTTATATTGTTAACCAGCTGACTCGCGAATAGGCTCGTGAGTAGGTTATTTATATTATTAATAAGCAAGCACGCAAGCAAACTCCTGAGCAAGCTTATAAGTTATATTATATCAATGTAATATATTTTATTTTTAGTTATATTGATAAGCTCAAGTTCAGACTCATCTAAATAAACGAGCTTAAGCTTATTTATAAGCTTTAAGGTTGTAAATGAGCTGAGTAGAGTCAAGTTTTTATAGGCTCAATCTCGACTCATTTAAAAATTATCAAGCTTGACCCGAGTTTTTTATCGAGTCTATAATTGAGACTCAAGCTCAACTTATTTAGATAAATGAGTTTTGTTTCAAATTCAAACTTGGCTCATTTACTAATCCAGCTTGAATTAAGCCGAGTTTAAAGCAAGCCGATATCAAATCTATTCACTAGTCCAAGTATACCAAATAAATAAATAGATTAACGAATAGTAAATAAGGATTATATGATATATCATATTTTATTCTATAGAATATTAAATCTTTATATATCTTATATAGATATTAGGTTTTGGATTTTAATAATATATATAATAAAATATATAATATATGTACTATTTGTAAGATATATAAGGCTCACAAACCTGTTTACGAGCCTAAAATAAAGTTCAAGCTTAACTTATTTAGATAAACGAGCTTCGTCTTCAGTTTAAATTTGGTTTATTTACTAATGGAGTTCAAGTTGAACCAAGCTTAAAGCAAATCGAATTTGAGCAACTCGGTTCATTTATAGCCCTAATAGGCTCATTAAGATATATAAGCTCAAGTAAACAAGCTTAGCCTGAGCTTTAAAATCTTTAATGAGCTCAAGCTTGAGCCTCTGATTTTCTAGCTTAGTAAAAGCTTAACTCGACTTAAGCTTGAGCTTCAAAAGCTGAGCTTGGCTCGTTTGCAGTCCTGTTTTTAAATCAATTATTAAGATTAAATTAAGTGAGTTTCATTTAAAATTTTACATTTAAAATAAAATCTTTTATCCTTGTTCAATCAAGTTAGGTTCGTTAAAATCTTATACCACTTTTTGCCGAATATCGTTACGTATGATAAATACATGAAAAATTAACTGGAAATATATGGAAGTTCAATGGAAAGGAAAATATTTTATTGAAAATGTTTAGTAAAAATTTAATAGAAATCGTTCGAATTATGGATCAAACTAAACCGAACCAACTTTAATTTGCTTTAAAAAGTTTACAAACCAAACAATATGGTTAGGTTTAATTTATAAAAAAAGAAAAAAAAACAAATCTTATGTTAAGTTCAATTTAGTAAGGAAGACGAATCATACTAAACCAAACCGTATCTATCCCTACTCGCTAGATTAATGATAGGATTTTAGAATTTTTTATGTTAGGTTATCGCATTAGCTTCGGTTAAACGCTAAAACACACTAGAATCTTTTACAATATTCACATGAATTCTCCCAATCATAAGTTACATGGCCCTTTTACCCAAGTTTTGCTTAGTTTTATCATATTATGATTATCCTTTATGCAACGCCTTAAAGTAATCATGAAAAGAATACCCAAAAATTATTAAACTTTGAGGTTTTTCAAGTCTTAAACTTTAATTCGTGATATTTCAATATTCTTTTTGGGATCCAAAAAAATAATAAGAATCTCAATACATACAATAGTTAAACTTAGAAAGTTCAATAAAAAATCATCATTAGAAAGGAAAAACTTAATAATTTAATCCAAAATATTAAGAATAAAAATAAATCATGAGTAGCAAACAAAAGGAAAGAGAACCCCACCAACCATGGAAATTGGAAAGGTTGTATCGTATCGAATATGAAGTTTGTTTTACGAGAAAACTTTATCTTTAGAAATATATTATGATTTTGACTACTGATGGAGCTACAGTATAATCGTAAAACTCTATGAAATTATCTAAAAGTCTTCATTTGATAACATGAATAAATGCAACAGGGAAGGACATGAAGTCATACAATTAAGGAGGCCAGACTCACCATAACTTGGCGAAAGCTTTGACAACGTAATGTGACCAAGTCTAAGTCGATATTAGAATTGCATATAAAAAATATCCATTTGTCATTACAATTATATGTTTGATTAATTATTGTTTTTTCGATAAAATAAAAATTATTTTTATTGGTTATTATGGGGAAAAGAAGAAACAAAAAGAGTATGGAAACCATTTGTTGGAAAATAAAAAATTATTCTAATGGAATTGAACTGAAAATCTCATGAGTCCTTGAGATGCAAACTGAAAATGCCATGCTATCTTTGTGGAAATTTAGAATATTCAAGAGTGTTAATATCATTTCAGTATTGAGTGTGAATCTTTCGGATGTGGAAAGTTGATTGATGTTGAATGGATTAAATAAGAGTTGCATATACTTGAAAGCATTTATATGTCATTCAAATATATTATACTATAATTGAAATCCCCAATATCGACATACTTGTTACACATTTGTTTTATATAGAAAGAATATACATGTCTACTGCACTTGTACTGTGACTTTTAACTTACCAAATTTCGAATACAAAATTGTATATTTTAGAACTAATCTATGCAATAGTATCAAGTTATACTTTATATATGAATTACAAAAATAAGTTTTCTATGAAATTGTACTGTATTCAAACTTATCCATATGATATTAAATAAATTTTTATGTGTTGTGTAATATGATATCTTACACATACTATGGAGCGTAATAATCGTATTAAGTTAGGTATATATTATTTGACAGTTATAATATCTTCATAATTTCATCTATATCCTTATTTGGTTTAACCGTTGAAATTTTATAATTCCAAGTATTAAAAGTCAGTTCTATTGTAAAGGATTATAAATTCGAACTTCTAAAGCAAGCTTTTTATAAAAAGAATGAATTCTCTAATGAGAAGGATTAGTTTAGTATCTCTAAGTCATTCTTTTTTATTTTTTATTTATTTATTTTTTTTATAGCCAAAAACTTTATTCTCCTAATGGAATTTATGTAACAAAAATTTAAAAAAAAAAAAAAAAGTGTAGCTTCAATTTATCTAAAGAAAATTTGCACTTTTAATTCCACATTTAGGTCACTGTCGTCAAAGGGTGCATCCTCCCTAAGTCCAACATGTCGTCATCCAAGAGTAGACGAAAAAGGTCACATCCTTTTCTGAAGTGTTTCTTCCGTCTGGGTCTGGTTATTCTAGAAAGGGAGAGAACATTACTAGCATGGAGACAATCCACGGTTCAGTGACTATTTCATATCGCTCTGTACTTTTGCCATTGTAGGCGTTTGGCCGATCGTTGACAAGTGATCTACTATTTGAGTGGGGCTCGAATTCATTGGTTGTTTATATGAGACTATGCAGGCGGGTGTGTAGCTCCACGTGAAATAGGGGTTTAGATGAGAATTTGTTATTTTGCCTCATTATCCGTATTAATATCCATGAACGCGTGAAACCATCCACTAAAATGGGCAAAGAGCGAGGGCCGAGGAGGTATTCTTCAGAAAGAAAGACGTGAAAGTGGTTTACCCATATGTTAGCGGTTCTAAGCGCAATAGTGCCTAGAATTACTATTTAAAATATATATAAAAGATCATGTCAAACTTTTGTGATCCGTTTCATAAATGGATGTTGGGATTTCACTTGCAAGTTGGCTAAGGCACATCTTGACAAGTCTAGTGAGAGTTCGCTATGGATAGATAGGATATCTCATAACTCTATAAAGACTTGTATAAAATGTTGATGTAAGTGAATATGTGAATAAGATGTGGAAACCATTGTTAATGAAATTATCATACCATTTTATACACTTGCTTTTGGTTATTAATAGATTGTTCATTTACAATTTTCGACCCCCAAGTTAGAGTTTTTCATGTTAAATTATTACCGCTATAGCAAGCTAAGACGAATCCACGTAGCTTTAGGCTTTAAGCCTTTAACTTAGTGACAAAACTTAGGAAGTAAGGTCCATAACTTGGAATGACTTAAATAAATTTATTATGATACGATTGGAATAAAAACAGCTAGATTCGCCCATCCACTCTCAAATTTTCTCAAGCAAACTTATACTTTTAGAGAAGCTCTTCATGAATTTCGATTAAAGCGGAACCCATGTAATAATCCATCAACATAAGGGTCCATCTCGATCATTTGCTATCATTATAATCTCACAAACAACACCAAGGCTAACTCTATAAATACTCAAAAGTTCCTCTTTAATGGGACAATTTTGGAGGAACATAAGAGAAATGATATCGTGCAATTAGATTATTACTCTAATGCCACATTCAATAAGCAAGAACCATTTGGAACAGAATGGATAAGAATAGAATAGAATAGAATGAGGATCAAAATGATAAATCATTTCCCGTGGTCAAAAATACCATGGAAGGGAATGAAATAGAATTCATAGTGTTGACACCTGATTTTCACCTAGACTAAGGACCATCACGAAGGCCTATCATACGAACGAGTTGGAAGCTCGTCACCCATCCGACAACCTCAACCCAAGGCAATGTGATCATGCAAGGAATACATGAGCTATCAGCGAGCTCGTCCTCTACGCATAACTTGCTTGACGAGTCAAATAACACCAGTCTGACCAGTTGACCCTCAATCGAGCATTAGTTGATCCCTTCATGAACCTCTTGGCTTAGCTTTTGTCTTTAGTGCCTACTCTCCACTGCAACTCATTAATGGGCATCTGACATATGTGGTACGGCGTAACCGCTACTCTAATCAAATCACTAAGCTACAGATTTGGTGGTTTTGCTAACAATAACATGTTGCCTACAGTAAAGCTTAATCTTTACCGCAAAGCACACTGCCTGTCAACAACTAGTACAAGTCAACCCCTAATTGCCATATGTCCAAATAACTCACATAAAAGATGCCAGGAAGTAAGGAGATTTTTTTTTACTTTGAAAGAACCTTCCTCTTCCACTTCACTTTAGGACTGAAGTTTAACATATCACACACACACTAGGAAAGCATAGTCCCTGAGGTCCTTAGAGTTTCTTCCCCTCTTTTTTCTTGGTCCTCCTTACTAATTTAAGTGTCGAAGGGCTCCCATGGCCACACTGATAAGAGGCTTTTTGCGAGTATTGAGCAATAGGAATCAAAGCCTAAGCCCGCTCAAGCTAATCTTTATGCAAGCCCATACATCTTAGTTAGTCTAATCATGATCGACACATAAATTAATAGTATTTATAAAAAATGTCATTATTAATTAGATGCTAGGTTAAAGGTACACAAGTAACTTTTTATCAATGAAAATTAATGAGAATGGAGAAGAATCACAATTTTGACCCCCTAAAAGCAAAATCAAATTCTCCTTTAAGGAATCACAATTCCATCTTCTAACTAACATATGTAAATATGAGAAAGGAAAATGAACCTAAAATCACAATTCTATTCCACATTAATTACTAACACCATACATAACATAAAAGATCAAATAAGGTTCAAAACAAATAACAAGCTAATTTTCTTCAAGAAGAGCAAGGTTGATTTTCTATAACTCCTCTACCTATCACTCGTACTTTCGAACTTTCTGAGACTCTCTATTTCACCTTCTTTCCTCTGTTTCTAAGTTTATATTCACATGTCAATTCTATATCATTCATCTAAGATTAAAGTGAAACGCAAAACTCTCATTATGCATACATGACCCTTTTAACTAGATCTCCTCGTATATAATTGTCAATCTCTTCTACCTTATTTATTCATTATTGTGTGATTGGATCTTGATATCATTATTTTCCATACATATCCTTACTATTATCCTTATCAACTTTAAGCCATCAATAATCAATTTAGTTCCTATTTCTCATTCGGTAAGTTGCAGGCAACTTGCCTCATTATTATCTAACTACAACGATTATGCCACCAACGCCTAACCTTAGCATAAATTAATAAGGTTCGTTTTAAACTATTGTGCATTAAGTGAACCAACCTTGACTAAACTTGATATAAATTTGATTCAACTACCTGAATTAGTTCTGTAACAATCTAAATACCTTGATCCATAAACTTTCCAAACTATTCTTTTTCTTAACCATGCTTTTTATGAATTTAAAAGTGACAATTCGTATTAATAGATCCTATTTTTATCCCAGGTTGAGTTTACAATATAATCGTATTTGTTGGTGTCATTATTGTATTTTTATATTATATATCATATCATTTCATGATATTTCTCAATGAAGATACTCTTTATGTTAAAAATTATCTGTGTTATATAAATTTAAAGAAGTTCTACAATTCTTTCATTTATTTTTAAGAGATCAGTCCCATCATTCATCTTCTTATACATTTTCTTTTTTATAAATTTAAACCGTTGAATTCATAGTTTGTTCGATTATTCAAATTTAGAAGAGTACAATCAAAAGTAAGTTAAATAGTAAGATCAATTTAATAAAGTATAAATACATATCAGTAAAGAAATCCATAAATTTAATGACAAATGGCACACCTGCTGTGCACCTCATGGAGAATCAACATGGAGTCTGATACATTAAGAATTGTACATTTTGGCCAGACATACAAGTTGTACTGTGTACCAACCTATACAGAAAGTACAGGCACGAAATCAAATCCCATATGAAACCACATGTGCGATCGCAAGACATACCAAACCGCGCACGACAAGCACGAGAAAAAAATCGTATGGGTCCTTCATGCATAATTGTATGGCTTTCTTTTACTAAATGGATAAGAATGGCTGGCTCGTGTCACACTTTTAACATGTGACATGTCCCAAAAATGAGGTATAAATGGTTCCTATGCACAAAATACTAGAAAAGCTTTGGATCAATCAAGTCCACACCCAATCATAAATCTCGATGACGACACCACAGAGGTAAGTGGTATCGTTTGTAGGGTCCAAGGGAACTGCTCATATCGGTCGATGCTTCCAATTTGTGGTGCAAAGCACCAAATCTCCTCCTAGGCCACGTGAACTCCCACTTTCAAGTACCAATCACTTCACATTTCACCCCCCAAATTGATTTTCTTTAGCCCCAATTTCAAAAGGCTGTTCAGAAAAAGAAAGTGTTAAACGCTCCTATCATTTGAAAGCTTTGAGGATCAATACGTATAGACTTGTTGATTCAATCGCTTTTCAAATGCCCAAAGCATCTATTATTTAATCGTTTCAAAATCATTTATGTACTCATTAATCATACAACAAGAAAAATTCTAATGCATATCGATCCATAATCATCCTACTAGAGCAATATAAGTCAAACATTTGCTCCACTAAATCCATAAATGAAAAATTTATGTAAAAAATCGGACAATAGTTTAATAAAAGAAGATGATCGCAAGAGAAACCATTCCTTCTCACTCTATTTTCAAAAAGTTTTTGAGTTCTCGGATATTAACATGTGATTTCATAGTGTTGGGGAATAAAAAGGATGTGGACCTTTTTCTTTTTTCCTTTTTTTCTTTTTTTTTTTCCTCTTTAAACAAAGGGATACGACAATCTATCTACAAACACAAGAACCACCCTACAAAATTCATGAACCGATTGAGTTCAAGAGATAGGTTTTTCTTTTTTTTTTTGCTTAAGTATATTGCTTTTAGCTTCTTTTTTGCTTTTGAAGATTATTATGGAGAGTAGAATTTAATTTTCTAAGGCTCTTCTGTATTTGTATTGGTTTGATCAGGGGATGATAGAGGGAAACAAGTATCCTCTCCACCAGTGTTCCACAGAAAATGAGCGTAATCAGCAGCATAAAATGAGTTTGTAGGATCAGCAGAAATGGCTTCCAAGAAGGTCTCCTCGGCTGCCCACAGGTCGTTTCTCGCCCTCCATAGGAAGCTTGCGTACTTGTTGTATGCCTCCGCGTCTGGCGGCTCCACCGCTATGGCCTTTTTAAAGTATTCCTCCGCCCTGTCAAATTACCGTAAAGTCAACATGTGTATTATATTTCAAAAATTTCTTGTAGATAAGGATTTCATTACTTTAGGCTGGCATTTAAAATTCAAATTTCATATGTTAATGAGAAAGCGTGAAGAATTGTCAACACAAAAGTTGAAATAATCAACGGGTTGTTGGCTTATGGATGGATACTGAAGGAAAAACTGCAACCGCCACACGAAGAAGGCGATAGAAACTAGAAGATGATATTTTCCTAGCTCCATGAATTCTATTCCACCACACGATTTTCTTAGCCAGATTGAAGTAAAGGACAAATTGGCATAACCAAAAGTAATATTCCGGGCAGCCCTAGGCAGAGCAACCCAAAAAATCTTCCGTGGAAATCGGTCGGTCGAAGAACAATCACTAGGAGTGAGATGTCATGAATGATCACAAGAAAATGATGAGTACTCAAATGAGAAAGTGTTGAATTTCTGTGCCTATACTCACTGCTAAGCATTCGGGATCGACATAGCCCTTCGCGTCTCTTCTCTATATTAATATTATGCATGAATCAAGAAACGGGAAACATGAAACTGCTCACAACGTGACAGCCTAAGCTATGCCGATCTTATTATCAGATCTCAATGCTCCTCTTCATGTGTAAAACTATGGCAGACTAAGCATTAACTATAGTATGGAGTAAATTAGCGATAGGGAACTCATCAATACAACCTGAGAAATTCGATCTCACACGAACAACTCGAAAAAATGCAAAATCAATGAAGAAAGATTTCAGAGAGGATGTAAATCTGTACCTGTCATAGTCATGAACAACAAGGTAAAGGAATTGGGCATAATTCGCCAATAGGAGAGAACTATTAGGGTCGTGAGCCAACCCTAATCGATATACAAGGTCCGTCTTAACATAATCTGCATAATCATCAGCTTCAATCTTTGCCGTCACGGGCGATACGAATTTCTGCATCGTATCGTGATCGAGCGCTTCATCTCTCAATGCAGATTGCATTTTCGAAGCCTCATCAACTATGGAATTCCAAAGCACAATCTCTTCTTCCCTAGCGTCTTGCCCAGATACGCTCTCCACATCACCACTTGTCCTTAGAGATGACAATTTCGAAGCTCCGTCTGGGAGAATTGTCCCGAAATGATCCAAACGATGGAACCGGCCTTCCCCATCCGTGCCACTAGCAGCTGGCCGGGGTTTTCCACCACCGCCACCATTGTTCCCTCCGACTGCAGTGGATTTTCCACTCGACGAGGGAATGGAAAAGCTCTTTACGTTGGAAGAGTCGAACTTCTGAGTCTGTTTATTGTCCTCAACCTCAACAAGTGAAACGGATTCTGTTGCAATGGGATAAGAACCTGGAAGAGGAGACACTGCAGCAAAGGCAGCGTGGCTTCCCATCGAATGAACCGAATAATTCGCCAACAAAATCATCACATAAACCATCAAAGTAGGAGTATGTGAAAACACTTGTTGGAACAGCCAAACGAAGGAAGCATGCATTTCCTTTTGAACACGGGCCAAGATCCCCTGCAAATCTTCATATAACAAAACCTCTCTCATTTGCAGAGTATAACTATGAAGTTCTCGAATTATAAACACCATTGAGGAAAAGGCTTTCTTCAATGAACAATAAGCCGATTCCCCGGCTTCTCTGAACCCCTCTTGCCATTGAATCTTCCTTTTTATCATCCGAAGCGAAAGTGGAAGGTCCACACTGTTGGCCTTCCGCTCGATGTTTGCAGGAATCGTCTCGTCCTGCCAATCTAACGCCTCCTCCATTCGGGTTTCCAGCCAATTCGATTCAACCGAATCAAGATCAAACCTTTGGTCTAAGGAAGAGTTAACACTAAACTCTTCACTGGAACTGTCCAGAATATCTGCACTAGCATTAGTATTGTGCCTGTTTGTGACATTAGAATCCGGAATGGACCCCGATTTAGCCTCATCCGTATTACCGTTTTCATCTTCGTTTTCGCCAGAGAGTTGAAATCTCATTGCCAATTCTTGAATTTTCTCTGAAAATTCTTCGTCCGAAGAAAATGAACTAAAGCTTGCACTGCAAATTCGGTTCACAACCCGAATTTCTGGCTTCGGCTTGGGGTACTCAAAAGAACGGGATCGATGGATTCTCTCACCGAAAAGGCCCGGCCGGTCGAGTTTTTGATCGAACCGCCAAATAAGTGGCCCGGTTTCGGTTCGACCCCCGCGCTTTGAAGAAGGGGATGACATTGCAGAGGCTAGGGTTTGAGATGAGGAAGGAGACTGAGGAAAGATTGGCTGAGACAAATGTAAACAGTGTGTTGCTACTTTCACTCCCATATTGTTGTGAGACAAAACAAAGTTGACAAACTTCAGCCAAACAGAGACTTATTAGGCTAAAGAAACACAAAACTTTCTTCAGATCCCTCCAATTAGGAGATAAAGAACAAAGCTTTAATCTGCAATAAAGTCCTTGCCTTTCTTTCCTTTTATCTGACGCTAACCTGAAAAAAAAGAAAATTCAACAAAATGGAAGCTCGTAAGTCAAAAACATCAAAACCCAACATTCAAAACTTTCTTCTAGTCCAAACCCAAAATGTCTATTCCCATTTTCACTCCAATTTTCCGGGAAAATTCAAGAGAATTACCATCTTTGGTTAGAAAAACAGGCAAAAAAAAAAAAAGGAGGAAGAAAGATAAAAGGAGTAAGAGAATATGCAAACTTTCAGTGACAAAAGAGAGAGGCAAAGAAGGAAAAGGAGGATCCTTACTGGAAATTTTTGGCCTAAAAGAACTTACTATGGAAAAAAGAGCGAGGTCAGCCATGAAAACCCAGGTGTGTTTTAAGGAGAAAGAAAGAGAGAGACTCCAGGGTGATATGCATTTTGATGAGTATGTGGTAATTGAATGGAAGACAAGCTTTTTTGGGTTTTAGCTCTTGTTGTGGAGAACTGGAGAAAAGGAAAAATCTACCCAAACAAAGAGCAAGAACGGTTAAAAGAGAGTGCAGGGAAGCAAAGACGACAGACCGTATATAAACAGATGCTTACACACTGTTTTTCAATTTCATCATTTGAAGAAACGCGGAAAGAGGTCAAAATGAAAAAGGGATTGTACTAAAATGTTTCCGCTTTGTACTAAACTAAACTGTTAAATGTTTCCCTTTTTATTTTTTAACCATGAAAACAAAAACCTCTTTGCGCGTTTTTGTTTAACGAGAAAACAGAATAAATTCCAAAATCGATAATCAAACTTTATAGATTTTTAAAATATATTGTGCTATAATTATTGTATTTCTTTTAATTCAACTATTTGGTTACACATTTAATGAAAATTAAATATAAAAATATTTCCTTACTTGATATATTAATAGTATTTAAATTTTTTTCTTTACTTTTCCTTTTTCACATTCTAATCAACCTAGAAATTTTTTCGATTTTGACAGTTTTTACTTTACCTTTTCTACCTAGTGATGAATGATATATGAATACTTTAAATATTTTATTTTTAATATATTACTTAGCAATCTAATCCAATGAACCAAATTTTTGTAAAAAATTTCAATTACTTTTATGTATAACTTATTCGTTATTTTTAAAAAGCATATATATATATACACACGAAGGCCTCTTTAGTATGTATATGTACTATATGCTTAAATTATCCATATTTTTTACTTTTCCTTTGAACACTTAATAGGAGATTTTAACGTTTTTAAAAATCCCGGTTATCGACTTTCCCCAAAAAAAAAAAAAGAAAAAGAAAAATACAGAGATGTATAACGTAAGCTGACATGTCGCGATTAATTGTTTTCTGAACCGCCAAAGAAATAGGATAGTGTTTTTCGACGTGAAGTTACGCTTACCAGTCATTTTTCTAGTCACAAGGCACAAATAAAGTTGAAAGCACTGTTGCGGTGGACTCGGGGAGATTTTTCCAGTCCTACGACGCTATTTTCACGGACAGTTAGGGATCCAATCTGGCCATTGGTAACATGCCACGTGTAAACAGACCACCAACCTCTTTTACTTTCTCCACTCTCACTCCAATTTTCCCGGTAAAAAAAGGAGGAGGAAATTTCACACCTTTTAACAAAGGAAAATGGGAAACCATGGGCACCCTCTTTCATGTAAGAAAAAAAGAGCTAAAAGGATGTACACAGCCTAAGTAAATTTTAACTTTAAAATTTATAAAGAAGGGAAAGGAGAAACTTTAGTGTGTATTAGGCATAGGAAAAGAGCAAGGGAGTTCGGCCACAAAAAACCCAAGCGTGTGTTAAGGAGAGAAAAAGAGAAAGACTCCATGTTGATTTTTGGCTTTCTGTTTTGTTGCTACGAACTAAAGATTAAAAAATCTCATCAAGCCAAAAGAACGATGGTTAAAAAGCGACAAGAAACAATCTACTTCGGGTGGCAATTCATATAAACGAATCAACATTACGCTCGCACTAAAATTAAAAACATTATAAAATTAAACAAAAACTAAAAACAACTAGTTTACATTACAAATGTATTTATCCTTATAACATTTTTGTTTTCTCTATCATATCTTGAACAAATCTCATATTCTATTTTTGTAGTCGTTTTTACTAGCTTCATACTAATTGTCAATTGCATGAAGAAAAAAAATTCCTTTATTAGAAATATTTTGTTTTTTTTTTCCCAATATTTTTCCTTCTTCTCCACATAATTGTCATCAACCCGGGCGTTGATCATGTCTTACGTGTGATGACCGACCACCGGCTCTTTCACTAACACCGACTCCAGCAGGGTTGCTTTTACGGACGCTTGTGATGCGACGGCATTCTCTGACAGCAGGTTATCACCGTCCGTTCACTCGTTTTTTCCTTAAACTTAACGGTGAACGTGAACGATGAAACTTTTTTTACTTTATGACCAAATAGTGTTGAGATACTTCAAAAGGTAATGATCACTTTTCACACTTGAAAAGCTAGCTAATTAAAGCGTTAATAGCTAATTAATCTGGTATCTCATCTTTTCCTAGAAAAAGTTATAACATGATAAATACGAGCAATAAAATATGAAGTTACGATCGGGGTTTTGTTGTGGAAAAATAGGGAAAAAAAAGTTATATTTTATATGTTATCATCAAATATATATATATAGGAAGTTACCATATTATTATCATATTTACTTTTTCATTTACTACAAGATTTTAAGCTATTCTGATAAATATGTTAAAAAGATATTAATTGTGACTCTTAGAATCAACAAGATAATGTTCTGATTAAATAATGCTTCTTTTACAATTTAACTATAATGAAGTTATCCTCGAGTTATCCTTGTTGGTCTTTTTGTGCTTTGGAGAACCCATGTTGCTGACTATTGATGTCATTCGTGTTTTGTTATAAATAGGATTGTCGAGAAACATTTTATGTCTTTTCATTAACCCTTGAAGAAGATTTTCGTTCAGATGGATGAGACAAGATGACACCTTATCGCAACGTGTTAATTTCATGTGTTATCACATTAAACCTTCCATACGAAACCTGGCACGATACCTATCTAATCTAATAATGCAAAATATTTTAACATATAAAATAAAACTTGTTATGGTGATATTTTATGCATCCCTCACAAGGAAGCATTTTCCGCGAATAACTAAAAACTGGGTAAAAATTCCGTGATATAAAATATATATACGAATAAAAGTAATAAACTTTTTTGAATGATTATCACATGTTAATAATATATATTATAATAATTGGGTAAATGATGCCATTTAAGTAATAATAACAATTAGATTGTTCTTCGCAAATTATGCATCATTTAGAGCGTATTATATAATCTTTTCAAATAATTATGAGAGGGACACTTTTGTATGTTGTTTTATATTAAACAATACAAATTAAATAGAACTACTGAAATTTTATATAAGTATGGATTTTAGTACGTAATAGACGAAGCTCATAATTTACTTTCAAGTAATTGTAATAAGATTAGAAATTTGTATATACTGACTATATTTTGTGGAGAAACAAAAAATAATTAATTCAACAAGAGTAACAAATGAAAAGGAATAATCTCATAAACATATAACATTTCAAATATTATCAATTAATAATATTTTTTTTCTTTTCATCCTACCTCATTCTGAACCGTTAATAGCTACATTTTTGTATAATAATCTTAACTCATATATAAGTATGGAATCTTGCTATTAAGGTGTATAAGAATTCCATTCAAGTTTCAATTAAATAAAAAGATGAATTATCCATTAATCTTCTTACTATCAATACCATAATTATATTTCAAATATTTTTCTATGACTTTAAACATATTTTTCATGAAATAAATTCAATTTTTCATCTATTTTTAATTTTTACGAATCAGTCCCATTCATGCTTTGCACGACCCTCCATCCCATTTATGAGACCATATCACATAAGGGCCGTGTTAAGTGACCTTTTAAGTAGTGTTGAATGCAGAATGCGTATCATTGGAAGGCATACTGCATTCACGTGTTAACACTTAATACAACAGTCCACACATGATATCGAAGTACTCTCGTCGTACACGTGTAACGTAGGTTGTATTTAATTAAGAAGAAAACTACTTCCACTTGCAATTATTCTTTCAGATTAATGGAGCCCATCTGACAATATGAGTAATTAGTCCATTTTAACTCAATGACTATCAAGTGCCCAACCGAGGGGGTAAAAATCATTAAAAATGAGTTTTCATGTGTGATTTTTATTTAATAATAGGTAAAAGATAAAGTTTAACAAAAAAAAAAAAAACTACTCATCGTGCTAGGATAATATTTATAGATAATTTTATAGTTATGTATATTGGATCGATCCAATTTTTCATCCATCGATTTATATGATATCTATTAAATTTGAATTATTAAAAATACAATGGAATCAATAATTTAGATCTTATAGATAATAATCAATAATAAAATAGAGGGTCGGATCGATTCTTAAAAAAAATAATAAAATTATAGAAAAATTAAATATTTATAATTGATTATAAAATATCTTCATATATTAAAATTTTATTTATTTTTACCTATAATGTCGTGATATATTTCATGTCTAATCATATAACTTCCTTTCATGAGAAAATACCTACCTTATGTTCTTAGTAAGCTACGTCCTTTGGTGGTTATGATTCACAATTAATCATGTTCATTTATTGATATACCTACTCTTACCGTAAAGGCTTATGAAAATTGACTCGGAACTAGGTGCTTACTCAAATAAAATCAATTGTTTATTAAAAAATACCGTACGTATCATATAGGCATGCCTAATGTAAATATATTTTTGTCTACCATTCTTTCAAAATCGAGATGAATATTATATAAGTAGAATAATTAAATAAATATGCTGCAGGCGCTCTTTGAAAATGGATGAATGGTGGTATAATTAAAGAAAATAACTCAATGGAAGTTGTAAAATCTCAAGGATTTCGATCCATTTAGCATGGCATATAATAACAATAATAATAAATGGTTTCTCGTAGGTACCATTTTATTGTTATTTAGGACCACATTATAAAATAAGGAATCTAAAGTATCGTCTTTAACTTCTTATCGATAGATGATTGGGCTCTATATGTATAAGACCTGCAAAACAATATACAGTAAAAGAACACCGGAAGATTGTCCGGTATAACCACTTTGATACCTAATTTAACAGTGGAGTACTTAAGAGTAAGAAATAACATAGATAAGTATGCAAACTTGATGTACAGAGTCTAAAGAGAGGTTTACCATTAGATAGTAACCCGGTATTTATAGTAGAGTGGAGCCAACAGTTAAAGGTCAGTTAGTGGGAGAGATCTTCTCCTATAAGTGTAGGAAAGTAAGGTTATTATGTCCGACGTGTCCCACTTATTTAAGACGTAGCTGTTTCATCCTTATATTGTGCATTCTAACCGTTATAAGACTTACTAAACTTGGTCAATATAAACCTAAGGCTTAAGCTTATAAGGATAAATCTTAAGCCATGAGATGCATCGGATACGGTTGAACCTGAAGAGCCCATGTCTAAAGTGTCCTGTCATCACTTGCCCTCCTACAATCTCATTACTGAAGCAAAGGTAAGGAGTAGAGATATATGGGCTCCTCAGGCATTACCGATCTAACTTAAAAGAGTTCAACTTAGCATTGTGGGGCCAACATGATAAACGCATAAGTCCGAACCGGAAGCTAGTCGAAATGGAGTTGTACAAAGCCGTGGATACCCGATCCGAAAATGTCCAAGGCAAGATGAACAGGTCAACAGTTGTTCTAAAGCGAAGTACTGAAGACCCAAACGATGTTTAGGTTGGGGTATTAGAACACGACACCCTTGCAACTCATTGGCCAAGCACCTTAAGGCTATGAACTTGTCTATCTGAACAATGTTCAACAAGAGCCAAGTAGACATAACTGTGATATGTCTTTATCATGCTGATTAAGTAGAAGCCGGATGGGCCTTGAAGAAGCTTCCAATCGAAGGAACTTTTTTGAAATGTGATTTTTGCCCGCCTGTACTCTATGTATAAATGCAGCATGACAGGTGTCTTGTTGTAGTTGACTAGCGTGCAACTTCATGCCCTTTGCCTTTTAAAGGAGACCATTCGATCAAAACGTTTTCTACGTATCTACTATACAACATTCTAAGAGATTCGTACTTATATGGATCCCTATAACTGCTTGTACGACTTCTCAAGTGGTTTACCTATAAATACAAAAACCACAAAGAGAGACCACTTTTCTGCAATCTTCTCGTTTTGTTATTACAAATTCTATATTCACATTCAAACTTTCATACTTTCTTCCAAAAGTTTCCCAAGGTCTTTCTTCCTTCTTCAACCGTTGCAGCCATGTCGACTAATAAAGATGACACAAATTCATCTTCATCACTGCATATTTTTAATTCCAATTCTACAAGGAATGACCCTCCTTAACACGAGAGGACGAGGTCTCATCGTTAGCACAACTTGATAAACCTACAAAGATGGCCGTAGAAGCGATGGATAGGGCTAGAATCATCAATGCCATCCCCAAGAATGTGTATGCGTATGCTCCCTTGTGCCCCTTCCCCCTTGAAAGATTTGTTTAAAGCTCTTGAAAAAAGTAAGGGACTTAACAACCGAGTCAGCAAGAGTAAACCATCTACCCTCGATTAGATTATGAGCAACTTCATTGTTGAAGTGATCCCTTAGCATCAAATAAGGTTGCCACGTAGGGACGAAATGATGGCCCTGCTCTTAGAGAGGCGCTTCACAGTGTTTGAGAAGTGCTTAGAGTTTGGGCAGCGCCTCCCCCCAAGTCGATTCGAGAAAGAGTTCTTCAACTACTATTGGTGCAGCTCGTCGTAAGTCCCTCCCAATATGTAGAAGGTACTAAAGGCTTTTCAGGCACTCTACAAGTACCTAATGGTAGGGGCTACTCCCGAGCTCTTCAATCACTTCTACATGTGGAAAAGCGTTAAGGGGTAGCCTTACCTCCAGCCGCGCTATGGCAAGAAGCTATTCTATAGCCTTATGGACTCGGTGAAGGGCTAGTAAGACAAATACGTGGTAGCTGAACTACTCGAAGAGGCATACGTCTAGAGGTAGACCGAGATGGTTCTAACTAGAGGTGAGAAAGGGCTTGGTCCCAATAACACCGAAGCGGCCCAAGAAATCTTGGCCTTTATGGTGCTCAGGTACTGCCAGGAGGTTAATGCTACAAAGATCATTGAGAAATATTTCTGATACCTGATCTCCAAGCTCTTCCCTATCATGAAGAAAATGGTGGTAGAGAAATGGGTCAAATATAGGTATTTTCGATACCCGATCAAGTTGTGCTAGTGTCGAGGTGCTTCATTTGATGCCTATAAAATGGGAAGGCTTCTTTAGTCATGCCAATCATGATAATGTTTTGTGAATGGTGTTTATAATTTCTTTTGGTTTACTCTTGTTTTCCCATTCTAACTTTTGATTGACTTTCTTACAAGCAAAAATTTGACCCCAACGATGCCTCGTCCCTCTGTGGACGAGCTAATAAGCCAACATTAAGTGAGAACCAAGGCAGACCAGTCGAAGGGTAAGGTAATAAGGACAAAGTTGTGGCCTGGAGAGACCAACAGAGCAAGGCTGAGGCTAATTTCTCAAGGGATTTCCCTCAGCATCCAAGACGAATCCATTGATGTAGAGCCTTTAAGTGTAACCCTATCCACTCTTGCCCTAGTCCCCTTCATCAAGCCCATTGTCATAGGTGATGAAGGAGGCAAGACGAAGGGGCCTAAAGTCCAAATGCTTTCCCTTCTAAGGGTTAGGGGAGAAGAGATTGTTGAAGGAACCACCCTTGCTCAAGCAGCTGGCTAGAAGTGCAAGGCTTTCGAAATAGCCGGAGAGCCAAGTCCTAGAGTAAAGAAGCAGAAGCCCCTGGCAAGGGTAGCTTTAAGCCGGAAGAAGTACAATGAGTGGCCTATGGCTCATCCCTACCAAAGCGTTGATAACATAAGGGATAATTTTTTTTAAGTCCTCAACAATTTTAGGCTAATGGGGATAAAGCTGAACTCATTCCAAGAAGTGACATACACTTCTCGAGATGATGAGCTCTTGAGAGGAGCCTTCAATGCGAAAATGAAGAGGGTTTGAAGGAAGCTCCTCAAGCCAAAGTGGGAGGTCCAAGCCAATAATCTGATACTGCAGCACCACAAGTTCAGTTACCAGGCTTCGATGAGGTCTATACTTCCGGTGACTGGGTAATCCTTGAGGGTCTCTCCAGGAAGGTGGGGACAACCCCATATAAATAGCGGGCCACTTGAGCATGTTGATGCAGTAGGTAAGTTTTTGTTGCTCTTGTGTTGACATGCTTTATATGTCATTGCATTAAAAGTAAGCTTAGTTTTCAATTTGCAATAACATAGTTAAGTACTGCTTCAACTAAACAAGTCGATGCCGTCCAGAAAAAGGTAAAAGGCTTTTGAGAGGCGTTGCATCGACACAAGAAGTACCTTTAGGATGTAAAAACTTCTAGTAATAGGTACTTAAAAAAATTCGCCAAGGATAACAAGTATTTGTACCGCTCTATTATACAGGTAGTGGGGATTAAGGCGAGGCTCAAGGATGCAAAGTGGGAGAAGGAGAATGCTGAGAAGGCGACTAAGAAGGCTGATGGCCTAAAAGCTCGACTAGAGGGAAAGCAAAAGACGAAGGCTTACCTCTCTCAAAGCCTAGACGAGGAAGGTGAAGCCAAAGCCCAACTCGAAAAAGAGAATGCCAAGCTCAAGGTGTCGGTAGCCAGTTACAAAACTGAGCTGGCAATGAAAGCATCTGAGAACGAAGGTATTAAAGCTACATCGCTAGAGCTGGTCAGTTTGAAGGTCGAATTGGAGTAGCAAGTCCAACAGTTGCAAGGGAAAGTTTCAGAGATGGAAGAGATTATCTTCAAAATGGAGACTAGCGAAGTCCTCAACGATGCCACTACTAAAAAGGTAGTTGCCAACTATTGGAAGACCGAAAAGTGACTAGACAAGTGAGAAAACCTAACTATGGACTCCACACACTATACGAGGAAAGAGGTACTCTCCTATTATCTGGACCTAAACTTGAGTTTCCCTGACTTTCTAGATTTTCGGACCTTCAACGAGAAGAGGGAAGCCCTAGCACGAGAAAGAGAGGCCGCCCAAGAGACATTTGATGATACAGGCACCCCCTCTGCTGCTAGGGCCAGGCAAGGCACTTCTACATCGACTTCTACCCTAGCAACCCAACAAGAGCCTGCCCCCAAAGCAATTCCTAAAGATAATCCATCTATGGGCGATCCTCTTGTTGCTCTTGGTTCACATCCCTGAGTCCCCACCCCAAGTCAAGGCTTGCTGCCTGAAGCACCAATAGATTATCCCTTTGAACAAATCAATGCCTTAAACTTTTCTAAATTACCGGAGTTAACTAATCTAAGGAGTTAAGATGTGTATTTCTTTTTTTTAAAAAAAAAATATGTAAGTCGGGCCAAGATGCTGGCCTTTATTGTGTAATTTAACAATCAATGAATGAACAAAGGAACATGTTGAAACATCCTCTTCATACACCTGTTTTCTTTTTGCCTTTGAATATATCTGCTTAAGAATTCCTCTATGCAAGGAGAGTTTACCCTTATCGAGATTAACCGTTGGGGGATTTCCTCTGTACAAGAGTGTTTCCCCTTGCCGAGGTTACTCAAAAGGGGGAAGAGTTCCTCTATGCAAGGGGCATTTCCCCTTGCCAAGGTTACCCGAAAGAGGGGTTAGGTCGATGGCATTCCAACTTGCTTAATATAGGGGAGTTCCTCTATGCAAGGGATGTTTCTCTTTGCCAAGGTTACCCAAGGGAGGATCAGGTCGGTGGCATTCTGACATTTCCAATACGGGGGAGTTGGGTATTTCCCCTTATCGAAGTTATCCAAAGGAGGGTCAGGTCGGTAGCATTCCGACCTTTCCAGTTGACTATTTATATGCCTCTTCAAAGGCAACAGAAAGAGATGGAGCAAGGGAGAGAAGTAGACAATTAATTATGAAAAAACTCTTTATTTTGTCACTTTGGAAAGAAAAATTGTATATAATAGAATTCTAATAAAAATAAAGCCGAAGATTATTGGCATCACACAGGATGAGCTTGCCATCCAATCTTTCCAATATGTATGCTCTTTTGCCCAATCTTTCCTTGACTCGATCAGGTTTTCCTAATTAGGGCCAATTTGCCTTACCCTTTGCATGAACCTGTGACTTCTAGCTTTTTGCACACTAGGTTGCCAACCTTAAACTTCTTATATCTGACCTTCTAATCATAGTACTAAGTAACCCAATGTTAGTATGCGATTACTCGAGCAGTAGTAAAGTTTTTGATTTCCTCAATGGTGTCAATGCTTGCTTGCCGTAGTGAGTCGTTAAGGGCAGCGTTCGAAATTTTGAGTCCAGATAACAGGAAGCTCAAGTTCGATGGGGATGATTATTTCCAACAGGAAAGCAGGGCAAAAGGGCGTCTCACCCATATAAGTATGATAGGTGGTCTTGTACCCCCATAAGATATTGGGCAGTTCGTTAGCCTAAGCGCCTTGAGATCAATCCATACGCTTTTTTAGGCCATCCAAAATGATCTAATTGGTTGCCTCTACTTGTCTATTTGATTGGGGGTAAAGTTGAAGTTCTAGGGATGTGGTGCTTGGTGCAAAACTCTCTAAACTTAGGGTTATCAAACTGTTGACTGTTGTCCGTAATGAGATCATAGTGGACCTCAAACCAGGAGAGAATATTGTTTCTGACGAAAGATTCAACACTTCTCTTTATAATTCTAGCTACTGCTTCAACCTCCACCCATTTCGTAAAGTAATCAACAGCAATAATTATGAACTACCATCCTTCCAAAGCTTTTGGGAAGGCGCTAAGGATATCGATCCCCCATTGCGCAAATGGCCATGGGCTCATTAAGGGTTGGAGGGCAATGCTGGGTGCATGACTGATTGGGGCATTCTTTTGGCATTGTAAGCACTTCTAGGCTACAATCTTTACGTCTTACCTCATGGTATGCCAATAATACCTGAGTCGTAACGCCCGTAGGTAAAAGGCTTGAGACTGAATGTGATTGTTGCATACTCTAGCATGCAGCTCTTCTATAGGGCATAGCCCTTCCCTTTCTCGAAGGCATTTAAGCAAAAGATAGCTAACTCCCTTACGATACAGGATGCTGTTAACCAACGTATAATTAGTGGCATGGTACCGGAGCTTCTTCGCCTCCCTCTTGTCTTCTGAGAGTGTGCCCCGCTCCAAATAATTCCAGATATGATCCATCCAGCTCGACTTTGCTATTGTTGTAATCAGTTCCAAAACTTCAGCCGAGTCCGGAGTTATACCTTTTTCAAGCAATTACTTTATGAAGATCTTGCTATACTTTACCTTAAGCTTTTGTATACTAGTGGAAGCAAGCTTGGATAGCCAGTTTGCCGTGAAATTTTCCAGTTAGGAGATCTTCCTGATGTCCCATGAAGGGAATTTCACTAGGAAGCTCTTCACTTTTTCAAGATACCTTACCGTAGTATAGTCTTTAGCCTCATATTTACCTTGGACTTGCTGGACGATAAGCATGGAGTTAGACAAGATCCACAAGTGCTCAGTACCGATCTTCTTAGGTAGCTTGATGTAAGCCCTAAAGTTAAGCCAAGTGACTGTAGAATTGAACTTAGAACACAAAGTTTAGGGTGATCGATTAAAGGATCCGATCAAACCCAAATTATAAACTATGGATAGAAATATTAGTAAAAATGACCTCGTAAACTTGAATTTAAGAAAATAAGTAATAAAATAGGAGATTATAAAATTTTCAAATTTTAAGTATAATAATTGTTAATTATCGAAAAGGCGAAAAGTGTAATCTAATAACTAATAAATTATTAAAGATAGATTATATGTATACTAAAAATCATAGAACGACCTAAATAATAATTAGGAATGTTCACATGTACCCTACATATATTTACGTATAGGTAAAAATACGCGAAATTTCTTAAAGTGGCTAAAAACTTATTAAATAATTAATAAAAATTATTAGTAAATTAAGGAAAAATCAGAAAAAAATCAAAGAAATCTAAAATGATGTAGATTTCGTCATGGCAAGTCAGGAGTTGAAGAAAAAAAATTAGCCAATTAAAATCAAGCAACACAAATGCCAAAAATTAAGGGAATTGAGCAATGTCTTGTCTAATTTAATGCATATTAATTATCGCAAGGCTCTATAAATGAGGAAAAAATTTACAAAGCTCCTTTAGACAGTTAGAAATCAGAAAAAAAAAATAGGGGGCATCAAAATTTAAGAGAAAAACTAGAGTAAAAAAGAAAAAGAAAAAGAAAGGAAACCTATGCAGTTGGGCTAGTGAGTCAAACCCACGAACCACCACCACCTGGGACTGAACCGCCACCACCACCTCACTCCAAACCCACCGCTTAGACTGGTCGACACATCTGGACCGATGTTGAAAGGCCAAAAGCCATCGGATCGGGTGAGTTTCTCATCTGCTTCAATTTTGTATAATTTTTTTAAATTATTTATTTTGCCCAGAAAATTATGAAATTTATTATTCTGAGGTTTTATTCTATGTAGATTTAGGAAAAAATAGTGATTAAGTATAATCACGTCTGAAAATATAGGTTTCTTAAGAAATTAAGCAAAACCGAGTGTGATTAGGATTAGAAATAAATAAGCTTAAAAGTGTAGTTTAGAGCTCAAATTTTTTCTGTTAAATGCTTAAGTGATATAGAACAGTGCTATAAAGCCATTTTTTTAAATTTAATTTTCGAAATTTTTAGCCTAAAAGTGATAGAAAAATGAGGTAATTTTAGGTTAATTAGGTAATTAAGAGGTTAATTGCTGATATAAATAGTAATTAAAGGGTTAGGGATGTTAATCTCTGATGTGGAAACCTAATCCTAGCTTTTGGAGTGTTAAGTGTAATTAATGAAGGAATTATGTAGTAATTGTAGAAAATTAGGAATATGTAGAATTGGAAAATTAATAAATATAAAAAATTAGGTGTAATTAGATAATATAATAATAAAAATTAGAATATAATAAATCTGAAACAAAATTTCATTTTAGGTAATTGTATAAAAATGTAAAATTTTCTTACATCAGGAATAAATTCGATAACATAATTAGAATTAACGTGCACCGAACAGTTTAGAATACTAAATTAAAACCCAATAGAATATTAGAATACTCGAACTTAATATGATTAATTCCACATTAGGATTCGAGTATATTTAAGATTCCAGAATCAAAACTAGAATCAAAACCAGAATCTTATTTAGGAACCGAATCCCAAAATAGGGTAAAATGAATCATTAGTAAATAATAGGATACCCAGAAACGAATCGGCTTGCAATTGAGTGATCGGGTGATTGAGAAATTCTAAGTAAGTTGGGTTATTACTTACTGTATCAGGTGCTATTTTATGGTACTCGGAGACTTAGGATTGTATATGGTTATAATTGTAAGTAGTTTACGCATGTGTTTGATGTATCTGAATGCGTACTAAAATTTGTAATGTGATTGATTTTGTGATTGATTGAATTGGTGTGAAATTGTTTGAACACCCTAAATGAAATTTAATCTTATTTTGACTCTAATAACCAAAAATGTCATGCATTGCAACCCGTTAGGGGATTATTAAGATTCTCCAACCAAATACCGACGCCTTTAAAAGGGATAGCACAGGATTATATAATGGTCCCTTCTTCATCCTTAGTCGAACTAAGTGATAGGAGAGAAGGTCGCGGCGAAGGTGAAGTCAATGGTTCGAAGGTAGTCATGGGAAGAGCGGTGTCTCCATTGCACAAGCCTAGATTTGGTTGTGAGCTGCTGCATAACATGGAAACTCCTCAACTCAGATTAGAGCGGGTAAAATTTCTCTGATTTCGCAACTGACCAGACTACGTTTTGTGATGACACTTAATTGTTGCATTGCATAAAAATAATCGCTTGATAATCCTGTTTGTGTTTGTATACTCTCATGAGTCTCCAATTCAACTTATAGAGCTGTAGTTGCTCATACCCTTATAGATCCTTTTGCAGGTCCTAATTTCTGATTACTGTAAGTATTATGCCGTCATACAATTATCCAAAGGTTAGTTCTTCTGAAGCCAAGGGTGTGAGGATCAATTTGCTTAGCAATGGATATGTAGTTAGTGTGTCATTTGTAGTTTAAAACTGAAAGACTGATAGTTGTTATGTAAAATTAGTAAACCGTTATATTTAAGTAGAATTTCCTGGGAAGTTCTATGGACTTTATATATATATTTATGTATGTTTATTAAAAATTTGTGATAATTACTATAATTATAGTTAAACACTTAAATTGGACTGTTTACTTTAAAGAGAGGAGTCATCGACGCCTTATGTAGATTATGTTTATGGTAGGTACTGTAAGGCCAATTACTATCATAGAATGATTTACACAACGGAACTATTGCGACTTTGTAACTTCGGAGTGTAACACTTGAGACCGACGATAAGCACCTCGTATTTGGATTTGTTATTATTGGAATCAAATCCGAACTTGAGGGCATAGCAGATGGTGACCTTATGCGGATCGATCGGAATAAGGTTCGTGCCTTTACTACCCAAGGTGGATGATCCATCAACATAGAGAGTCTACATCGGTTTGTTGTCACCCTGTGGTGCTTCCTCCTCTCCTGTATATTCTACTATGAAGTCGACTAGCACCTATACCCCATAGGCCGTTCGTGGTTACTACTAGATTGCATACATACTTAATTCCATTGTGTACTTCATCATCCATCCAAACGCATTAGGTTACTACAGCATGATACACGGTGGTTAATCTATAAGTGCGATTACTTAGTGTACCTGGAAGTAAGACCTCAACCATCGGGCTGTGATAACGATGGCCAGGGCAAATTTTTCTATTCGGATGTGCCTGACCTCAATCCCATGTAGTATATGGCTGACATAATATATTGGCCTGTGTTCTCTTCCCTTTACTCTAACCAGTACAGAGGAGAGTGCTTGGTCAGTTATTGCCAGATACAAGAACAGGTCTTCCCCTTAGATAAGTTTGGAGAGGACCGATGGATGAGAAAAGAAGTCCTAGATCTGCTGAAAGGCGGTGGCATACTTAGGATTCCATTCAAAACCCTTAGGATTTTTTAAGATTTTGAAGAACTTAGCACATCTGTCGGCACTCTTTGAGATAAATCTACTTAGGGCAACCACCATGCCAATGAGTTTCTATACGTCTCGAACTAAGGTTGGAGGCTTCACTCCCCCTAATAGCTATAATCTTCTTAGGGTTGACCTTAATACTTCTCTGTGTTACCAAAAATCCGAGGAACTTATACCAGATCTGATGCTAAAGATGCACTTCTAGAGGTTTAGCTTCATGTCATATGTACACATCTAATCGAAGGTTTCCTAGAGATCCTTGATATGATAGATTGGCTTCTAGCACTTGACAATCATGTCTTCAATGCATACCTCCATGTTGCGCTTGATCTGAGGCTTGAACAGCTTCGTCACCATTTATCGGTACGTAGCCTCAATGTTTTTTAATCCAAACAGCATCATGGTGTAGCAATATGTATCGTAATTGGTGACAAAGCGGGTATGGACTTTATCCTTCGGGTCCATTTTGATTTGGTTGTACCCCGAAAAGGTGTTCATAAAACTCAGTAGGACATATTCTGATGTAGAATCGACGAGCTAGTCGATCTTAGGTAGGGAAAAAAAATTTTTAAGGTAAGCTTTATTGAGGTCGGTGTAGTCAACACACATTCTCCACTTCTTATTCTTCTTCTTTCCTAGTACCACATTTGCTAGTCATGTTGAGTACGTTTCTTCCCTCACAAATGCCTCTTTTTCTACTTAACAGGCCGCGCAATGTTGTCGATATTAAGGCTGTAGGCCACCAAGTCAGGAGAAATTTCGAGCACGTTCAATGCTGATCAAGTAAACCTATCCAAATTTTCCAACAAGAGGGTAATGATTTCATCCTTCACTTCGGCTGGAGTTTCAATCTTAACTTTGTTGTCTACTCGAGTGAGGTTCCGATCTGGACATCTTTTACTTTCTCTTCGGACTCTCCCCTCTCAACCAACCTCTTCTACGAGCCTGTTTCTAAGGCAAAGACGCCATCTCCTTTAGCTAACATGTCGTATAGCTCTCGTAAGAGCTTTTGATCACATATACGTACTCCCACGATAGTTGGGGTCGAGAATTTGGCCTTTAAATGAAAGGAAGATATGATAACCCTAAACATATTCAGGCTTAGTCTTTCCAAGAGTACATTGTAGGGAGAAAGGCAATCAATCATAACGAACTCTACGACTTGTTGTTCTATGTGGTCGTCATTGGCAAGTTCCATATCTAATGTGATGGTACCCTTGGCTCGAGCCGTAATTCCGTTGAAGCAAATCAAATTATGGTGGTATGAATTCATTTTTACTGGTAGTTTCTTCCTCATCCTCTTGTATGTATAGAGAAAGAGTATGTCAGTGGGGTTGCTAGTGTTCACCATAATCTTTAAGGCCTCAAATTTTGAGATCCTCACCCCTATCACCAAGGCATTTTTGATGGGGTGTATCGACCCCTTTAAGGTCTACATTGAAGAAAGAAATGAAAGTGTCTAATTTCTGTCTCTTCTCCCTTACGGTTAGTACCTCTAATGGGGCATTAACCAAACTATCAGTGCTCAGCCGGCTCCCAAATAATGACCCTCCTCGTGATTACGTTTATAATACCATTACGGGAGCGATCATTGTACGGTCATTATTCTGTTCAGCATGGGCATTCTCGGTCCATTGCCTCTGAGGTGCCCTATCTTCGTTATCATCAGAATAGTCATTATTCATCCAATGGGCCACATATTTATTAAATAAACCACGATGAATAGCATATTCAAGGGCGTTTTTCAACTGGAAACAGTCGTCGATTGTATGGCTATAGATCTTCATAGAACTAATAATATTTGTTAGAGTTCCAACAACAAGGGCTACCCCGCATTTTTTGTGGCAATTGGAGCAAATTTAGATGCTTCACTTCGGAATAAACCTGAGCAATAGGTCTATTTAAGGGCAAATATTGGGTGTAATGGGAGGGGGGAGCGATTTTCGCTCAGCTTGGCGCTTCTTCTTCCTAGAGCTCTTCCCCTGTGGTCTACTTAGCATCTTACTACTAAGGCGATCCTTCACGAATAATTTTTCCTTATATTGCTTTTCGTCCGACCTTTATCAGTCAGCATCGCACTTAGCATGAATGTTATCGTCTTGGTCGATGTACTTCAGGGCTTTGTTCCAGAAGTTAGCTAGGGTCTTCGGCTTGCTCTTCACAAGTAATTGGAAGAAATCTCTCGAAAGTCGGATGCCAAGCTGAGCAGCATGGACAGCAACTCCCTCATCCAACTGAGAGATCTCGACCACGGCATTATTGAACCGGGCTACATAGTTGTGCAGAGACTCGCCTTCACCCTACCAACTAGGTACAAGGACGACGTATCCTTGGATGAAGGCTTGCTAGCCCTGAAATGGAGGCTACACTTTGTACCAGCTCATCAAAGGAGTTGATGGAATTGTCGATGAGGTGGTTAAATCATGTCCAAGCTACCTTCCTCAAAGTACCTAGGAAGGCCTTGCACATTATAGCATCCTCATGACTGTGAAGGTTCATGAGGGTGCAGAAGTAGAGAAGATGGTCATCAAGATCACCTATGCCATCATACTGGTCTAAGGACGAAAGTGACAAAAGTTTGCTATTAAGAGGCAACACTTCATCCTGTATACCCCTGGTGAAGGATGCCTTATTGTTAGCAACCAGCCTAGCGTCACTAATACCCTTACTCCCCTACTACTCAAAGAGCTGCCTTACCATGACACGAAGCTCATTTAAGTCGGCATCGTCTATCGGGTGAGCTCATCGTGCAACCAAGTGAGCCTACACTCCTTGGGAGTCGGCTTCTTCTTCTTTGCTAAACAGAGCTTGGTCATGAGTAGCCGCAGACCTTGCTGGCTGCTTATACAATGGCGGATCAGGTTGCTAATCTCTGTTATTCTGCTGCTACTACTAGATGTTGTTCCTCCTAGTAGGCATCCGAAGCCTTGGGGGGGGGGGGGGGGGGGGGGTGAGTTTGTACGCTGTGCAACTCCGCTTCAGCTAGGCAAGCGCAGAGCAACTTGTTTTATGCAATATACTCTTCGGCTAGACATTCCATGCACTCCTCCAACACTGCCCTTAGGAGGGGCTAATTGCTTCCAGGTTAGTTGTTTAACATCTGTTGGTTTTCCTGCTCGTTGAGTTGAGACATAATGTCAAAAGTGTTACTTATAGGGTATATGTTTAATGTGTTTAAGGTTTCGATTGTAAGAATTCAGCTTTCTACAGACGACACCAAATGTCATCTCTAAGTTCTTACCGATAGGTGATTAGGCTCTGCACGTATAAAGCCACTCCGATACTTAAGTTAGCAATGAGATACTTGAGAGCAGAAAATAACGTAGATAAGTGTACAAGCTTGATGTGCAGAGTTTAGAGAGAGATTTACCGTTGGATAGTGACCCGTTATTTAGAATGGAATAAAGTCAGTAGTTGGAGGTTAGTTAGTAGAAAAGATTTTCTCCCGCAAGTATAGGAAAGTGGGTTGTTATGCCTAACGTGTCCTACTTATTCAAGACATGACTGTTTTATCCTTATTCTGTACATTCTAATCGTTGTAGGGTTTATTGGGCTTGGTCAATACAGGCCTAAGGTTTAGACCCACAGAGATAAACCCTAAGCCATGAAACGCATCAAATACGATTGGGTTTAAGTGATCCATGTCCAAAGTGTCTTATCATCATAAAGTATTCATATTTGAAAAAAAATCACATATAACGTAATTTTCATTGATTCCAAATGTGTCCATGTCTACAATTTTCCCCAAACAGTGGATTGGTCTATAAATGGACATGTACGTGATGAGCTTACTTCAAATAGGAATAGTTTATTGTGAATTGTGATATCAAATTTAGGGTGTGCCGAGCACTTGATTGTTCATAAATGATCTTCTCGCATCTTATCATTTTATAGCGATTTTAAACTCTGAATATGTTAACACCTATCTTATAATCTTCACTTAGAAGAAAAATAATTGGCGCCTAATTATATACTTTTTTCTTTTCTTTTCCCAAATAACATAACAATTTAGTGAAAAGAGATTCGAATTTAAACTAATTCCGTTAACAAATCGGTATTTACATCACTAGATTATAACGGTCTTAAAAATGTTGAATTATATATTTTATCCTTTCATCGAACACATAATCGTTATGTAAAGATATAAAAAGTTTTTTTTTTTTTTTTTTTTACAAATGCTCCATAAATATTAAATTCAATCAGACAAATAAACATATACTGTTCTGAACTTCCCGTCTCGAGTGCATCCGACTAATTACATACAAACGCTCACTTTATAGGAAAAAAAAAAATTATAATTATATATTGACATGTTGTCTTAAATGTTTGAATATGAACGGTGTAAATATGTTCAAGACAGAAAGTCACGAGATAACAATCCCTCGAACGAGTATATTCAATATCGAAATTGAATACAATCTGTGTCTAAAGTAGCCATCACTTTCGCAGCACAAGGTGTGCTTGCGAATGCGAAAGCAGACGAAAGGGCGTCCAATAAAAAAATATCTAGCGAGGAGACGGAAATGGTGAGGAAGAGGAACGGACGGTCCTAAACCAAAATCCTAAAATGCATGCCAATAAGGCAAAGGCAACTTGGACTCGCATGATGCGGTGCATAAACATTCGATGGGACTTTTAGACCCCTGCAACTTGCAAAATCTAACCTTATCCCTCCCCACTAATTTCCCTACTTAATCAACGTCTACCTATCAAATCTGCCTAAAATAGTCTTATTCCTAGACACAGTTTACACAGGACTAATATACGAGTACTTTATTCCTATGAAATCCCCCAGAGTCAAGACCATCATCGAAAAATTCTCTATATCATAATAGACCGTATCCTACCCGATAATATTATTTGAATGTTGAGTATTATTTAAGTTTTGTTGTTTTATATAGTGGCGAATAAATCAAGCAATCACCTCCAAATTTTGAAATTTCTTAAAAACATATTATTACGGTGCATTCAAATCGTTGAATGGAGTAAAGATATACTGGAACATAATGAAATAGAAATATAATAAAATATAAATATATATTACAATATTTAATTAGATGTGATAAAGATAAAAAAAGAGAAGGAATCAATAAACTTAATTTTTGATGAGCAATACTTATGCGGTGATTGAATGGAATCGTAATTTCACTTAATAGAGATTATAAAACTGTAATCAAGAGTGTGGTAAATTTTAAAGAATAAAATTTTAAAATTTCTTAAAAACATATTATTACGGTGCATTCAAATCGTTGAATGGAGTAAGGATATAATGGAACATAATGAAACAGAAATGTAATAAAATATAAATATATATTACAATATTTAATTAGATGTGATAAAGGTAAAAAAAAGAGAAGGAATCAATAAACTTAATTTTTGATAAGTAATACTTATGGGGTGATTGAATGGAATCATGATTTCACTTAATAGAGATTATAATACTTTAATGTGGTAAATTTTGAAGATAAAAAAAAAAGAAAAGATAATTTAAGTAAAACTATACGGTATTCCTATATTTACGAGGATGTAATATTCTTAAAAAGTGAAAAGCAAAGTTATATAGCATTCATATGTTTATGACAATGTAATATTCTTAAAAGGTGAATGATTTGAATAACGATGCAACGCAAATCAACTTAAAGCATAACAAAATGTTTCAATTATTTATTAATGTTCATCAATCAAGTATATTAAGGTTAAAGTTATTATCCGATGCAGATTTTTTTATCGAATATTAAAATATTCCAGACATCCTTCCAACTCTACAGGATTTTAAAAGTTTTCTCCAAATCTTATCTCAAACTCTTAAAATTTTATTTTCTATGATGTTATTATTGATTCTAGACGAATTGAATACCCAATATAAAATGACCTATTTGCATCCCTAGTTATACAGATTGAACACTCTATATGAGTTAGACCTAACTTGCATCCCTACCTATAATTGTGGTCCATAGTTGGATCGTCACATATGATCATCTATTTCAATGATTCCTATTGACTAGTTGATGGTTTTGATAGTGACACTAGTACCATGTTTGGAAAGAAGAAAAGTATTAAGAAGGAATAAAAAAGGGAGGAATGAATTAAAGAGCAAAAGAAAAAAAAAAAGTGAGTGAAAAATTATATATATTTCCTTATTTGTATAAAGAAGAAAATTAGTAATATGATTCTTTATTGTAGTAAAATAACCTAAAAATTCTCATAACTTTAAATGGGTTTTTATTTTAAGGGTACGATTGTAATTTTCCTTCCATTATTTCTCATTCTCTCCACATTTGAGAGAAATGTTTTGATGGGTCTAAAGAAAATTTTTTCCTTTCCTTTTCGTTTCCCCTCTTTTTCAAAATAAAGGAAAAATTCATTTTAGAATTCCCACTTTTCTTTCCTTTCCTTTTTTCTCCTATTTCTTTCCTCAATCCAAACCAAACTTAGTGTAAGAGATGGAGTTGCAATGTTGACCATATGAGCACCTTTCCTGCAATGTCCACCAAGATCCACACGTTGTGCCTTGAATTTTGATGACGTTTTAAGCTGTCCATTTGTTTCAATCGAATGCAAATGGAAGAGCTTTCACCAACATGGTTCCTTAGATTTATTTGATTTTTGATTTTGCAAGAGTTTCCAATGTGTTGTAGGGTTCGACCGAAGGAAACCGAGCCGATCAAACCAAAGAAACGACAGAAATCACTCGCTCAAAGTCACACAACCAAAACCGACCGGCAGATGCTCATTAGTGACCAATTGCATGGTTATACGTTTTTAATGGAGTGTTGGACAAATTAAGTATACATTTATCCATTTGTTAATGGTTTCAAAATTAAAAAAGATTAATAAATAAAATACAACCACTATAACCTAAAATGCAAAAGCATGTGTCAACTCCCATTTTTAGATACTTGTGATTTTTATAGCTAATCAACTGAATTTCATTTGTGAAATTGAATATTTAATATATATTTTTTATGTTAAATTATCTTTTTGAATAAAAAATACGAGTACATACATATAGATATAAGTGCGTATATATTATTCTTACTATCTTCTCTATCTAAGTATATACAATATAGCCTATAAAATAAAGTCACACTAGAAAAAATAAGACGAAAATACATTTTCAATCCTAATTATTAAGCAAAAGCTAAATTTAATATCAATTCTTGTTTTTTTTTTTTTTAATTCAACTATGAAGGAAGTCTATTATAATAGAAAACTGGTGATAATGATCTTAATAATATCGATTCTTAGACGATAAAATTAATGTCTAAATCGTTTCGAAAAATATATTATTCATTATAAAGGCATAACTTCCTTTAAATATAAATAATGCATTACAAAATGTATGCAAAATAGATTAAGTTGCAAACTTTAAAGTAGTTTATTTGTTAAATCGATTATTCCAAAGAATTTAGAGCTAAAATGATAAATCGAGTAAAATATTTAGGGCCAAAATCAAATTATACGCGATTGGATGTTTCTTATGTGCTTGATATCGGTTTTGGTTTTGTATGAACCGTCGAAGTGGTCAAGAATGTTGGCCCACGCCCATGTTTTGGAGATGTGAAATGAAGGGTGAAGACGACCCAGTGGCCAGTGGAAGGTGAAGAAGGCGAGTCCTAGTCCGTTGGTTGTCTTCTGTTTGTATTTTAAGACAAGTACAACTGGGTCACGTCAATATAAAATCGACAACACCATTGGTTAGCCAATCAACGTTGAAATATGAACATGAGTGGAACCATAGACGTTGCTCTCCATCTCCTCTAGATCTTTTCAAGCAATTGTTCTTGTTTTTGGGAGGAAGCAAGCACATACTTGTAATTGATTGTTTTGCAGTCTCCTCCATTCGTGTATTTATTTATATTATGATTCAAAAATGACTCAAATTTTTTCTCTGATGATTTAGAAATCTCAAATCAAAAACCTTATGTCACGTTTGGTAATAAAAATCAACCAGCTCTATTCAAAATGTAATTTAAATATGGAATGATAATTCCGTCGTCGTGTAATAAACCTCCAAGGGCAATTCAAGTTTTCTTTTGAGGGGAATTGAATCGATTCCATTTTGAGGGAGAGAATCGTAATTCGATTCTACTTTTATTAATTATATTGAATTAAAACTACTTATTTAATATTTAAATAAATTATAATATATAATAATTAAAAAATATTTTACAATCACTGCTTATATGTATTTAATATTATTTCATTTCATTCTATTACATCATTTCCAAATAAAAAAAAAGGATTTATGATTCCAACTTCATTATATTCCAATCCATTTCATTCTATTATATTATAGTTCTTATTAACCCTAAGTTTTTCTCTAATTTATCTTTGAATTAAAATATTTCTCTTTTTTATTGTTGTTGGTATTGTAGTACAACAACGCCTAAGCTATTAATATGGGGAAAGTGTACTCCGACGGATGCTTATCGTTTTCTATTTTTACCCTAAAGAATGTCTAAAAACCCAAATTCCGACACTTTTATAATATTCTACATATTGTGTTCGATTTATTGCTCTAATGCCTACGATAAAGCTACTCCATACTGATTAGAATAATATAACAATGATTTATCAACAAACCCATTTAATATTTTATACTTTACATACTTATATAGTTGTGTATTTAGTTTGGATCTTGAAGTAGCTATGCACCAAGAAAAAATAGGAAAAGAAAAACTCAAATGTTCTTTTACCTCGTAATTTTTTAAACGTATCTGTCTACTTCTCAACAAATATGTAAAATATGAATCATAGAAGCAATGATGGTGACGCTGACGCATCAAAATATCTCCCAGTTTTTTATTTCTATTTAATGACAGCTGGAGAATGGGATGACTTGGACTAACAGGTATCGCATGGCCTCTTCAAATAAACGACCCTAGAAAGTTATTTAGGTCATGACCTTAGAACTTATGTGTTAAAAAAAATAATATAGAAATCTAGAATTTTTTTTTCCCAATCATATTACATTTATATTTATTAAAAGGTATTAAAACTTAATTCATTTTTGTTAAAAAACAAATATCCATATTACTAAATTACATCGATCTTAATAGTAAAAATCTAAAATTATGAGAATGGCATCTCAAGTATCTTGCAAAATATCCAGCGCAAAGCCGAAAGAACAGGACTCTATTTCTTCATGAATCGAGACCAAATTTAAAAAACAAAAGAAGTGAAAATATGTGTGCCCCAAGTGAATATTGATTAAAACCATAGTCTTATATCACATGGATATCAAATCGTCTACTTATAGCCTGAGATATTGGCTAAAAATAGGCATATGGTGTGGATAGATTAAGAAAATCAAGATTTTGAACTCAGCAATCAATACCCTTAGCTCGCATTTTATAAGAGGACATAGAATTGCTATGAGAGCTATATCTAACTCATCCAGAAACATGAACTACGAACATGAGTTTAATTTTACTTTCAAAACTCAATTGATTTCTCATGTGGAAAGAAGAAAAGAAAAAAAAGAAAGAAAGAAAGAAAAAAGCTTTTTGATAACATCACACGAGGTTTTGAGAAAGGCTTCTTTCATCCACCAAGAAAAGAATTTATCATGGAGTATACAAATTCTATAGTGGATAAAAAGTTATATATTACATCATGTTCCTAAAATTTAAAATCTAAATCTACTTTACAACATATTTTTGTGTACTTTCTAAGGCAACCATACAAGATCCAATTAAGAACCCAATAAATTGTAATATATAACACTGATAGTCAACTATGGTGAAGAAATAAATGATTTTTGAAAATGAATTTCTCGGCCTTTCGGGTATCAAAATCTTATCCAATTTCATTTAATAAAATAAAATACATAAGAAATTTCCATCTTCATCAATCCTCATTATAGTAATAGATCCACAAGATTCTTCATGTTTTGCATATTGTGTGAAAGAGTAGAAGATCAATCTCAAAAGAGATAATAAACAGGGAAGGGGTGGTCTCTAGAATGTGATACAGATATATGTGAAGTGGAATATTGCAATATCCAACATACAGAAAGAGCTGAGATGTTGAGTGGAGGGTTGCTTTTAGCTCAGACATGGACATGGAAATGGCTTTATTGAGAACGGACAAGGACGTGTAGACGCCAAAGCCACGGCAATCACCTTATCTCTTCATCATCTCAAAACCCTTCTCGTATCTCTCTATACCTCATCATATCTCACACCAACACAATGACACGACATAGACTCCAATCGAGCACTCCCTATCGTTTGCATATATTTGTTCTAACATTAATGCCATTAATGTTAAATTCAAAGCCAAATTTAAGAAAAAGCAAAACTATACCACACATACTAGAAAATTTATACACTTTAACTATATACTAAGCCAAAACTATTATAATTTAATTATATGAACACTGATCTATTTTCAAGATGAATAAGGTTTGAATTTTTTCTTCTCTATTTATAATAGTATACCGAAAATATTTTAATGTGTTTTTCATTAAACATAACTACATCTCATGGTCATGGGCTTCAAGCAAAGCAAGCCAGACCTATGGAGATGGTTTTGAGCCCAAAGAAAACAACATTTTAAGTTACGACGTACATTAAGTAGAATTTTCGGCATGATAGTTATTTTCAGGTTAATCACATTATTTCTATGCATATAGATAAATCAAGATGTGAGGGAAAATTCCCAAGACTTATATTACTGCTACTCAATGACTAACGTTACTTGTAATAAACTAGATGACCGAATTCAAGAAGAACCAGCCAGCAATGTTCATACTATCCAGACCTCCATAGTATTATGCTATCGACCAAAACATAGAGTATGTCGACTAATAAACTAAAACAAGACCACTACAACATAAATCACTCCAAAAAGGCATAAGGTGGCATGAATCTAGAATGTATTCACCTAGCAGTGGCACCATTCAGCATAGCAGGCTGATTTTAGTCAAACAAGTTCAAGGCAAAGTCGTCTTCTTCTTCTGATTCCTCTTTAACTTCTTCCTTCGCCTCCGCCTTTGCAGCAGGAGCTGCAGCACCAAAAGAGACAGAAGCTGCCGGTGCCATAGCAGCAGCAAACTTGCTTGGATCCTGAAATAAAATTCAAGAATCATAATTCAAAAACTGCAGCAGAGGAGAAGTCACCAACAATAGATAGAAAACCATCCAGATGCATATGAAATTCCATTGTCCCTTTTGCCTGTCTCCATTCCTATCGCGGTCGATCAGGAGATAAGGTACAATTGGATAAACCTAATTTTAAGATATTTTAATGTGTGTAGCATAGCCAGGAGGGGACAGGGGATCTCCGTTTAATAGGAGTGTATCACGGTGATTCAGTATAGAGTGAATATCCAAACCTTCAGATATTCTTTGACTTCCTCCGCCTGGCTGAAAGAGTATTCAGTTTCTACCGCAACAGCCAAGACATTCTTGTAATAATTGATGAACATATGCGGTGCGGCTGCAATCGTAGGGTATGAGATAGCTAGTGCCATGGATGCAATATTAGAAACCCCGTCAGCAAACTTCATCGCAAGATCGTCTTCCGTCAAGTCGAGCACTTCAGGGCTGAAGACACTTCCTCCTTCATAAACAGATTGGACAATAAGGCCATATGAGAAGGGACGGATGCCAAGTTTCGACAGTAGTGCCGCCTCGGAAGAACCCACTTTATCACCCTTCTTGATAAGCTCCACAGGTGTGATGATTTCAACAGTTCCTTTGTTAATCTTGGTGGGTATGTTGAGTACCTGGAAAAGAATTTAGGCTTGAATTGAATGGCCACTTATAGGACAAGATGATATTTTAACATAAGCACAATAATGTCAAAGCAAAGACTCAGAATACATGTTAACAAGTATCAGAAACCTGGAAGAAGGAAGTTTGAGAAGGATCGAGTCCAGTATTGCCTGGTGGCACAACCACATCAATTGGGGCAATGAGGCCAACACGAGCAGGAGCTCCAACCTATGCAAAGTAAAAGACAGTATCCATTTTCAGCATATCACTTAATTACAGAAATATTATGTGGTGCAGTCTCTTTCTTGATAACTCAGCCGCACTAATTTACTTGGGACAAGAGAGGATCATGTGTCTGGACAGAAACTAATGCAAGCAACTATTGAACTCAGCCTAACTAAACAAGGCTAGCCCCAAGTTTTGGCCAAAGCATTTAGCAGGTGAATGTCGTTCGGGTCGTTTCAAATAATTCAGCACCATTGAAATGTTTCAAGGATTGTAAATCTGCAAAAATCACACTTGAAAAGGGTGGACACTTAGCTAAAGCAGCAGGTGTGGACCGGGTTATTCTACTCCACCTCTTAGAAAAAATTTAAATTTGACAAAAAGGAGAGTAAACTTCAGTTCAAGATGCCGCCTAAAACTAGTGTCAATCACGGAGAGGCATCAAACAGAGAAAAATAGAACTCTGCTGTCATCGATAATGGATCCTTCCTATTTTAAGATTTCTGAGATCTACTCTAATACAAGACTTGATCTCCATCACATAAGAGAAAAACCAAGACCAATGAAGCATGTAGTTTGCAGAGCTAATCAAGGTGCTTGAAGAATCCTATCCAAGAAAATAGTGAGACAACAAAACTTACATACATCTAACTCAATTCCTGAAGAACAAAGAAAAGACAGACTATGATGTGGAAGAAAGGAGAAAAGAAAAATGAACATTGAACTAAGAAGTAATTAGAAACCAGTAGTACACATTTAAGCAGCATACGGCAATAAACATAAGATCAACCCAACATTTCCCAGTTCAAGACAAGAGAGGTTGCATCACACAAACTGGAATACCTTGTATTTGCCAACTTCCTCACTAACTTCCTTCAAATCACCTTTGGTGAAGATCAAACCAACATTTCCCTGTTCAAGACAAGAATTTCAATCAAATTCTAAAATACTGCCTTCGTAATAGTAGTATTTTCGGTCGTGAATTGTGGAAGCCCTCATTTTGTTCTTTCAATAATAGTTTTAAATTCTTTTGCACCTTTACATATATAAATCCCACGTTATAAGCATAATATATACAATGTTTATCTTAATTGGCAAAAGGAGTATTTCATTCGTTTTAAGCCCCAAAACTACGAGCATATGCGATTACTGCCGATCAACAGAACGAAAGAGATAGGAATCTGAAGAGCCAAACTAAGAAGAAGCTATGCTGTGTCACTTACATGATCACAGGAGCACACCGACTCAGAATCGAGATTAAAATAGTTAGTTTTTTCTAACACATCCCCCATACTAACTTAATTTGCCAAGTTCAATTGAGGGGAAAGTATCTCCATGTTTAGAAAATAAAAGCACATTGCTCAATGGAATACACTTCCTACTCAAAGAACAGTGTTTTGCAGACAAGACAGTAATACATTTCCTCGAGTATAGATGCTGGCAATGCTAACACAACACCAGCCACCTCTGACGATCAGCGGCTTTTGATTACGACTGTAATATTTGAATATTATGAACAAGAAATGTCTATATAGCGATAACAATGATGGTGATTTTTCAAAACATCGTCCACGTATCAATATCGCATTATCATTAGTTCCTATCTAGTACCTACGAATCACTACTCCATGACCAATGAATCTCAATCTTCTTTGATTAGAACACACATGACACAATGAAACAGGTCCATCATATAGAAAACAGCATAATCTTTTCTCTAAATTTATATATTCATGCTGCGGGTATTCATTTGACACGGATTCATTGTTCATAGCACGTATATAAAATTCCAAACGTTTAACGTTATAAAAACTAAAAAAATCAATAACACTTCTTTGATACAGTCGCCATATCGTAAATGTCGGTAAAGATCGAAGCATAGATACCACGAGAAGAGGAACAAGGGCCAAAAGGGCAGGGTTCTGAGTATTTTCAGCATGGATCTTAATAGAACGTTTCATCATTGTATTCTTTCCCATCAAGACAATGGAATGACCACGTAAACCCCTGCGAATGCTCTGAAGCTGATTAGAGCCAACATTGTCTGCTGCCACAACGAGGATCTGCGAGTACTCATCGAGTAAGCGGCACAGTTTCTGATCGTAGTTGGTCTTCTTCTGAGCTTTGGTTAGTTTCACAGCCATTTGACAAGTTAAAAGCAGGAAGGCAAGAAACCCTAGACTGGTTAGTGCCGTACGTGCAGTGGGAAGGGTGTTTTTTTTTTCAATGCTCTTTTGCATGGAGTTGAAGAAGAATATTTATATATTTGTTGTACGATGGGCTGTAGAGTATGGACTACGGGTGGGCCATCTGAATTGTTGTGCTTTTTTGATGTCTAGACTCTGTTTTGACCACCATTTGTTTTAATTTAATGGGTCCACTAGATATGTTTGTTTTGTCCTAGGTTTATTTATATTATTAAAAAGAATCAGCAAGTCTAGTCTATTTAGGGTAAATCTTACTTTTTAATAATGAAGTAATAATATTCCCGTTGTGCTCTCATCAAATTAAATAACTTAGCAAATGATTCTTTTATGTTTTACTTTTTTTATATAAAACATTATTGATATAAGAGTTCTATAGTTAAATACTATCAAGATCTCTTTCTAGGAAACTCGAATCGCGATTATTTCTTCCACATTCTTATTATGGCATCATCATTATTTTCATCATAATAATATATTTCAATTCCCATTAATAATAATTTTTATTAATGACTCAAATTTTAATTTATTAATTTATGATTTAAATTGCATTTCTCATCATGATAGGTTTCAGCTCTAGTCAATAATTTAAATTTGAAATTAAATTAAATCACAAACATTCCTCTTCTCTTCATGCTTTTTAATTTTATATATGACCTATAAGTTTACTTTTTTATGTTTTTTTTTTCACCCCTGTCTCTACGGTTTTCATAATTGATCTAAGGTAAACATTTACTCCAAAAGAAAGAAACTATGCACACAATTGGATCCGACGTATTAAGTGGTCTAAAAAATTTAATTAAGCTCATAATAATATATAATCGTGAAATTAAATATTTAAATATGATTTATAAAAATATTTGGTGATACATATCCGTATTCTTTTGAATTTTTTTTTTTCTTTTTCTTCTTGTACCTTAGTTTATCTTATTTCCTTTTACATCTAGTTTGAGATTTCTTGTTTTGAAAACCATATGATATTATCTTTTTCGATTCTAAACTTGATGTTTTGATAAATTGAATTGTTTCATAGTTTCTAATTATAATTTTGACGGAAATGGTGACTGGAAAATAAAAGTTCGAAAGTGAAAACTATATGTATTTTTTAGGAACAAAATTTAAGAATCATTTTTTATTCATTAAAAAAAAATAAAACTTTCTTAATTCAAAAGCTAAATAAGGTAAGGAGTAAATAAGCTTAATTTTTTTTAATATTTATAAGTATTGAAATTTAAAAGAGTAATGGGTATACTTAAACTTTAATCTTTCGATATCTTATTTTTAGCAAACGTATAACTTGAAAATGGTATTAAAGCGATATTACAATGATGGAACTATATATATATATATATGAATAAAAGAACACACATGATAAATGAAGGAAAATTTTACCAACTTAAATTAATACTAACAGAACGATGGGAATAAATAAGAGAATAATATTTGACATGTCTAGAAGTTTGATATGAAATTAATATTTTTGAATGATAAAATAATTGAATTGATACGATTAGAGGCATGAAAATGCCAAATTGCTATCGTTAACAAAATAAATTACCTTCTTGTACAACAATTAAAAAAAAAAAAATCTTCAAACGTGATGGATCATTGGGGACATGTAAATTTTAAAGTAGAGTAATATCTATAATTAACTTATAATGACAATACAATATATGTATCTTTTGATTGTTGTAATATCATAGCATTCAACTAGACAAAGTTTTTTGTTCTTCTCTTGGTTTAAACAATTGTCAATGATATTTATAAAAAAAAAAAATGGTCCTAAATATTGAATAAAAGCTCAAAAAGAGGAAGCTTCTGAGTCACTTTTTCCAGCTCGAACGATCACTCAATAATGAACGCTAACTGAAAATGGCCGGTTTATTCCATATATTTAATCCTATAAAAATTTATTTCACATAAAAAATATAAATATATATTTAAATTTTCAAAAATAAACTTACACTATTTGCAACAGTCCTTGCTTTTATAGCAGGAGCTAAAGCACCACCAGAAGCAACTATTGTTGATGCCATCGCAAGAGCTAAAGCACCATCAGAGGCAACTACTATTAGTGCCATTACAGTAGCAAACTTACTCAGATCCGAAACATATTTTAGAAATCACAGCAAAGGAAATGTCATAAGCAATTGATAGAAAGGCATGTGGATGCATATAAAATTTCACAGTCCATTTTGCATGTCTTCATTCCTATCTTGGTTAATTAGAAGACAGATAATATTTTTACTGAATTTCTTAAAATAGGATATGGACAATGGGGGGCCCTTTGGAATTTTTGTTCCTTTTTGTGATCCTAAGTTATGTTTTAACCACCATATGGCTACACTAGATATGTTTGCTTTGTCTTAAGTTTATTTTAATGTAATGTATCGTCCACAAGTTTGTTTATTTATTTATTTTTTTTCCCTCTTTCTCTCTCTAGGGTTCTTGTCATTGATAAGGTAAGCATTTACTCAAAAAAAACTGCTTACAATTTCATCCAGGCATAATAACGCGTCACAAAGTTTAATTAATGTCACAATGATATATTATCATGCTATTAAATGTTTAGAATGATTTGTAAAATAATTATTCGAACTAGGTGTAGCTTGATTTGATCTATATACTCCTTTAAGAAAAACTAAAAATGTAAAATGAAAATAAATGAAAATCAATAAATCCTAGTTTTCCTTATTCCTTCATTTTTTAATTTTTTATTATTTTAAATTTTCTATTTTTTTGTATTTTTCTATTGTTTCCAAATTTTTTTATATTTTTCTCTAAATTTTTTTTTTCTTTCTTAAATTAGGACACTTTATCCTATCTTAAAAAATTCTAAAAATAAAGAGGGGGGAAATGGGCTGTCTATAGTAGTTTTCATACATAATACATGGGGCTTCATTGTCTATGTTGTTTTCATGAAGTAGACAATGGCTTATTGGAAAGAAAGAGAAAAACAGAGAAAAAGAGGGAAAAACTTAGATCAAGGTCAAAAAGAGAGTGAGGAAAAGAAAGGAAGAAGAAAAGGATAATTTTGTCTTTTGAGTCTTATTACAGGTTGATTCCATATTTATATTTTTATTCAACTAAACAATGTAATATTCATTCCTTTCTTATTCCATTTCCAATGAATTCAAATCCTATTCTCGTTTAATTCTATTAAATGAAGTAAACATAATATGAGAGTTTTGAAAATTGATGTAAAGTTAAGAAATAGACAATAAGCTTAACAAAAGAAGAATCATATAAACAGAAGACTTACATCATAATAACTAGAAGCAACTAGATGGAGCAAACTATTCGATCCTAAATTCTAACAAAGCTTGATTGTGTTAGTTAAGGGCTAAATATCATTAGGAAGGCAAATCCCTTTGAGTAACTCAAGGGCTACCCAACCATTCCTTAATGCAAAGCCTGTAGTGCTAACGTTCCAGGTAAGCTAAAATTGTATAACATCCGTGTTTTGTCTTTGTACAATAGTTAGTGAGCTTAGGATCCTAAACAAAGTTTCCTTTCCTTCACTAGGGTTCATATAGCTACCTCTTTCTTTGAGATTTACATCCCTTTAAGATTTCCCCTTTTCAAGGTCCCTATCTAAAAGAGGACATTCATGGGTATTTGGTTACTTCCTAAGCTCGGTAACCTTGGTGACTTTCCTCTTAGCAAGAGCTTTAAGTTGTTGAAACTCCTTAACATTCTTTTTTTGTTGACCATCCTTTTCCTTGGTGGTAACAGGAGTGATAGGTTTTGCCGATTGCTTAATTAGTGCCTTTGGGAGAATCTCGACTTGAGGTTTGGGTAGCTGTTTAGTAGGAACTTGTTTAGAGGAGGTCTTCTTGTTATCCTCCTTTCTCTTTGATCTGCCAACCTATAATTTGGTGATCAAGTCCTTAGAGCTACAGTCCTTAAGTATCATATTTGTAGGAAGAAATGCAAGGGATTAGATTGAAATGACTATAAAAATGGAATGAGAAAGTTATGCCCAACATGAGTAAGGAAGACCATCCTGCTCCTAAGTAGATGCAAAAGTTCCTCCTCTTACAAGTCCCTATCAAAATGACAAGATCGCGATGGCCTATACCTTGCTCAACTTCCATTCCTTTCTCTAGACCTCATTGTTTCCATCAAAAGTACTAATGCCTAAGCTTCATCCTTCGAGAAGTCTTGAGTACCATTAGAATATTTGGTTATGATCTCACCGGTGTTTCAAAGGTAATATCAATTATTATAAGCCTCCATAATGGCATTGTGAACTCTTTGGTCGTTAAGAAGTAAGCTCTCATTATCTAAAAACCTTTGATTAACTCTAAGTAGTTGGAAAATCCAGTATAGTAGTCGACTTGACTACTATCCATTTATGTTTCTACTTATAAATTGAAGACTCCAATCTAACAAAAGGTTTTCTATGAAGTCGGACACAGATGTAAAACCACCCCCTTTCTTTTTCAAAGTAAAATAAATCCTAAAAAAACTTACAATAGTTCTAACCTTCAGATAATCACATATACATTCAAAAGCTATGAGTAATCTATAAGAATTGGGGGTGAGCATGGAGGGACAAAGATGATGATATGTAAAGTAAGACCTTTAAAATATAGTAAAGGGGATTTTCAAACCGGTCTCGAAGTATTTTCAATAAGGGCAAATTCTTGGTCACATAATGCCATGATCCACTCATGCGATTCAGGCCTCTCAAATGACTAATCTCAAGGGGTACCTCTAAAACAAAGTCACATACTGTGCTTGCAACACCATTCTAACTCATATCATACTCAATCCCAACATATAAGGGTAATGCAAGAGAGTTACCTTCATTGTCCATCGGGGATAGTCATTGTATGAGAGCTTCCTAATTTTCCATGACCAAAGGACACAAATTCTCACTAACCTAGTATACTTAGTCAAATCTTAAAGGCAATCAACAACATCAAGATCTACCGTGTTAAAGGGTTTTTTTGAAGGGGGAAGATCACCTACTGGATATGCGATGGATAGATCTTAGCTTCACTCTTGCATACAAATCAAGTCATCAGATTGAGTAGAGGATATGGTTTTCCTTATCGAAATAGTTGTTGCAAATGAAGGGAAAAGGTAAAATGTATGAATTATAAGACAAGGGGAGCAAGAGTTAGAGAAAATAGGAACAGTAGCATGAAAACCAAGAGAAAGAGAATGCAAAAGAAAAATTGGAAGTATAAAAGAATAAGCTTGACAATAGTTTTTTAAGGGTTTATAACTACTATAGTTACCAGTTAATATGGACCGTCTGATTTACTGTGTATTATATGGATCAAACAACCCAAATGAAATTGTATATCCTAAAAGACACGCATAAATTCTGATATGATTGCATAAATCCCAATGGCAATACATGAAATGTCAAACCAAACAATTAAAGCTTCTTAACAAGTTACATAAAAAGTAATACCCTAAAAGGTGATTTATAACCTTTGAAGGTCGAAAACAAGAAGCATAAGAAATATTTCCAATCCTTGACAGTTGCAATTACTACTCCTCTTAATAGGTTCATTAAGAAGAGTTAGGGGGCAAATGTTAATAGAGGTTTTCCTTAAGAGCGCAAACCAAGCTACTCTAAATTGCCTCCAATCTCTTATTAGAGGTGTAACTCCCTTATTACCTTGTTGCAACATCCTTTAGATCTCATTGATCCTACGACTAGGTTTGGAAAATTTTAGCACTTGGACTTCGACAAGAAAGGTTTTATTAGGAGTAGGCCAGATGTGCTTCCCTTAGATTGAAACAACCGCCTTTAGGTTGGGTCTTAACATGGTCAACCCCAAAAAGTTCAAAGTCTAACATTAGGTGCGAACAATTAGCCCTCCACTCTAGATAACTGCCTATCAGTAGCTATTATGTTAGCTATGTTTCCTAAAATCAAAGAGTGGTCTTAAAATTTAAACCAAGTGCACATACTTGAATTGGATGAAACAGTTACTACTTTTAAAATGATCATGCAAGTATAAAAGGAGGTTCAAAGGCGACAAATAGGTTCTTTTAGATACTCGCAAAACTTTTTCCCTACTTTACCTATCTCTCTTTATATTATCTAACTTAGGTATTAGAGTAACAGCGTCGAAGTTGCCTCGGTATCCCCTTAGTCTAACTTTTGTTCATTTTGCAAAATGTCTATGGGTTCTTGGTTCTAAATCATACCTCAATTGAAATCTAACATAAACATTAATCAATTTGGTGAATCTAGCTATATGAACACTTTTGTACAAACAGGTGTAATCAACTATCCTATTGCTAGCTTCAATGTGATGTGAATATAAAATGTTCTTTCTTCTGTAGTTCACTTCCTCCAATTTATTTATATCTCACTTTTATATCATTACATCCTCTAACAAAGCATCTATAGATGTTCATAAAAATGTCTTAATATATATTCAATTTTGATCTTATCTTAGCAAAGAAGCTACAAAGTTTTGTTTTTCAACTTTAATTTCTGCCATTTTTATAAAGCCTACTGTTATGCCCTGAAGTCACAGAGTCGCAACAGTCCCGCCGTGTTAACCATTCTATGATAGTAACTGGCCTCACAGTGCCTACCATAGACATGACCTACACAAGGCGTTGACGACTCCTCGCTTTAAAGTACACAGTCCAATTAACGATTAAACTACAATTATGATAAATAGTGCGAATTTCTAATAACATGTACAATATTATATATATATAAGTCCACAGAGTTTCCCAGGAAGTTTCACATAAACATAACAGTTCACTATATTACATAATAACTATCAGTCTTTCATCTCTAATTACATGGTCACTCTAGTTACACATTATACTAAGTACTTGATCCTCACACCCCTGGCTTCCAATGGACTAACCTCTGTGTAGTTGTAGGGCGGCATAGTACCTGAAGTGTTCAGAAATCAAAACCTGCAAAAGGATCTATAAGGGTATGAGCAATTACAGCTTAGTAAGTTGAATTGGAAACTCATGAATGCATACAAGCACAAATAGGATTATCAAATAAATATTTTCATGCAATGCAACAATCAAGTGTCATCGCACAACGTAGTCCGGTTCGTTGTGAAATCGGAGAAATTTCACCTGCTCCAATCCGGGTTGAGGAGTTTCCATGTTATGCAGCAGCTCACAACCAAACCCAGGCTTGTGCAATGGAGACCTCACTCCTCCCGCGACTACCTTCGAACCATTGACTTTACCCTCGCCGTGACCTCCTCTCCTGTTACTTAGTTTGACTAAGGATGAAGAAGAGACCATTTTGCAATCCTGTGCTATCCCTTTCGAAGGGGTCGATATTTGGTTGGAGAATCCTATAATCCCCTAACGGGTTGCAATGCATGACATTTTCGGTTATTAGGGTCGACTAAGATTAAATGCCAGTTAGGGTATTCAACAAGTTCATACCAATTCAGTCAGTCACAAAATCATTCACAGTATAAATTCCAGCACAAATTCAGATACATCAAGCACATGCGCAAACTATTTACAATCACAATCATATATAAGCCTAAGTCTCCGAGTACTACAAAGTTAGTACTCTATTACAATAAGCAATAAACCAACTTACTTGGATTTGTTCGATCGCTTGATCCCTTAATCGCAAGCTGATTTTGTCTCTAGGTGTCCTATAATACAAATAGGTATTTTTAGTACTAAAAATTTACGGTATATTTTAATTCATTTTTTTCCGTGTATACCCATTACGTCCTAATGATTCGTTGTATTCTATTTCAGTGTTCAAATCCTAAATGAGATTTTAAACTTTGATTTCTAAGCCTTAAATATGCTCGAATCCTAATGTGAAATTAATCACATTAAGCTCGAGTGTCCAAATATCCTATTGGGTCGTAATTTGGTATTCTAAACTATTCGGTACTCGCTAACCCTAATTGCGGTATCGAATTTATTCCCGATGTGTAAAAATCTTATATTTTGAGACTTTTACTTAAAATTAATGTTATTTTCAGATTTATTATTTTTCTAATTTCTATTATAATATTATCTAAATAACTCTATTTTTTTAGATTTGTTAATTTACAATTTCATATATTACTAAATTCTTATATTAATTACCTAATTTCCCAAATTAACCATACTTAATACTCCAAAGGCTAATATTAAGGTTTTACTTCAGAGATTAACATCCCTAAACATCTAATTAAGATCTAAATCAGTAATTAACATCTTAATCACCTAATTAATTCCAAATCACCCAATTTTTCCATCATTTTAGGGCTAAAAATTAACTTAAAAATTTCGAAAATTAATTTTAAAAAATTGCTTCATAGCACTATTTTACATCATATGAGTATCCTACAGAAAAAATTTGAGCTCCAGACTACACTTCTGAGCCTATTTATTTTTTGTTCTAATCATGCTCGGTTTTGAGTAATTTGTTAAGAACCCTATAATTGCAGATGTAATTAAACTAAATCAATATTTTTTCCCAAATCTACATACAATAAAACCTCAGAATAACAAGTTTCATAATAATCTTGGCAAAATAACTAATTTTACAAAATTATTCAAAATCGGGACATTTAAGAGACTAACCGGTCCAAAGCTTTCTGGCCGTCCAAACCCGATCCAAGGTTGTCGGCCAGCCTAGGCAGTGGGGCTAGAGTGGCTTGGTGGTGGTGGATCGGTTCCAGGTGGTGGTGAGTGGTGGGTTTAGCTCATTTACTCAATCTGCACAGTTTTCCCTTTTTTTTATTTTCTGGATTTTCTCTCGATTTTTTCAGTATTGCTATTTTTCCCAAATGCTAAACTGACCAAAGGACTTCTGAAAATTTTTCCCCTATTTATAGACATTTTTTGTAATTAATATACATTAATTTGATAAGACTTTGCCCATTTTCCTTGATTTTTGACTTTTAGGTTGTCTAATTTTTATTGGCTGATTTTTCTTTTACAGATTTGGACCTGCCACGACCTGATCTTGATTCATCTAGGTTCCTTTGATTTTTTTATAATTAATTTATAATGTTCCTTAATTATTTACTTAGTTTTTTTCCAATTTAGGTAATTTCGCGTATTTTTATCTACACTTAAATACATGTGGGGTACACATGAACATTCCTAATTATTATTTTAGTCATTCTAAAATTTTTAGTATACATATAATCCATCTTTTGTAATTTATTAGTTATTTGATTACACTTTTCGCATTTTTGATAATTAGTACTTATTATGCTTAAAATTTGAAAATTTTATAGTCTCCTATTTTATTACTTATTTTCTTAAATTCAAGTTTACGAAGTCAGTTTTACTAATATTTCTTTCATTAGTTTATAATTTGGGTTTGATCGGATCCTTTAACCGATCGCACTGAATCTTGGGTTCTAAGTTCAATCCTACGGTTACTTGGCTTGGATTTAAGATTTACACCTACTATAACGCCCTAAAACCTAAGACTACAACCCGCTATATATGCCTAATTTTCTAATGATACGTTAAGGCTTTAAAATAAATTATGATCTCTAAAATTACTTATAACAACAACTTATCAAGTATGAAACATCAATTCACCAAGTTCATCAATTTGAGCTACTCATAAGCAAGTCACTCCAACTATATGTATACATAAAAGATTTATAACTCTAAAGTAATAAGACTTGTTAATAATTTTACTTAATACTAGGTCTACAATCCACAATTCAACAACCTCCCCAACACAAAATGGATCTATTCGTCTCCTTTCCCAACCTAAATCTCCAATCATGTACTTGCTACATGTAGCGACTTACTAAATTAACTTATAGCTATAACAATAAAGGAATGAGCTAGAGCCCAATACATGATGCATAAGTATACACGAATGCCAAATTGAGTCATACACAAGCTTATCGTGCAAATTATATCAAGTATGAATCAAACAATAAATTAATTATCTTTTACTTAAGCAAACAACTAACAAAGGGTTACTTGTGATCTCGTCATACCTTGATCTTTGTCCACATATATATGTGGGTATAAATATATATTTTTTTCTTTAAGTCCTTTATGTCCCAATTTAGAATCACCTCGAATTCTAGATACATTATCCGATATGAAAGTTCGTTAAGGAAACCTTGCATATGATCAACAGTTGTTCTTTTAGGGAATTGCCACTATGAGCTCTTAAAGTGAACGAGTCAGGCAAAATTAGCTATCAAGTTAATTAGACTAATTATAAGTTAGTCTGGTTTGTTTATGCACAAACTTAGTAAGCACAAGCAAACAAACAAAACCAGAAATGTCAAGTTCATTACTCTAATAGTTGTGTCTATTTTATATAAATTAAATGAATATAAAGTTACGAGTTATGATTTATTTCTCAAGTTTGTCTCTTCTTTATCAAGGGTTAGTCCTATTGATTAAGTTTCCCCAATTATTTTATGTATACTCTTGATTTTTATGAATTTAATTTAATTATGTAAGAGGGAACAAACTTAACTAATCCTTATATCATCCTCCATCTTACCATTTCTTCCAACTTCATAATTCTACACCTAAGCATACTATAGCCCAACAGAATAAGAGGGATTGAAAAAACAAGAGTTAAGAAAGATGAGTAACAGAGATAAGTGAGCAGCTATAAAATCGAGGTAATAAAGAAAAGTAAGAGGATAAATATAAGCCCCACAATCAACTATTTGGAGTTTAGTTCGTAGAATTTAGGGAGATTAAGCAAATTGTCTGATTCAATCCAAATTTTACGACAAAGTTAGGAATATTAGTAAAAGCGATCTTGTAAGTTCGAATTTAAAAAAATAAGCAATAAAATAAGTAATAAAATAAGAGAATGTAAAATTTTCAAATTTTAATTATATTACTAGGTACTCATCGGAAATACGTAAAATACATTCTGATAACTAACAAATCACTAGAAATAAATTATATACACACTAAAAATCATAAAATAACTTAAATAATATTTAGGAGTATTTATTTATACCATACATATATTTACTTGCAGGTATAAAATATACATAATTACTTAAAATACGTGAAATAAGCTAAAATAAGGTTAATTACTTAAAGGAAATTCATAATTAATTAAGGAAAAATTAAGAAAATTATGGAAAAATATGAAAGTGTCCAGAAGTGAGGCGTAGCAATCTAGAAGTGAATAAATAAAAGCAACCAATTAAATGAATATAACAAAAAAAGCAAAATAGAAGAGGATAAGTTATTGTCTTATCCAATTTAATCCATATAATTTGCTTTACACCACTATAAATAAAAAGAAAATTTAAGAAGTTCATTTGGTTTGTTAGAAGATTGAAAAAATTAGAGAGGATAGAAATAAGAAGAAAAATTAAGTTTTATAAAAAAAATTATTCAAATATGTGCAATTAGGGTCATAGAAAAGAACTAATACCTGATAATAATTTCGCAGTCGACAACCACCACCACACGATGGTGGTAATTATAAGCCCAAAAGCCAAGCTAAGTAACCATAGAATTGAACTTAGAACCCAAGGTTTAGGACGATCGGTTAAAGGATCCGATCAAACCTAAATTATAAACTATTGAGAGGAATATTAATAAAACTGACCCCGTAAACTTGAATTTAAGAAAATAAGTAATAAAATAGGAGACTATAAAATTTTCAAATTTTAAGCAGAATAGGTATTAATTATCGAAAATGCGAAAAACGTAATGAAATAACTAATAAATTACTAAAGATAGATTATATGTATACTAAAAATTTTAGAATGACCAAAATAATATTTAGAAATGTTCACGTATACCCCACATGTATTTACGTGTAGATAAGAATACGCGTAATTACCTAAATTAGCCTAAAACTAAGCAAATAATTAAAGAAAAATATAAAATAATTATAGAAAAATCAGAAAAAATCAGAAGAGGATAAGCTACAACAAGATCAGGTCGTGGTCAGCAAGAAAAAAAAAAAAACCAATAAGAATTTGACAAACAAAAAGCCAAAAATCATGAAATTGGGGCAAAATCCCATCAAATTAATGCACATTAAATTCTACAATTGTCTATAAATAGGGAAAAAAATTTCAGAAGTCCTTTGGTCAGTTTAAGATCTGAAAAAATCGAGAGAAAATCCAAAAAAAAAAGAAAAAGAAAACTGTGCAGATTAGGCAAGTAAGCTAAACCCACCACTCACCACCACCTGGGATTGAACTACCACCATCACCCCACACTAGAACCATCGCCTGGACCGACCGACAACATTGGACCGGGTTTGGACGGCCCAAAAGCTTCGAACCGGTTAGTCATTTATTCACCCGATTTTTGTATAATTTTGTAAAATTATTTATTTTGCCCAGAAAATTATGAAACTTGTTATTATGAGGTTTTATTGTATGTAGATTAAGGAAAAAATAGTGATTTAGTTTAATTAAAGCTGTAATTATAGGGTCCCTAACAAATTGCTCAAAACCGAGCATAACTAAACCGGAAAATAAATATGCTTAGAGATGTAGTTTGGAGTTCAAAGTTTTTCTATAGGATGCTCATATGATGTATAATAGTGCTATGAAGCCATTTTTTTAAAATTAATTTTCGAAAATTTTAAGTTAATTTTTAGCCCTAAAATGATGGTAAAATTAGGTGATTTAGGGTTAATTAGGTGATTAGAATATTAATTACTGATTTGGATCTTAATTAGATGTTTAGGGAAGTTAATCTCTACAGTGGAACCCTAATCCTAGCCTTTAGGTATTAAGTATGGTTAATTAGGGAAATTAGGTAAGTAATATAATAAATTAGTAATATGTGAAAATGTAAATTAATAAATCTAAAAAAATAAGGTTATTTAGATAATATTATAATAGAAATCAGAAAAATAATAAATCTGAAATGACATTTAATTTTAAGTAAATATCTCAAAATGTAAGATTTTTACACACCGGGAATAAATCTAATACCTCAATTAAGGTTAGCGTGTACCGAATAGTTTAGAATACCAAAATTACGACCCAATAGGATATTTGAATACCCGAGCATAATGTGACTAATATCACATTAGGATTCGAGCTTAATTACGGCTTAGGAATTAAAACTAGAATCTAGTTTAGAAGCCGAACCTCGAAATAGAATACAATGAATCATTAATACGTTATAGGTATACATGAGGAAAATGAGTTATATTATGAATTAAAATAAGAATCCATAAAATATAAGTACTAAAAGAACCTATTTGTATTATAGAACACCCAGAAACAAATCAGCTCGCAACTAGAGGATCGAGCGATCGAGCAAATTCAAGTAAGTTGGGTTATTGCTTATTGTAATAGAGTACTAGTTTTGTAGTACTCGGAGACTTAGGCTTGTATATGATTGTGATTGTAAATAGTTTGCGCATGTGCTTGATGTATCTGAATTCGTGCTGGAATTTGTACTGTGAATGATTTTGTGATTGATTGAATTGGTATGAATTTGTTGAATACCCTAACCGGCATTTAATCTTAGTCGAACCTAATAACTGAAAATGTCATGCATTGCAACCCGTTAGGGGATCATAGGAATCTCCAACCAAGTACCGATCCCTTCGAAAGGGATAGCGCAGGATTGCAAAATGGTCCCTTCTTCATCCTCAGTCGAACTAAGTGACAGGAGAAGAGGTCGCGGCGGGGGTGAAGTCAATGGTTCGAAGGTAGTCGCGGGAGAAGTGAGGTCTCCATTGCAAAAACCTAGGTTTGGTTGTGAACTGCTACATAACATGGAACTCCTCAACCCCGATTGGAGCGGGTGAAATTTCTATGATTTCACAACGGACCGGACTACGTTGTGCGATGACACTTGATTGTTGCATGGCATGAAAATAATTGTTTGATAACCCTGTTTGTGCTTGTATGCATTCATGAGTCTCCAATTTAACTTACTGGGCTGTAGTTGCTCATACCCTTTATAGATCCTTTTGCAGGTTCTGATTTGTGAACACTTCAAGTACTATGCCGCCCTACAATTACCCAGAGGTTAGTCTGTTTGAAGCCAGGGATGTGAGGATCAAGTTACTTAATATAATGTGTTACTAGAATGACCATGTAATTAGTAAGGAAAGACTAATAGTTATTATGTAATCTAATGAATTGTCGTGTTTGTGTAAAACTTTCTGGGAAGCTTTGTGGACTTATTTATAATTATCTATGTTTTATAGAACTTTGTGATAATTATCATAATTGTAGTATAATTATTAATCGAACTGTTTACTTCAAAGCGAGGAGTCGTCGACGCCTTGTGTAGATTATCTCTATGGTAGGTACTGTGAGGCTAGTTACTAGCATAGAATGGTTTACACGGTAGGACTGTTACGACTTTGCGATTTTGAGGCGTAACAGCAACACCCAAACCAACCGACAAGGCCATAGTAGCCGGAGCCACAAATTTAGATGAGTTTGATTTCCAACTCGATTTTGTGTAATTTTGTAAAAATATTAAATATTATTAGAAAATTATGAAATTTGTTATTCTAGAATATTTTAGTATGAAAATTTAGGAAAAAATTTATTTTTATAAATTTATGTTTATAAATATACTATCCTTAAGAAATCATGTAAAATCGAGCATGTTTTGAATTAAAAATAAATAAGTTTAAGAGTGTAGTTTTGGACTCAAAATTTTATTGTAAACTACTTAGGTAATATAGAATAGTGCCACGAAGCCCTTTTTTAAAAAAATGAATTTTTGAAATTTTTAGATAATTTTTAAGCCTTAAAATGATGTATAAAATATGTTATTTTTTATTAATTAAGTAATTAAATAATTAATTACTGATTTAGTACATAATTATATGTTTTAGGATGTTCAAATATGATGAAGTATAATATTTGTAGCATTTAGGGAGTTAGATGTAATTATCAGAGTATCATGTAGTAAATAAGTAATAGGAAAATAGTAAATTTTAAGTTAATTTTGTAAATTAGGGTAATTAGGAGTGAAATTTGATTTAGGATGGATTTATATATTTTGAGATGTTAATTGATGTTGAGAGATAATAATTGGAGTGATAGAAATATTATATGTAGATTATGTATATAATAGATAATAATACGTAATGTGCAAAAATTAGAAATATAATACATAGAAAATATTAAAATAAAAATTGATATTATACTAATAATAGAAATATATAATAAATCTGATAAAAAAACTTAAATTTAGGTAATTATATGAAAAATAAAAAAAAAATCTCACATTGAAAGTAAATTTGGTACATTAATAAGGATTTAAGTGTATCGGGTAAAATAAAGTATTGACTAAGGATGGTTATGGTATTTAAGATACCTAGAAGCAATATGATTAATTTCACATTATGGGTTGAATCGAGTTTCTAGGGTTTATGTATAAAACTGTACTTAAAAACTGAACTAGAACTTAATTTAGAAATCGATGTGGAAACTGAACAGGAATCTAGCTCCAAATCGAGAATAATTATAAAAGATTTTAGAATCTAGATAATTGGATATATTAACACTAAATGAAAGATAGCAATAAGTGTTATAAAATAAAACAAACCTATAACAATTATATGAAAATTGAGACAATATTGGTATTATATGGATCATTGGCGATGGACTGAACGAGTCCCATCTCAAGTGAGCAAGCGGGGAATCGAGATAAGTTGGGTTTAATACTTCATCATATTTTGGAGTACTAATTTATAGTACTCGGAGGCTTGAGTTGTACTTGATTGTACTTGTTAAATAGTTAGTTATATGCACGTACTTGTTTTGAGCTGCTGATTATGATGTTGATTTACTGTCTGATTGTATTTATATGAATTGTATGGAACTATTTATTAGCCTAAACTGAACCTAATCAAATTTATGACTCGTAATCGTAAACCAGACATACATAGCAACCCATTATGAGAATATTAGGATTTTCCAGCCAAATACCGACCTCTTCGAAAGAAATAGTACTAGATAGCATAATTGGTTCATTTTTCATCCTTAGTCGAACTAAGTGATAAGAAAAGAGGTCGCGACAAGAGTAAAGTCAATGGTTCAAAGGTGTTCATGGGAGGAGCGGTGTCTTCATTGCACAAGCTTGGGTTTGGTGATGAACTGTTGCATTAACGAAAACTCCTCAACCAAGATTAAAGCGAATGTAATTTCTCTAATTTCATAATGGGCCGAACAATATCGTGCGATGACATTTGTTTGAACATACATTATACTTAATGATTTGATTGATAACCTTGCTTGTGTTTGTTGTATAGTTTAAGTCTTCACCCCAATTTACTGAGCCATAAATACTCACATCCTTATAGCTTTTATTGTAGATGTTAGCTAAAAAATGGCTTACAATTACCTCAGAGCTAGTAACTATGGGATCTTGGAGAGTGAGAATATAAATTGAAGACTGGATACACTCTCAAGTTTATGTTTATATTTAAAGCTTTTAGTATTAGATTACAAATTACTAAAGTAGATTATGATTAAGTAGCTAAATCTTGTAAATATACTGAGATTATTTTAATATAAGTATATATTTTTCTTAAGTTCATAAGTAGATATCATGTTTTAATTATGAATTGTTCACTTCAAAGCAGATTAGTCATTAACGCCTTGTATAAATTGAGTTTACGGAAGTAACAATATAGTCGGTTTTTATCTTAGAATGGTTTGCATAGTAAGACTATTATGACTTTGTTATTTTGAGGTGTAACAATAAGTTAGGCAAAAAGTAGGAGGGAAAGATAGAGATTAGACCTACAAGTGCTAGGACTAAGATAACTATTCACTCTTATTTTGAACTAACATAGCCTTTACCCCCTTCTCTCACTTGCATACCACACTTCTACTATATTACTCTGATTAATTACCTAAGCTTTCTAAGATTAGCTAACTTAAGCATATTTATTATCGATCTTTCTAATTTACTAGTGATCCATCAATCTAAGTCCTCCTATGATTCACTTCCTAAGTCATTTTATATTCTTTTAACTTAAGTGTTTCTAGGTTCTACCAACATAGCTCTTTAGGCATTCGTTGAGTAAATCTCCTTAGCAGTCAACAAACCTAAGTTTCTATGTGATTCATAAACCTAAAATTCGTCTAAAGTCCATAAACCTAAGCTTCTTAGGGATCAATTAATCTAGAATCATAAGAGATCAATTAACTTAAGCTCTCTGCAAATCAATTACCTAAGTTCCTCATGATCAACATCTTTGGCTACTCTTGATTCATCATCTTAAATTCTCTAAGATTCTCTAACCATATTTTTAATATTACTTAAGCCATAACGCCCTTGAACCTAAGGACATCATAACTTGCCACGTGTCTCTAATTTTCTAATAATACGTTAGAACTCTAAAACAAACTACCGTCTCTAAAATTACTTGTAGCAACCGCTTATTAAGTATGAAACATCAATTCACTAAGTTCATCAATTCAAGTAGCTTACAAGGGAGTCACTCTAACCATATATATACATAAAAGATTTCTAAATTTAAGGTAACAAGACTTGTTAATAATTCTACTCAATATCAATTCTACGATCTACAATTCAACAACCTCTTCAACATAAAATATAACTATTAGTCTCCCTTCCTAACCTAAATATCTAATCCTATGCTTGCCACATATAGCGACTTATCAAATTAGCCTGTAGCTATGAAAATAAAGGAATGAGCTAAAGCCCAGTACTTAATATATAAGTATACATAGATGCCAAACTAAGTCATGCACATGCATATAATGCAAATTATATCAATTATAAAGCAAATAATAAATTAATTATCTTTTATTTAAGCCAATGACCAACAAAAGGGTATTCACTATCCTGTGAACCTTAATGGTATAAGTATACGTTTTCTTTTAAGTACTTTACGTCTAAATCCAAAATTACCTAGAATTCTAGTCGCATCATCCTACATGAAAGTCTACTAAGGAAACCTCTTATATGATTAGCAGTTACTTCTATAGAGAACTGCTATTACAAACCCCTAAAGTAAATAGGTCAAGCAAAATAAGCAATTAAGTCAATTAGGCTAATTATAAGTTAGTCCGATTTGTTTATACTAAAACCTAGCAAGTGCAAGCATAAGCAAACAAACAACACCATGCACTTGAGAAATCGAACCAAACCTAATTACAAGTCCCAAATCAAGTGAACTAAAGAAATTGGTAACAAGAACACGATCGAAAGCATAAATCCTTTTTAACTTTATTGACTAACTAAAATCAACAAGACTTTTAAGTTGAGAAACCCTTCAACCTTCTTGGTCCTTTAATTATCCTAAGCTTTTAAAGGTTGGAAGTGCGTAAGGATCGGATCTTTTTAAGGAAAAAAGGCTAAACAATGATTTAATTAGGTGTTTAAAGGTTGGAAGAAGGCTTAAGAAACAAAAGAACTTAAAATAAGGTGCAGTATCCAAATAATATACAAAGTAGCCTCTAAAGGTCAAGCTGAAGGCACTTATAGTAGCTCAGCATCTGGATACTATAAAGCAAGGCATTTGGATGCGGTACTCTTGTTTTATAGATTTCTGCAGAACAGAACCCATTTGAAACCACAACAAAAATACCTAAATCCTTGTCTACGCCTCTCACATTTGTAATTCCAATTCTAATCACCCTAATAAAGGATTCACAACACTATTTTTTAACTAAAACTCTACATTTCCACTCCGTTAAATAGATTTCAATCCAACAATTCGAGACCAAGAACAATTACTCAACGTTACTTACTTAGAAATATTTCAAACACTTGGGAGTACTTTGGAAATAAAGAAATGAACCTCCTACAATCTGAACAACACATGATTTTAGATTAAATCCTTAGTAAAATCTCAAGTTCAACATCTCCTAACACTAACCCATAAAAGAAATCAATACTAACCTCATGAACTTGCATTATACTCACCTTAGACACCCAAATGAGTTCTCTTGAAGATATTCAATAATCCCTACTTGGATCTCTTAGAAACCAACTATAATTTACAAGAAGTAAGAGGTTTTAGATTGCTAAAAGGCTTAACATTAATTCCCTAGGCTTCAGCTTTATTAATCTTACCTTAAACACTTGAAGCTTCCTCTTGAGACAAGGTTTAGAGAGGGGTTCCTACATATTTCTGCACAAGAGGAGTGATTTAGGCTAAGAGAGACAAAATGGTAGGGTTTAGACAAATAAAAGCAGCTTAAGGGTGTAGGGTTTTAGTAAAAACTTAAAATGCATAAAACACCATTGGTTTTGAAAATGATTTTTCTTGGTTATTACACATACCTTTATTATAGTTTAGAAAATATCATAAAGTTTCAATAATAGGTTTTGTACCATTTTAGCCAAACATGTAATTTGGTTTCATATCGAATATTCTTTTTCTTTTTTTTGCTTTTGTGTTTAACTATTATATAATGTAATAAGATAGAGGTGAGATAAAACTTAACTTTATTGCTCGTGTTAATATTCATTTTTTTTTTAAGGATGATACCTTTTTTTTTTTTTTTTTGAGAGGAGGGTAGGGGGTAGTGTAAGGAAGGGAGAAGGAGAGGGAGGAGGAGGTTTGTTTATGACATTGGATTTTAAAATGATAAAATATTGAGAGAGATAAAATTTGACATGATTTGAGGAAAAAAAATATGTATCTGACTTGATTATTATTGTAATTTTTTTTTTATGATACAGAATAGTTAAGTTGAGTTTCAATATCATAAGATTTGGATCATTTGTTTAAAATTATGTTTTATTGGTTTTGTTTGTTCTAACTTTGTGTAGAAAAGTTAAAACAAAGGTTATTTTCTTTCCTCAATCAGTATAAATTAGTAAGCACCAATTTCTTTCACAAGTATAAAATGTTTATACTTTTGACATTTGCTAGAAAAAATATAAATTGAAGCCAACATCTAATTTTTTTTTCTTTTTTCTTAGTAAATAATGATGATGTTGCTTTAAATTTATCGAGTATGATTAAATACATATAAATACAAAATAATTAATACCGTTAAACTATAGTAAATAGGCATCAACATATATATTAATAATGTATAGTAAATGCATACTAATGTTTATATATATCAATATATATATATATATATATATATATTAAAGTAAAGGAGTTAGATTTTGGTAAATGATTCTTAACAAATCATCTATTGATCAATGTTATTAAAAAACTATCTATTCTATCTATTTTTGTATTATATTAAGCAAATAGTTTTCTTCTGATTTTGCACTTGCATGTAAATTCTGAAAGGAATAATAAAATTAAACAAAAATTGTCCTTACTAAAATGCACCTTATGGCTTACTTAAATGATATTGATTTTCCAAACGGTAAAATTCAAGACAAAAATGAAGATGTGGGTAAATGGAAACAAACAAAATTTGAAACTTTTGTGATAATTTTTTTTTTTTTGTCAAAAAACTTTTATGAAGGTTAAAGAGGGTTGTACAAAAGTTAAGGAAAACTCGTTTGTAGCTAGTTAATACATTTTTTTAAATGAACTTCTATTAAAAGCACCTTTTGTATTTGTTTTTACTGTAGCTAATTAAAATAGGTAAAGAGAAAAGAAAATGATGCAACATAGAGGGAATAATTGCCATGAGATTCAAAAAATAAATAAAAAAGGGAAAGTAAGGATGTTAAGCAAATATACTGAACTATATAATTAAATTAAATATGTCATGACAAATATTCCCCTGTTAAGATTAAAATATATTAATATAGTTTGCTTGTATTAATAAATCTAGTTTGACTCTATTATATGTATTAATATAACTAGACTATCATTATTATTGTATTAATTAATACGTATTTATATAATTTGATTGCTATTTATTTATAATATAACTTGAGTATAATTATTAATGAATTAATGTCTATTTATATAATTTAATTATATTAGTATGCAATTTAAGTTTATTAATATAGTTTAGCTATTTGAATTATATTAATTTAGCCTCATTAGTATTATTCATGTATAGATGCATATTAATTTTATTATCATCTTTATTGTATTTTTGTGTATCAATATACATTATTAATGTAGTTGACTACCATTGTTATCATTATTATAGATATCAAATGTATTCATATGGTTAATAAGTTCGTGTAATAAGTAGAGGCATACATATGATATGTGTACAAAAAGTATATAAAATGATATAGTAGAGTTTACGACATACTAAATATAATAAATTCAATCCCATTTTTAAGACTATAATTCCATTTTATATTTTATTGACTATTATTGTATAATTGTCCAATGATTATTTTAAAGCCAAATTCACTAAAAAATCCTTATTTTATTTAAACATGTAAAAATCAATAAGCACTTTAAGGAGAAAAAATATAAAAAATTATCAATTAGGATGGTTAAAAGTAAGTAGTTACAATGAAGCACTAAATGTTGAAAAAAGAAAAATATTGAGAAATGCAAAAATCAACAAGAACCTTCATCCAAATCTATAATAGAAAGTTAAAATAAATTCACTAAAAAATCTTTATTTTATTTTAACATGTAAAAATCAATAAGCACTTTAAGGAAAAAAAAATATAAAAAATGATCAATTAGGATGGTTAAAAGTAAGGAGTTACAATGAAGCACTAAATGTTAAAAAAAGAAAAATATTGAGAAATGCAAAAATCAACAAGAAGCTTCATCCAAATCTTTAATATAAAGTTAAAATAAATTTTTATAGAAAAAGAAAATAGTTAGAGGAAATAGACAACACATAATTCTTTGCAAGTGAGTGACATAATTACATAAAGCCTTCGAAACCTTAATTTTTTAACAATTACAATAAGAAGAACATATAATATAAGCATCTCTCATTATCTAAATAAAATGAAATCCAAAAACCCTAAACCTCAAGCGTTTATAGCAAAGATAAATAAATTTAAATATATTAATAAAATATTTATAATTTTTTGTATGATTCTATTACTTTCATTTTTCGCAAATTGTTATTTAGATAATTTATTAGAAGATTTTGAAGGCATTTGTTTAACGAAAAAAAGAAATGAAATAATATATCCATTGTCTCACTTATCAAACTTGAAAAATCATATTTAAATGCAAAGCCTACTATCTTGTGTTAGGAGCTAAAAACTATTATATCAGATTGTTTTTATATTAACTTCATTCAAATTAGTAACAAAAAAGAATATTACATGAACCTCCTTTAACAAGTAATTATAACATAAAATCAAAATATAAAATGGTAATTGAAGAATATCTATATTGTAAAAATATCAAAATACATGTCAGTCCTACTAACATAGAAGGAATATCCATATCATATAAATATTTTATTTTCTAATAAAATCAACTTTCACATACATGATTTTCTTTTACTTCTATTATTTAATATAAATCTAAAGGGAATTGCACTCGCCATTCACCTCAATATAAGAAATTGAATCATCTTTAACATTAAATGACTATAAATAGTTTCACATGGGGATTAGATTTTAGAGGGTAAGAATGAAAACTTAAAATGGTTTCTATAGTTTTTTTTTATTTTTTTTATTTTAAGGTGTCTATATGTTATTAATGTCATCTATGCTTGTTATAAATTATATAGGGAGAAGTAGGTAAATATGTATAGTATGATAAAATAAATTTTAAGAATAATTTGAGTCAATTATGGATGTATTTTAATAACTATTAAATCAATATGTCATCATCATAATGAAAATAGAAGAAAAGATTAATTTGTAAAATATAAATTGCATCTTCAAATAACAATTTCAAGAAACCTAATAGTAAAAAGTATTATGAGTACGAAATTATATATGGAAAGAGTTTTTTTTAATTAGATATTATAATATGATATGATTCTTTTTATATATGTAATAGTGTATATATATTTATATATAATCAACGAATAATACACTTGTATTACATATATATATAAAATAAATAAAATATGTAATATAATTAAATATATTATAATATTAATAAACGATAATAATAAGAAATAGAGGGAAATATGATAGTCATGAGAATAAGAATAAGGAAAAAATAGAATGTTGGAGGAGAGAGAGAGAGAGGAAATAGTGAGAATATTGGGGAAGGGAGAGAGAGAGAGATTGAGAGACAGAGAAAGGATTATATGTTTTTAAAATTTATAAATTATTTTATATTTATAATAAAATATATTAAAAAATTATTTACCAATAATAAAAATTTTATTTAAAAAATTAATAAATAAGATGCACGAGAGAACCAGATCCGACAAACTGTCTAACGGGCGTGAAAGCCCATATAGAAAATGGCCTTTCAATATTCAATGCCAATTATCCTCCTTTCAAAAATCCTCAATTAAAACCTCAACTGCAGGCAACATAACAGCCAACAGTGTATACATACCAGTCTCCGTCAATCCATTCTCTTTTTCTGTGCTTGACATTTGAATGTTCTTTGTTTCCTTCGCAATGGAAACCCTAGCCGTTACACCTCACGAACTGCCGTCGATTCCTCGACTGGCTTTGACGACTCACCGTTTGAGTTCAAACTGCGTCCAATTCCGGAGCTCTCTCGCCGTGCATGGTTCCAGCTCGCGCGTAGCTTCACGAGCGCTGAAATGCTCTGCGTCATCAGGTAATTGATCTCTGTGCGTGTGTTTGATTTCGGGGAAGTTTCTTTGGTCACGTGGAATGGGTGGTTATTAGCCCCGGTTTTTAGTTCTCTGACATGGTTTTCCAGACGACCAATCTGAGAAGTTTCGAGAGGCTGCAAAGAATGGCAATTTGATACCTTTATACCGATGCATATTCTCGGATCACTTGACACCGGTACTTGCGTATAGGTGTTTGGTGAAGGAGGACGACAGGGATGCTCCGAGCTTTTTGTTCGAGTCTGTTGAGCCTGGTTTACAGGTTTCAAGCATTGTATGTCCTTTTATCACGTTCTCTTCGAGTTTATTTACAAGACTTTGAAAATGGTCCCTTTGGGACAGAGTGGTTACGTGTTACAGTGGAGTTCACTCCACCATCATTGACTTTCCAGGGACGATACAGTGTTGTAGGTGCTCAACCAAAAATCGAAATCGTGGCAAAAGAAAACATGGTGTCGATCATGGACCATGATGAGGGGCGAAGAACCGAGGAGATTGTGGATGACCCCATGGTCATTCCGCGAAGAATTATGGAAGGCTGGAACCCACAACTAATCGATGATCTTCCGGATGCATTTTGTGGTAACGGGATCTGTGTTTTTGATTCGATGTGCTGATGCGTGGATTTTGCTCGTGCATGTCATGCTGTTAGGTTAGGTCAAAAAGTCATCACTTTTTCTTCATGGTCATTTTGCTTCAAAGTCACTCTCTTGTTTGGGAAATGTATATACGTGAGATGTATGTGAGCTTTTGAGTGCTTGTATTATTTTCTAAGTGGATTCTTTCCAAGAAATATAGAGATGTAGTAATTTCTCTTTATTGCGCTTTCTGTATGATCAGGAGGATGGGTTGGATATTTCTCTTATGACACAGTCCGTTATGTGGAGAAGAAAAAGCTTCCTTTTTCCCGAGCCCCGCTTGACGACAGAAACCTACCAGATGTTCATCTGGGTCTTTATGACAATGTCATTGTATTTGATCATGTGGAAAAGGTAAGCTCCAGTGAACATAAAGAATGACTTCCATTCATCATAATGCAGTACTGCTCTTGGTCATATAGTCTTTTTCTTTTCTTTAGCTGATCTAATTTTGTATGGGGGTATGTGGCACTGTACTGAAGAATAAAAGGGATTGATGGGTATCACAAAATACCTTAGCTATAGTTAGATGATCACATAACAGGCTCTAATTTGTGCCTTTTCACCTAATGATGTAGCTGTATTGATATTAATCTCTAGGCTTTGAGCACCGATGCAGTTAAGATGGTGTCAGTTCTGAGAATGTTAATTTATTAATTTGTTTTTTCTATCAGAAAGCCTATGTAATTCACTGGGTTCAATTAGATCAATATGTTTCTGTAGAGGAGGCCTTCAATGATGGCATGAACCAGTTGGAAACTTTGGTGTCGAAAGTGCATGATATTGATCCGTAAGTACTATTGATCCTGTCTTCAATAGTTTAAAGAGATGACATTCCTTTTCTCCCCCTTGTGTGGAAGATTCATTAAGAATTCTTTTGGGAAATTTCAGTCCCAGGTTGCCAGCAGGGTCAATTGAATTACATACTTGTTTGTTTGGTCCCAAGTTGGAAAACTCTAGTATGACAAGTGAGGAATACAAGAAGGCAGTTATGGAGGCTAAGGAGCACATCCTTGCTGGTGATATCTTCCAGATTGTACTCAGTCAGCGCTTTGAACGAAGAACATTTGCAGATCCATTTGAAGTATACAGGGCTCTGAGGATTGTCAATCCAAGTCCATATATGACTTATTTGCAAGTAGGTTGCATTTTCTTTCATTTATTTAACAAACAGCAATTTAATATGATATGAAAGCTAATATCCCTTTATTGGATTCAGGCTAGGGGTTGTATACTGGTTGCTTCTAGTCCAGAAATTCTTACAAGGGTGAAGAGGGTAATAATACAGAAGCTGCTTGCTTTATGAATATTTATTACTTTCAACATTTTCTGCTATGATGTGTAGCACTTTTAGGCAATGTAGTTTAGTGGGTAGAATTTTTTTCCGATCTCTCCCTTGGTGGGAAGCAAGTTGTATTTTGTTTTGTATTCTTTCCCATCTTTCCACTGGGTAGATGTGCCTTGGAGTTGGAGGAACTAGGAATCTCGTGTTGTGTGTTAGGGTTAAAGCGAAAGAGTTGCTCTCTTGGAAAACAGAGGATGGTAATGCAATTTCTCTTTGGTATGTTTGGCACCCATATGGAGGTTCAATTACATGGTTGGTGAGTGAAGAATTTATGACCCTGGATGGCTTAAGGAAACCTGTCTTTGTTCTGTTATCCAAGGTGACTCCTGCCACCAGGTGAAGTTTGGGAGCTGCTGAAACAAGGTCTACCAGCTTATGTGAAACCAGAACCTTCCGCCCATGGCTCTGTGTTCTTTAGTGTGGAAAGACCACATCTCCAAGCCCTCAATATCAACCAAGCCTATAATCTCTGTCAGACAGCTGCTCCTAGAGTGCCTTGGACAGGTTTGATTTGGCATGAAGGTCACATTTCCTGTCGTGCCTTCATCTTATGGTTGATGGTTCAGCAATGTATACTCTAGATAAATCGGTCAGCTGGAGTGTGGTGTCCCAAAACTCCTTTTTTTGTGTAACTGAGATGAAGAATCTCATGATCACCTCTTCTTTCACTGTTGTTTCACCATATCTGTTTGGGATAGTGTGGCTAATGAACCTAATTTTAATTGGTCACCATTGATGTTGGACATGACCAAGAGCTTGCCTCTTTTTGCAAATAACAAACACTGTGACTTCAGCCTTCCTAGCAAGAAAGCTTGTGCTGCTATTTGTCTACTATATTTGCCAGCAAAGGAACTTGAGAAGACTTGGTTTGCAAGAGATTTCTCTTGATGATTTAGTTAGAGATATGCTGTCTTGCTCTACTCTACACCTTTACATATCAGTTTTTTGAGACAATAATCTTCTTTGAGTTTGTATTCTTTTTTGAGGGAGTTCTCTTTGTGCTGCACAATGTCCTAGTTTTAGCACTTTTAACAGTTTTTGTTTTTGGTTGTAATTACTAAAACTAGGCTTGCTTTTTTTCTGTGTACTCTTAAGTGAGTAGGCCTGCTCCATATACATCCTTCATTTATCTAATGAATTTTACTGACCTTATCCAAAAAAAAACTTTTTTCATTATATATAGTCAACATCTACTAATATGATTGCCTTTCTTTGGTGCAGAAGAAGGTAACTAACAGACCTCTTGCTGGCACTGTTAGACGTGGGAAGACACCCAAGGAAGATTTGATGCTGGAGAAGGAGCTTCTGAATGACGAAAAGCAATGTGCAGAACACATTATGTTAGTTGACTTGGGAAGAAATGATGTTGGCAAGGCTAGAAACCTTTCTACTTCACTCCTTTTAGGATACATTGAGATGGTTGCTGGTTGAATATTTTCAACGAAATTTTGATATTTTCTTGACTTTGTGCCGTGTTGTCTTTGACTCGTATATTCTCTACTGACTTTGATTAGCAAAATATGAGTAATGTCATGGTTTTTGCAGGTATCTAAACCTGGTTCTGTCAAGGTGGAGAAGCTCATGAACATCGAGCGTTACTCCCATGTCATGCACATAAGCTCAACGGTTAGTTGTTTGTTCTTTGAATATGGCATATGATGATTATGTTATAACTAAAAGCTGCTGCTTGTCAATTCTATTTGTATGGTGCATTGGTTATATTAGTTAGTAATTTTTTCTCATGAACGTAACATGGAGATAAGAATGCTGTCACAAATCTGGATTATGGCATCTGCCCCCTCCTTCAGCACCAGAAATGGTCCTGCAAAATCTCATAGTGGACTGATAATATCCAAATGATCTTTTTTATGCTATTGTTCTATTATCTGAATAACTTGAACATATCACTTCTTCCATACCTTGCTTTACATACTTGATGACATAGGTCACAGGGGAGTTGCTTGATCATTTACGCAGCTGGGATGCTTTACGCGCTGCCTTACCTGTTGGAACTGTCAGTGGAGCACCGAAGGTTATGTTTTGATATTTCTTGTCTAGCATTGTTTTCTTTTTTCAGTAAACTTATGATAAAAAAAGCGTTGTCTTTTAATAGAATCTAGCATTGTGCCATTAAATCTTTGGTCATTGATGTGAAAATAGAATCTTAAATTGATTTATTGAGCAGTTCTGAGTTCTATTCTAATATGATGAATTTGATCTGGCTGAACTCATGCTCTCTTTCATACTTCAGCTAGCTGGCAAATGCATCTGCTAGCTTCTCCCAGTTAAATGGACCCCTGATCAGTTAATCTTAAGACTTTTTTCTATTTCCCCCTTTTACTTGACAAATATCTCAGATGCAGATGAGAGTAATCCTTTTGGTTCTCTAAGAAATCAACATAGGGCGTAAGGAGGTACAGTGGCCCAATATCTGTATTAGATATGTTATACCAATACCTGAGAAAATTTTTTTCAATGGCCTCAGTCTAATCACCTAGTGCAGAAGGCTTTTATGACCTGGGAGGCAACCTTGACTAGCGGGTATAGGTTGTAGTCACTCTCAATTGGCTGCTATGTATTATCTTGGACTTCATTTACGTGCGGGTACTTTTATTTGCAAAAGTTCCTTTGTGCTGGCACACTTTGATTCACTTTCTGCCTAGTAAACATGAAAGATAGATTGAATCTGCTACAAACTCTAGTTGCTTAACTAGTCAAATTACTATACAGGTCAAAGCAATGGAATTGATTGATCAACTCGAATTCACCAGACGTGGCCCCTATAGTGGTGGTTTTGGAGGCATTTCATTTTCTGGTGATATGGACATAGCTCTTGCATTAAGAACCATTGTTTTTCCAACAAGCATCCGATATGACATGATGTACTCATACAAGGACATGGATAAACGCCGAGAGTGGGTGGCTCACCTTCAAGCCGGTGCAGGAATTGTAGCTGATAGTGATCCATCAGACGAGCAAAGAGAGTGTGAGAACAAGGCAGCTGCGCTCGCACGAGCGATTGATCTTGCTGAATCTTCATTTGTTGAGAGATAATGTATAGTCTTTAACTTTAAAAGTTTGTCTTAACAGCGGAAAATAAAGGCATATTTTGATGATATCATTTTATGGTTGCCTATTTTATTACATATTACCTGCTGTCAAGTTCTGCTCATCCTTATATTAAACTTTTCAAGGTATTATAGGTCACCTCTCTTACATTCTGAAGATAGCATTTTGATTGTTAAACTCCAGCTCATATTGATAGATTGGGAAGTCACCATAGCTGTCTTTTGGACTAGTTGAAACATCCATTTCATGATCTTGTGATGTCCCACCTAACCACTATTTTTCATTTCGACAAAGTGTCTTTCATAAAAAAATGAATAATTATCTTTGAAGAAAATAGAGCATTCTATGGTCCCCCCACACCCCCTTCTATATATGGTGTTATGATTCAACCATGGACATCTAATTTTGGGTGTAACTTTTCTTGTACAAGGGAAAAAAGGATCAGAAGTGTATCCCATGTTCATGTGTGTCAAAAGACCAGTTGAAAAATGTGTCTTGATGTCTTACATATACTCCATATAACCTATACTTCTTTTAGTCGTATTTCATCATATGTTACCGGGAAAAGGAAAAAATCCCAAAAATTCTTTTCTAGGATAATAATTTCAGGATTATGGTACTTAAAATTATCTTATGAAGAGGCGATTTTTATAATTATTCAATATTATCATAATATATTTATGTTAAAACTAAAATCATCTTATGCTATTTGAAGAGACAATTTTAGTTAAAATTGAAATCTTTTTTCCTTTCTTTAAGTAGTAGTTTAAGTTGAAATTGAAATCACATTTTTAAAAGGTCCAATATTTTAAAATTTTAAGTATTATAATTTTGGGAATATTTTCATAAGAGGGATATTTTTGAGATTTTTTTTTATTTTATGCATTTTTTATTTCCTCCTTTCCCCGTTACTTTCCTAGATAAAAGACATTGTAATGAAAACAAAAGCCACCAAACCCTAAACCCTTTCTGATTTGGTTTACCCGTTCATAGATGCATCTGTCACAATGACTAGTTGCCATATATGGTGAATATCAAATAAGAGTTTGATTTTTCATTTTCCAATTCATATTTTCCAGATACATGTCTGCAGCTCCTTCTACTTTACTAAATAAAACAGCTTTCCATCTATCTATATATATATATATATATATTTATTTATTTATTTTTGAAAAAAAATTATATAATTAATATAAAAAGGTGTAAAAATATATTATTTTTATTATTAATCTTTTTTTTTTTTTTTCAATTGCATATGCATTTGAGGCTTGAACATGGTCCTTTCGGACAATTTTTTTTTATTGACGTAACTAAAAACGTCGTAACGGAACAGGATTGAGCAATATCGTGCCCATTTTCTCGTCCATTTCTGCACAGCAACTTGTTTCCAGGGAAAACCACTGTCCGGAACAAGAAGACGACAGTAACATATGTGTTGGATAGAGAAACGGATAAGAGAAACACCAAACAATTAGAAAGTCAAGCTCAGCCACGTGTAGACCCAACGTCCTGAACAACGTTGCTGGCTGATAGTAGATTCCCTCTTCATCTCTTAACACTTCAACACTTTAAAAGAACGTCTTCTATAGCTCATCATCATCGTCATCATCACTATTACTGCTTTTTCAGTCTGTTGAATCCATTAGCGAGTGAAGTTTTTCAGGTAAAAGTACTAGATTATTTCATGGTTTGTCAGGCTTTTTTTTTTTTTTTTATTTAATTAATCATGGATCTTTTTTACTATTCTTTCGCTGCTGATTTTCTTTATTTTTTAAAAATGTTTTTAGATTGATGTAATGGCCGTTTCTTCTGCTGAATGAATGCATCATTTATGTGAAACTCAATTTACTCTTTTTTTTTTTTTTTTTTAAATTTTTGTTTTGGCCATTTGCCAGTATGATCGCTTGCATTTGATAAGAACTGTATAATAAGGTAAGCCCTATTAGCTCACTTTAACAATTTCTAAACAGTATACGATTCATGTCATGTGGTAGTTGTGGATGTATTTTGTGGAAGAAAATGTGAACTTGCTTTTTGTTTTTATTAGTTATCATCGAGTGTCTCATTCTCGATGGTGGAACCTCTTGTTTTTCACAAAACAGATATACTCTTGTGTGTTTGTTTAACACTGTTTTTCAGATTTTCTCAATCTTCATCATTAGCAAAACTTTAGAATGATTGAATGCTGTTGTATTAATTTTAAGAGGTTCCGTTTATTAGTGGTCCTTTAGCGGCAAGTAATGGTGGGAGGCCGATGTAGCAAGTGATTGATTAGTAGTAAAGGTCAACCATTAAAGTAATCATCCAAGGAAAATGAAAAAAAAAAAAATGATTTGCATTTCCTAATTGATGGAATTGAATTCCTTAATTTCCACTTATATTTTAATTTTTATGTATCATTAATCACAACCACCAGCAAAGAGCAGTAGCTACCATTTCCTCCACCATCACCTACTATTAAAGCCACTAGTGTGCACAACCTCTTAAAATTATTGATATAATACTCAACGATTGAATTGATAACAGAAAATTTATTGCAATTCGAGAAACATTTTGCATGAATCAAATGCACTAATGCTATGCATATGTGGTTGATTCCATGGCTCTTGAGTTACACCATGACCATGGGTTATTGTTTTAGAGTTGCTCCCTCACAAAATTTCATAACTTTAGAAAATAATGTCAGTCTAGTTGTGTTGGAATTTGACATTACTAGGCAGCAAGCCAGCGACCAAGAAAGATGAGACATAGATGTTGTTTTCATATCTGTATTCCACTGTTGCTCTCAAGTATAAATCGAGACTATTGATAGAAAGCTCATGCAGAACTAAATTTGGTTAGAGGCCTTAGGACCAGATAATTCTGAGGGATTCAAATCCTTTACCCCATTCTTACTCTACAGTCAAGCCACCTGATCTAAAGATTTGAGCTAGAAGATGCAGATTTGTTTCTTGTTTTTGTAGGTTTAGCATGTAAATAATTTTTAAGTATGTTATCTCAAGGCATTCGGTGTAGCTTAAGGCTAAAAGGGAAAGTGATCTTATCAGTTTTAAAGTAAACCAAAAACACATCCTACTCTGTGCACATAATTGCTTAATTTGATTGAATGGATTAACCACCTTTCAAATAGTTAAAGAATGATACTTTAGTTGTGCTCTTAAGAGTAAAAAGTCATCAAATGTGTTGTAGAATACTCACTATTTGTTGTATTATGCTATAAAGTGTTTCAGCATCCCGTGCATGTTTTAAATTGAAGAGTTTATGCAAATAATAGCACATAGACAGACCATCCGTGAAGACTATCTGCCTCAATGTGTTTGCCAATGCCTGAGCTATCTGAAAATTAGAAAATGTAGTCATGCAGGTGCTGATTGTTTACTACTCCCAGAAAAAAAAAAAAAAAAAATGCTATTTGGTTGATTTTGATGAGTTGCGGGCTTGTTAACTCTCACTGTTAAATGTTTATTGCTTACAGTTCTAGGATTTGTTATCTATTTTCATAGTTTCATTGCTTTATCTTACACGTAAGAGCTGAACTTTCAGCACAAACAATTGGTGCTTCTTTAATGGGATATGCTGTCTGCATAAGTTTGACAGGTTGTGGGAATTAATTAGGCAACTATATTTAGAGCCTGAGAGTAATTTCCATAAAGGATACCACCATACACGTTCCAGATGCACTTCATATTGAATGAAGGTATCTGGATTAATGAGTAGTTGTCCTACTTGTAATATCAAAGTTACATTAAATCTAGGGAGAATGCAAATACACCTCTTAAACTATTGGTTAGGTGTGGATGCATTTCTAAACTTTCAAAGGATGGTTTTATCTCCCCATAACTTTTGAAAATGTGCAAAGATCCTCAAAACCGTCACTAAAACCTCAAAAGTTCCAGGGCTTTTACAATGGTTTGGAGATATTTGCACATTTTTGAAAATTATGAAAAGATGAAACCATATTGTGAAAGTTTATGGTGCTAGGCCCCCTAATCAATAGTTTATGGTGTGTTTTAGAGTTTCTCCTTTAATCTAAAAGGCTTAAGCTTCTAGATTAAATGGTTTCATAACTCTACACAATCCTTTTATCCCATTTGATTAGTCGATTGTACGAGTTTCAACCAAAGTCTTAGCTCAAAAGTTAGGAAGATTGTTATCCAATAAATGTTTTTCCACTAAATCTAAAAGGTTTAAGCTTTTAAATCAGCTATTATATATCTAAACTTACTAGTTAGAAAATAAAGGCCAGTAAAATCAATCTTCTGGAGGAAAAAGAGACTTCTGGTCTGTGCTGTTATTTGATATTTGTTAGACTTATGTCAGTGAGGGGATGGTGTTGATTTAATGAATCCTCAACTTGAAATGTATGATATCTTGCTAATATTCACCATATTTCTTTCACTCACCTTTGCTTCCAGGAAAACAAGCTTTTTTGCCTAGACCTTGTGGCATTCAAGCTGCGTATTTAGGTAAAAACATTTGTTGCTTCAGATTGCAGCATGCCTGTCAAGGTCTACATTGTGTAAGTATATTCAAACCCTAGGACTTCTCTAGAGTGTGCATGAGATATGACACTTGATTTTTAAGCTGATAATATCCTGTGTTACAATTTTTAAACTGATAATGCTAAAGTACATCTTTGTCCATTTAAAGGTACTACTCACTATATGGTCATGTTGAAACTATGGCAAGGGAAGTGCAGCGAGGTGCAAATTCAATTCAAGATGTGGAAGCAACACTTTGGCAGGTATTTTACCTTGCTTAGACTGCATAATTACCTTGATGAGAACCGAATGTTCCAAGGCATTTGATGATGTCTGAGATGACGTTAGCTAGTAAAGTATGGACAGGTACCTGAGACACTTAGTAATGTGATATTGCAAAAGATGAAGGCCCCTCCCAAAGCAGATGATGTACCCGAGATCGGGCCAGAGCAACTTCAGGAGGCTGACGGCTTTATTTTTGGCTTTCCTTCTCGATTTGGTGTTATGGCAGCGCAGTTCAAGGCTTTCTTTGATGCAACCCATGGGTTGTGGGAAACCCAAGCACTTGCAGGCAAGCCTGCTGGAATCTTCTGGAGCACTGGTTTCCATGGGGGAGGGCAGGAGCTTACCGCGTGAGTGATTTTTTCTTCTCAGCCTACAAAATAAACCCTTCAGATGATTTACCTTATTGGTGTCCTGAAGTAGGATTTACGTTCGCCCTTTCAAGTGATGCTAGGCCTTATAAGCTTAAGCTTTATGATCAGTTGATTATGGGGTTTTAGATTTACTATTCCTCTCCAATAATTGACCAAGACTTTGACTTAAACCTATTAAGTGAATGACTTAATTACATGTGGTAAATAAGCTTACCTTATTGTGCTTGTAGATATGATGTAAACTTAGATTTAACTTAACAAGCATGTCTTTCACCTTGGAAGCGAGCCAGTAGGCTTATATGTGCAACTGCCTAGAAGAAAAATGGCCTTGCAAGTGTAAATTGTATTTTTCTTCAGTGCCTCCTCTGTTTTTGAGTGGGAATTGAATCATTAATTTTCCTAAATCCCTTTTCTTTCTCCCAATCATTGCAGATTAACTGCTGTAACACAGCTAACACATCATGGCATGATATTTGTCCCTCTTGGCTACACATTCGGAAGCGGCATGTTTGAGATGGGTCAAGTGAAAGGGGGTTCTTCCTATGGAGCTGGGACTTATGCAGCTGATGGATCTCGCCAACCCACAGAACTTGAACTCAGACAGGCTTTTCACCAGGGTAAATATGTTGCTGAAATAACCAGAAAGCTCAAAAAGTCTACCCCTATACCATCTTAGGGATTTTGGGGCCTGCAATTTGTGAGTAAGGAGGAGCCCCATATCCTTGATGCATCTGGTGACATTAACTGTATGTACATGGTAATAGATGGTAAACATTTAACACAACCACTAATGTTGTTTATAGCAGACTGGTCTTGACCCTTGAACTTAGGCTCTACAAACATCTTACTCAAAAGCTTAAGTTTATAGATATGGAGTTTCTTAACTCAAAGCCTCTTAGTCTAACAACTTATTGACTTTAGCTCCATAAACATATGATTTAAAAGTTTAAGCTTATAAATATTACGCGGACTCTTTAGTTTATTAACTAAAGAAATTGGCATCAAGCACAATTGGTTTTATCAGATCTGGAGCCTAAATGAGGAACTTGTTATTTATTCAGAGAGTCAATAATCATGTAGAATTCATCAAAGGTGCAATGTTAGATAAATGCAAAAATTTTCCAAGAAAGTCAGTGAAATCATGTGTCCTTCACAAGAGTATTGAGCATGCGATTTGGCTGTCTTGCCTTTTAGTAGGTGATGTCCAGGGAAAGTGTTGCTTTCACATCCAATTAAAAAGCTTGATTTTGGAAATATTTTTAGTGAAAGACAGTAACAAAATTTTCATGGGTGATGGGAAGGGATTTACAAGGAATTTCATTTAGAATTACAAGCGAATCAAGTAGTATTGAATTTAAACTAAAACTACTTAAATTTGAACTTGAAAATTTAAAACTCAAAACTTAATTTTTTAACTCATGGAAGGCTTGAAGGTATTATTTAATAAGTTCGAAATTGGCTTGATTAATCACAAAAAAAAAATTTATATATCTTTTAATTATAATTATGTCAAAATTTGAACTCTGATCCAAATATAATAAAGATTGATATTACCCTTAAAACTTATTTGAGTTTAATCACACTTACGAGCTCCTCAAAGCAAATAGTTTCAGTCCATGTGCACCCCCAATCAAGTGCTCAAATAGTGTGAGTTGAGTTTGGTTTGGCCACAATCGTCCATATGGCTATCTTTAAACTAAGCCAAACCATAGAACACCATTTGGTTTAGGACCTAAATCATAAAATTCCGATTTGTCCAATCCTGTTCTCGAACTAAATCATAAGTTATAGCGTAGGAAAAATAAAATGCATGGCATGTAATATCACATTAAAAGTACTAAATTTATTTAAGGTAAATTATATTAACACCTTTAAAAACATTAGAAATTGTATGGTTCCTCGACTTGTTCAAAAGTTACTACTTACACCCCTTAAAGAAGTCAACACGTATAAAGTTTATGAAGGTGGAATGTACAATTAACTCAAATATAATTAATTAATTAATATAAAAATAAGAAAACTAAAAAAAAAAAATCATAAGAAATTAAATAAAAAATGAAAATGAAAAAAATGTGACCATACCCTTACCACCTTAAAAAGGTTGTGCTACCCTCGGGATAGTAGGTAATTACTCATCAACATAGGTGAGATACATGTCTTGTTTACATTAGTGATTGTAACTCATCATGTATTTGCGACTTATGTTGGCTGATTATCGACGTCTAAACTCCCTTCGATGATTAGCAATGATGATAAAGTATTTTTTATATTATTTTTCTTGCAATTTTTTTTGAAATTTGATTATAGTTTACATTATTCAATTAAATACGTTTAAATAAATTATTCAGGCTATTTCTAAAAAATTTTTAAAAATTACCACACCAACTTCTCCGCTATATGTGTTGACCTTTGAAAAAATTGGAGTTCCATATAATTTTTTAAATTATTTGGGAAAGATCCCCTGTAATTTATCATATCTTTAATGATAATATGTATTAGCATTATATAAAAATCAATAAAGTCAATATTTATATGATTAAGATTATTTAAAGGTAGCATGAGACTAATTTTATCGTAATACCAGCTTATAATATATATTTTGAATTATCTTATATACATATTCTAATAATCATGGTCATAAAAATCAAATATATATACATTTATATAAGTATAAACTATTTCTTTTATTGAATACTATGATCAAGAAATTTTTTTAAAATTAAAATTAAATTATTACAGAGTTTCTCGATTTTTTTTTTTGTCCTTTTAAGCTTTGTTGGTAATGAAAAATTTGTAAATAAAAACACAAGAAAAAGATTATATTTTTAATTTGATTTGGTTGGATTTGGTTATATCTTTATTTTCTTTTCTTTATGTTTTTATTTTCTTTTTCCGCGCGGTCTAATCCCAATTATGCTCACCCGTAACTAAAACGAACTTTTTAATAAAGCAAGAATGTTTACTGTCCTGTCTTGGTCAAACCCCTAATTTAAAAAAGAAAAAGAAAATATGAAATTTACCAGAAAACGACGACGTAAAGAAGATTCCCATATCCAAACTAAACAAACAACTTACTCCTCCGTTTTCTTAAAACTAACGCTAACCGGAGAAGTATACATTCCCACACCATCAAAACCCCAAAACAACCACCACCGTCGAACTCAATGGAAAGTTTATGGCGGACCGCCACTCTCCAAGGCCCTAACCCTGAAGATTACGCCGGTATCGATTTCTGGTCCGAACCGGAGCGATCCGGTTGGCTCAACAAGCAAGGCGATTACATCAAGACCTGGCGTCGCCGCTGGTTCGTTCTCAAACAAGGTAAGCTTCTCTGGTTCAAGGAATCTCACGTCACTCGCCTCTCCGTTCCACGTGGCGTTATCCCGGTGGGCAAGTGCCTGACGGTCAAAGGTGCCGAAGACGTTCTTAACAAGCCTAACGCCTTCGAAGTTTCGTTTAATAACGACACTATGTATTTCATAGCGGATTCGGAGAAGGAGAAGGAGGATTGGATCAATTCGATCGGTAGATCGATTGTTCAGCAATCGAGGTCTGTAACCGACTCCGAGATCGTCGATTATGATGCTAAATTCAATCGCTAATGATCAATCAGTGGGGATTGATCGATGTGATTGTGGTTTTGGTTTTGATTCCGGAGGAGGCCAGGTTTTTTTTTTTTTTTTTAATGTTTACTTTAGTTCTAAACCTTGTCTAGTTCTTGATTGAGTCGACTGGATCGAAGTAGTGTCTTTTACTCAGTAAAAAGAAAACGACTCAACTGAATATTTGGAAAAGGTTTAGGTTAAAAAGTTGAACTTTTTGCCTTTTTGTATATTAGTGTGTGTGACTTCTTGGTTTAATAAAATGTTGGAAGTGTAGAGTAGATTGTTGTTGCTCTTGCTGTTGTTGTTGTTATGTTTAATTTAAGGTTAAGTTTATGTTTGTTACTTGCCAGAGCGAAGAATTGAAGTAAGTTTGTTTGCTCATGTGTCTAAGTGCTCACTGTTTTGAGTTAAGTTTAAATTTTCAGTCTTTTATTTTTGAGTTGTGTCTGTGTATGCGAGTGAAATTTTTTTTTGGGTAACATGAGAAAATTTATTTCATAATCAATCTGTGCATGGGATGTGTACAAAAAGGAGCACATGAGATACCCATAAAATCGATCAAAGTACCTGTATCATCAAAAAGATACTGAGCTTGATTAATTGACTATAAACAGCTCTAAGGTGCTCATCCAATACAAAAATAATATGAAACTAGTCTAAAAAAGGTTTTTTATAGGGGATGCTGTATTTTCTATTCTCCTCTTATTTCTTTCCTTCCACATATGATAACAACCAGCAGCAAAGGCTCTTTTGTGAATTGGTTTAAGAGTTCTCGGCTTTTCTGGTGTCACAAAATGTGCAAAAGTTCCATCTTCAGATACTTTTGATAGTGTCCATCCAGTAGCATTTTCAATACTGTTCCATAGTTGTTTTGTGAAAAGGCATCCAAAAAAGAGATGATCATGAGATTCTTCCTTCCTTTGATACAACCAACATTTATTGACCTCAATTGTGGCCAAAACTATTAATTTGTCCATCGTCAACGACCTTTGTTGTACTATCATCCAAAGGATATAGGAGTATCTTGGTAAGATTTATTTGTACCACAGAAGAGAGTACCATGCTACATTAGGATCTTTTCTTCTAGATAGGAAGTATGCTGTTTTAATGAACAAATCTTTCTTTTCTCCTGTTTTCCATACCATTTTATCCTTTTCTTCTTCATTCGGCTTCAAGGTTCCTAGGGAGCTAGTGACCACCAACCTTCTCTCTCCAATTGGCCAAACCCAGTTATTTCCTTCAATGAAGTTCCCTAGTAACACTTCTTTGGGACAACCTTTGTGTGTGGTAGCTTGAGAACCCATCCAATCTGTAAGTGACCCTTGTACATGCTAATCATCAAACCAAAAAGATATGAGCTAACCATTTCCTACTTCTTACTTGAGAAGTTGTTTAGCTAGTGGTTTTAATTGGAGATTTTTCCTTTAGGCCCATGACACATCATTTAGGATGTTTACACTGCAAAAACTTTTACCCCTCAATAACTTATTCTTTACCCAACTTGGCCATAGCGTAGTTTCTTTGTCTAGGTAAAGGGTCCACATATGTTTTAGTTGTGCTACTTTATTCCATAACTTGATGTCAATAACTCCCAAGCCTCCTTTTATCTTAGGCTTACGTGTATCCTTCCATTTCACCTTAGCCTTGGCTCTTCATTCATCATTTCCATTCTACAAAAACCTTTTCAGCTTAGTTTCAATACATTTAATAATGTTATTGGATAACATAAAAATAGTTGACTAATATACCTGCAAAGAAAATAAAATATTCTTAATGAGCTGCTTTGCATAAGATAGAGACTTAACTATCTAATAATTGACTCTTGCAATGAATTTATTCATTAGTATCCTACAATTATTTTTAGATAAACTTGTAGATGATAGCGGAACTCCTAAGTACTTCACAAAGAAAGTATTTAATTCAAAACCTAATAAATCTTTAATTTGTCTCTTCATGGTAGGATTCACCCACTTAAGAGGATGTGGCTTTTTCGAAGATTAGCCTTTAAGCTTGAATACTTATGAAAAGTACATAGACCCTCCTTTATGAGCTCCATGGATCAAAGGTCCCCTTTTGCAAAAAACAACACATCATTTGCAAAACACAAGTGGTTCAATTTTCCTCTCTTACACCTCCAATGGAATCTAAAGTCCATTGCTCACCCTTTTCTTGCATGATGGAAGTAAAGATTTCCATAACCAAGACAAATAGGTAAGAAGAAAGAGGATCTCCCTGGTGCAATCCTTTTGAAGCCGGAAAATACCCAATAAGCTCACCATTTATATTTATAGAGAATACGATAGTTATGACACATGACATAACCCAATGGACGAATTGAGATGGGAAACCGAACCTCTTTAGGATATGCTAGAGGAAACTCCATTTGACATTATCATAAGCCTTCATCAAGTCTATCTTTATAGCACATCTTGGTCTCTTCTTATCAAGATGATAGCCTCCGAGTAGTTCTTGTGCTATAAGAATGTTGTCCACCACAATTCTTCTACCTTTTGTAAACACCGTTTGCTCCTTACCTATTAAAGAGCTAAGAACAGTTTTCAACTTTTTAGCCAAGATTTTAGAGATACACTTATATAAGGTATTACAACATATAATAGGTATAAAATCCGCAAAGGATAAAGGGTTGTCCTTTTTAGGGACCAAGGAGAGATAAGTCGAGTTGAGTTCCCTTAGCATCCTATTGGATGCAAGGAAATCTTTAATAGCCATGCATATACATCTCAAGAATGACGGAAAAAGTTCATAGAATTATGTTTCGTTAAAAAACATAAGTGAGCGACGTTGATCTTGCAGTGCATAATTACTAGATTGGTTAATCTTGAAATGGCCTTGATTTCAATGTTCCATCTTGTATTTTGGCTTTGTAAGATGAATGGAATTTGTAATTATCCATTGTGGCTCTTAATCACGTGTGAGTTGCTTTCTTTTTTCCTGATCTTTGAGCAAGCTGCCCTGGTGTTTGATCAAAAGTAGGGGTTACAAAGTGGAGGTAATGCAACGGAGAAGGGGTGAGAGAGAAGTAGGAAACGGGGTTGCTGTCAACAATATAGCTCTTTCCTCTTTTGAAAAATAGCTTTAGTGATCACCGATTAAGAGGGAAAAGGACCAACTTCACATACAAAAGTGAATATTGCAGAGGAAGAATCAAATGTGATTTAAGTTGGAAGTAGTACATGTCATTCATGATTTAGAAAGAGAAGTAAAAATGCTTGAAATTTTCATGAGTTCCATGAATGGACACCAAACACTATTCACATGGCTAATTTCTTTTAACAGTAAGACCTTTTCAGATTCTTGTCCCTGTAAGACCTTTTTGAATTCTATCAAGTTCTGTCACAGCAACTTTCATCAACAAGCGCTCTGCTGGATTCTCCATTGAACAAAGAACTCCAATTCTCAATACTGCAGTCAGTGAATCCATGTTAACTTCTGCTGCTGCTCTACTACTTTCCACAATATCTCTTTGATTACGCATCTCTTGTGCTTCCTGTAACAACGAAGGTCGAACGAATTCCTCCAACCTTCCATGCAAGGCTCTCCTTCCGAATTCTTTCAGGCTCATTCCATCCTTGAACATGCCATCGGTTGGCCTTATTCCAGAAAGCATCTCCAATAAGAGAATCCCAAAGCTATATGCATCCCCAGCTTTGGAAGATTTGCCTCCCATTCCATATTCTTGTCAAAATTCAGCAGAAAATATTAGTGGGGGAAAAAAAACAGAATCTCCAAGATGTCCTATCCTACGTCCTGCTTATACTTAAATTTTTGTAGCCTTTGTAAAGTAAAATGTCAAAATTGGGAAGTTACCTGGAGCAACATATCCGACTGTTCCCTTTACTCCACTTGAGCTGCTCTGGTTTTCTGAATATGTGTAAGGTGGGTTTGTCAGTCGAAATCTTGCCAGGCCAAAATCGCCCACATGTGCAACCATATCGTGATCGAGAAGAACATTACTTGGCTTTAGGTCCCCATGGATTATTGGAATATGAGAATGGTTGTGAAGATATTCAATTGCTGAAGCCACTTCAATGGATATATTCAGTCTTTGGATAAGGCTAAGCTTCTTTATTTCAATTTGATTTTCATTAGGGTGCAGCCATTCATCTAAACTTCCATTTGGCATAAAGTCATAAACCAAAGCCTTGAAATCAGCCCCTTTGAAATCAATGGTTGAGCAGACTGTGATTATCCTGAGAAGATTCCTGTGACGAATGTTCCTCAGTGCTTCACATTCTGCTATAAAACTCTTGAGAGCTCCCTTTTGACTGAGATTAAGTACCTTTATTGCTACCGTCACCCTATCTTCTCCTAGGGTTCCTTTGTATACTGAACCATAACTTCCCTGTCCAATCAAATTGGACAAGGAAAAGCTGTCGGTGGCCTGACTGAGATCTTGGTAAGAAACTTTTGGAAAGTATTCTTTGACTTGCTGTTCTAGAGAACTTGTGCTCTTAGCATCTCTTACCTTCTTAAAGATAAGGATTAGGCAGGCTAGAAGGATCAAAGATGAGACAGTTACTGGAATTGCTATTTTAAGACCAGAAAAGCTTCTATGCCTCTTGACTGCTGTAGTTTTACATGGAGGCAATGCTAGTTCTTTCATACCACCACACAAATCTTTGTTTCCAAGAACTGAAACGATGCTGGCATTTCTGAAAGCCCCTTCAGATGGCACCTGTCCTTCGAACTTGTTGAATGACAAATTGAGATTTTGCAGTAGAGTGAAATTCTGAAAGTAACTTGGAATTTGACCTGAGAGGTTGTTGTATGAAAGGTTGAGAAATTGAAGGCTTTCTAAAGAACTCAGAGAGGAAGGCATGACACCTTCAAATGAGTTGATTGACAAATCGAGGGTTTCTATCATTAAACAGCTGGCCAATGTAGCTGGAATTCCTCCTGTTAGCCTATTATTAGAAACGACCAACTCTACAAGCTTGCTCATGTTACCCAACTCTTGGGGCAATGGTCCTTCTAAGGAATTATTACCTACATTTAAGGTTAACAAGAAGGGGAAGCTTGCTGTTTCCTTTGGTATTGTACCATTAAGGTTATTATCAAAGAGGCTAAGTGTTTCAAGTTGACGAGAATTTCCTAAACTAGTTGGGATATGACCTTGTAAATTGTTCCCTTCCAAATACAGCCGTTTCAATTGACTGATGTTCCCAAGAGATGCAGGAATCGCCCCTGAGATTAGGTTTCTTGATAGGTCAATTTGTGCTAATGCTTGAAGTTTGCCTATAGTTTTAGGAATTTTGCCTGTAATGGAGGTCCTAGATATACTGAAGCGTGCCATATGATTCAAGTTCTCAATGCCATCAGGAATGTTTCCGTATAGATTGTTTGATCCCATTACTAACCACTCAAGTGTAAATGAGAAATTGGCAATGGAAGGAGGTAATGCTCCTTCAAATTTGTTTAAGCTGATGTCCAACATCTCTAGATCCGAGCAGTTGGCTAAAGAAGTCAGGAAACTTAGATCTCTGTCTTTATTGCTGGTCAGCTGGTTTCCATTAATTAATAACCGAGTGAGCTTTTTTAAGTCTCCAAGGTTTTGAGGAGGTTCTCCAATAAAGTTGTTGCTAGAAAGATCGAGTTCTTGTAAATCAGATGCATTCATTAATGAACGAGGAATCTTCCCTGTGAATTTGTTCATCCCAATATAAACTCCTTGGAGATTATGAAAAGAGAAGCCGATATCTGCTTGAATTTCTCCATGCAGTTGATTGTTTCCTAGGTCAAGGATTTGAAGAGAAGTAAGATTATAAATCTCAAATGGAATAGACCCAGATAAACTATTTACTGATACTTGAAGAAATTGTAAGCTTGAGAGTTTCCCAAGCTCAGCAGGGATGGTGCCATCTAGATGGTTGTATGAAACTGACACTTCTAGTAGTGAAGTTACGTTTCCCAACCATTTAGGTATGCTTCCCCAGAGGTTGTTTTGGGCGACTACAAAACTAATCATCTTCTTCAATGGACTCTTAAGGTCGATGGGGATCTTGCCAACAAGATTGTTGTTTCTCAAGTCCACGCCTAGTAAGTTCGAACAAGACGTTAGGTTGACCGGTATCTCTCCCTCAATTTCATTATAACTAAGGTTGACATACTTGAGTCGGTGTAAGCGACCAACCTCTTGAGGAATTTGACCCCGGAACCTATTGTTTCCAAGGTAGAAGTATTGCAAGAAGGACAGATTTCCTATGGAGGCAGGTATCACACCTACCAGCTCTTGATCCATTAAGTTCAAGGCAATGACCCTCTCGTTATGCCTGGGGCTGCATCTAACACCAATCCATTTGCAGAAATGAAGAGAATCATTCCAAGAACTCACAAACCCACGTGGATCTTGAATAATATGATTCTTGAGGTCAAGCAATGGAAGTTTATCAGATTCACTATTTGAATATGCAAATTTGGGTGAAAGAGATGTAGAGACTCGGGGTATCATGCCCAAGGCCAAGGCCATGTTTAGAAAGATGGGAATCGCTACGGTGATGGCAAGAAAGAACATAGGTGTTTTTGTTGCCATGGTTTTTGGTTTATGCCTATTATGTAAGTATAGTGTTTAAGTGCAGGGAGCTGCTTCTTGTGTTCAACCTATTATATTTGAATTTGCTTTGGTCTGAATGAGCAGATTAGTCCTGTTGGCTTTGTCCACATTATCTGAAGTGATAGTGGATGACTTGAGCGGTTAAGACTTAAAGTGGGATTTGCACCAAGTCCACCGAGTAATGGACAGGGTGGCAATTTGTTGTTGAAGAATCTTTAGTGCAAGGAATTCCTCTTATTACTTTATTACGTCCCTCCCGGGGGGAAAGTAGTTTGTTTCCTGGAACTTGAGTGTGAACCGTGAAGCTCCGTAGACATTATGTCTCTCTCTTGAAACTCTGTTTTTAGTCAAATCGTCTATATTGGGCCAAGAAATTGCACCTTGGCAATAGGGCATGATTGAGTGTGGAATCTTGGAAAGTCGTGGAATCAATTCGATTATGGTGGAATTGAACTGGAGCAAATGTCACGCCAGATTTGATTAGGTGAAGAGAAGGTTTGGTTTATTCATTCTCCTTCCCATCGCTGTCTTACTCTTGATAGATGGATTTGGGTAGGAAATCCCATACTGTCATATTTTTCTTCCAGTGCTTTTACTCTTAAGTAATGCAAGATATTTTATCAACTTCTAAGAGGTCTATATTTCTTTGATTCGTATTATTTGGACTCTCACATGCAGTATCTGGTCACTAGTCTATGTCTGTAGTTTCCATTGGCGTGAAGGCTGGTTGTTTGTGGAAATTATATTTCATTGAATTAGAATTCCAAAATCTCTGTTTGGTCTTTGCCACTTTTCTTTATGGACAGCCTGTATTCTGAAAGCGCTGTCTAATCACTATCAAAAAGTGTAATTCAGAATTGAATATATCCAATTGTGACTTAATGCAATATTTTCAAACAAAGAAAAAATTCTCAACCGGAAAATATTTTGAAGTGTCTGATAGTGAATGTGAATGCTTCCCGGCATTGATTAACAAACTTGAAAGAGTAACATTTCGTCCTCCAAAACTGTTTATACACTTAAAAATAAAAAAGAAAATTTTTAAAATATATATATAGAAAAGTATAAAAGTTTTTATTTTTTTTTTTATTTTTGGCTGTTAAAAAATATTTGTGGACACCAGTTAAACATTTTTTACTTTGTATCGTGTATGGACTTCAATCTTCATGTACCATCTTATTATTGTCTGCATTATTTTTCTACCCTTGCTTGTATCTCAGTTGTCATGTGCTCTCAAACGGATCTTTGGTGGAGTAATTAGCACAATTCACAAAGAGGACCCTTCGCGGAGCACGTAGTTATAATTAAAATTTTCGAACATTTATTACGATTTTGAAAACTCAAAACCATCAGAAGGGGGAAAATAATTGTCCAACTACGGAAGCTCCCGGGATCACCATTCAGTTCTAGCTAGGATAAGCATTTCTATTGATGATTCCATTGTACGAAAACTTGCATAATATGAATTTACAAACTGAAGTTGCTTTGTATTTTTTTTTTTTTTTTCCCTATCATATACCAATATGAATGGAGGGCCCCACTTTGGTATATGATTGATAGAATCACTATGCAGGGTGGTGGCGGCGGCGGCTAACTTGATGCAAGAGAGCCATGAGTGCAATTCGATCTCGTGAGTATTCACTTATAGTGAACAACGCCTCTTTCTCGTTGATCTATTTGGCTAAGCTCTATTGAAAGTGCTCTATTCTTATGGTGGTTTTGTCAACTAAGTGTCTTGGCCCGCATTAAGTAACTTAATCCTCGAAGGGGGATTTTTACTAATTCTATTGTATAAAAGATGATAGAGTTTAGAGGGCTAACTATTATTTTATTACCTTGCATAAGCTGCTGGTGCCGTTTCATCGGGAATAACCACTTCATTTTCCCTTTTTCCATATTAAATGGTAATTACCGTACTCAATGGCATTTTAAATACAAATAACCATTCCGTATTTGATTTAAAAAAAAAAAAAAAGAAGAAGAAGAAGAAAAAGAAACAACCATTTTCTATGAATTATTTTTTTACAAAATAATGGATAGCACTTCATATTCACACACTTATGAGTCATGGATGGATTACTATTCGATTATTCATTTATTATCTTTACATAAATATCCCCATTCCCCACCCCTTCCAGATTCCACCACCAAACCTGTCATCTGGCAGATTGCCACCAGCGAAGCCTGGGAAGCTTCCATCACTGGTAAACCAAACTAACTCCAACAACGACTTCCATACAATCTTTACTTTTGCATAGCCGTGAATGTGTTTAAACCTATCGCACATCCAAAGTTCACGATGCAAAATTGTGTTGGAAAATGAGGATTCCGCAAACTTCTTGACATGGAATTTTTCCTATTATTAAGTTCATCTTTGACAACACTTTGTAGCCAATCACTGCAGTAAATTAATAAGCCAATTACCATAAACACATCGTATAATGCGATACTTTCGATTTTCTTTTCTTGAAATATTAACTATATCTCAAGTATGCAGAAACTGAATCTACGCAATGAAGGAAAAAAAAAAAAAAAAAAAAACCTATCAACTAATGATAGCTCGAAGTTTTTGTATGGTAACGGTTGCTTTAGAAGGGTATAATGGACATTGTACTTTCATCCCGAATAATTCTTTACATTATTTTTATACCAACTAAATGATGCATTAAGCATGTAATAATTATCACATATCTATTCCTTTTCTATTAAATACCAACTAAATTCAAGCCTAAGTGTCTGAAGTTTCTCTTTTATATGCACGGCTAAAGCAACTTGCTAGTATAAGTTCGATTTTCTGGTCCAATTGTAATGTAAGTATTTTGGGGATAAAACTGGCGTTTTTATTTGAAGTTTCTCTTTGTAGCTTGAGGGTAAAAGACAAAGAAAACGGATTCCGTGCTTACGCTTAGACTTCACCCTAATTCGATGCACAAAAAACCATATATAAGGCACTAAACTTTGCCCTACTATGTGAAATGCAACATAAGATTGGAGGTGGACGGTCCTAAGACCCTCCAAATTCACCGAGTTTATGGCTGCTAAATTGGCTCCACTATTAATAGAATTGCGACCGGCTTGTGCAGGTTGGTTCAATGTTGAAATTGATTTCTTTCTTTCTTTTTTTTCTTCTTTGTTAATTTTGATTTCTCCCATTTTAAAGCCGACGCCGGACACCACCATAACTTTGTTACCACGAGCTTGGCTAATTATGAGACAATTTTCAACTTTTTTTTTTTTTTTTTTTTACTTCTAGCAGGTGGTATCTAATCCATTCAAAATGGAATCATTTCTGTAAACTTTGAAATAGCCCATAAACAGAGTAATTTCCAGTCGTTCCAGTTGCAGATTGAGATGGATTCAAACATGCCCTCCGTTGGGTTGGGTTGGGTTGGGTTAGGTCTACTATATTATACCCTCACTTTGAAGAATTTTTTCTTCCTCTATCGAATTCGATACATGTGTACCCTATTAGAGGAAAATATTCCTAATGTAAACATTTCCCAAATTTATTATACCACTAACTTGAGGGAAGAATTTGCCCACCTCGAAGCTTCTCTATATGTGATATGTTAGATTAAAGTATTATTTTTGCTATGTTATGAAATTGAAACCAGCTAATCGACCTGATATTATATAGTGTATAATTATAAAGAACGTGATATAGAAATCCTGGAGGGATTAGCTGAGGATAATTGGAAGTTCTTTTATAGTATCACTTTAGCATGAAACAAACACACAAAAACATCTTATTATAATAATAATAATAATAATAATAATAATAATAATAATAATAATAATAATAATAATAATAATAATAATAATAAAGTCAAATGTTTTTACAATCATATTATTTTAGTCTAAGTTGTATGCAATACTAAAAGATAAAAATATTGGTTTTTTATAAAAGGAAAGGAGAGGAAAAAGTAAAATGTCACTTATAAAAAAATACGGCATCTCACATGAAACGTAACTTTAATTACAAGAAGTCGTAAAATTTATAACATTATTTTGACAGCGAAAACAAAATTATGTCTTTAAGACTCATTACACTTAATATTCATAGTAGCCTCTTCTTCCTCATTTACTCAAACAACTTTCTTTTACAAAAAAGACTTAACCCACTTTGCCATCTATCGTCTGTAGTTTTTTGTCGGTAATTGTTTGGATTATGTACATATAGAGCTTGCAAAACAACACACAATGAGGAAACGCCAAGGGATTGTCCAACATAACTACTCTGATGCTTAAGTTAGTAGTGAGCTTTTGAGAATATAGAATCCTCAAAGGTAATACACAGCCTTAGTATGTAAAGTGTAAAGAGTTTTACCATTAAATAATAACTTGATATTTATAGTGGAGCGGAGCCAACAATTGGAAGTCAGTTGGTAGGAGAGATCTTCTTCTACAAGTATAGGAAAGTGAAGTCGTTATACCCAACATGTCTCATTTATTCAGGATGTAGCTATTTCATCCTTATCTTATTCATTCGAGCCGTTATAGGGTTTACTAGGCTTGGTCCATTTAAGCCTAGGGCTTAGGCTTTATCATGCCAATTAGGTAGAAGTCAAATGGGCCATGAAGAAACTTCTTATCGAAGGAACTTTTTCAAAATATGATTTTTGTCCGCCTGTATTCTATATATTAAATGCAACATGACAGGTGTCGTACTATGACAGGTGTCGTACTATAGCAGATTAGTATGCAACTACATAACTTTTTCCTTTTAAAGGTGACCATCCAATCAAAATACTTTCCACATGTCTGCCATGTAGCATTCCAAAGGATTCGTGCTTATACAGATCTCTATAACCACCTGTATGACCTCTCAAGCGGTTTTCCTATAAATAGGAGGATCCTAAAGAGAGACCACTTTTCTGCAATCTCTTTGTTCAACCATTATCATACTCAAAACTTTCTTTGAAACTGCTCAAATATTCTCAAAGCTTTTCTTCCTTTTTCGAATACTACAACCATGTCAGCCAACAGAAGTAAGACTGGTTCCTCTTTGTCGCCGCATCTCTCTAGTTTAGAGTCTACAAGGAGTAATCCCCCTCAGGCATAGAAAGACAAGGTCTCGTCACTAGCATAACTCGACAAACATATGAGGATAGGTGTAGAAGTGTTGGACAAGCCTAAAATCATCAATGCCGTGCATGTTACCTTACTCCACTTCCCCCCCCCCCCCCCGAAGGATTTGTTCGATGCTCCTGAGACAAGCAAGGGGCTTAGCGGTCGTGTAAACAGAAGCAAGCAATCTATTAGATCATAAGCAACTTTCTTGTGAAGCCAATCCTTGGGTAGCATATTAGGTTGCCAGGCAGGAACGAACAAGTGGCCTTACTGTCAAGGAGGTGTTTCACAGTATTTGAGAAATGCCTAGAGTTCAAGCAATGCCTCTCTCCAAGTCACTTAGAGAAGGAGTTCTTCAACTACCAACGCTGTAGTCCATCGCAAGTCCCTCCTAATGGGTAAAGGATACTAAAAGCATTTTAGGCGCTCTACGAATACCTAGTGTTAAAGGTTACTCCCAAGATCTTTTGTCACTTTTACATGTGGAAGAGCGTCAGGGGGTAACCTTACCTCCAACCGTGCCCAGAGAAGAAGCTATTTTGCAGCCCTATAGATTCAGTCAAAGGCTAGCATGACAAGTATGTGGTGGTTAAACTACCTAAAGAGGCGGACTTCTGGACTCGATGGATCAGGATAGTCCATACTAGAGGTGAGAAGGGGCTTGGTCCCAGCGATATCGAGGCTGCCCAAGAGATCCTGGCTTTTATGGCATTGAGAAACGACCAAGAGATCAACACTGTGGAGACCGTGGAGAAGTATTTCTGGTACCCGATCTTTGAGCTCTTCCCTAGCATGAAAAAGCTGTAATGGAGAAATAAGCTGAAGGTACAGGTATTGCCAGTACCTAATCAAATTGTGCTAGTGTCGAGGTGCTTTCTTCGACGCCTGTAGGATACTCCCTTGGCCATGCCGGTCATGGCGATGTTTTGTGAATAGTATTTATAGTTTCTATTAGTTTGTTCCTGTTTTTCTTTTTTAAATTTTGATTATGTTTCTTACAAGCAAAAATTAAGCACCAAGGATGCCTCGCCCTTCTGTAGATGACTTAATGAGCCGGCACCAGGCACGAACTAAGGTAAACCCTCCAAAGGCAAAGGCAGTAAGGCCAAACTTGGGGCCTAAGGAGATTAGCAAGGCATGGCAAAGGTTTGTACCTCAAGGGATTCCCTTCAACATCCGGAACAAGCTCGTAGATGTAGAGCCTATAGATTTAGAGCCCTTAGGTGTAGTTATCGCCGTTCCTACCCTTGCCCCCTCTATCAAGCCTATTATCGTAGGTGATAAAGGTACCAAATTGGAAAGGCTCGATGTGTAGATGCTTTCCCCTTCGAAGGCAAGGGAAGAAGAGATTGAACAAGGGACCGCCCTTCCTCAAGTTTTTAGCTAGAAGCACAAGGCTCCCGAAACGGCCGGGGAGCCAGGTCTTGGAGCAAAAAAGCAAAGGCCCTTGGCGAGGGTACTTTTAAGCAAGGAGAAGTGGAATGAGTGGCCCATGGCTCATCCCTATTAAAGCATCGACGACATAGGGGACATATTTTTTAAAGTCCATAACAATTTCAAGTTGATGGGGATAAGGCCAGACTCATTCCAGGAAGTATCATATACTTCCTAAGATAAGGAGGTCTTGAGGGAAGCCCTCAAGTTGGAAATGAAGAAGGTTTGGGGGAAGCTATTCAGGTTGAAGCGGGAGGTCCGTGCCAATGATCTGACACTGCGACACCGGACACTCAATTACCAGGCTTCAATGGGGTCTTATATCCCTAACTATTAGGCTCTCCCAGGAAGGTAGGTATAACCCCATATAAATAACGAGCCACTTAAGCAAGCTGATACGGTAAGTAAATTTTCGTTGCTCCGATGTCGTTGTTCTTTTTGTCATTGTATTAACAGTGGGCTTCATTTTCAATTTGCAATACCACGACCAGGTGCTGCTTCAACTAAACAAGTCCAATGCCACCCAAAAAGAGGTAAAAGGCTTTCGGGAGGCGTTGCATCGACACAAGAAGTACTTACTGGAGGTAAAGATTTCTAGTACGAAGTACTTGAAAAAATTTACCAAGGTTAACAAACACCTACGCTGCTCTATTGCATAGGTGGTAAGGCTTAAGGCGAAGCTCAAGGATATGGAGCGAAAGAGGGACAAAGTTGAGAAGGCGGCCAAGAAGGCCGACAATCTAAAAGCTCGATTGGAGAACGAGCAAAAGACAAAGGCTCATCTCTCCTAGAGGATAGACAGGGAGGGCGAAACTAGAGCTTGACTTAAGAAAGAAAATGCCGAGCTAAAGGTGTCTATGGCTAGGCTACAAACTGAGTTAGCGATGAAAGCATCCGAAGGCGAAGGCATTAAGGCTACTTCACTAGAGCTGGTCAGTTTAGAGCAATAAGTTGGGGAGCTGCGAGACAAGGTTTCGGAGATTGAAAAGGTCATCTATGAGATGGAGAGTAGGGAGGTCCTCAATGACGCTACCGTAAAGAAGGCGGTCATCAACTACAGGATGACTGAGGAATGGTTAGAAGAGTTGGAAGACTTGACTATCGACTCTGCCCGCTATACTCAAAGGGAGGTTCTCTCCCATTATCCGACCCTGGATCTCAACTCCCTTAACTTCTTGGACTCCCCAACATTTAATGAGAAGAGGGAACCCTAGCGCAGGAAAAGGAGTCCGCCCAAGTGGCTATTGATGATACAAGTGCTCCCTCTACTACTGAGGCCAGGCAAGGCACATTTACTTCTACTTTTGCCTCAAGAGCTCGCCTCCAAAGAAGCTCCTCAAGACAATCCATATGGGGGTGATTCTATAGCTACTCTTGGTTCACATCCCTCAAGCCCCACCCTAAGCTAAGGCTTGCTGCCTGAAGCGCCGACGAATCAGTGCTCCGAACAGATCGATGCCTTGGACTTTTTTGAATTATTAGAGTTAGCTAATCCTAGGGCATAATAGATTTCTCTTCTTCTTTTTTTTCAAAATTAATGCAAGTCGAGCCGGGATGCCAATCTTTACTATATAATTAAACAATCAATGAATGAATAGATAAATGTTTTTGAAATGTCCTCTCTTGTTCTTTGTTTGTCTTTGAGTATATCTGCTTAAAAATTCCTCTGTGCAACCGAAGTTACCCTTGCCAAGGTTAATTGTTGGGAGAGTTCCTCTATGCAATGAGTATTTCCCTTGCCGAGGTTACCCTAAAGTGGGGGGGGCGGTGTAAGGTCAGTGGCATTCCAACTTACCCAGTGTAGGGGAGTTCCTCAGTACAAGGGGTGTTTCCCCTTATCGAGATTACCTTAAAGGGGGTTAGGTTAGTAGCACTCCGACCTACCTAGTGTGGGGGAGTCATTCTGTGCGTAGGATGTTTCACCTTACTAAAGTTACCCTAAAGGGAGGTCAAGTCGGTGGCATTCTAACCCAATATAGGGTAGTTCCTTTATGCAAGGCATATTTCTTCTTACCAAGTTTACCCTAAGGGGGTTAGGTTAGTAACGTTCCAACCTATCCAATATAGGAAAGTTATTCTATGAAAAGAGTGATTCCCCTTACCGAGGTTAACCTAGCAGGTTTAAGTCAGTGGCATTCCAACTTACCTAATTAACTATCCATATGCCTCTTCAAAGGCTCAAATGGTAGTCGAAAGAAATGGAACAAGAAAGAGAAGTAGACAATTAATTGCAAAACAATTTTTATTTCATCATAATGGAAATAAAAAATGTACATAATGGAATTCTAATCAAAATAAAGCTGGAGACTATCAGCGTTCCATATGCTCAGGATGAGCTCACCATCCAATATTTCCAGCTTGTACGATTCATTGCCCAATCTCTCCTTAACTCTAACTGGGTCTTCCCAATTGGGAGCTAACTTACTCTACCCTTTGCGTAAACCTATGGCTTCTAGTTTTCAGTACACTAAGTTGCTGACCTTAAACTCCTTGTGTCTGACTTTCTGATTGTAATACTGGGTTGCCCGATGTTACTATGTGGTTACCCCAGTTGTAATAAGATCTTTGATTTCCTCGATTGTATTAACGCTTGCTTACAACAGTGAGCTGTTAAGGGCGACATCGAAACTTCAAGTCTGGATATTAGGGAGCTCAAGTTCGATGGGGAGGACTGCTTTCGACCCGAAAGCAAGGTGGAAAGGGTTCCCATCCGTAAAAGTACGGAGAGTGGTCCGATACCCCCACAAGATATTGGGCAGCTCATTAGCCCAAGCAGCCTGAAATCAATCTACGTACTTCTTTAAGCTATGTAAAATGACCCGATTAGTTGCCTTCACTTATCTGTTTGATTTGGTAGGCAACCAAGGTAAAGTGAGGGGTGATGTGGTGCTTAGCGAAAAACTCCTTAAACTTGGGGTTATCAAACTGTCGACCATTGTCTGAAATGAGGGCGTAAGGGATTCTAAACCGGGAGAGGATGTTGTTTCTAACAAAAGATTTAACACTTCTCTCCTTGATTCTGGCCACTACTTCAGCCTCCACCTACTTCATGAAGTAATCAACGACAATAATTATGAATTGCCGTCCACCTGAAGCTTTCAAGAAGGCACCAAGGATATCAATCCCCTATTATACGAACAGCCATGGGCTCGTCAGGGGTTGGAGGGCAATATTAAGCGCATAACTGATTGGGGCATGCTTCTGGCACTACGAGTACTTCTAAGCTACAGCCTTTACGTCTTGCCTCATGGTGCACCAGTAATACCTAAGCTGTAATGCCCGTAGGTAAAGGACTATAAACTAAATGTGATTACTGCACACTTCGGCATGCAACTCTTTCATGACACATAACCCTTCCCCTTCTCGAAGGTATCGGAGTAGGGGGAGGCTGACTCCCTTACAATACAAGATACCGTCGATCAGCATATAATTGGTGGTGTAGTAATGGAGCCACTTCACCTCCCTCCTATCTTCTGGCAGCGTACCTTGCTCTAAATAACTCCAGATAGGATCCATCTAGCCTAGAGTTATGCTTTTTTTGGGAGGTACTCTATAAAGATCTTATTATCCTTCACCTCAAGCTTTTGCATACCAATAGAGGCGAACTTGGACAACTAGTCTGCTGCAGAATTTTCCATTAAAAGGATTTTCCTGATGTCCCAAGAAGGGAATTCCACTAAGAGACCTCTCACTTTTTAAAGATACTTAGCTATAATTTTATCCTTAGCCTCATATTCACTTCAGACCTCCTGGATGACAAGCATGGAGTCTAAGAATATTCGCAGTTGCTTGGCACCGATCTCCTTAGCTAATTTGAGATCAGCGATAAGCCCTTCATATTCGAATTCATTGTTGCTAGAATTAAACCCAAATTTAAGGGCGTAGCAAATGATGACCTTATGCAGGTCGGTCAGAACAAAGCCCGCACCAACACCCCTAGAGGTGGATGATCCATCGACATAGAGAGTCCATACTAACTTGTCATTGCCTAATGGTGTTTCCTCCTCTACTGTATATTTTACAACGAAGTTGGTTAGCACCTATGCCTTGTAGGTCATTCGTAGTTGATACTAGATTCCATACACACTTAATTCCATTATGTACTTCATCATCTATCCAAACACGTCAAGTTTCTGCAGCATGGTGCGCAGTGGTTAATCCATAAGTATGGTGACCTGGTACACTTGGAAGTAGGGCCTCAGCCATCAGGTTATGATGACGACGACTAAGGCGAATTATTCTTCCTGGATATACCTAGCCTTAAGCCTATGCAATATATGGCTAACATAATATACCGACCTGTGTTCTCTTCCCTTTGCTTTAACCAATACAAAAGAGAGTGCTCGGTCGCTTACGGCCAGGTACAAGAATAAGTCCTCCCCTTAGACAGGCTTTGAGAAGACCGGTGGATGAACAAGGAAGTCTTGGAGCTGTTGAAAGGCAGTAGCACACTCCAGAGTCCACTCAAAACCCTCGGGATTTTTGAAGATCTTAAAGAACTTGATGCATCTATTAGTGCTCTCCGAGATAAGTCTGCTTAGGGCAGCTACCATACCGATGAGCTTCTGTACGTCTTAGACTGAGGTTGGAGGCTTCATGCCCCTAATGGCTATAATCTTCTTGGGGTTGGCCTCAATACCTTTCTATGTGGCCAGAAATCCGAAGAACTTACTAGAGCAAATGATGAAGATGTACTTCTGGGGGTTCAGCTTCATGTTGTACGTGTGCATTCAGTCGAAGGCTCCTTGGAGATCCTTGACATGATCAATTGGCTTTTATCTCTTGACAATCATGTTATTGATATACACCTCCATATTATGCTCAATCTGAAACTTAAAGAGCTTCATCACCATTTGTTGGTACGTGGCCCCAACGTTTTTTAGTCCGAATGGCATCACGATGTAGCAATATATGCTATAATCGGTGACAAAGGAGCTATGAACTTTGTCTTTCAGGTCCATTTTGATCTGGTTATAACTAGAGAAGGCGTCTATAAAGCTCAACAGAGTGTGTCTTGACGAAAATCGACAAGCCGGTTGATCCTAGGGAAAGAGAAACAATCTTTAAGGTAGGCTTTGTTGAGGTCAGTATAATTGATACACATGTGTCAATTCGCATTCTTCTTCTTAACAAGTACCATGTTCACCAGCCGTATCGAGTACTTTTCCTCGCTCATGAAGCCGGCTACTTTTCCTCCCTCATGAAGCCGATTGTAAGTAGCTTCTGCACTTCCTCTTCAATTGTTGCTTACTAATCTAGAGCAAAATGCTTCTTTTTCTATTTGACAAGCCACGCTGTAGTATCAATGTTAAGGCTGTGGGTCGCCAAGTCGGGGGAAATTTCGGGCATGTCCGATGTTGACTAGGTGAACCTATCCGAATTTGCTCGCAGGAGGGTGATGATTTCGTCCTTCACTTCAACTAGATTCTTAATCCCAACTTTCGTGGTCTGCTTAGGTGAGCTTCTGACTGGACATCTTCTGTCTTTTCTTTAGGCTTGCGTCTTTCAACTTACCTCTCTTGTGGGCCTATTTCTAGGGTGAAGACATCATCTCCTTTGGCCACCCTAACATATAGCTCTCGTAAGAGTTTCTGATCACATCTACATACTCTCACCCTAGTTAGGATTGAGAATTTGGCCTTTAAGTGAAGTGAAGATGTGATCGCCCTAAACGCATTGAGGCTTAGTCTTTCCAAGAATATATTGTAAGGAGAAGGACAATCAATCACAACGAACTTAACGGGTTGTCGTGCCACATGGTCGTCATTGCTAAGTTGCATATCCAACGCGATGATATCCTTAGCTCAAACCATACTTCCATTAAAGCCAATGAGATTATGGTGGTACAGCTTCATTTTTATCGACAGTTTCTTCCTCATCCTCTTGTATATATAGAGGAAAAGTATATTAGTGGAGCTACCAGTGTCCACCATAACCTTCAGGACCTCAGATTTTTAGATCCTCGCCCCTATCACCAAGGTGTTTTGACGGGGTATGTCAACCCCTTAAAAGCCTTCATTGGAGAAGGAGATGAAAGTGGCTAACTTCTATCTCTTCTCCCTTACAGCCAGCACCTCTGCTAGGGTGTTAACCGAGCTGCTAGTACTCGGCTGATTTCCAGGGTACGGTGCCCCGTGATTACTTTTATGACACCATTGGAGGCGCGTTCATTGCAACGATCGTTATTCTACTTCTTGTGGGCATCTTCGGTCCGTTGCCTCCGAGGTTCCTATCTCCATCATCGTCTAAATGGTCGCCATTCTTCCAATAGGCCACATACTCATTAAGGAAACCGCGTTGAATGGCATGATCAACAATGTTCTTCAACTGGAAGCACTCTTCGGTGGTGTGCCCATGGTCATCGTATAACTGACAATATTTGTTAGAGTTTCGATGACTAAGGTTGTCCCGCGTTTTCTACAGCCTTTAAAGCAAGTTTCGATGCTTCACTTCGAAATAGACCAGAGCAATGTGCCTATTTCAAGGGTATGTACTAGGTGTAAATGGGAAGGGGGAGAAGGTCATGCTCGGCTCAGCACTTCTTCTTCCTAGAGCTTTCCCCCTCTAGTCAACTTGGCATCTTGCTACCGAAGCGATCTTTTATAGACAATTCGATGCCAAATGTCATCTCTAAGTTCTTACTGAAAATCGTTTGGATTCTGTACGTATATGGCCTGCAAAATAACATATAGTGAGGGGACACAGTGGGGTTATTTGATATGACTACTTCGATGCTTAAGTTGATAGTGGGCTCTTAAGATTATAGAATACTTGAGGGTAATACGCAAGCTTAGAATGTACAGCGTAAAGAACTTTACCATTAGGTAGTGACCTAGTATTTATAGTAAAGTAGAGCCGACAATTGGAGGTCAGTTGGCGGGAGAGATCCTCTCCTATAAGTGTAAGATATTCAGGACGTGGCTGTTTCATCTTTATCTTGTTCATTATAGTCGTTATAGGGCTTACTAAGCTTGGTCCATTCAAGCCTAAGGCTTAGGCCCACAAAGGTGAACCCTAAGCCACAAGGCATGTCGGATCCGAACAGACCTAAGGGACCCATGTCCAAAGTACCTGTCAACACCATCCATTCCACTTTACACTCTCAAACTATTACTGCTACCAATTGTTCGAGGATCAACTCTAAAGAGAGATCAAAGTATGTTAAATGGGCTTTGGTAGAGGTCAAGCTCAATGGGTTCCTTACTCCTAAGGAGCTACAAGAAAGCCCCCTGTGGCTATGTCCATGAAGACCCTACGACACTCGAGTTAGCAAAAAAGGCAAGTAGATAGAGAGAGAATATATCAAGGTTAGCAAGCACTGAAACCTAAGTAAGGGGTATTTGTAAGCCCCAAAGTTCAGCTAAGTAACCGTAGGATTGAACTTAGAACCCAAGGTTTAGGGCGATCGGCTAAAGGATCCGATCACACCCAAATTATAAACTATTGAGAGAAATATTAGTAAAAATGACCCCGTAAACTTAAATTTAAGAAAATAAATAGTAAAATAGGAGACTATAAAATTTTCAAATTTTAAGCATAATAGGTATTAATCATCGAAAATGCAAAAAGTGTAATGAAATAACTAATAAATTACTAGAGATAGATTATATGTATATTAAAAATTTTAGAATGACCAAAAAATATTTAGGAATGTTCACGTGTACCCCATATGTATATTAAAAAATTTCACAAGAATTGGGCTAGAATTTGGACTCACCGGTTTGGGTGGCTCCGGCCACCGCGGGCCGCCGTGGCCTTATCGGCCGGCCTGGGCGTTGCCACCACCATGTGGTGGTGGTGGCCATCCACTCCCAGCTCCACGTTTGGTGTGGGTTCCCTTTAAAATCCCTAACTGCACAGTTTTCCTTTTTTTTTTATTTTTTCTGGATTTTGTCTCGATTTTTTCGATGTTTTGATTTTTCTCAAATCATAAACTAACCAAAGGACTTCTGGAATTTTTTTCCCCTATTTATAGACAATTTTAGAAATTAATGTGCATTAATTTGATGGGATTTTGCACCAATTCCATGATTTTTGGCTTTTTGTTTGTCAAATTCTTATTGGTTATTTTTTTTCTTGCTGACCACGACCTTATCTTGTTGCAGCTTATCCTCTTCTGATTTTTTTTTATTTTTTCTATAATTATTTTGTATTTTTCTTTAATTATTTGCTTAGTTTTAGGCTAATTTAGGTAATTACGCGTATTTTTATCTACACATAAATACATGTGGGGTACACGTGAACATTCCTAAATATTATTTTGGTCATTCTAAAATTTTAGTATACATATAATCTATCTCTAGTAATTTATTAGTTATTTCATTACACTTTTCGCATTTTCGATGATTAATACCTATTATGCTTAAAATTTGAAAATTTTATAGTCTCCTATTTTACTATTTATTTTCTTAAATTTAAGTTTACGAGGTCATTTTTACTAATAATTCTCTCAATAGTTTATAATTTGGGTGTGATCGGATCCTTTAGCCGATCACCCTAAACCTTGGGTTTTAAGTTCAATCTTACGGTTATTTAGCTGAACTTTGGAGCTTATAGTATTCACCAAGAGTGTGTAGAAAGGTGTTCTTAGTTGTAGAGAAGGTCTCAATCCCCCTACCTGGTGGTCTCTTACGTTATTTATAGTGTAGCAAAGATACAATTATCTAGATACGTGGAGGTTTGGGGTTTTTTCATACTAATAGGTAGTAGGAGACATGTGACACATGGTTGATAGGGTAGCTTTGGAGGACAGTCAACCACGACCACGACCACGCTGGCAGCCACATCTATGACCCGCAGGTCTAAAATCCTCAAGGATTATCAGGTGTGTTAGCCATATCACAAATGTTAGAAGGTGATTAATGAACCCCAACTGGGTGTTGGCACTAAAGACAAAGGAGAATGGACGCTCAAGGAGCAAGTAGGTGCTCATTTGAGGATGAACCAGGCTTTGAGGGTACTGGCTAAAACCCTCGCAGCTACTGTACTTGAGTCTAAGTAAGGATGGCTCGGTGCTCTATGACGAACACATCCAGTTAGTAATCCTGTTACTTATAAAGAATAGCTTAGGTAGATCGTGCTTGAAGTGAGTAGGGTGTTCGCCTTTGGGCTATTATGGGCCTTCCTATGAGCTAGGCCTTGGCCAAGCTAAAATAGGTGTCAACAACTATCATCAACACCCTTTTTGTTGTCTATATTCTTTTTTTATGTGATTGTGATAAAAAATAAACAAGGCCGGTTGCTAGGTAGGTTTAACCTTGCAAAAAGCTCGAAAGAGTTGACGGAGAAAGACACGAAAGGACAAAAAAACGAATAAAAAAATAAGCAAAACCCACGAACATCCCCAGAGGATATGACGCACCAAGGGAACTTCTAAGGACTCACGACATAATTCAATATGACATTCGAATCGTTCTGATGCGGCTACTCGCCACTTAACCTTACTCAAAGGTTAGGATAAGAGTGATGTCGAAAGTAAATAGGTAGTGTTTATACAAGGAAGGAAAAATACTCAAGTGTATTAATGATAATCAATATAATGTTTTCAGCTACAAGTATAAGGGGTATTTATACCCATAAGTTAGGGTAACTTGCCCAAAAAAGGGAAAAAACAAAAAGGGCATTTCCTAAAGAAGTAACATATAAGATACAAAAAGGTAAAAATGAATAAAAAAAAAATCATTAGTCTAACAAATTTTACAAATGATTCTGCACAAATGGTGATGCTGTATTGGTGATACTGTTGGAAGATGCAAACAAAAAGGTACGGCCAGCTTGCTTGTCCAAGTAAGGGTGACTTAATTAGTCCGGATGCTCTCTCTTGGCAACTCGGCATAGTAGATGCCAAATAAGCGATTGGCCAAGTATGAGTGAGAATGCGAGTAGACCGTCGTCTCGGTCATCCACTTCTCGGCATACTATTTGTGAGAAATACGCAGTTATTTGGCTCGATATGCAAAACAGGTCAGTAAAGAGATACCCGGCCTCGAAAAGGCTCGGTTAGAATAGGAAGATTTATCTTGCTAGTCCCTCTAGTCCTTGGGCTCGACTGTAGGTTAATGGCCTGGTAATCTGATTTCTATCATTCCTTTCAGGTTGATTTGGATTTGGGATCAAATCTGAATGGTCTTCGATCAACTCTCTGTCAAGGTGATATAGACTGAAGTCAACAATGTTGAATGTATCAGAAACCTTATATTCCTTCGGTAGCTTCAATCTGTAGGCGTTGTCATCAACCTTTTGGAGGAATCTGAAAGGTCCTTCGGCTTTTGCAGATAATTTGTTTCTTCTCTTGTTCGGAAGCCATTCCTTGCTGAGGTGCAGCTACACTAAGTTTCCTTGTTGGAATTGCTTGGCCGTGTTACTCTTAGTTTTCTCTCATATTCTTTTAGCAGCTTGGTTAATGTACTGAGTAACTTTGTCATAGATCTGCCGAAGGGATTGTGCTCTAGTTCTTGCGTCTAAATCTTTTTACATAGGCACAAGTACAGGGGTGTGATTGAAGGGTAACTTGGGATTGAAACCATAGACAACCTCAAAGGGGCTCTACTCAGTGATGTCATACAATGTTTGATTATAAGTGAATTCAACCACTAATAAGAAAACATCCCAATCAACCAAGTTCTTACCCACTGTAGCTTAGAGCAGTGATCCTAAAGTGCAATTAACCACCTCAGTTTAGCCATTAGTCTAAGGATGACAGGAAGTGCTAAATAGTAGTTTGGTCCCCATCTGATGCCACAAGGTCCTCTAGAAATGGCTTAAGAACTTTAGGTCCCTGTCGGAGATTACACTTCTCAGCACGCCATGTAATTATACAATCTCTTGCAAGAAAAGAGAAGCAATAACCAAAGCATAGTTAGTTTTGGCGCAAGGTACAAAGTGCGTCATTTTGCTAAACCGATCCACCACGACCATTACAAAATCTTTGCCTCAAGTAGTGCGTAGTAATTTAAGGACAAAGTCCATGCTTAACTTGATCCATAGCTTCGTCGGAATAGGCAAAGGTATTGCTTTCCTCTTTTCATCTCAGTACTTAGCCCTTTTGCACACAGCACAGCTTTTAATAATTTAGTGTACATCTCGCTGTATTCTTAACCAAAAGAATCAACCACTCAATAATTCATATGTCCTTCTCTCCTTAAAAAGTCTGAACAGTCTTCCGTTGTGGGCTTCTCTGATCAATATCTCCCATAGTGAGCAAGTCAGCATGCATTATCATGCCCCAAGGCAACAAAGTCGTAACAGTTTCATCGTGTAAACCGTTCTAAAATAGAAGCTGACCATACAGCTGCTATCTTAAACTCGATTTACACAAGGTGTTCATAACTAACCTGTTTTGAAGTAAACAGTTCATAAATTAAATATATTATTTACTTAAGAACTTGATAAAAATACATATTTATATTAAAATAATCTAAGTATATTTGCAAGATTTAATAATCTAATCATAATCTACTTGAGTAATTTGTAAATTTATGCTAAAAACTTTGAAATAAATCTAACTAAAGAGTATATTTGGTTTTTAGTTTACAATCCACAATTGTTAGCTTCAAGGTAAATGTAATTCGCTTCCTAACTAGCACTTGTAACAAAGTCTATAGGAATGTGAGCAACCATAGCTCAGTAAGTTAGGATAGAGACTCAAAACCATACAACAAACACAAATAGGGTTATCAACTAAATTATTAGGTATAATGCATGTTTAAGTATATGCCATCACACAACGTTGTTGACCCGTTATAAGATTAGAGAAATTGCACCCACTCTAATTCGAATTAAGGAGTTTCTATTAATGCAATAGCTCACAACCAAACCTAGACATAAGCAATGGAGACACCACTCCTCCCATGATTGTTTTTGAACCATTAACTTTTCCTTTTCCGTGACCTTCTCACCTCACTTACTTTAACTAAAGATGAAGAAAGAACTAATTATACTATCCAGCGCTATCCCTTTCGAAGGGGTCGGTATTTGGCCGGAGAATCCTAATCTTCCCCTAATGGGTTGCTATATAGATCCAATTTATGTTTACAAGTCATATATTTGATTAGGTCCAGTTTAGAGTACTTAATTATTTCATATAAGTCACACAATACAAGCTAGAGCAATAAATCAAATCACATTACCAACTCTAAAATAGATACATGCACACAGTTGACTATTTAATAAATATGATTGAATACAATTTCAACCCTTCGAGTACTACAAACCAGTACTCTGAAATACAGTAACGTATTAATCTCAACATATCTAATATCCTTAGTCGCTCACTCAGCTAATTGCAGGTCAACTCGTCTCTATGTATCCTAAATATATAATTTAAATACGTTTTTAGTATTTATATATATATATACTCTAGGTTATGATTTAACTTAATTCTTTCCATATACATATTAGTTATTATTAATTCATCCTAGGTTAGCTTAGGGTTCGATTTCTAAATCCGATTCTGGCTCAAATTTTTAAATTAGTTATAATCACAAGTATTATACATAAACCCTAAAAATGCGATCTAAACACAAATGTAAAATTCATCACATTAGACTCGAGTATCTTAATTATCACTTTTAATCCTAAATCAGTATTATATTATTTTCGATACGTTTAAACCCTTATTAGTATATCGAATTTATTCCTAATGTAACAAAGTGTTACATATTTCATATAAATACCCAAATTTAAGTTTCCTTCCAAATTTGTTATTATTATATTATCAATTTTATTCTAATATTTTTTATTTGTTATATTTCCTATTTCACATATTATGTATTATTACCTATTATGTACATAATATACACATCTAATGTCCTCATCACTTCAAATATCATCTTTCAACTTCAATCAACATCTTAAAATATCTAAATTTATCCAAAATCAAATTTTATACCTAATTACCCTAAATTACCATTTTAACTTAAAATTCACCATTTTTACCCGTTACATATTTACTACATAATGTCCTAATAATTATATCTAACACCCTAAATACTACAAATATTATACTTCATCAAATGTTAATATCCTAAAATGTATAATTACTCACTAAATCCGTAATTACTCATTTAATTACTTAATTAACCAAAAATTACCTATTTTATGCATCATTTTAAGGCTTAAAATTTTCAAAAATTCATTTTTGAAAAAGGGCTTCATAGTGTTGTTTTAAATTTTTTAACTAGCCTACACAAAAATTTTGGGCTCAAAATTACACTCCTAAGATCATTTATTTTTAATCCGAGCAAATCAATGGAGTGTTTTGTGCGATGTTTACGAAATCAATCCTTCTCCTCACTCATCCACCTACTCCTCTACCTTGAACTAATCGAGCTAGGTTCTGATTTCTAACAAGTTGAGCAACCTATGGAGTGGTTTGTGTGGCCTTAATGGGTCGGCAGACCATTGCATGAACAGTTTGAGTCACATCTACCAAGAAGTTAGCTATCTCATCAAGTCCCTTGTCAATGCTTTTTAGAGTTTCTTGAGACTGTCGGCCATGGTGAACAACTCCACTATTGTCATCTCTCATACCAACATTCACACTCGGTTCTCTCATCTTCTTCACAAATTCAAAGCTTAAATAAACACTTCAAAAAATTAACAGCTAGCAAGCACAGCAGCTAAGATGAATACAGTAGTTTGCTTTGTTTCACACACGCAAAAAAAAAAGTATAACAGAACTTCAAACGCAAACCACAACTCAAACAAAACCTCCGCTCTGATATTAAGATGATGCGGACCATAACTAAGAACAAACAAGGTTGGTCACTGGGTAGGTCCAAGCTTACAGAAAGCTCGAAAGAGTTGATGAGAAAAGACACGAAAGGACGAAAGGAGAAAATGACAAATAAAAAGATAAGTAAAATCCACAAACAATCCCAAAAGATATGACGCACCAATGGAATTTCTGAGAACTTACGACACAATTTGATATGACGTATGAATTGGTCCAATAAGGTTACTTACCACCTAACCTTACTCAAGGGTTAGGATAAAAGCAATGTTGAGAGTAAACAAATAGTGTTTATGCAAAGAAGAAAAAATACTCAAGTGTATTAATGATAATCAATATGATGTTTTTAGCTACAAGTACAAGGGGTATTTATACCTATAAGTTGAGGCAATTTGCCCAAAAAAAGTAAAAGACAAAAATGGCATTTCCTAAGGAAGTAATATACAATATACAAAAGAATAAAAATGAATATCTAAAAAAAAAATCATTGGTTTGACAAATTCTATACGTGATTCTATTTACGTGGCGATGTTGTATTGATGATGCCATTGGAAGATGCAGACAAAAGGTATGGCCATCTTACTGTCCAAGCAAGAGTGGCTTAGTCAGTTCAGATGTTCTCTCTCGGCAGCTCGACATAATGGATGCCGAGTAAGCGATTAGCCAAGCATGAGTAAGAATGAGGGTCGGCTATTGTAAGATTTACGATTAGTCACTCAGAGTTCAGTTCGTAAAATTTAGGGCACTTGAAGAAATCGTCCAATTTAGCTCAAATTTTACGACGAAACTAGGATTATTAGTAAAAGTGATCATGTAAGTTTGAATTTAAAAAAATAAGTTATAAAATAAAAGAATATAAAATTTTCAAATTTTAAATGTATTGGCCGTTATTAATCGAAAATGCGTAGAATACATTTCGATAACTAACGAATCATTAGAGATAAATTATATATATACTAAAATTTATAGAATGACAAATATTAATTTGTATTATATATGAATTTATATGTAAGTAAAAATACCCGCAATTTCTTAAAATGAGCAAAATGTACTAAAATAATACTAAATAATTAAAAAAAATCATAATTAATTAAGAAAAAATCAGGAAAATTATGGAAAAAAATAGAAATCTCTAGAAGTGGTCGTGGTAGCTTGGAAATAAAATAAAAAAATTCAACCAATTAAAATACAACAAATAGAAAGTGAAAAAGGATAAGATAAGGCAATTGTTTAATCAAATTAATATACAATAATTCTCCAAGACCTCTATAAATACCCAAGAAATTCTAGAAGCTCATTTGGTCAATTGGAAACCCTAAAAAATTATAGAAAGGTGAAATTGAGAGGAAATTAGGGTTTTTACAAAAAATTGTGCATTTGCGGCTTATAAGTAGAACCTAGACCCGAAGAGCAATTGGAGTAGATGGCCGCTACGACCACCACCACATGGTGGTGGCAACGCCTAGATGAGCCGACACACCCATGGCCACTGAAGGTGGCTGGAGCCACCAAATCTAGCAAGTTCCAATTTTTACTTGATTTTTCTTAAATTTTTAAAAATATCAAAATTAGTTGGAAAATTATAAAACTTGTTATTATGGAATATTTTTGTATTTTCTTTTTAGGAAAAATATTATTTTGATGAAAATATGCCCAGTGATATATGATCCTTAAGAAATTATGCAAAACCAAGTATATTTCGGTTTAGAAATAAATAACTTTAACGATGTAGTTTTGAGCCCAAAATTTTTGTGTAGACTACTTAAGGGTTATATAATAGTGCTCTAAATCCATTTTTCAAAAATTAACTTTTGAAACTTTTAGATAATTTTTAGGCTTTAAAATGATGCATAAAATGAGTAATTTTTTATTAACTAAGTAATTAAATGGGTAATAACTGATTTAATGCACAATTATATGTTTTAGAACATTAAAATCTAATGAAGTATGATACTTATAGCATTTAGGGCGTTAGATGTAATTATTAGGGTAATTATGTAGTAAATAAGTAATAAGGAAAAATAGTAAACTTTAAGTTAGTTTTATAAATTAGGGTATTTAGGTGTAAAATCTGATTTAGGATGAATTTAGGCATTTTAGAATGTTATTTAATGTTGAGAGATGATATTTGAAGTGATAGGAATATTAGATGTGTACATTATGTACACATTAGTAATAATGTGTAATATGTGAGTATTAAAAATTAATGATTAGGAAAATATTAGTTGAATTGATATTATGATAATAATAGGGATATATAATAAATCTGATAGGAAACTTAAATTAGGGTAATTATATGAAAAAACGTAAGATTTTCTCATAACGAGGATAAATTCAGTAATTAAATTAGGATTCGGGTGTACCATACGGACTATAACACTAGTTAAAGACTAAAAATGATATTCAAGATATTCAAAGATAATGCGGTTAATTTCATATTATGGGTGAAATGATTTTTTAAGTTATATATATAAATCTTTAACTAAAAACTGAATTAAAAACTTAATTTAGAAATCGATGCGAAAACTGAAACAAAACTTAACCTAGTTCAAGAAGAATTGTAAAAGACTTAAAAACCTAGATAATTAGGTATATTAAACCTTAAATAAAAGATAACAATAAGCGTTATAGGTAAAACTAACCTATAATAGTTATATAAAAAACTGAAACCATATTTGTATTATAGAGATAATCGGCGATAGCCTGAGCGAGTTGGACCTCAAGTAAGCAAGCGAAAAGTCTAGGTAAGTTGGATTAATACGTTGCTGTATTTTGGAGGCTTGAGATTCTACTTGGTTGTGCTTGTTAGATAATTGGCTATGTGCATATGCTTGATTATGAGTGATACTATGATTCTGTTTGTTACTCTAGCTTATATTGTATGAAATGATTGATCATAGTAAATTGGACTCAACAAATATATGACTTGTAACCATAAACTAGACTTGCATAGCAACTTATTAAGGGAACATTAGGATTCTCCAGCCAAATACTGACCCCTTCGAAAGAGAAAACACCGAATGGCATAATGGGTCCCTTCTTCATCCTTAGTTGAACTAAACGACAGGTGAAGAGGTCGCGGCAAGGGTAAAGTCAATGGTTTAAAGATAGTCGCGGGAGGAGCGATGTCTCTATTGTATAAGCCTAGGTTTGATTATAAGCTGTTGCATTAACTGTAACTTTTTAACCCGGGTTAGAGTAGGCACAATTTCTCTAATCTTAAGACGGGCCGGATAACGTTATGCGATGGTATTTGCAAGTTCATGCCTTATATCTAACTAAATTGATTGATAACCTTATTTATACTGGTGGTATAATTTAAGTCTGCTGTCCCGACTTATTGAACTGTGATTGTTTACATCCTTATAGCCTTTGTTGCAGGCGTTAGCTAAAAAGTGGCTTGCAATTACCTCAGAGCTAACAACTGTAGGATCCTGAGGTATGAGAATATAAACTGAAGACTAGATACATTCTTAAGTTTAGGTTTACATTTAAAGCTTTTAGTATTAGATTTCGAATTACTCAGGTAGATTATGATTAAGTAGTTAAATCTTGTAAATGTACTTGGATTATTTTAATATAAGTATACATTTTTCTTAAGTTCATAAATAGATGTCGTGTTTAAATTATGAACTATTTATTTCAAAATGAGTTAGTCGATGACACCTTATATAATTTAGGTCTAAGGTAGCAACTGTATGATTAGTTTCTATCTTAAAATGGTTTGTACAGCGGAACTATTACGACTTTGCCACTTTGAGGCATGATAGTTGTCGTCTTGATCGTCTTGGCCATCCACTTCTTGACATACTATCTGTGAGAAATAGGCAGTCATTCGGCTTGGTATGCATAACAGGTTGGCAAAAAGATACTTAGCTTCGGAAGGAGTCAACTGGAATAAGAGAATTTATCTTGCTAGTCCCTCTAATCCTGGGGCTCAACTGTTGGTCAATGGCCTAGTTGCCCGATTCCTATCATTAATGTTTACTCAAAGGAAATAATCTTTTCATTTTTTTACCACTTCATTGTTATTCTTAATATATATCAAGTGTACACAATGTTACATTATCATTTACAGATAACTTTATTTGTTTTGCCAAAATTACAATTGATTTTTATTGTTATTTTTCCATTAAATTTAGATATATTTTTGAGGAAAAGTTCCTTGCTAAATGGTTTGTTTGGTCGTTATAGGTAGGAGTCAAAATGCCTAGATAAATTTGTTTGGTAGCATCTTAAGTTTGTATTATAGCAACAAGCTAAGTATGATTTTTTATTCCCATGGTTAATTTGGGATATAAAGGGGCCAGGTTTGGGATAGGTCTTAGGAACCTAAAACGTATAACTAATCTTGCTATTCTAACAGGTTTCTTCATTCGTCCCAAAACCCTACTGGGTTTGTACCTTAATTAGGTACTCACTTCCCAACAAACTCCATATATATATATATATATATATATGCATCAAATGATTATTTTTTACTTCATTAGTTGTTACATGAGAAATTGCTTTGTATTATTTACAAAACATAGGTAACATAATGAGGAATCATTTGTTTTAGTCTCTTCATCCTATGTATCTTACGATAATATTGGTAGAGTACCTAATATTATTGTTACGTTTAATGATATATCTAAACTCCATTTTAATTTTTCTATATATTTTGATTTTATGGATATGTTCAATATTTACATCAAATTTGTTATTTGCTTAACTATTTTTCTCTACCATATATAATAAGTGCACAATCACCTTCCTTTAGTAAAATAAAATAAAAAATTGTAAATATACATACGTAAATACTAATAAAAAATGGTGAACATGATCAAAGTTGTTATCATCCCTATTTCTATCTATTAATTATTTTAGATACTAAAAATTTTAGTTAATATTATATTATTAATTTGTTATTTTATATCGAGTAATGGGATTCTCATTGAGTTTTTTTTTTTTTTAATCCCAAAACTTATCCTAGAATTCTAATGGATTTTTTTGTAATACCTTAAATCTGTCTCAAAACCTTACTAGATAGTACTTTATAAAGTTTTTAGCAAATCGAGTACCTTATAACAATTAGTTTAATTACATCTCTAAGCTAAATAAAATGCTTAATAAAGTTAGAGTAGTTTATCATGCGCATGGAAATATCGTAGCTGGAGACAATAAAGTATGTTGTGGTAACATGTGTCTAAAGGTATAAGCAATTAGTAAGTATTACTTGTAGCATTTTTAGATTATCATTTGAAGCTCACCATGTTTAATTAGTTTAAAGGTGCTCGGTGGGAGAAGTGGGTCGAGTTGATTATCTTATCATATGATATCTATGATGACAATGATGATGTGCAGCAAGTCAAACAACAACATGGTAGAGTTAACTATTAATATTGTAAGGTAAAGGTTTGTTCAAATCCATGAAATCAACTCATATCTACTGACTTACAACCCATATCTAATTTTGGCAAATTGGATGTAACTTAAGTATCATGTATTCAAAGTCAAATCTTGTTTTGATGTAAGCAAGTCCTCCCCTAGTTCAATAAGTAAAAGTTGAGATGGCTTATAGGTCATATGGTTAAATGTAGATTAGTTAGTATAGCCTCATCTAGATGTTTAATCGGATAAAAGAGGAGACAATGATAAACTTAATGGGGTAATGTTATCGTTTATTTTTTAACTTTACAATTTTTTTCAATTATACACCTAAATTTTCAAGTTGTTTTAATATATACCTAATTGTAGTTTTACATGTCATAATATACATCTTAGTTAACTTCCCATAACATTGTTAGTCTAGTGGATAATATGAGCCAATTATTTTACTACACATTTTTTTTTTCAATTTTTAATTTTCCAAATTATTTTTCTCCTTTCTCACTCACCTATCCATGTAAAGAAAAAAACAAAAGAATCCACATTTCAAAATTCAAAAATAAAAAACTAGGAAGGAGTAAAAACAAAACTAATAAACAATTGGGAAAGGCAAATAACTGTTACGCCCTGAAGTTATAAAGTTACGAGAGTCTCGCCGTATAAACCATTCTATAAAAGTAACTAGCCTCACAGTACCTGTAACTTTCCGAAGCGGCAGAATCATAACAGCCCCGCCGTATAAACCATCCTAAAATAGAAGTTGGCCTTACAACCTCTATCTTAGACCTGATTTACACAAGGCGTCTACGACTAACCTGCTTTGAAGTAAACAGTTTGTAATTTAAATAAATTCTTTACCTAAGAAAGTGAGGAAATGCATATATATACTATAATTTAGTTAGTACAAATATCGTTTACAATATTTCTCCGTAATATATTTCCTACTTATTACATTATTCAGAAATAAAAAGTAATAAAATATGTGTTGATTCTTCAATGTTTTTCTTCACTCCCCAGGATCCAGCAGTTGCTAGATTCAGAGTAGTTGTTTGCCGCTTCTTAGCCAACACTTACACGACGTCTATAGGGATGTGAGCAACCACAGTTTAGTAAGTTAGGATGGAGGACTTAAAACTATACTATAAACATAACAAGGTTTTCAATCAACTTATTAGATGCAATGCATGTGGAAGCAAATGCCATCGCATGACGTTGTCCGGCCTGTCATGAGATTAGAGAAATTACGCCCACTCTAATCCGAGTTGAGGAGTTGCCATTAATGCAACAGCTCACGACCAAACCCAGGCTTGTGTAATTGAGATATCGCTCCTTCCGCAACTACCTTTAAACCACTGACTTCACCCTCACTGCGACCTCCTCTCCTGTCACTTAGTTCGGCTAAGGATGAAGAAGGGACCAATTGCAATCCTGCGCTATCCCTTTCGAAGGGGTCTGTATTTGGCTGGAGAGTCCTAAGTTCCCCTAATGGGTTGCCATGTAGAAAATTAACTTAAAAATTTCGAAAATTAATTTTAGAAAAATGGCTTCATAGCACTGTTCTATATCACATAAGCATTCTACAGAAAAAAAAAAATTAAGCTCCAAACTACACTCCTAAGCCTATTTATTTCTCGTTCTAATCATGCTCGGTTTTGCTTAATTTGTTAAGAACCCTATATTTTCAGACGTGATTAAACTAAATCACTATTTTCCCCTAAATCTACATACAATAAAATCTCAGAATAACAAGTTTCATAATTTTCTAAGAATATTTACTATTTTTAACAAAATTACATAAAATCGGGCTCGAAATCGGACTCACCGGTTTGGATGACTCTGGCCACCGTGGCCTTGTCGGCCGATCTGGGCGCTGCCACCACCATGTGGTGGTGGTGGCCATCCACTCCTAGCTGCTTGTCTAGTGTGTGTTCCCTTTAAAGGCTTTAATTGCACAGTTTTTCTTTTTTTTTTTTAACTCGAATTTTTCTCTCAATTTTCGCATCTCCCCAATTTTCTCTGATTTCTAACTGTCTAAATAAGCTTCAGAATAGCATTTCCCTATTTATAAAGCTTTAGGGAATTTATTGTGCATTAAATTGGACAAGACAATTGCCTTATTCCTTAATTTTTGGCTTTTGTGTTGTCTTAATTTAATCGACCGATTTTTTTCTTATTTTTCCCAGCTGCCACGACCTATATCTGGATCATTCCTTATTTTTCCTTAAGTATTTCTTATTATTTTAGTACATTTCACGTATTTTAAGTAATTACGCGTATATTTTACATACATGTAAATTCATATATAGTACAAATAAATATTCCTAAATATTATTTAGGCTATTTTATGGTTTTTAGTATACATATAATTTATCTCTAGCGATTTGTTAATTATCGGAATGCATTTTACGCATTTTCGATAAATAACGAGTTATATACTTAAAATTTGGAATTTTTATATTCTTTTATTTTATTACTTATTTTCTTAAATTTAAACTTACGGGATCATTTTACTAATATTTTTAACTTTACTTTATAATTTAGGCTCGATCGAGTCCTTCAACCAATCGAAACCTCGAATGGCTAGTTTTGGGGCTTACATATACCTATTATTTACTAATGATTCATTCTACCCTATTTCGGGGTTCGGTTCCTAAATTAGATTATAATTTTGATTTTGGAATCTTAACTATGCTCGAATCTTAATGTAAAATTAATCACATTAAGCTCGTGTATTCTAATATCCTATTGGGTCTTAATTTAGTATTTTAAACCGTTCGATACACGTTAATCCTAATTGGGGTACCGGATTTATTCTCAATGTGAGAAAATCTTATATTTTTTTATACAATTACCTAAAATTAAATTTTTTTTTCAGATTTATTATATTTTGATTTTTATTATTATATTATCTAATTAAACCTAATTTTTTATATTTATTAAATTTTCAATTCTACATATTCCTAATTTTCTACAATTACCACATAATTCCTTCATTAATTAGACTTAACACTCCAAAGGCTAAGATTAGGTTTCCACATCAGAGATTAACATCCTTAATCATCTAATTATTATCTAAATCGGTAATTAATGTCTTAATCATCTAATTGACCTAAAATTATCCAATTTTTCTATTATTTTAGGGCTAAAGATTTACCTAAAAATTAAAAAAAAATGGCTTTATAGCGCTGTTCTATATCACTTGAGCATTTTACAGAAAAAATTTGAGCTCCAAATTACACTCTTAAGCATATTTATTTCAATCCTAATCATGCTCGATTTTACTTAATTTCTTAAAAACCCTATATTTTCAGATGTGATTACACTTAATCATTATTTTTTCTTAAATCTACATACAATAAAACCTTAGAATAATAAATTTCATAATTTTTTGGGTAAAATAAATAATTTTACGAAATTATACAAAATTAGAACAGATTAGTGACCCACCCGGTCCAATGACTTTTGGCCTTCCAACACCGGTCCAATGACTTTTGGCCTTCCAACACCGATCCAAGTGTGTCGATTGGTCTAGGCAGTAGGTTTAGAGTGAGGTGGTGGTGGTGGCTCGGTCTCAAGTAGTGGCGGCGTGTAGATTTGGCTAGTTCGCTCTTGCTGTATAGATTTCCTTCTTTTTTTTAACCCTAATTTTTCTCTTGAATTTTCAATGCTCTCTATTTTTTTCTAATTTCTAACTGTATAAAGGAGCTCTGTAATTTTTTTCCCTATTTGTAGAGTTTTGTGGTAATTAATGTGTATTTAATTGGATAAGACATTACCTAAATCTTTTAATTTTTGCCTTTTGTGTTGCTTGATTTTGATTGGGTAATTTTTATTCTTCACTTCCTAGCTTGCCACAACCAAATCCACCTCATTCGTGATTTCTCTGATTTTTTTAATTAATTAATAATTTTCTTTAATTATTTAATAAGTTTTTAGACAATTTAAGAAATTCTGCGTATTTTTATTTACACATAAATACATGTGGCGTACATGTGAACATTCCTAATTATTATTTAGGTCATTTTATAATTTTTAGTAATTTATTAGTTATTAGATTACACTTTTCGTTTTTTTTATAATTAACAATTACTATACTTAAAATTTGAAAAATTTATAGTCTCCTATTTTATTACTTATTTTCTTAAATTCAAGTTTACAGGGTCACTTTTACTAATATTTCTATCCATAGTTTATAATTTGGGTTTAATTGGATCATTTAACCGATCGCCATAAACTTTTTGTTTTACGTTCAATCCTATAGCTACTTGGCTTAATTTTAGGGATTACAATAACATCACAAATAAATCCTTAGATAAATTTCTATAACCTCAAAACACCAAAAACATCATAACTCTTAAAATCAAAATCACAAAATTAAATCCCAATGAAACCCCAGAAAATTTGTCTCTAGGAGTAACTGTGTTAGCGACAAAAACAGCAAGACCATAAAGCAATAAATATTAATTCATAAAAATTTGAGAAATTTACAAATATATGAAGTTTTTTGAAAATTTTGTTCCTAAAATCAACATACCTAATTGAATCTTGGGCATCCATGAAACATCCTTCCTGCATTTGCTTCTATTCTTGTAATTGAAACCCTGACTTTCAAACCACATCTACATAAGACAACCCCACCACTACAATTATTGGAAGACCTTGACAAGCTTACAGAATCTGTATAGGACACTTTGTTAGATTCACTCTTTAAAAGAACAACTTAATCAATAAGATTTCAACTTTTATATACTTAAGTTAAGTGTCTTGTAAGGTTAGGACAACGATTTTAGTTTTTGTATTCATTTTCTAAGTCGAGGGCAAAGGGTTAAGGTTTCGAACAAAGGAAGAGGAGATAGGGTTCATTTGTAAAGGAAAATCCAATGTTCCTAAGGTTTTTATTTTCCATAGAGTATTAACATGGATGGCTAATTAGGAAGTGGACAGGGTGACACGAAAATGTGAAATATAATAATCCAAATGTTAATTAACCATTGGCTTATACTGTTTACTGGATTAACGGTGTTATGGAAAATTAACAGATGTGTATATCAAGACATATAAAACTTTAATTAGGTATATATTAAGACAACCCGATAGTTTAAGTATATAATTGAAAAACTTCATAAAATTTAGGTATAAACGATGACATTGTCCTTAAACTTAATTTATATACTATTTTTTGATATCTTGTGCATAGATTGTACATCCATTGTATTAAGACAAATCTAATCTCAAATATCTAAAACTTTTTAAGTCATTACTACTGTTAAATTTTTATTGGTTAATTTCAGTGAAATGAATGAAAATTATTAAATTATTTTTCTTGTTTGTAAATGTATTTATGGGCTTATTTATTTAAATGATGGAGTTTGAATAGGTATGGATTTTAGTGAGAGTATGAATATAGATAAATAGATGGTAGAAGAAGGGCATAAACAAAAATTATAAAGTGTTGTTTATTTGCAAATTGTTTGAATGAGTGGTGTAAATTTTTTAGGCTAAAGATGATGTAACTACTATAAAAAAAAAATTTGCAGGTGAAAATCATGCTATAAAGTGTGAATTTAGCGATAGTTAAAATGGTGACTTTAAGTTACAATTTTATGTGCTTGATAGTGAAATTATGACTTCAGGAAATGATTTTAGGATTTTTAAAACTTATGACTTTGATTAACGATTTTATATAAGGTATTTATGGTTTTCTTTTTCTTTTCCCCATTTAAAAGTGTCACTTAAGGGATTTTTTAGATAAATTATTTTCTTTTATGCATTTTCCCATATCTAAACATTGTAAATTGAATATTGAATAAATTAGATTTATTGGCATAAGAGCTAATATTGAGGTGTCAAACCTTATATTAATGTGAGCTCTTGGGAAAGATTAACTTGTTATCGCTAGAGTAACTTTTATCATTTGAGTAACAGTGCTTCCATTCGGATCACTAAGGTTAGCTTTTGTCCTTACTCGACAGATAAGTCTCATAATCAAGCTCCCTTCTGCCTTTGTACTCACAAGTCAATATCCATCTAATTTGAGGAAATTTCTATGCCTTGAAACTTGCATGCCTCTATTACCTTTTAGGATGTCTACACTTTGTAAAAATTGTCTATTTAAGACTGTTCCTTGGTTCCATCTTACAGTAAAGCTAATGAAGGCTATGTATCGCTTGCCTTCGCACTTTTGGCGACACAATAGGATTCACGGTATAACAATCCTACTGAGGTTCTTCACTTTGTATTGAAATAAAGCATATGCTCTACTAAGGCCCCCATTAATCCATTTGAGTTTTTTTCTTGCAAATAACATCATATGATTTTATACACATAGTATAAGGGTATCTTATTCCATTTGCTCTCAACCCACCCACCTTCCCCTTCCCTCTCCCCCTCCCCAACCCCCAAATATACATGCACCCACACACACAAATACACGTACACTCACAAAATACCCTAACTTTCTACTCTTAATATCATTATTGGCTTAATAAAGTACTTTGTCATTGGTGTTCTATTATATCTTTGTGCATTTCATTACTCCACTAGAAAAATTATCGATATGTCATACCGTATTCCGGCTTAGAAATTTCTATTGCTCAACTAGGGTTGAGTGCAAAGATTTAACGAAGGGTTTAAAAGCTCATTTATAGATTCTTTACGCCTAATCATTTCAAATAACGCTTGCACCATTTATATTACTATGGCTATTAGCATAAAGTAAGTTGATACTTATTTTTTAGTTATCATCATTACTTCTTATTCAAGAAAAGTTCATGTCTCCCGAACCTTCTACCCCTATGAGATGATATTTCGTTAGGCTTGCTTATTGTCAAAATTTTCTCGTTACTATCTTTCATGGGAGTTTGGTTCATATCTTAGTCCCAATATGATTGATCATTCTCCTAGACCAGCTACTTATCAAGCCAAAACAATTGATAAATAACCTAAGAGAGCCAATTATACTAGAGTAATTATATTAGAGTTGAGTACATAAGTGAAAATATAAAAATTGCAAGAAACAATGTGCTGGGCTATTTTAATGAAAGATGGAAATGGCATGAAATTCATGGAAGTAAGTGAAATTATTTCCACTCTATAGGCTTTTAAATTTTGATTGAATCAAGGAACTTATAGAAAGTTTATAGAGTCACAAGGATAAGATTAAAAATATAGGAAAATAAAAATATCGACTAATATTTTTTACTTTTTTTTTTTTATTTCCATTTCTTTTCCATTAACTAAGCATGGGAAAATGAAACGTTTGCACATATTTACTTTCAATTCCATTTTTCATGTCCAAATAAGGTAAAAGTTATATTTATATTATTTTCCTTGCATTTTTTTTTGGGGAAAACTATTTATAAATGGCTTGAGTTTTGGGGTTTTGGCAAAGAGTTGGCTTATGTGATTATTTTCTTTCCTCTTTGTTTTTTTTTTTTTTTTTTTTTACCTAGATTGATCTTTGTGTTCGTAATAATCATGTGTTGATTTCAACAAGAACACAAATCAACGTTTGATTAGAAAGCTAAAATTATTAGATATATTTAATTAATTAATACAATAAATCTAAAATGAAAAATGCATAATTAGAAAAAAGAAAAAATGTATTAAATGAAAAAAAAAAAAGAGATATGAGTCTACTGTAGGAGACGCGATAATGACCAAATCCATAGGTGTATTTATATTTATATTATAAAAAAAGAGAAAAAAGTTATATTTATATTATTATTTTCCTTACATTTTTTTTGGGGGAAAATTATTTATAAATGGCTTGAGTTTTGGGGTTTTGGCAAAGAGTTGACTTATGTGATTATTTTCTTTCCTTTTTTTTTTTTTACCTAGATTGATCTTTGTGTTCGTAATAATCATGTGTTGATTTCAACAAGAACACAAATCAACGTTTGATTAGAAAGCTAAAATTATTAGATATATTTAATTAATTAATATAATAAATCTAAAATGAAAAATGCATAATTAGAAAAAAGAAAAAATTTATTAAATTAAAAAAAAAGAAAGAGATATGAGTCTATTGTAGGAGACACCTTGCGCACTTGGGTGTCCGATAATGACCAAATCCGCTGGTGTAGTGCGAATCATTCTTGTATGCAGAGCATGCAATCCATTCATGGGGTGGCCGCACTCCGCCCAAACTAAAAAGGAAAGAAAAAATTAAAATAAAAACCTAATAAAAACTTGTTATGTTGTAATAAGCCATCATCTTAAGAAAGTTATGCGAGTAGTGATTTATTTATTGTACACTATTAATATTAGCTCATATGATTCGTTTAAAAAAATGGCTTGCAACCATTAATAAATGTGATGATTTATGATCATTAAGGATATAGATAGTTGTATATTAAAGATTAACCTATAGCATTTTATTATTGTTATTATTATTTCTTAAACATCTTTAATTTTTCTTTCCTTTATTTGAATCTGCATTTTCTAATTTACTTTTACTATATTAATCAATTAATTATATATAATAATATTAGCTGAACCAAGGGTGATACGTGCTGTAACTTCTTATTGAAATTAACACATAATAGTAAACACATACGTCTTTTTTTTATTTTCCCTTAAAAATAAAACAAAAGTTCAAAGGATATTAAATTATTTGCCATTCTTTTTTAATTTTTCCTTTCTCCTGCCCATTTCTTTCCAACCGTGTAAGAAATACTTTGCTCTTAAAGCATTAGCATAATAGAGGGGACGAGGAATAGCAAGTGCTCAATTTGCTGCAGCTTATGATTGCTTGATTTTCCGATGACCGACCATGGCGACTTTGAGCACTCCTCTCGGTATCATCTCGCTTCCTTTTAACACCCACCCAACAACGTCCAAACCCACCACCACCAATGGCCAGAGAGTAACTGTCGATGACGACCACAAACAAACACTTCACTCTTTACTAGACAAATGTTCAAACCTGAAGCAACTCCAGCAAATACATGCCCATATGCTCCGTACAGGCATTTTCTTCGACCCCTATTCCGCTAGCAAACTAACTGCGGCTTCCCTGTCCCCGTTTTCGAGTCTTGAGTATGCGCGTAAGGTGTTCGATGAAATTCCTCAACCAAATTTGTATACTTGGAATACCCTTATGCGTGCTTATTCAACGAGCCCACAGCCTGGAGAGAGTATTCAGGTTTTTTTGAGGATGCTTGATGAATGCAGTGAAAGTCCTAATAAGTTTACTTACCCGTTTGTCATAAAGGCTGTTTCCCAGTTGTCGGATTTAAGGCTAGGAAAAGCTTTTCATGGAATGGCGATTAAGGAAAATCTGGGGTTAGATTTGTACATCATGAATGCGCTTGTGTACATGTATGGTTCGTGCGGGGAATTGGATATGGCACGTCAAGTATTTGCTAGGATTTTGGTGAAGGACGTTGTTTCTTGGAATTCGATGATTTCGGCTTATGTCCAAGGGGAGTGTGTTGATGAGGCTCTGCATTTGTTTAAGGAAATGGAGTCAGAGAGTGTGAAACCGAATCATATTACCATGATAGGTGTTTTGTCAGCTTGCACGAAGAAAATGGACTTGGAGTTGGGCAAGTGGTTTTGTTCTTACGTTGAGAGAAATGGGATATCAATGACTTTGCCGCTGAACAATGCAATGCTTGATATGTATATGAAATGCAAGAGTATTGAGGATGCTAAAGCCCTTTTCGATAAGATGGTGGAGAAAGATATTGTCACTTGGACAATTATGCTAGATGGATATGCTAAGTTGGAAAACTATGACAAGGCTCGTAGAATTCTTAACTCAATGCCTGTGCAAGATATTGCGGCATGGAATGCTCTTATATCGGCTTATGAACAGAATGGCAAGCCAAAGGAGGCTGTGGAACTTTTCCATGAGTTGCAGGTTAGAAAGAGCATTAAACCCGATCAGGTCACCCTTGTTAGCACTTTATCGGCCTGTGCTCAGTTGGGAGCTATGGATTTAGGTGGATGGATCCATGTCTATATCCGAAAGCAGGGCATGGAGCTAAATTGTCATTTGGTTACATCTCTTATTGACATGTATTCTAAGTGTGGGGACTTGGAGAAGGCCTTTGAGGTTTTTAATTTGGCGGAAAAGAAAGATGTGTATGTCAGGGGTGCAATGATTGCTGGCATGGCAATGCATGGCCGTGGTAAAGATGCCATCGACTTGTTCTCAAGAATGCAAGAAGACAATGTGAGACCTAGTGCTGTGACCTTCACCAATCTTTTGTGTGCTTGTAGCCACTCTGGACTAGTGGAGGAGGGAAGATATCTGTTTGATCAAATGGAAACAGCTTATGGCATTTCACCTGGAGCCAAGCACTATTCTTGCATGGTTGACATTCTTGGCCGTGCGGGCCATTTGGAGGAAGCAGTGGAGTTCATAGAGAAAATGCCAATAGCACCCAGTACTTCTGTCTGGGGGGCATTGCTTAGTGCTTGTAGAATTCATGCTGATGTCGACATAGCTGAGAAGGCTTGTAGTCATCTGCTTCAATTGGATCCAACAAACCATGGGGCGATTGTGCTATTATCGAATGTATATGCCAAAGCAGGGAACTGGGATGCTGTTTCACAGCTAAGGAAACAAATGCGAGAACATGGGATAAAGAAGGAACCAGGCTGTAGCTCCATAGAGTACAATGGCAAAGTCCATAATTTTCTGGTTGGAGACAACTCTCATCCTTTAGCTGAAAAGATATATTCAAAATTGGATGAGATTTTAGCGAGATTAAAGTCGATTGGTTATGTGCCAGACGAATCGGACCTCCTCCAACACGTCGAAGAAGAAGATATGAAGGAGCAGGCTCTAAATCTGCATAGTGAGAAGTTGGCGATTGCCTTTGGACTTCTTACCCACGAACGGTCTACACCAATACGCGTTGCGAAGAATCTTCGTGTTTGCAAGGACTGTCACTCAGTAGCTAAGCTCATCTCTAAGTTTTACGACAGAGAGATACTGTTGAGAGATCGTTATAGATTCCATCATTTTAGAGGGGGGAATTGTTCATGTTGTGATTACTGGTAAAGGGTTGGAACAGCTCCAGCTCTAAAAATTTTGTCCGATAAAAAAACAAGAACGTGCAAAATGGTTTTTGTGAGCACTGAGTGCGTGACTGAGGATCGAAGTAGCCAGTGGGCTCTTTCCTAATTTCTTGTCTCTCATAGATCAGCACCCTGCATAAGGCTAACTTGTAGTTGTCGTTGGCTGCTTCATGGTACACAGGTCAAATGCAAGAGAAGAAAATCATACAAACAGTTTTGTAGTTTTTCTCATAGGTAACTTTTGGTTTTTATAATTTTTGTAATATTGAATCAGATAAATAATTTTATTCCACGTTTAATTTGATAAAATAAATTTGCTTGGTGATCGAACAAAAATTAAATTAAAAGACTGGATAAAAAATACAGATTTTGTTTTGTTTTATTTACGTCATAAGATAAAAATAAATTTACTGGAAAAAAACAAAAAATATTTTATATTTTCAAAAATATCTTTCTATGCTATAATATTGATTTAATTAAGATTATTTTTATTAAATATTACAAAAAATTATTTATTTTATAATATAAATAATTAATTTTTTAATATAAATTTTACATTTAATGCTATGTAAACTAAATATAATATAAAAAAATTGTATTTTTCAGTTTTCGCTATATTTATTATGTCCAATTCTTGTTGTTCTGTTTTATCCTTATAACCAAACACATAAGGCTATGCTTTTAAATATGTTGTCCAGATTAGCCAAAATAAGGCATGTTTCCATAGAAAAATCAGTAGAATCTGTTCAGAAAATCAATTGGAGTAAAAGAAAGAAGGAGGAGGAGGAGGGAAAAAAATAAAAAATAATAAAAATGCTTTAATGGAATTGCTGTCAACCGGGGAAAAAAAAAATACGTATATAGTTTGTCGTTAAACAGTTTGGATGATAAAATAAAAATATATATATTATTGTTCATTTTAAATTTTTGAAAGACTTTTTAATTTTTTTTCCTCGCCGTTTTATCTTTTTGATGATATCCTTGATGATTTTTATGAACTGTGGGCAGGCTCATTTCATTTTGCCTGAGCCAGGTCGGAGGTGACCAGGGTCTCTTTCACTGGATTGGGCTAACTTAAGTCCAGCACGAGGCATGAGACTAGGCCTAAACAATTTATGAATTGTATGTTAGTCATTTTTATTTACTGTTCATCTTCACTTTATTCTATTTTATATTTGAGCTTTTTTTTTGTGCATAATTAGATTTTTGTTATACAAAGGATCATTTTCAACTTTAGGGCTAATATGATACTTTTTTATTCATTTACCATGGAAGAGATTATTATTAAGAACGGAAGAAAATTATTATACTAAAAAGGCCTTAATATGCACGTATCAAACACAATTGATTATTACATTTAGTTGAAAATTACTGTAGTATTTGAGCTTGAGAGATTTTCAATCTCACTTAAATTAAAAATTGAATTCATTAAACATTTCTTAATAACTGAAGAATTATTCTGTTTTGTGTAAAAATATAAATTTTTGTGCGATCATTTCATGAGATTAAGTAACGTTAGGAGGTAAAGATGGCATTGGGATCGTTGGGCAGGGTGGAATTGGATTTGTTCCTGCATCTTTGGTCCCGTAAATTTTTTCTCTTTTATATATTTTTCCAAAGTTTAGCTTTTCTATTTTGTTATTATTTATTGTTTAATTATGAACCCACCTGTTACCATGGATAGATAAAGATACAAGAAGTTGGATTTGAGATAGGTATAGATAAAACCCATCTCACATTAGCCTTTAAAGTTAGGTTTAAAATTGAATTTTATCAAATTTGGCAACACAAAGTACTTTCAAAGTTGTAGCTTACATGAGATATTTGATTCAATAAGATCAGGGATAATGTTAAAAATACTACTTAAGCTTAATATCTAATTCCTATTTTTTACCTGTGTCATACCTAATTGAACTTTGCTTATCAAGTTTTATAATTGAATTCATCAATTTTTTGGAACTTATTTTGATGTTGAAAAAGTTTGTTTTTAATATCTTATAATATATATAAGAAATTAGTTTAATTTTCTATTGTTGACAAGGTTGTTTAGATACGGGCCACTTAGATTCATCCAGATCTTACACGTCTTGTCGCTTAGGGCTTACCCCCGTGGCTCAAGCCTTAGGTCTAGATTGATCAAGCCTAATAAGCTCTGCAACAGCTAAAATGCATAAGATAAGGATAGAATATTGAGTCAACAGCCAAATTTGGAATAAGTAGGACACATTGGATATCACGACCCCACTCTCCCATACTTGTAGGAGAAAATCTCTCCCTGCTAACTGACCTTCAACTGTCGGCACCGTTATAATATAAATATTAGTCTACTACTTAACAGTAAATCTCTCTATACTCTGTGCACTCAATTTGCCTCAACCCTTCAGCATCTCTTTACAGTGTATTATTTTGTAGGCTTTCTACATACAAAGCCCAATCACTACCAACAAATACTCAAAGGCAATATTTAGCGTCGTCTATGAAAAGCTGAATTCCTACACCTAAAACCTCAGACATGCTAAGCACATACCTCACAAACAATTCCTTTAACATCATGTCTTACCACAACAAGCAGGAGAACTACTAGTTGATAAATAACCAACTTGTGGGCAACTAGCCCCTCATGAGGGTTATGTTGGAGGAGCGCCTGAAGTGTATGGAACATTTAGTTGAGGAATATGTTATGCAAAATAGGCTACTCCGGTCTCGCTTAGAAGAAGTAGAGAGGTATAATACACAAACCTACCTACCCCCAAAGCTTTAGATGCCTGCACTAGGTAGAACAACCTCTCATAGCAACAATAGAATAGCAAGGATTAGCAACCTAATATACCCTTGTAGCAACAGCCAGCAAGGTTTGTAGCCACCCGTGACCGAGCTCTAGCTGGAAACAAGTAAGAAGCTGACTCGCAAGGAGTATAGGCTCATTTAGCTACATGTCGAGCTTACCTGGTAAATGATACCTACCTAAACAAGCTTTGCGCTATGATAGGGCTGCTCTTCGAACAGTAGGGGAATAAGGCTGCTAGTGATGCCGAGTTGGTCACCAGTAATAAGACCCTCTTTACCAGGAGTATCTAAGACGAAGTGTTGCCTCCTAATAGCAAACTTCCGTCCTTGGGTCAGTACGATGGCACGGGTAACCTTGACAATCACCCTCTCCACTTCTATACCGTGATGAACCTCCATGATCATGGAGATGCTATAATATGCAAGACCTTCCCAAGTATCTTGAGGAAGGCAACTCGAACATAGTTTAACCACTTCTACAACAATTCTATCAACTTCTTTGATGAGCTAGCTCAAAGATTCAATCTCCACTTCAAGGCTAGTAAGCCCCCATCCAAGGACACATCGTCCTTGTACCTCATAAGGCAAGGCAAAGGCGAGTCCCTACATGACTACATAGCCCAGTTTAATAACGCTATAGTCGAGATCCTTTAGCTAGATGAGGGAGTCGCTATCCATGCTGCTTAGTTCAGCTCCGACTTTCGGGAGACTTCTTCCAATCACTTGTGAAGAGCAAACTAAAGACTTCGACTAACTTTTGGAATAAAGCCTTGAAGTACATCGGCTAGGAAGACAACATTCGCACCAGGCGCAATGCTAACCGAGAAAAGTCTGGTGGAAAGCAGGACAAAGAAAAATTGTCCATAAAAGAATGTCTCGACAGTAGATTGTCAGGTAGATAAGAGGAGGAGAGCTTTGGGAAGAAGAAGTGGCGAGCCGAACGTGACCCGCTTCTCACTTCCTAATTACACACATCACACACCCTTGAATAGACCTATTGCTTAGGTCTATTATGAGGTGAAGCATTGGAATTTGCTCCAGAGACCATAGAAAATGCAGGGGAACCCCAGTTGTCAGAACCCCGACAAATACTATTAGTTCCATGATGATGATAACCACACTACTAGAGGGTGCTTCCAGTTGAAGAACACTATTGAATATGCTATTTAATGTGGCTTCTTCAATAAATATGTGGCCCATTCAAGGAACAACAATTGTTCTGATGTTGATGAAGATAGGGCACCTTAGAGGCGACGCATTGAGAACCCCTCCTGCTGAGCAGAACAATGACCTCTACAATGACCGTGCCTCCAATGGTGTTTTCAACATAATCATAGGGTGGGGAGGGTGCGCATCTCGGGAGTCAGCCTAGTATTAGTAGCTCAATTAACGCCCCATCGGAGGTATTGGTCGTAAGGAAGAAGAGATAGAAGTTAGACACTTCTATCTCCTTCTTTGATGAAGACCTTGAAAGGATTGATATACCTCATCAAGATGCCTTAGTGATAGGGGTGAGGATCGAGATCCTAAAGATTATGGTGGATATTGGTAGTTCCATTGACATATTTTTCCTCCATACTTACGAGAGGATAAGGAAGAAGCTGCCAGTGAAAATAAAGCAGTATCATTATAATCTAATCGACTTAAATGGTAATACGGTCTAAGCTAAGGGAATTGTCATGTTAGCCATGGAACTTGGCGATACAGACCACATAGCGTGATGACTTGTGAAATTCGTCGTGATTGATTACCCCTCTCCCTACAACGTGCTCTTGAGAAGACTAAACCTGAATGCATTTAGGGTAATCACATCCTCCCTTTATCTGAAGGCTAAATTTTCGACCCCAACCAAGGTAGGAGTATACAGGTGTGATCAAAATCTCTCGTGAGAGTTATACATCAAGGCGGTAAAAGGAGATGGTGTCATAGCCTTGGAAATAAGGCTACATGAGAGGCCAGCTGAAAGGGGCAAGTTAGAAGAAAAAATAGAAGAAGTCTATATCAAACCCTCACCTTAGTAAACCAAGAGAGTCAGAATTGAGACCTCACCTGAAGTGATGGGTGAAATTGTCACGCTCATACGGGTAAACTAAGACAGGTTCACTTAGTCGGTGTCAAACATGTCCAAAATCTCGCTAGACCTAGCGACCCATAGCTTCGATATCGACACTATAGCATGGCCTGTCAAGTAGAAAAAGAGGCATTTCGCTCTAAAGAGACCAGCTACAATTAAGGGGGAAGTATAGAAGTTGCTTAAGGCCGGCTTCCTGAGGGAGGAAAAGTACCCAACCTGGCTAGCGAACGTAGTATTGGTAAAGAAGAAGAATGGGAAGTGGCGAACGAGCATCGATTACATGGACCTCAATAAAGCCTACCCTGAAGATTGTTTCCCCTTCTCGATAATCGATCAACTAGCTGATTCCATTTTAAGACACGCCCTACTAAGCTTTATGGATACCTTTCCGAGGTACAACTAGATTAAAATGAACTTGAAGGACGAAGTCCATACCTCATTTGTTACTGATTATGGCACATATTGTTGCACCGTGATGCCATTCTATCTGAAAAACGCTGGGGCTATGTACCAATGAATGGTGAAAAAATTATTTAAGCCCAAAATTAGGTATAATATGGAGGTATATGTCAACAACATGATCGTTAAGAGCCAGAAGCCAGTTGATCATGTCAGGGATCTATAGGGAAGCCATCAATTAGATACACACATACGATATGAAGTTAAACCCCCAAAAGTGCATCTTCAACATTAAATCTGGCAAGTTCCTCAGCTTTTTAGTAACACAAAGAGGTATCAAGGCCAACCCCGAGAAGATTATTACCATCAGGGGAATGAAGCCTCTAACCTCAATCCGAGACGTATAGAAGCTCACCGACATGATAGCTGCATTGAGCAGATTCATCTCGAAAAGCACTGACAAATGTACTGAGTTCTTCAAAATCTTGAAAAATCTAAAGGGTTTTAAATGGACTTTGGAGTGTGCTGTAGCCTTTCAGCAACTTTAGGACTTCTTCGTACACCCATTGATCCTCTCCAAGCTTGTCCATGGGGAGGACCTATTTTTGTACCTAACCATGAGCAATTGGGAACTCTCTTATGTATTGGTTAAAGTAGAGGGAAGGGAACATAGACCTGTATATTATGTTAGCCATATACTCTATGGGCTTGAGGTTAAGTACATCCGGACAGAAAAGTTTTCCTTAACTGTCGTTATCACGACATAACGACTAAGGCCATACTTCTAGGTACACCGAATAATTATACTTATGGATTGATCGCTATGCACGATGTTGCAGAAGCCTGATGCGTCTGGATGAATGATGAAGTATGCAATGGAATTGAGCGCGTATGGAATCCAGTATCAGCCATGAACAACCTATAAAGTACAAGTATTAGTTGACTTCGTGGTAGAATATACAAGAGAAAAGGGAGCACAACTAGGCAATGACAGACCGACATAGACTCTCCACATTGACAGATCCTCCACTTCAAGGGGTAGAGGTGTAAGTCTCGTTCTAATCGGCCCCCGTAAGGTTATGATCTGCTATGCCCTCAAGTTCTCGTTCAATTCTAATAATAACAAATTCGAATACGAGGCCCTTATCGTCGGTCTTAAGCTAGCCAAAGAGATCAACATCGAGCATTTACAGATCTTCTCAAACTCCATGCTCGTCGTCCAGTAAGTCCGAAGCAACTACGAGGCTAGGGATGACACTATGCTAAGTACCTTGAGAAGTTAAAGTGCCTTTTAATTGAATTCCCTTCATGGGACATCATGAAGATCCCCTGACTTGAGAACTCAGCAGTAGATTAGCTATCCAAGCTCACTTCTATTGATATACAGAAACTCGAGGTGAAGAATAGCAAAATTTTTATAGAATACTTACCAAAAAAAAAAACATAACTTTAAGCTTGACTAAAGTTTTGGAACTGACCACAGTAGCACCACAACCGAACTAAATGGATCTTATCTGGGGTTATATGGACCAAGGTATGCTTTTGGATAACAGGAGGGAGGCAAAGAAGCTCCAATATTACACCACCAACTATATGTTGGTCGATGGTGTCTTATATTGTAAGCGAGTTAGCCTTCCCCTGCTTCGATGCCTCTGAAAAGGTGAAGGGCCATGCGTTATGGAAGAATTACACATTGGAGTATGCAGCAATCATATTCGATCCTAAGCTCTCTACCTCTGGGTGTTATGACTCGAGTATTACTGGCTTATAATGAGGCAAAACGCAGAGCCATAGCCCAAAAGTGTCTGCAGTGCCAAAAGCACACGCTACTTAGTCACACACCTAACTGTAGCCTCCAACCCCTGACTAACCTATCGCCGTTCATATGATGAGGTATCAATATTCTTGGCGCCTTCCTAAAAGCATTGAAAGGATGGTAGTTCATAATCGTTGCTGTCGATTGCTTCATGAAGTGGGTAGAGGCTAAAGCGGTAGCGGGGATCACAAAGACAAGTATTGAATCTTTTGTTAGAAATAACATTTTCACCCGGTTTGGGGTCCTCTATGCTCTCATCATGGACAACAGACGACGGTTTGATAACCTAAAGTTTAAGGAATTCTATGCTAAGCATTACATCATCACGCACTTCACCTTGGTTGCCTACCCCCAATCAAATGGATAAGTCGACGCAACCAATCGAATTATCTTAGATAGCATGAAGACGCATGTGGACCGATCTCAAGGTGCCTAGGACAACGAGCTGCCCAATATCCTGTAGGGGTATAAGACCACCCATCGCACTTTTGTAGGCGAGACCCCCTTTGACTTAGCATTTAGTTCAGAAGTAGTCCTCCCCATCTAACTTGAGTTTCCTAATATCCAGACTCAAAGTTTCAAAGCCACCCTTAACAAGTTACTGTTGCAAGCTAACACTAATACCATTGAAGAAATTAGAGACTTTATTGCGGCTTGAGTAACTGTATACCAACATTGGCCCACTCAGTACTACAACTAAAAAGGTCAAACATAAGGAATTCAAGATCGGCAACCTAGTGTACGGAAAGCTAGCAAACATAGGTTTGTACGAAGGGCATGGTAAGCTGACCCTTAATTGGGAAGACCCCATCAGAGTAAAGGAAAGCTTGGGCAATGGAGCATACAGATTGGATAGATTGGATGGCAAGCTCATACCTAGCACATGGAATGCTAATAATCTTTTGCTCTATTTCAATTAGCATATTTTAGTATATATCTTTCCAGGATAATGAAATGGAATAATTCACTTCATAGTCAGTCGTTCATCTCTCCCTTTCTTTACTTTCTATTACCATCTTAGCCTTCGAAAGGGCATAAGAATCGTTTACCGAGCAGGTTGGAACGGTGTTGACCTGACCCCTTTTGGTAACCTTAGTAAGGGGAAACATCCCTTACACAAAGGAACTCCTATCTTCCGGGTAGGTCAAAACATCGCCGACCTGACCCCTTCGGGTAACCTTAGTAAGGGTAAACTCTCTTTGCACAGAGGAACTCTTACACAAATATATTCTAAGGCAAAGTAAGAAGAAGCAGGCATATAAAAGGAAGGTAAGTAAAAAGATTTTCATTCATAGATTGTCAAGTTACATAGTAAAGGATGGCATCTCGACCCAGTATACAATTTTTTTTTTTTTTTAAAAAAGAAAACGCTATCGCGTTAGATCAGCTAACTCTGGTAACTCAGAAAAATCCAAAGCCTTGATCTACTCGAAGCGCTAATTCGATAGTGCTTCAGGCTGTTAGGCCTGACTTAAAGCGAGGGTTGAAGGTTGCGAACGGGGGGCAGCAGGTTACGAGCAAGGGGCAGCAGAAGGGTCACCAGGATGTTGATTGTCTTGAGGAACTACTTTTGGGGCGACCTACTGCTGGGTTACTAGGGTAAAAGTAGATGTCGAAGTGCCTTACTTGGCCCTAACAGTAGAGGGGGTACCTGGGACATCAAAGGCCGCTTAAGTGGCTTCCCTTTCTCACTCCATGGCTTCTTTCTTCTCATTGAAGGAAGGAGAATCCAAAAAGTCAAGAAAGCTCATATTAAGATCCCGATAGTAGGAGAGCACCTGCTTCCTTATGTAGTATGCGGGGTCAGTGGTTAGGTCTTTTAACTTGTCCAACCACTCCTTAGTTTTCTAATAGTCGGTAAGTACCTCTTTAGCGATAGCATCGTTGAGGGCCTCCTTACTCTTCATTTTGGAGACGATCTCTTTCATCTCTGAAACCTTCTCTTACAGCTCGTGGACTTGTCGCTCCAACCCAACCTTCAAATTGGCCAGCTCCAGCGAAGTGGCCTTAGCGCTTTCACATTCGAACAGCTTCATCGCCAGGTTGGTTTGTAGCTTTATGATAAAGACATATTTTTCATGTTTTAAAGTGCAAATTAAGATAAAATTATTATTGATTTTATAGAAATTATTAAAAAATAGTACTTAATTATTTTCATTTGGACATTGAAGGATTCGAGAGTGGAATTATGGATGATTTAGAGGAATTCTAAGCAAAAGAATGAAGTTCGAATCAATACGCACAAGATGGAATTGAAGGCAGTCGACCTATAATGAACACTAACGGCCCTTGATGGCTACACTGTCGGCCTTGCACTTACACCGCCAACCTTCATGAATAAAAGAAAGTCACGCGAGTCAACCTTAATTTTTCTTACAAATAGCTTATGTCTTACAGTTTATAAGACTTTAGGTTTTTTTTTAGAGATTAGAGAACACACTTTTTTTAGACTTAGAGAGTTGTAGAATAATTTTTAGTAGTTCTTGAATAATTCTTCGGGAGAATTGTTTGGATCATTGAGAAGAATTTACTTTTGCTGTGGAGACCAATTTGAAATTGCAATTGAAGATTATATTTTTCAATACAAAATTGGTCACATTTATTTCAATTATTCTTATGCAATTTTGTGAATTACTTATGCTTACAATTATGAATTTCTTTATAATTTCAATTAGTATTTGTGTTTTTGTTTCCAAATCTATGGCTGGTTAAATTTATTTGTTGAAATTGACGAAACCCTAGATAGCTAAAATGATGATTATGTTTATGTTATAGGATTAAGAGATATATGGATGATTCATGATTACAATTTTTATAATTTTGATTATAATTGTTAGAAACCCTAATGATACATGAATTGATGTAGGGTTTGTTAGAAATTTTTACTTGAGTTGATTAATCACTGTGGAAGCAGAGTTAATTGAATTAATTAGAAATTAATACGATGTTCGGCGATTAATTATTCACTAAGATATTATGGATAATTGATTTAGGATATTAGACAATCATAGTATTAGGAGATATATAATTGTAATTTAGAGTTTATTGTTAATTGGAAGATACAAGAGTTAACTAATTAATTAGGAGTTTAAATCTTTAGGTTTTAAGGTATAATAATTTCACTTGAATAACCATATAGCTATTAATCTATATAACAAAATAACAATTTGATTGGTATAATTTAGGGTGGATTTTATTTTTCCACAGTTCTTAATTGATTGCTTAGATTTTAGATTTTTTTTACATAGTTATTTTCTTTTCAATAGTTTTAGAGTCATTATTAGATTAATTAATTTAATTTTAATTGCTGAATATTGATAACAACTAGTATAGGATTAGTAATTTTTTAGTCCTTGAAGAATCGACAACCTTACTTTTTCTATATTACTTGATTTCGATTTAGTATACTTATTGGAGTATTCATGATTTATTTATTTATATATATATATATTTTAAGCGAATCACCTTATGACCAACGCCTTTAGCTCAACGTTTTCCTTCTTGACTTAGGCCTTAGCCTCTCTCTCTTCATCTAGCTGTCGGGTGAGTTGAGCCTTGGTCTTCTACTCATCCTCTAATCGAACCTTTAGGTCATTAGCCTTCCGTGCCACCTTCTCAACCTTGTCCCTCTCCCTCTTTGCATCTTTTAGTCTTCCTGAAGCCTCGCTACCTACACATAAGAGCAATAGAGGCGTTGGTTAGCACATCAATAGAAGAGTAATGAAGACATACTTGCCGTATAAGTGTGCTCAAGTAACCTGTTATCTCCATGAGGTCGTACCCACCTTCCTTGAAGAGCCTTTTGAGGACAGCCTAATCGTTGAGGGTATAAGACCCCATTAAAGCCTGGTAGCTGAGTATCCAATGCTGCAGCATTAGATCTTTGGCACGGACCTTCCACTTCAACCTTAGGAGCTTCCTTCTAGCCTTCTTCGTTTCCATCTCAAGAGCTCCTCTCAAGAACTCTTCATCCCGGGAAGCGTATGGTACCTCTTGAAATGAGTTCAGCCTAATTCCCATTAACTTAAAGTTGTTCAGGATGTTAAAAAATCCATCCCTTATATCGTCAACACACTGATAGGATAAGTCGTTAGCCACTCATTCCATTTCCCTCAACTCAAAGGCACCCTTATTCTAGGTCGTAGCTCCTTAATCGTTTTAAAAGCCTTCCTCTTTTAGCTAGCCACTTGAGGCAGAGCTATAACCTTCACAATTAGATACTCGGGATTTGGTTTGCAGAATTTGGGGTGATCCATTAAATTATTTAATCTAGCTCAAAATTTATGATGAAATTAGGATTATTAGTAAAAATGATCCCGTAAGTTTGAATTTAGGAAAATAAGTAATAAAATGAGTAATTAATATAATATTGAACTTTATGAAAATTGTCTGTTATTTATTGAAAACATTTAGAACGAATTATGATAACTAATAAATTAATAAAAATAAATTATATGCATACTAAAATCATAAAATAACTTAAATAATATTTAGGAGTATTTATTTATACTATATATGTATTTACATGTAGGTAAAAATATATGAAATTATTTAAAATACATAAAATATGCCAAAATAAAGTTAATTGATTAAAGAAAAATCAAGAAAATTATGGAATTGTCCAGAATTGAGGCGTTGCAGCTTAGAATTGAATAAATAAAAGCAACTGATTAAATCAAAACAAACAAACAATAAAAAATGGAAAAAGATAAGGCAATTTTTAAGTCAAATTAATGAGAAAAAAAATCTAAGCAGCCTTATAATTACCTAAAAAATTTTAGAAGCTTATTTGGTCAGTTAGGAATGTAAGAAAAATAAAGAGAATAGAAAAAGTGAGGGCTATGATTTATTTACAAAATTTACAAAAAAATTTGGATAATTAGAGCTTTAGAGGGGAATCAACACCCGATAATAACCTGGAAGTGGACGGCAACCACCACCATACGGTAATGATAATGCCTAAGTCGGTCGACAAGGCCTTAGTGGCCGGAATAACCAATGCTGCTAAGTTTCGATTCCCTTCCATTTTTTCTTAAATTGTAAAAAATATTTGTAAAATTATGAATCTTGTTATTTTGGGATATTTTAGTATGTAAATTTAGGAAAAAAATTTATTTGAATGAATTTATATCTAGAAATATACTATCCTTAAGAAATCATATAAAACCGAGCATATTTTGGATTAGAAATAAATAGGCTTAAGAGTGTAATTTTGGACTCAAAATTTTTGTGTAAACTACTTAAGCATTATAAAGTAGTGCTATGGACCCTTTTTCAAAAATTAATTTTTCAAATTTTTAGATAATTTTTAGGCCTTAAAATAATGTATAAAATGTGTAATTTTTGATTAATTAGGTAATTAAATAGATAATTACTGATTTAGTATATAATTATATGTTTTAGGACGTTGAAATCTGATAAAGTATGCTATTTGTAGGATTTAGGGTATTAGATATAATTATTAGGGTAATTAGGTGTAAATTTTGATTTGGGAGGAATTTAGATATTTTGAGATGTTAGTTGATATTAGGAGATGATATTTGAAGCGATGAGAATATTAGATGTGTATATTATATATATATATATATATATTAAGTGATAATGTATAATATGTATGTATTAAAAATTGATGAGTAGGAAAATATTAAGTTAAAATTGATATTATACTAATAATAGAAATATGTAATAAATTTTGTAGTAAACTTAAATTTAAGTAATTATATGAAAAATATAAGATTTTTTCATAGCTAGAATAAATTCGGTAGTTAAATTATGATTTATTTATATCGCACGTACTAGAATATTGGTTAGAGACCAAAAACAACATTTAGGATATTCGAAAATAATGTGAATAATTTCACATTATGAGTTGAAATGAATTTCTAGAGTTTACGTAAAAAATCTCTAATTGAAAACTGAGTTAAAAACCTAATTTACAAATTGATATAAAAACTGAACCCGAACTTAATCTAAATCAAGAATAGTTGTACAAGACTTGAAAACCTAGATAATTGGGTATATTAAACCCTAAAGCAAAGATAATAATAAGCGTTATAGGATAAAATCGATCTATAATAGTTATGCGAAAAACTAAAATAATATTTAATTATAAAGATTTTTTGAGATGGCTAGTACAAGTCGTATCTCGAACGAGCAAGCAAGGAGTTTAGGTAAGTTGAAATTAATGTTACTGTATTTCATAGTACTAATTATAGTACTTGGAGGCTTGAAATTGTACTTGACTGTGCTTGTTAGATAGTTGGCTATGCGCATATACTTATTCTGAGCTACTGATATGATTCTAATTTGTTGCTTTGGCTTGTATTTATGTGATTTGTTTGAAATGATTGTACACTTTAAATCGGATTTAACCAAATATTTGACTCATAAATTTAAACTGGACCTGTATAACAACCCATTAAGGGAACATTAGGATTTTTTGGCTAAACACTGATCCCTTCAAAAGGGATAACGTTGGATAACATAATTGAACCTTTCTTTATTCTTAGTTGAACTAAGTAAAAGGTGAGGAGGTTGAGGCAAAGGTAAAGTTAATGATTCAAAGGTAGTCGTGGGATGAGCGGTATCTCCATTGCATAAGCTTAGATTTGATTGTGAACTATTGCATTAATAGAAACTTCTCAACCTAAATTAAAGCGAGTGAAATTTCTCTAATCTCACGACAGATTGGACATCGTTGGCGATGGCATTTGTTTAAACATGCATTATATTTAATTAATTTGGTTGATAGCCCTATTTTTATTTACTGTATAGTTTTAAGTCTCCATCCTAACTTACTGAATTACGATTACTCACATCCCTATAGACATTGTTGCAGGTGAGAGCGAAGAAGTGGCTTATAATTAATTTAAAGCGAGCAACTGTTGGATCTTAGAGGAGTGGGGATATAGACTAAAGACCGGATACACTTTCAAGTTTAGATTTATCTTTTAAGCTTTTAGTATTAATTTACGAATTACTCAAGTAAATTATGTTAAGTTGTTAAATCTTGTAAATATACTTAGATTATTTTAATGCAAGTATGTATTTTTCTTAAGTTTATACGTAAATAACATATTTAATTTATGAACTGTTTATTTCAAAATAGGTTAGTCATGAACGGTTTACGTAAATCAGGTTTGAGATAACGGTTGTATAGTCAGCTTTTATCTTAGAATGGCTTGTACGGTGAGATTGTTACAACTCTGCCACTTGAGGGGGTAATAAAAGCGGCCCCCTTAACCATTTCTTCTTCCCTTACCTTCGAAAGGAAAAGCATCTAAACATTAGGTCCCTTCGCGTCAATGCCTTTGTCCCCCACAAAAATAGGCTCAGTGGAGGGGACGAGGGCAGGGGCAGGTAGAGCTACGCCTAAAGATTTTGCATCTAGTGGCTTGTCCTGGATACTGATGGGAATCTCATGAGGAATAGCCATCAGTCAGGCTTTGCTGGTCTCCTAAGCTTCGGTTTCAACTATATTACCTTACCTTTTAGCTGGTCTGCCCTAGCTTTAGCTTGGTAGTAGCTCATTAACTCGTCCACAGAGGGATTCAGAACCCTAACAGCCAAATTTTTGCTTGTAATAAGTTAAATTCAAATAGTGAGAAAAGCAAAAAAAAAGAAGGCAAAACCAAAAGAAACAACCACTACCATTTGTCAACTATGTCGTAACCAGCACAGGAAAGGAAAGATCCCCCATTTAATAGAGACATCGGACGGAGCATAACCTATACTAGCACAATAGATGAAGACATTCGCAAAAAGGATGAACTTATACCTTCAACCCATATCTTCACCATTGCCTTCTTTATGATGGGGAAGAACTCGAACATCAAAGATTGGATATTGGAAGCACCTCCTCACGGTCTCCACATCATTTATCTCCTAGTCGTGTTTGAGCACCATGAAGGCCATGATTTCTTGGGTGGCCTTGGCATCATTAGGACTGAGCCTATTTTCACCCTTAGTTTAGATTACCCTGGTCTATTGTATCCAAAAGTCTGCCTCTTCAAGTAGCTTAACTACCATGTACTTGTCCTGCCAACCCTTCACTAAATCCACGAGGTAGTAGAACAGCTTCTTTCTCGAGCGTTGCTAGAGATATGGCCACTTCCTGACGCTCTTCCGCATGTAAAAATGATCGAAGAGCTTGGGAGTAGTCCTGATTACTAGATATTCGTAGAGCGTCTATAAAGCCTTCAGCATCCTCTACCCATTGGAAGGGGCTTACGATGGACTTACCGGTAGTAGTTGAAGAATTCCTTTTCAAAGCGACTCGGGGGAAGGCGCTGCCCAAACTACAGGCACTTCTTAAATATTGTGAAGCATCTCTCTGATAGTAGGGACACCCATTTATCCTTGCTTGGCAATCTTATCTACCACTTAGGGATCACCTCAACAACGAAGTTACTTACAATCCAACTGGGGGTTGATTGTTTGCTCTTACTCAATTGGCCGCTAGGCCCCTTGTTCGTCCCGTTTTGAACATTCCTTGGGAGGGGGCATGAGGGGTATACATATACATCCCTTAGGATGGCATTGATAATCCTGGTTCTATCTAGCGCTTTTACGGCCATCTTAGTTGGCTCGTTAAGTCATGCTAGTGATGAGACTTCATCCTCTCTTGTGGAGGTAGGGGTAGGGATCACTCCTTGTTGTTTCGAAGTCAGTTACGTTGAATCGTAATGAGTCATAACTTGCCTCACTTGTGCTTGCTAACATGTTTATGAAAGGCGATGAAGAAGATGGGAGTTAAAAAGCTTTCGAAGGAAGAAAGTGAAATACACAATAGTGGAATAAAGAGATTGTAGAAAGGTGGTCTCTCATTGTGACTGCACTATTTATAGGTAAAGTATATGTGTATAGGCAATTATAGGAATCCATATAAGTAAGAACCCTTGGAATGTGCACAACAAACACGTAGAATGAGTTTTGATTGGACAATCACTTTTAAAAGGTAAAGTGAATGTAGCTGTGTGGTAGTTTGCTACAACATGATATTTGTCACATCACATTAAATGTATGGAAAATAGGTGCGCAAATGTCGCAATTTGAAAAAGTTCCTTTGACAAGAAGTTTCCTCAAGGCTTATCTAACTTCCACTTGGTCGGCATGATAAAGACACGATGCAGTTATGTTTATTCGGTCTATGATAAGTACTGTTTGGCTGAACCAGTTTGTAGCCTTGAAACACTTATCCAGTGAGATGCGAAGGTATCATGCTCTGACACCCTAACCAAGGTTTAGCTTCGCTTAGGTCTTTGGCACTTTGCTTTAGAATAATTGTTGACTACCTTGGACATTTTCAGCTCGAATATCCATTGCCTTAAACATCTCCACCTCGGTTGGCTTCTAGCTTGAACCTACATCCTTATATGTCAGCACTGTAGCGCCTGGTCGACCCCCTTTGAGTCAGATCAGTCGCACGCCTAAGCAACTCATATACCCCTTCTCCTTACCTTCGCTTCGACAATGAGACTTTCGGGGGGCAAGTGTTGACAGGGCTCTTTAGATATGCCTCCCTTAAGCCGGTTTAGATCTAACACGTCTTGTCACTTGGGGCTTACCTTCGTGGGCTTAAGCCCTAGGCTTGGATTGATTAAGCTCAATAAGCCTTGCAACGATTAGAATGCATAAGATAAGGATAAAATACTGAATCAATAGCTACGTCTGGAATAAGTGGGATATGTTGGACATCATGACCCAATTTCCTATACTTACCAGAGAAGATCTTTCCCGACTAATTGATTTCTAACTGTCGGTGTCATTCTATTATAAATATTAGTCCATTACTTAGGGTAAATCTCTCTACACCTTGTATATCCAGTTTGCCCGTTATTCTAAAGTACTTTCTACTTTTCAAAGCCTCATTGCTAATTTAAATATTAGAGTGGTCACAATAGAAAAACTACTGACATCCCCTCACAGTGTATTATTTTATAGGCTTTTTACATGTAGAGCCTAACTATTATTGGCAAATACTCAGAAATGACAACTACAACTAGCAAATTGGAAATTTTGTGTTTGATAATATTATATCAATTATCAATTTAACATCAAACTAGAAAAGGTATTATAAATGTTCATTCTTATTAACCCTTGTTACTATCATTAGAAACTTATGAATCATTATGGCGAACTTTAGCTTTAAAACTTTGTATAAAGTGCCTTTACTCTACCTTTATATTGTGGATTTAATCTTAATTTTTCATTTATTATAATTATTATAATCAAATACAAATAATTTAAATTTAAAAAATTTAAATTTTATACCTTTTATATATAGTTATTTACCGTATGGGTAAAGATCACTTGAACTCTATAATACAACATAAATTAAGAGGTAAAAAGTTAACAAAAATATATATTTTAACCATAATAAAAATAGGTGAAGAAAAGAGGAAATAAATATGTTTCGATACTAGCCAAAAGAAGAAAATATGTTTTGATTTGACCCCTTAAACCGTTTGAAATGTTTCCATCCGTTGCAAATCGAACCGTTAACGAGCGGATGCAAGCCGCGTTTTGCTTACGCAATCATAGGCCGTTTGCCGGCCCGCGGCCATGGGTATATCCGGCGGACGATGCTTTCCGAAACAAGAAAAGAAGCGGGAAAAAGCAAGCGGATTTTGTCTCACGGTGATGAAGACTTCTTGTCCGTTCTGCTCTCCGTAAGTTTTAATTTTTAATCCAAATTACACAACTACCACTTTTTCTTTTTTCTCTCTCTAACATTTCTTGAATTCACTCATCATCAACCTTCACCTTTCTCCATTTTCACGCTCTCCAAGCAATCCTAATAAACCCCACTCTTTTTCTCCATTTGCGGGCCCCCCATTAGCTGGACAACAAAAATTAATAAAACACATACACATACATACACAATCTCTCTCTCTCTCTCTCACACACACACACACATATGTACCTAACGGTAATTACATTAAGATTACAGTTTTCCTTTCGCTTTCTCTTCAGTGTTGTGGTGTCCTGTCACTTTTCCGATGCTTGAAAGCACAGACGTAGGTTTGAAGTTTCCATAGAATGGAAAATAACCAACTTTCTTTTTGATTCTTGGAGAATAAAGTCTCTGTGCCGTTGAAGCTCGCTCGTTTATCAGGTACGTTTCACTTTCTAGGTTCCATTCAAACGAATACGTGTGAGGTCGATCCAGTCAATAGTTTGCGACAACCAACACACGCGTGTAATATAGTCTGAACTAGTCTGAATTACATGTTTATATATATATTTTCTGAAAACCTCTGAAACAAGCGTGAGGCGGCCTGCAGGACTATGTATTAGGGTACTAATGAATTAGTCACTGTCACCAGCTACTGTAACTTGGTGGTACCTTATAGTAGAGCTTTAACCGCATTTTTGCGTCTCATGCAAGTATAATCGGAGAATTAGGCTGCAGTGAATATGCTTCTGGTAATTCTTTTATGGATAATATGATTTATTGTTTATAATTGTCCAAGATCATGGTGGTAAATGGGAGCTGTTGCTGGTGGTTGGCTGAGGAAGCTGCAGCGATCATTAATATAATATTTACTTGAGAGCGACAAGAGTAGAAGATATTTGCAAACATTTATTGTCGTCATCATCATCATCATCATTTTATATACATATTATATTGTTGAAACGGTAATCTTTTTAAACAAAAAAATTGGTTTTAAGTTTGGCTTGTATCGTGGAAAATATTATTCACTCTTTTTCTTTTGCATAATCTTGTAGTTGTAATATGGTTGCAGCTGATTTGGGTGTTAGTTTCTGCTGCCAAATAGTGAAAAATGGTGTCATGCAAAGATGGTGGTCAATCACGTGTTATAAAGTGTACTGATGGTGAAAATTGATTTCCACTGCTCAATGTACCTTTCTTGGTCAATTTATGTAAATAAAAGTGGATTTCGTTTCCTTGTCCTAGGTTTCCTAGGACTAGGGAAGGGGGACCTCTTTGTTTATTTGTTAAATTAGTAGGGATTTCGAGGTTCAGACTCATGCAGTTAAAACAGTAGAAGCAGAAAGTATATAGATAACGTTCAGTAAATATGAAGTGAAATTAATGCTGGGGAAGAACAAGAATTCTTCCAAGTGCCAATCATTCTGTATCAGCAACACACCAGTTATACAAAGCCTTTGGTTGTCAGCACTCGGTATCTCTCCAAATCATAGCCATAATAATAAATTCTTCCCCACATGCCTTAGTGTTCCATTGATGGAGCCAATGTAAAAAGTAGTGTTGTTCTTACAGATTAACCCAATAGCTCTCTTACGTAGAAATAACTCTACTGTCCCATTTGATTACATGATTAGATAGGTTATAAGTTGGTACATTGCTGAGTTCATCCAAATGTATATGCAAATGCAATTTTGTGTTCTGCTGTCATCCTGATCAGAAATAAGAAAGAATTGCTTTTAAGGTGTAAATGTAATATTGTTTCCTTGAGTCATGTATTTGTATGAGAGTTAGTGCAACATCAAATATGCATTAAGGGTCTTATGAAGTTAATTTGAGCTTTCTTTCTTTAGGTAGGATTTTAAATTCTGTTTTGCTGAAAATGGCATGTGGGCTTGACCGATTTTGTGATGTTAATGATATATGGACACTTACTTCCTATACTATCAAAGAGTTACCTGAATATACAATCTCTAGATGCTGTTTACTTGATAAGTTACCTATAACATGTAAATTATGTATATTCTATTTTTAAATTTCTTACAACATTCAGAATTAAAAAGAGAATGTCAGCATTGCAGAATACAGCATACTTTGTGGACATCAAGTCTATGAGAAGATGCCTTCTTCATCAACGGTCAATGATCTGACGTTTGAAGGTGCAGGGAGAAAGGGGTATCCTTTTAAGCAAGTGATCATAAAGCATGTCTTATTTACTGCATTATGTTACTCTAAACCATTTTCTCTTTTGAGGACATTCTGTTGCTTCTGTTAAGCCTAGAGCTATATGGCTGCGTCCTATGTTCACTGTTGAGCAACAAATTTAGCTTCGCATGCTAAAATTCGTGCTGCTTACTTTTTAACTGTTAGCTGGTAAATTTTTCCACTTTAACCTTTTATCTTTAACATTGTTACAATTAGAGGCATAGAGATCTGGTGCATTGAGAACCTACGTTTAGTTCCTATTCCAAGGTCATCACATGGAAAATTCTATTCTGGGTGTGCATATCTCATTCTGAATGTAAGTCACTATCTATATAGACTGTCACATTTTGATTTGGAATGTTGCATATGTAGATGGGACTCCATCATTTAACTTATTGGGTTTAGCTTCCTTATAACTCATGAAACTACTCATTGAATTGTCTTGCTTCTCCAAGACAGACAGTTGAGCAAAAGAATGGATCCTCTCAGCATGATATTCATTATTGGACTGGAGACAAGGCCAATGAGGTTTTAATTTGATCATCTGACTCTTTTGGTAGTAAATTAGGGACAGTTTCCTATATCTCATTCATTGATGCAGTTGCAATAATCATTATTGCTATGGATTTTTTGGGAGAATGAAAAAGAATGATATAAATGGTCTTCAAAAGGTTGCTCTGCATTATATTTCTCCTAAATACTGTATAAGCCACACAATTTATTCTTTAAATGTGAAATTTGAAGATATGGTTTTGTGAGTCTAATTACATTGCACATAGAAAGAAATATTTATTTGCATTGTTGTATCTCTCTACACCATATAGTTCTATAATCATTCAGGCTGTTAAGTAATAAATAGATTAGATGTTTGTGGAGGTAAATTCAATGAAGTATTAGAGCAAGAGATTAATTAATCCCTACACTCCCATTTATTTAAGTTGCCCAATTGATGGGCTTTAAGTCAAAAGTCCAACCTACAAATGAGGAGGATTGTTAAGTAATAACAACTGTAAAAACACACACTAAACCTATAAGCTTAAACTTTTATATCAAATGGTTTTAGAACTAAATTTGTGAGAGACTTTAAGCCAATGTTAAATATCGAAAACTTATTAAGGGATGATTGGGGAATTTCAATTGTTTCACACCTGTGTTCGTCATCTTTCTAATGGATTACCAATATGCTTCTGTTTCAACAATAGTAGGAGCATGAAATGTGATCACCAAATTATTTTATATTATGCTTATATGGCATGTAAAAATCTTTCTGTCACTTACGGCATTACCCATTCTTTCCTTTTTTAGGGGGATGTGACTTTAGTATCAGACAAAGCCCTTGAATTGGATGAAGTTCTTGGCTCTTGTGCAGTGCAGTACAGGGAAGTTCAAGGCCAAGAAACTGAGAGATTTTTATCGTACTTCAAGCCATGTATCATACCCATTGAAGGAGTATTTTCATCTGACCTTGCAAAGTCTGAGGGAGATACTTACAAAGTTAGCCTGTTAGCATGCAAGGGGGACCATGTTGTTCATGTAAAAGAAGTAAGTTGTCCTTGACCTATCCGTAATTCCAGTTTGATATCCTCGAATTGCATTGCCTGCTGTAGCATCATCAAAGACTATACTAGTTTCAGACATCTATACTTTTCGAGAAAATTCATAAATTTGCAACCTTAATTCTTTTCCCGTTAGTCAAAGTGCATGAATAGAGTAAGAGAATAAGAATTAGGATAAGAAACAAGTCTTAACCTTTCCATGAAATCTGGAACATAGGATTTGACTACCACATCCAAACAAATAAAAAATTTAATAATAACAGCCATGCTAATAGACACACTAACTAACGGCAAGACATGAAACTAAATACATTTCCAACTCTCCCTCTCAAGTTAAGGAATAAATGTTCACTCATTCCTAACTTCCATAACATGAACTCAAAACCTGATTTTTGAAGCGTCTTTGTGGGAGCATCAATGAAGCGGGTTGATGTCACCATCTTTGAGTTCTGACTTTATGAAGTGTCGATCAATTTTCACATGCTTCATTTAATCATGTGGATATTATTCACAATGCTGATGGCATATTTGCTATCACTTTAGAATTGAGTTGGAGTAGAATATTCCTCTTTCAAACATCTATCAAGCTCTTTAACTGAATAACCTCATAGCCCCTAGGAAATTCAGCCCCTGCACTACTTATTGCTACTGCAAATTGCTTTTTGCTTCTCCAAGTGGCTAGATTTCCCCAATCTTTTGTGTAATACATAGTCACGCACTCTCTATCTCCTACCCAATTGGCATCTGCATAATCTTCAATACTGCTTAATTCATTCTTCTTAAGCATTGGTCCCATGCTTGGAGACCTTTTAAGTATTTCACTGTGTGATTCACAGCATCTAAGTGTTTCTTTGTAGGAGACTGCATAACTTGACTAACGAGACTTATTGCATGTGCAATGTCTAGTCTAATCATGGACAAATAAATCTAATCGTTAATACTATTCTCTATCCACCAAAAGATCAGCTTTGTCACCTTTAGATTTCCATATATACTGAATTGGGGTTGTAACTTGTTTGCAACCTAACTTACCAGTTTTCTTTGGCAAATCCACTATGTATTTTTGTCGAGAAATGAAAGTACCTCTTTTACTCACCACTTCAATCTTAGTGAAGTATCTATGTTTCTCAACATTTTAATTTCAAACTCAGTCTCGATTGCTTTCTTTAGGAATGCATTTTCAAACTCATCGTCCTCTATGGTGACAAATAATATCGTCAAACATACTCAATCAAAATTGATTTTTTCCCTTCTTCATTCTCCTTTATGATTAAAACACGATCACCTTTACTTGATTGTATCAAAAGCTTATGAGAGTTCTGCTAAAATGTTCGAACCATGCCCTCAACAATTATTTTAACCTATTGATAAGGTTTACGCTATACCATTAATCTAAAAGCTTAAACTTGTATATTTAGTGTGAGCTTTATATTTATTACTTAACACCCCCACACTTATAGGTTAAGACTTCAACTAAATTTCATCAAGTGGATAACTTAATTAAATGGGTGTGAGATAATGACCTGGGGGTTTGAACTCATGATCTCTTAGCTCTAACATCATGATAAAGTTAGCACCACAACCTTCTAATGTAAAAGTTTAATCTCATAAATTTGGTATGGGCTTTATATACGATACTTGACATCAATGGAGGGACCTTTTTAGTTTGACAAACCTACAGTTTCTTTTTCTTTTTCTTTTTCGTTTTACCTTTGATTAATTCAACTGAGTCACATATTTCATTCTTAGATAATGCATTTATCTCAATTACAACCTCTCTACTTTGGTTTGCCCATTGCTTTATCCATATTTCTTGGAATCATAGCCCTATCAACTTGTATTAATGCTGCAAACTGAGGTGATAAGTGCTTGTAAACCATATAATCATAAATAGGATATTTGGTTCAAGGTCTTTTAACTTTCTGAAGTGCTATTGGGAACTCGGCCTTATTTAATTTTTGTACAATCTCATGTGCACCCAACTTTCCATTACTTGATACTGGTGCTAACATGTTTCTTATCAGGATTTTCATTCTCCATCTCTAAATTTGACATTTTCCATACTTTAGTCTTCTGATTTTTTAAATATAATAACATCTCTAGGGTTGATGGGTTTTCTTTCCTCATTATTATTATTATTATTATTTGGAACGGTATTAGGACAAATATGTGGTTCTGGTGTTGGTGTTGCATTTGAAATTGTGGGACATTTTGTTAGCATAGAACGGGATCCAGTTACTGTAAATCAATTGACATCTTACCTGGACATATTTGATTGGAAAGAAGAATTGACTCTCAACAAAAGATACAAAGAATTTTCTTAATGGAGGATAGTGGCATTTATATCCTCGTAGACTTAGAAAATAACCCATAGATAAACACTTGTGACTGTGAGCGAATTTTTAACTTACTTTGGTTAAGAGGCATAGGCATACATAATATGTCTAAACACTCTTGGTGGAGGAGAGTGAAATAGTTAAAGATTAGGTGTGAGACTCAAAGGAGTGTGAAATTTAAGAGGCTTGGGGTGAAGTGTATTTATCAAGGAGGCAATGATTAGGAGAGCTTCTTCCCAATAGGAGTTAGGAATGGTTTTATAGAACATAATAGATTGAGCAACCTTTAATAATTGACTGTTTTTCCTTTTCGCAGCTTCATTTTGTAATGGAGTGTAGGCATATGAACTTTGATTAAGTATTCCCTAATTAGCTAAGTAGTTTGTAAATTCATTTGAAAAATATTCCCTTTGTTGTTTGTTCTCAAGATCTTGATAGAAGTTTGAAACATATTGTTTATTAATTTGTTGTATATTTTGAATATCTCATAAGCTTTAAACTTTTCTTTCAAAAGATATACCAAACAAGCTTCGGTATGATCATCAATAGATGAGCTAAACCAATTTGTTCAAAACATTTTGGTGCCTCTAGAGGGACGTTGGATGTCACTATGAGTTATACGGAACGATTTGGACATAGTGTATGGACATATTAGGTAGGTGATTCCTGGAAGCTTGACCATAGTACAAGATTTACAATGAAGAGAATTTTCCACATCATTATTCACTAGAGTTTGATACATTTTCCTTAGATACAAGCAATTCGAATGGCCTATTCTCATATGCCATAACCTAATTTTGGATTTAGAAGTTTTTAGTAAAAAACATGTCATTGGATTCAGAAGGAACCAATGAAAATGACCCAGGTTAGAATCTTTTTGGCAAGATCCATCTTTTGGAGGTCTAGTATACAGCCCATTTCCTTACTTAGCACTAACAATCATTGTCCCTGAAGCAAGGTCTTGAAATTTACATGATTGAGGAAAACATATTACTATACAATTCATGTCCTTGTTTGATAACAGATGACAAAATGTATTTTTAACTTAGGTACATAAAGAGTAGAGTTTAATATCAAGTTTCTCTTCTCCCTTGGGAAGAGCAATATTAGGATAAGCTTAACTAATTTCTAGTTTCTTCTTTAAATATGGTAGTTGTTTTCAAAAGTATTCAATTTTGTCACTTGGTCAAATGCGTGAGAAATTTAGCTTTATGGGCTATGGCTACTGTTTGCTTTTGAGATTTCGACTCTTTGGGTGTTGGTTCAACACTACTCAGCTTTCTTTTGTTAAGAAGTTAATGAAATACTTCCATTTGCTCCCGGGATATGCTTATACCTGAAAATTTCTCAGATTCTTCAGCAACTTTTGACAGCAGTGGCACTGCATCTTGTCCTTTAAAGAATTTGCCTCTCTCCTCTGGTTGCTAGAGCAGAAGTTTGAGTGCCTTGCTTGACATTGGCAGCATTCGCATTCATCATAACTTTTGACCATCCTCCCTGCAAACTTCAGCAAATGCTTCTCTTAGGGGTGGGAAAAGTCTTCTTTTATATTAAAAAAAAGAAGAAAAAAAACTACTTTCCCCCTTACTTCATCTACTTCAGGGTTCAATCCTTGTAGAAAATCCGATATTCTATCCTTTTCAATCATCTTTGCTCCAATCAACGTCATGGAATAATCCATTTCTTTTCACAACTCCATTAGAGTGTTGCATTATTTTGTGACATTGGAGTTCTGTTGATTGATGACTCGAATTTCAATTGAATCTCTCAAAACATTATGATGTAAAATCCACATCAGAGAATATTTCTTGTACTGCATTCCAAAAGTCTTTTGCAGTCCTTTAAAACAGGTGTATATATGTCCCCTTGTAGGCTCCATTGAGTTCAACAACCAAGCCATAACAGCTTCCCACTTTGAGTAATGATTTGACGTGGTTCAGTGTACCGTGGTAGTTCCAGTTATATGGCCTAGTTTCTCTCTTCCTTTGATGAAAAATTTGATAGATTGGAATAATTCTGTAAAATTTATCTCATTCAATTTATGCTGAGTGATTTGTGGAGAGTGTTCTCCTAATTGTTTGATTTGAGCCACCTATGGTTTGGTCTGTGTGTGTTGTGGCTCCATAGACCAAACACCAGCTTATTTCTCCCACATATACTACTCAATGGAGTCTTGTCCAAGGAGTAGCTCATATCTTGATGTGGTCAAATTCTTCCAGAGATGTAGGTTGAGCAAAAGCTCTGATACCATGAGCCAATTATGAATCAGGAAGCTTAGTTATATTCATCTCAAAGTACATAAATAGAGCAAGCGTTCAAGATCCTAGTATAAGAAACAATCTTATCCCTTCCATGGAATCTGGAACATACTGGATATGAGCTAAGCTGCCAGATACAAATTAATAATGAACCTAATCAAATAATAACAGGCATGTTAAATGACAACCAACTAACTAACAGCATGATGCAAATAATTTTTCCCACACTACTTAGTATTGGAAGTTGTTGATACTCAAACTATTATCAATTAGAGCCTGCTTTTTTCCTACTTCAAAGTAAGCTACCATCTGATATTATTTGCATTTATAAGGTCATTTGAGACATACCGAGACTCTCCTCAGATTCCACTTCCTCAAGCATATGTTGATATCTTCTTCTAACTTTAATTAAAGGTAAGGTTATCTAATGCATAATGGGAACTTGGCAGGTTCCATTCAGCCGATCATCCTTGAATCACCATGACATTTTTATACTAGACACCGCTTCAAAAATTTTCCTTTTCTGTGGCTGTAACTCTAGCATACAGGAAAGAGCTAAAGGCTTGGAAGTTGTCCACTATATCAAAGAGAACAAGCATAATGGAAGTTGTGAGGTTGCAACTGTTGGTTAGATCTCTCTCTCTCTCTCTCTCTCTCTCTCTCTCTCTACACACAGAGATGTACAAACCCATGCATGCATGTTTCTCTCCCTCCCAAACTTTACGCATAAATATAAGCAAATCCAAAACTTCATTTGTCTGTTAATTGCTGCAGAGGATGGGAAATTTGTCGGTGATGCTGATGTTGGAGAATTCTGGAGCTTCTTTGGTGGCTATGCTCCTATTCCTAGGGACTCACCTTCTGCCTTTCTGAGTCAGGATCCTCTTCAATCTGTTAAACTACTAAGGTTGACCATTGCAATGTTTCTGAAAACTGTGCTGGAATAGATAGATTGGTAATCCTTATAATATGCTATGGATAACTGTGCAAGTTTATATGATGATGGCAATTAGAACTAGGATGATCCTTGCTTCAAGCACAAGCTATTGGTAAGACACTACTCATGGGGTTGCATTACCGCAAATCTGATAAGATGATATACAAGCTATGTATAACTGTGCAAGTTTATACGATGATAGCAATTAGAACTAGGATGATCCTTGCTTCAAGTACAAGCTATTGGTAAGATACTACTCATGGGATCGCATTACTGCAAATCTGATAAGCTGATATAGAAAGGAGGATCTGTCCTTTGATGATCATAGTTCCCTGTCATGGTCTATGGATATTCCAACAAGAGAGTTTGCCTAGTGGAGGTTAGGATAAACTGGAATGTTGCCTCTTGAAAAAATACATTGAAGTACCAAATAAGCATTTATTGACAGATAATGAATAATGACATTGTTTTTGGTAAAATCTTTGATAAAATGCATTGTGAGAAAGTTCCTGATTCTTTTGGCATAAAATCCATACTGTATGCTTACTAGTTTCTGAACAGGATAACATCTCAGGGATTACTCTATGAATGTGAGAAGGATCTACTGAGCAGAGAAATGCTCCACATGGATAAGTGCTATGTGTTGGACTGCAATAACGAGATTTTTGTTTGGATGGGAAGAAGTACCACAATCACTGAGCGGAAGACATCCATATCAGCTACAGAAGTAAGTCATTAAGTTTGACAGTGCTCCATGCTCCTTTCTGCGTATTATAACAGAAGACATCCATATCAGCTACAGAAGTAATTCATTAGGTTTGACAATGCTCCATGCTCCTTTCTGCATATTATAACAGAAGAAATCCATATCAGCTACAGAAGTAAGTCATTAGGTTTAACAATGCTCCATGCTCCTTTCTGCATATTATAACCAAACTGAACACCTTCTTATGGCCCAAATGAGTAGGACAGAGATTAAGATTGGCCTCTTCAAATTAGTTGTAAATATCTTGGTGTGAAATCCATGGACATATAGGTTTTCAGGTGCTGACTGGATTTTAAATTTCTAATTTTTTGTCTTAGACTGGGCAATTCAGTCACTTGTCCTAATTCATTCACAAAGTTGCTTCTATAACTTTTTACAGACCTCTTTGATGTGTTATGTTGAATCTCTCTCTCTCTCTCTCTCTCTACATATATATATATATATGTTCTGTGTGTGTGTATGTATAGATAGATAGATAGATAGATACTCAATAGGAGGCAGCCTACGGTGCACATGTTTTAATTAATTAAAGCAACATAGAGTGGCTAATGCATCTAGCAAATCATATTTTCTACATGAAGGAATAAAAGTTAGTTTCGGTTCATTTGAACAACATCCTTTAGAGACTTTCACATTATTTTCTCCCATAAATTATTCCTGACCTTATTCATTTCCACAGGAATTTCTCAGAAACGAGGGCAGGTCAATGGACACCCGCGTTACTTTCTTAACAGAAGCTACTGAGACTGCCACATTCAGGTCGCACTTCAGAAACTGGCCAGAGAAAGAAGAAGTGAAGCTGTATGAAGAAGGACGGGGGAAAGTAGCAGGTTTAATTATATTAGAATCATGTGATATGATTACTTTTTTACTTAGTTTAATGAGAAATTGGATTCTTTTTTTTTTTTTTAATTTAAATCTTTTCTAATCAGCTATGTTCAAGCAAAATGGGTATGATGTGAAGGAGCTTCCTGACGATGACTATGGTCCAGTTATAAATTGCAGAGGGATACTGAAAGTAATTCCTTGATGAAAAAGCCTGACACTAAAAGCAAAATCTGGACAAAGAACTAATATATCTTTCGATGAAATGGTCTTTTCTATGATAGGTTTGGCGTGTAGATGGTGGTCAAATCATCCTCTCTCTAGCTTCTGAGCAATCCAAGCTTTACAGTGGAGATTGCTATATTGTGCAGTACACATATCCTGGAATGGAAAGGGACGAGATTATAATTTATGCGTGGTTTGGGAGTGCTAGTTTAATGGTCAGCAGGGCGTGTCCTCACCGATTGCTTTCATATTATTGTAACATTTATTTAGTTTTTTAAACCCATATTGGATCATATTATTAATGTCCCAATCTCAACTTCTTGTTTACTTGCAGGAAGATAGAGTTGATGCCATTACTCATATGACTAATATTGCAGATTCACTCAAGGGCAGTCCAGTTTTAGTAAGTATTAATTTTCATATTTACATGCAAAATATCTTTCTGCATTATTTGAGTTATCATCCCAAAGACTGTATGTCGCTCGCTAAAACAAATTCAGGGTGAACTTTAAAATGTCATCTGATATCTGTTAATAGGATTTGAACATGTGTTGATCATCTAAAGATTATGGGTGTACCTCTCCAATGTAATTTTATGCCAGAAGTCACTCTTGAAACCTCTCTTTGAATATAGGAGATTTATCTTAGTGCCATCATCTAATTTTATTATTTGTGGTGGTTCACTATCGAATGACCACTATATTAAAAGGATAGCAACAATGTTGGAGGAAATGGGAAAAATTATGTTTTCACCTTTTTGCTTGCCATGTATATTCTCCTCCAATTCCTTCTCCAATTCTTCATCTCAATCTATTAGATTGTCTTTCCTCTCTCTCTCTTTTTTTTTTTTTATTTGGTATATGTCTTTCCTCTTTTATTCTCTTTGATTATTTCCCTTTGTTCATTCAATGAAACTACCACCAATCATGAGAATAATAACAGAATTAACTTTAACTAGTGTGCCATAGCTCAAATGCTTACATGCCATTAGCTCAATCTATTAATTTCTATCCACAAATTTCTTTTGTTAAATCAGATGATATAAGCAACTGGTATAGAAACCAATGTCGTCAAACCTGGGTCGGAAAGTTAACTTGGGAGTGAGAAGGGGTTAAGGGTTTAGAGAGTCAATTGAGATTAAATCGGGATCAATAAAATTATTATAATATAATTCACATTTATTTATAAAAAATAAAAATTACCCACATTCTTGATAAATTAAAGTTGAGAGCTTTTACAATTTATTTTTCACTTTTCTTTGATTTACATTAATTTTTTTAGCAAATTGGTATATTGGGATCAATAAAATTATTATAATATAATTTATATTTATTTATAAAAAATAAAAATTACCTACATTCTTGATAAATTAAAGTTGAGAGCTTTTACGATTTATTTTTCACTTTTCTTTGATTTACATTTATTTTTTAGCAAATTGGTATATTTTATAAAAAATACCAATGAAAATAATATATTTTAACTTGGAAAAACTCGATGAGTTTTTATAAGAATCGAGTTGAGCCGGCTGGGTCAATTGGATAAAACTAAGGTCAGTGTCAATAAGGGTTAAAGGGGTGACTTGGATTTATTGTATGGAAGGTTTAGGTCAAATTGGGTTGAATCGGGTAGATTAATCTGGATTTGGTAACACTGATAGAAATAGGTGTCATTTTACTTAAAATATTTAATGCTCTCCCTCATGTGTGAGTTGAAAGATTGACCAAGGCTAGTCAGCTGAAATTGTGAGAACGCAAAGCCAAAGATAATGCATGACCTCAAACTTGGGTTCTCCATCGACGATGCTATACTAAATTGAAAACCATCTAAAAGTTTAAGCTACTAGATATATGTGCAGCTGTACTTATTATCTATATGTGACATAAGTTGAAAAAGGGTTGGACCTCAAAATTTGAAGTTCTCTCATTACCATGATCATGCTTTACGTTATAAATCCAAATGGGAGAGTTCCAGGTGTCTTTTCATTTTTGTTAATGGTACAAATGTTGTCTCGTTGTGTTTTGAGGAGCAACAAAAGAAGAATATAAGTTCTTTTTGTCCCCCCTTTGCTTTTTTCTTTTGCCTTTTATTTTTAGGCATTCAATTCCATGTTCTTAGTACAGTTTTTTACCATAATCAATAGAGAAAGTTTCTTTCCTCTTCCAAAGCAACAGTGGATAGATTTTTCTGCCACAGGTTTCATCTTGTGAAATCACTTGGTGCTTTTTTTAGATTTTTTGTTACTGAGCTTACACCACATACAATATTGCAGGCACAAATTTTTCAGGGAAAAGAACCAGATCAATTTCTGTCAATCTTCCAGACACTAATTTTTCTCAAGGTTAGTATATTCTTTCTCGCCTTCTTTATTGAAGAACAAATGCTTATATATTGTCGGGCATTTTTAACTAGGGTGGTCAAAATCCAAGGTATAAGAAGTACGTTACTGAATATGGTGTTCAAGATGAGACATATGACCAAAAAAAGATTGCATTATTTCGAATCCAAGGAAGAAGCACAAGAAACATGCAGGCTGTCCAAGTTGATGAGGCAAGTTGAGATTTGAGTTTTCAAGTACTGCGAGTAGTGTTCTTAATCTAGTGTACATGGCAACAGATTCCTTCCTAGAAACAACAAAGAAATACTAATTTGTAGTAGAACTAGATGAATGCTCTTATCATGTGACACTCAATATGAATATTGCAGTTGCTCTTAAAAGACATATGGAGAAAATTCACATAGAAAAAGTAGCAAATACTATGACTTATATATGAAAAGCCATTATTTCTAATGAAACCTTTTTTTAAGTTTAGTACTAAAACTGGTTGATCTAAAGTTTAAGCTAGTAAGATTTGGTGTGGTTTTATATTAATTGGCTAACACTTCTCACTTGTGAGTTGAAGCTTTTGATTGGAGCTTATCAAGCATACTGCTTTTGAAAAGGAGTGAAATGAGTGTCTAAGGTTTGAACTTAGGGAGTTTTGCAATTGTGCTTGTTTAGATTGAGATATAGGAAGTTTTGTTTATGCACTATTTTTGATCTTACAATAGTGACTTTATCAATAAAAAGGTTCAAACTTAGAATCTCCTGCTCTGATATTATGCTAAGTATAGCAGCATAAGCAACTAATATAAAAGTTTAAGCTTATTAAATCTGGTATTATTAATGTAAGCTACGTCAATAATTTTGTTGACTATGTGGAGAAATTCTATATATTCAAATTCTTTTGCTAAGGCATGTGAAGATAATTCCTTGTAACTTTCATAATTGGCAGTACTATTTCTTTTTTGCACTTACCCAAGAAAATACCGACTATTTTTGTAACATGGAATCATGTGTGTCCTATTTCCATTTCAAGATGACAATTGAATTTTCTTTTGCTGTCAAATTATGTATATTGTATTGCCACTATTCCTGATATTATAATTAAGAATCATCAAATGTCATATTTAAATGTGGGTACATCTTCTCTATTCTAGACTTATACAAGTGACGGCATTTGGATTTGACCTTGTTTAGTCAAAGTTTCTTTCTATTTTGTGGTTTGAGATTGAACATCCAAAGTCCCAATGCCATGCTTGCTTTTGGTACTTTGGAGAAACAAATCTTGATCAAACATATATTTGCCCAATAAGATCTGCTCATGGGTTAACAATCAACATTGTGGAACTGCTGCAGGTTTCAGCATCCCTGAACTCGTCTTACTGTTTCATTCTTCAAACTGGTACATCAGTCTTCACTTGGATTGGAAATCTCTCTTCAATTAGAGACCATGAACTTCTTGACAGAATGCTTGAACTCATAAATGTATGTGATTCTCTTTCTGTGAATAAGTGGGTTTTCCACTTAATGGGCATCAATATTTTGAATTCGTTTTTGTTATAATTGTTATTAAACCTGATAAGGCTTTCCTTTCATGATAAAAAATATCATTTTTGTTTCCAGAGATTCTCTTTAGTCTTTACATTCTGTTCTTTGCAGCCAACATGGCAACATGTATCTCTAAGGGAAGGGAGTGAGCCAGAGGTTTTCTGGGAAGCACTTGGAGGGAAAACAGAATATTCCAAGGAGAAAAGGACAGAACAATACGTGGAAGACCCACACTTATTTTCCTTGTCCATCATCAGGGGTACACAATTATTTTCTTTATCCTATCAATAGCACCATGGCTCTGGTTTATTTGGTACTACAGGCTCTACATGGCTAATGATAGTTTTGGTTCTTTGCTCCTTATCTGCATCCCCGTTCAGGTGATCTTAAGGTACGTTACCAATTTTGATCTTACATTACATAAATCTTATACTTAAGAGTTTGGTGAGAGTCATTATTTTTTTTCCTCCCATCACTAAAAGAAATTGTCATTCCTGGGAGTTCTCTGTAAGTATGTTTTTTGTTCCTTTTGCAATCAAGGAAGACTTTCTTGGTTTTATAAATGTTCTTTGCAAGCTCAATTCATTTCCTGGACATAATGAATTTATCAAATATATATGTGATTTAAATTCTTCACCAGTATCACAAACGAAATGGAGGTGATTCAAACTTGCTAGGGTCCTGAGTTTTGGTACATTTGAGTTAAAATTGCATGATGTGTCTTGTGAGCTGCAAAAAATGCCTTTGCATGATATTACTACCGGAAAAGCTCTTCTGTATTAACTATTTTTCTTACTACTTAGATGGCTTGTCCTTTCTGACTAATATTGGATTAGTCATTTGGAGTATCTTGTTCTCGTGTTATTTATGTAAAGATGTATCTCTTTCTATAAACAGATTGTTATGTGTTCACTATTGGAGGCCATTCAATATGCCATTCAGTGATCCTATCCATTCTAAATTCAGGTGAAAGAGATATACAACTATACACAAGGAGATCTGACTACGGAGGATGTTCTCATACTGGACTGCGAAAAAGAACTATATGTTTGGGTTGGATGCCACTCCAATATTACATCAAAGGAAGAAGCTTTCACTTTTGGCCAGGTAAAATCTCCATTTGCTCCTTATTTTTTCGATGATGACAGATATTGCATTATTCCCCCTAAACTATCATGTTGGACTCATATCATGTTAGTAGATGTTCAACTTTGGACAAAGACCTTCATGACAATGGAGAAAGCAGAAGTGATGGTTCAAAATTTATCAAGAAATTCATCTTACATGGTGTGTCATGTCCATTATCTTTTGTATTTATCTTAGCAGCATTTACTTCAAATTGGCAGAAATTCATTGAGATGGACGTTTTGGCTGAAGGACATTCTTTGCAGACACCAATACATGTTATAACAGAAGGGAATGAGCCTCCGTTTTTCACTTGTTTCTTTTCATGGGATCCATCAAAAGCAAATGTTAGTATATCATCTCACTTCCTTTATATGCTTTTTTTTCCCTTTTCCTTCTCCCTCTACTTTGCATTTTTCCCATATCTATCCTTGCATATTATCTGTCTTACAATATAAAACATATGTTCCAAACTGGAATCCTGGGATTAACTGGAAGATCCTCCTGATTATAATGAACCAGAGCACTTCCAAGTGGCCTCTTGTGTATGGAGAGTGCATATGTCAACAATCTTTACCCACTTTGAATTTAAAACCCCATAGACATGTATAATCCAATGTTGTAAAGTACTTTGAAATTTTGTTTGTAATATTGCCACTTGCTTTTGATAGCTACATGGAAACTCCTTTGAACGAAAGCTTGCTGCTTTGAAGGGAAGAACACAACACTTGCAGGTAAGTGAATCTCATAGCTCACGCTATTTTCCTGCAAACCTGGATATTGTCTCTCTTTCGGTGCTTTGTCTGGAATGAGTAGGCAGTTTGCAAATTATGATCACAAATGCGGAACAAAGCCTTCTATAAAATAAAGGATAAAATATGCTGAACCTAAAGTCCTTCAGGATTTTCTTCTCTAGCTGGGAAAGTGCATGGGCTCTTAACGCAAGAAATCTCGGCTCTACTTCATATGATATAGGAAATAAATGCTTGATGCTTTTTGCCATGCATTAATATTCCTTTTTAATTTTTTTAACTATTTTTGCTTGCAACTATCAATCTACAAATTACTGTTACCATAGCATGTACACAAATGGTGTGTGCCAGTTTAGCGATATAGTGATGCTTATGTTCAGTAATCCCATTTGTTGGGTTGATAAAGGGGAGTTGAATGTTGTTGTCATCAATGAATTTAGTTAAGACGTTGATAGATCCACCACCTTTTACTCCACCACCACGGTGGAACACTTTAATATGAGCATAAAAGTAATTTTCAACTAGAGATTTATAATGTGAAATTGGACAATCATATACGCATTATGAAATTCGAGAATAACGAATATAATCATCAGTGAAAAGTGTTTAATAATGAAACCTTAAGTTTGATCTAGTTAGCTATTGCCATACATCAAAATGTATAACATTTAGAGTGTTTGGTGAGACAAATGCGTAAATGGGAGACGGGTAAACTCTCTAACATTGTAGGCTTAATAGGGATCGGTGAACTATGGAGATGATGACTTGAATACTATGACTTTGAGTGAATTTATTGATGATCTTACCTAGTTTTTTGTTGAAGATTGATCTTACCTGCCGTCCAACCCTTACAAAAAAAGGTGAATTGTCAGAAATAACAGTATAGTTATTATGACAAGGTCTTATGACTGACAAAAGGTTGTATGTGAGAGATGGAATGTACAGGACATTGTTTGAGTACAAGGAATTACAATTGATATAGATGTTCAAATTTCTTATGTGAGATATGGATAAGGATGCACCTTTACATGCTATTACATGATTACAACCAATATATGAGGTCAAATCAGTAAATGTACCCAAATCTTGGATATGTAGTATGTGTTAACAAAGTTAGGATATTAGAGAAGTTTGTGATGTTCCCTAATAGAGAGAGAGAGAGAGAGGGAAAAAAAACATTTGGGCCGCATCCACTTAAGTTTCATTGAACCTATGACAGCATCGAAGGGCCAAGTAGCCAGGTTAGTTTCATATCTAAGTTGGAGGAATGATTATGGCCCTTGGCTCTCGGTCAAACCTTGACCATGGTCCCAGCCTCAAGGAGCAGATTGTGCAGTTTGGATGTTAAGTGCAGGTGGGTGTGGTGGGCATGCAGGAAGGTAGTGAACCTCTGATGTTGATGTTGGGATGTGTGTTTATCTAAGTTGGAGGAATGATTATGGCCCTTGGCTCTCGGTCAAACCTTGACCATGGTCCCAGCCTCAAGGAGCAGATTGTGCAGTTTGGATGTTAAGTGCAGTTAGAGAAGAGTCAAAGTATCCTCCTCGTCATGGTGTTTGATCCATTATTACTAGCTAATGAGTTCGGCATGTAATTGCTCAAATGTAACAATAATAAGTGTGTGGGAGGCATAGTGACAAGGGCATCATGGTCTGGGGTAAGCCATCAAATGCATGAATGATTGATTGCAAGCTGGTTAGCAATGGATTACAGCTTATGAAGCCAATGAAGGTATTCTGTCATTGAGTTGTTTTTAATTTGAGTGCAAGTAGCCTCTGTTTTGAGTTCAACTTCTGGGTAATGGAATTCTTAAGGAAGCATTTCAGAGCGATGTCCAAATATCATAAGCATCAAGGATGTCATAAACCTCCAGTAAGATTTCATTAGAGATTGTAGTAAGAAGCAAAGTGTGAACAGCATGATCTATATAAGGAAGGAGGTTACAGAGTGGTATGACGGTGGTGTAATTAACATATTGATATAAATCTATGGATATAGGAATATCAATGAGTGTTAACTACAATTGATAGTTGTTAGTTGATAGATTGATTGTAACATTGCTAGAAACACTGTTAAGAGGTAGATTTGGTATATTAGACATGGTGGAGAATGGGAAGTGGATTCACAGGTTGGAAATGGGAGTGGAAAGCTGAGATGGTGATGGAGATAGTCTCAATTTGAGGATGGGTTAGATAGAGTCTGGGTGGGTGTTGAGAAGCCTATAGAAGACAGTAAGTGGGTTAGGATTTTTGAAAATCGAGTGGAGAGTGGCTGTACATTCATGGGAATAATGCTATGGTGGGTAGCTTTGGTTTTTGAGAGGTGAGTAGATGGTATTGGTTCTGTCATGTGGATACTGCATTAATGGGTAGCTGGGTTGGCTGAGGTGTGAGTGGTGGGACATGAGTGGAGAGTGGTGGTGGGTTCATGGGGTTGCTGCTATAGTGCGTGGCTGGGGTGGCAGCTGTTGTGGTGGATGGGGTTGGTTCTGAGTGGGAAGATGGTTGCTGCTTGGTTTAGGATAGGTTGATGATGGTAGGTTGGGTTAGGTTTGTGTCTAGTGGTTATGGTGTTATCATCAATTCAATGGTGGTCATGGTGGTTGTGACTTTGCTAGTCGCAGGCAAGGTGGCAGCTGACATAGTTTGTTAGGATTTGTTTGTTTGTTTGTTTTGATTTCTCCAATTTTCAGCTTTGGTAAAGCGTACAAATGTATTTATCACAAATATGAGCTTTATTGTGATTAATCATGTAGAGAATAGATATAAATGACCATAGTCAATATGCAAATGCAAGTAATAAAGATGAGAGTTATGAGGTTTACACAAATAGACTAATAAAGCTGAGAGTTATGGAGTGATGTCTTACTTAACTTTAATCAATGTTTAGGACGGTTTTATGTCATTATATCTTTTTATCGTCAGGCACCTGTTAGAAACTCATGGAAAACACACTCAAGAGCGGGAACTCCTGATAGTTTAAGAGGCACTTCTGTTAATTCACATGAAAGTGGAAGAAGTGCATCGCCATCTACATGGGTCCGTGGATCAAATAACTATGATTCAGACAATCAGCTTGGCTGCAGCCCATCGCTTGTTAAGAAGCTCTTTTCTGGTTCTCCTCAAAATGGAAGTTCAGGTAATTATCAATTTCAATATCCTTGTTGAGGAGGATCAAGAGCTAAATGAGACTATTAGGATATGGAACTGGTTGATATGCGTTTAGGCCACAAAGAATGGTATATTTAGTTAACTTTTGCTTATGAGCACACTTACAGGAATCCATCCTACAATAATGAGAAGAAGCTTTTGTGCCCATGAATGTTGGCTTAATGCCCACAAAATGCATTCCAGTTACCTGAGCTTTAAACATGGTGCCCTATTAAAATGCTGTGAATGGGAGGTGTATTTCCATTCATTACTTAAGTATGAGTTATGTATTTCCACTCTTCTACCCGTTTTTAGAGTGAAGCAATTTCTTTGTAACTGCCGAGTTTAGCACCACAATTAACTGATATTAAATTTAAGCCTGTAGATTTTGTTTTCTTTATGATTATTACTTAGTAATGATGTTCGTCTACATTGGCTGTTTGGGATATGATTATCCTTATTTGCAGATTCTCCTGCACAAATGTTATCAACATCTCCTGATAATGTCAATGTCCCTCATGGTAATGGAGCTGAAGCTTACAAGCACCTGCCAATATATTCATTTGAACGATTGAAAGTTACATCTGAGGACCCCGTGACAGATATAGACATAACAAAAAGAGAGGTAATTTCTCCTGTATTCTCACGATAGCATCTGCTATGGCTTGCTATGCTCAAAGAAAATGGCATGACAGGCCTTCCATATGAACTGTTATGATCTCAATACATTGTAAACTGTCCTTGAATCATAAGCTATTTTCTCTAGCTCCTCTTTGATCTTATCTTTCTTGGAGGAGGATTTTTGCAGAGAACTCAAACATGCTCCCGAAGCTCCCTGCTCTGGCTAGAAGCTGAAAACCCATCTGATTCTTATTGCTTTTCAGGCATATTTATCTGAAGAAGAGTTTGAAGAGAGATTTAAGATGACGAAACATGCCTTCTACCAGCTTCCAAAGTGGAGACAAAGCAAACTAAAGATGTCTGTCAACCTCTTTTAGTAAGTAACCGCTAGTTTTCTTAACTATCTCAGATACATAGGGTTGTGAAAGGGACAACGATTTCGTTTAGTTCTTTTCAGGAACCTCCATTGTTTGTGAACTTGTCTTTTTGCATAGAATTTTATCGATCCAATGTAGAATCGAGGGATTTTTGTTGCTTTCTTAAATTTTTTTGATTAAGTATGGCATAATATTGAGGTTGAGTGATCGATACCAGGTTTTTGTTCTTATCCGAACTACTCTAGAAAAGGGGAACAGTCAAGTTTACTACATTACATATCCTAATCATCTTGGATAAATACTCTTTGTCTATTGGATTACAACTAATCATGAATTTTACTTAATTATGCGATTTTTCATGGTATCACAAATAAAAACGCCATAAAAATTTCAATCGAAACCCTTAGTTAATTTTCTTTCTTTCCTAATCGTTGAGTGATCACATCTTCTCTATTGTCATTCGATTATCCCCAACTCCAACCCCCTCTCTACTCATATCTGGCAATCCTCATTTGCATTGTGACAAACGGTCAACCGCCTAATATCGTAGCCCTACGTAACCCTTTTAACTAACGGACTTTGACTAGTAACCTACGTACACCAATGGCTTTAACGAGTGAACCTGACCAATGACTTACATTTTCTTTTACCTTCCAACTTGATCATCACGAGTTGTAACCTGTCGTAACCCACTACTCTCATCATTAACCCTAATGACGTGCCATCAGATTGATGCTTCTGAGCTTCCCCACCATATGTCCCAATAACCATCCATACCAACCTTATGTCCCTCTTAATCCACTTTACTACCACCAACCAACCACTCATCCATACTACTTTTTGCCCAATGCTAATCCTATGCCTCTTTTGACCAACTGTATTCCTCCACCTCATATCCCTTCTAAACCGATCCTTCAGCCCTGTATCCCACTCATGACCTCATTTCTCTTTACGAGGGATATCTTCTATCATCATGCAAATGATATCATCCTGGACCTGCCCTGTGAAGCCATTCTTACCCCTAGAAGCGTTCCCTTTCCCAACCCGACTTATGCAAATAGTCCCTGTATCAATTACATGGTTAGAGCATCAATAATCGTTTTAATGGAGATTCGTGATAACTTAGCAACATATGATATACGAAACGCCCTACTCTTCCTTGAAAATGTCGCCCTATCTCCGCTCTTACTGCACTTTTAACTCACAAACTACATCCTTTGCTTCACTAGACTTGGTTGTGGTCTAGGTAAATTTAGAGTTAGGGAGCGCGTTCGTTTGTCCAACTCAGATCCACACTGATGCCAACATTGGCACCAAAGGTCTATTAACCTTTGTTCCCGGCTCCAACCATCATCACCATAGTCGGTGGTGATTTGCTCCACCTGCTCGCAACTCTAGCTTCTTCAACTCTTTGCAGTGCACCTACCAGTGAAAAACTTGGTCACCTGGCCCTTTAGTGCTTGCAACTATTCAGTGACTCATACTTATGTGCCCCGAACTAGTGGTGAGCATCGAGCGAACCGGCCTTAAATTATCGGTTCATAGGTTAGTAACACAGTGAACTATGATTGGTTCGTGAGTTGGCGGTTTTAAGCCAATTCACTAGGTCTAGTGGTTCAAGAGTTAGTTCGAAACTTTTGAATTGTTTTTTTTTTCTTTTAATTTTAAATATTTAATTTTTATTAATTTCTTTTCTTAATACATTAGTAATTTTTAATAATGTGATCTCCTTTATTTATTTATTTCTTTTTTAAGTTTACTAATAATTAATAACTTCTATTTTTTTTATTAATTTCTAGCTTAATGCGATTTCAATTTTTTTATTTTTTTCCTTAATTTTTTTTTCTCTTATTCAAATCTTTAATATTTGATAATTTTTATAAAAATAACTTATATTAATTGAAATTGAATTTTCTATCTATTCTTAGTACATAATTAACTTATAATTAGTCATTTATCATTAGTTTGATGATATTATTTAAAAAAAAATTGTCTTTCACCATTGTAAATAAAGTAGTTTTAATATACAATGATTTATTGGATATTATCAAATTATTTTTTTCGACTTAATAACTTCTTCTTTTCTTTCTTTCTTTTCTTTTTTTTTTTTTTTTTTTTAAGAAGGTGAACTGATTAGGCCTACTTGCCAGTTCAATGACAGGTTGACTTGGCGGTTCGTGACCTGCCGGATTGGACTATTCTACTCTCTTAAATCGCTTGAGTCCTTAAAACCTAGTAGTTCACCAGGGCGGTTTGACCTAACTTATTTTACGGTTTGAAACTGGCCCTTACCTAGATCTATCCCGAACATTTGCTGCTCACTCTCTTAAAAGAATCTCCTTAGGCTGTCTAGTCTCCTGGCTCTAATGTAATGCTTGCGTATTTTGTTTACAGGGGTCCCATTAATGGGTGCTTATAAGCACCATTTAAATGGTTTAAAGAATTTTTTTTGAAGAAATGGTAAGAAAATATTGATTTTCTTGAAAAACAATCCTAATAATAATACCTTGGATGAAATCTTGATTTCAACATAATTGCTAAAATGACTTCAAAATCATGTTTTGAAGTTATAATATTATCACCCAGCTTGAAAACTGTATTTTAAATGTAAATAATACAAGTTTTATTCCATTCTAAATCATGAGCTCATGAGCTTGACTATTGCCATATACAAACAACCCCATGATGTCACATGAATTTGACGTGCTTTTTTCAAGTCTATATTATATCTAATTAAATTTTTATACATCAAATTTTATTGAAGTTTAACGTAGTAAAATGTCACACCTATTTGAACTTTCACCTATCGAATTTATTATCTCCATCACCGTCTTAGTAGATAATCGTTGGTAAAAAAGTGTAAGTGTAGGTATAATAACTTCAAGTTTTAAGGGTGAAATTTAAAAAATGTTGAAAGATAGTAATTTTAACAACTTTACAACTTTAATTTATACCTAAATTTCAATCCTCAATTAGCGATATAATCGGATAGGTCGTTAAAGGGTATCTAACTCGGCAAACCTAATAAGAATCCTATAAAGTATTATCTTGTAAGGTTTAGGATTGAGTTTTGGGATATGATTCTAAACTTTATAGGGTTTTAGATTTGAGTTTTGGAATTATAAAAAAACTTGATGGAAAACCCTATCTAGTAAAAAAAGTATATATTAATAAAAATATTTACTCTTGACTTATGTAACATACAATATCTTATACAAATTTTATATTGTATAACATATTTAATTTTCAATTTTTATTATTGTGTAAGTTAGTATATATAATTTTAATCTTATTTAATTTCTTTTCTTATATTATTTGCTTAATCCTCATATAAACTATATAAAAACCAGCTTTGATAGAGTATTTTGAATTTTATAAAAAATCTATTCCTATAAAGTTAAGAATCTTATAAGGTTGGGTTTTGGGAATAAGGGGTAAAACCTTATAGGGTTTTGGAAAAAAACCAAATCTTATAGGGGCAGGGTCGAGTTTTACAAAACCTATGCCAAACTTACCCTAATTGTACCTCTACCCTTAACTTTCTTTTCTTCGTGATATTGTAAAGTCTCTCCTTCATAGTTAGAGTTCTTTTCCAAGAGTATTGTAATCATGCATGAAGAGACACTGAAGGATATAAAATCACGAGCTCAGCCATAACCTTATTATTTTGACTTTAGATTGTATTTTCAATATGCTTACTTGAAATTGTGTTTTAAACAGTATTGTCAAACCTCGGTTGATCCTTTTGGTTCAATTTGATTTCTACGTAAAACTGATATGAATCATCTATTTGACTCTCATTGATGGCAATCTCGGTTCAATTAGTTAACTTGATTGGTCTAATCTGATGTTACGCTCCGAAGTTGTAGAGTCGCAATAGTCCCGCCGTGTAAACCATTCTATAATAGTAACTGGTCTCACAGTACCTACCATAGACATGATCTACACAAGGCGTCGACGACTCCTCGCTTTGAAGTAAACAGTTCGATTAAAAATTTAACTACAATTATGATAAAGATTACAAATTTCTAATAAACATGTATAATTATATGTAAGTCCATAGAACTTCTCAGGAAATTCTACATATTCACAACTGTTCACTAATTTACATAATAATTATTAGTCTTTCATCCTTAACTACAAGGTTACTCTAGTTACACATTATTTCTAAGTAACTTGATCCTTACACTCCTGGATTCAAACGGACTAACCTCTAAGTAATTGTAGGGCGGCATAATACTTGAAGTATTCAAAAATCAGGACCTACAAAAGGATATATAAGGGTATGAGCAACTACAGTTCAGTATGAATTGGAAACTCATGAATGCATACAAGTACAAACAGGATTATCAAACAATTATTTTCATGCAATGCAACAATCAAGTGTCATCGCACAACGTAGTCTGGCCAGTTGTGAAATCAGAGAAATTTCACCCGCTCCAATCCAGGTTGAGGAGTTTCCATGTTATGCAACAGCTTACAACTAAACCCAGGCTTGTACAATGGAGACCTCACTTTTCTCGCTACTACATTCGAACCATTGATTTCACCCTCGCAACGACTTCCCTTCTGTAACTTAGTTCGACTAAGGATAAAGAAGAGACCATTTTGCAATCTTACGCTATCCCTTTCGAAGGGGTCGGTATTTGGTTGGAGAATTCTCTGATCCCCTAACGGGTTGCAATGCAAAACATTTTTTGTTATTAGGATCGAATAAGATTAAATTTCATTTAAGGTATTCAAACAATTTCACATTACAAATTCAACACTAATTCAGATACATCAAACACATGCGTAAACTATTTACAATCACAACCATATATAAGCCTAAGTCTCCGAATACCATAAAACTAGTACTCTATTACAATAAATAATAACCCAACTTACTTGAAATTTCTTAATCGCCCGATCACTTAGTTGCAAGCCGATTCGTCTCTGGGTGTCCTACAATACAAAGAGGTCTTTTTAGTACTTATATTTTAAGGATTCATATTCTAAGTTATAATTTAACTCTATTTTCCATGTATACCTATTATATACTAATAATTCTTTCTACTCTATTTTGAGGTTCAGACCCTAAATTTGATTCTAATTTTGAGTCTTAAGTCCTAAATATGCTCGAATCCTAATGTGAACATAATCACATTAAGTTAGAGTATTCAAATATCCTATTGGTTCTTAATTCAATATTCTAAACTATTCGGTACATGTTATTTTTAATTGGAGTATCTGATTTATCCTCGATATGAGAAAATCTTACATTTTTATACAATTACCTAAAATTTAATCTTAATTCAGATTTAGTATTATTCTGATTTTTATTCTAATATTATCTAAATAACCCTAATTTTTTTAGATTTATTAATTTTTAATTCCACGTATTATTAATTTCTTACAATAACTATTTAATTTCCTAAATTAACTATACTTAATACTCCAAAGGCTAGGACTAGGGTTCCACATCAGATATTAACATCCCGAAACATCTAATTACTATTTAAATCAGTAATTAGTATTTTAATCACCTAATTAACCCAAAATTACCCAATTTTTCCATCATTTTAAGGCTAAAAATTAACTTAAAAATTTCGAAAATTAATTTTAGAAAAATGGCTTCATAGCACTATTCTATATCACATAAGCATTTTATAGAAAAAAATGAACTCCAAACTACACTCCTAAGCCTATTTATTTCTCGTTCTAATCATACTCGGTTTTGCTCAATTTGTTAAGAATCCTATATTTTCAGACGTGATTAAACTAAATTACTATTTTCCCCTAAATCTACATACAATAAAATCTCATAATTTTCTGGGAAAAATAACTAATTTTACAAAATTATTCAAAATCGGGACAATTAAGGGACTTACCGGTTTGATGCTTTTTAGCCCTCCAAATCCGGTCCAAGTGTGTCGGCCGACCTAGACGGTGGAGCTGGAGTGGGGTGGTGGTGGTAGCTCGGTTTTAGGTGGTGGTGAGGTGTAAGTTTGATTCACTAGCCGTATCTGTACAGTTTCTTTTTCTTTTCATTTTTTATAGATTTTCTCTCGAATTTTTTAAGTTCCCTATTTTTCTCTGATGGTAATTTGTCCAAAGGAGTTCTATGAAATTTTTCCCTATTTATAGACATTTTAGGTAATTAATATGTATTAATTAGACATGACATTGCCCCATTTCCTTAATTTTTGGCTTTTGTGTTGCTTAATTCTAATTGGTTAATTTTTCTTTTTTAGATTTTGACTTACCATGACCATATTTGCATTAATCCACACCCTTTTATTTTTTTATTTTTCTTAATTAATTTAATAATTTTCTTTAATTATTTACTAAGTTTTGACCAATTTAAGTAATTTTGCGTATTTTTATTTACACGTAAATACATATGGGATACATGTGAACATTTATAATTATTATTTAGGTCATTCTATGATTTTTTGTATATATATAATCTATCTTTAGTAATTTATTAGTTATTAAATTGCACTTTTCGCCTTTTTGATGATTAACAAGTATTATACTTAAAATTTGAAAATTTTGTAATCTCCTATTTTATTACTTATTTTTTTTAAATTCCAATTTACGGGATCATTTTTACTAATATTTCTCTCAATAATTTGTAATTTGGGTTTGAGCGGATCCTTTAACTGATCGTCTTAAACCTTGTGCTCTAAGTTTAATCATACGGTTGCTTGACTTAACTTTAGGGCTTACATATGATTCCTACAATAAATGCATTAGTTTTTTTTTAGGTTAAAATATATCATTTTCTATTATAGTTTGTTAAAAATAAATAAATGTATATTAAAGAAAAACAAAAAATAAACTATAAAAAGCTCTAAATTTTTAATTCTTAATGTAAGTAATTTTTATTACTTTATATATAAAAATAAATTATATTATAATATTTTTATTAAATGCTATTCAATCTCGGTTGATCCTCTCAACTCAATCCATTCTCATTTTCATATCAACATTTCGATCCGAGTTTGACAACATTGATTTTAAAAACATGATTTTATGTGAGTTATTTTGGGCATAGTTTTTTTGATGATGTATTTTATGGATTTTTTAAAATATATAATATATGTTTTTAATGATGATTACATACTCCATAGAAAATCAAATACTTAAAAAAGGGCAATTTTTTTTTTCTTTTATTCCTTAATAAGTGTTTCAAGGATACTTAGATAATTTAATTTAGATGGAAAAAGGGAAAATAGGAAAGTTGAGTTACTCGAGACTTTTATAAAATAATAAAAGTTTGCCTTCCAATATCTCATGGTCTTGCATATGGTACCTTCAAACTTATGGTTCTCATTCCTAATGTAATGTCACCACTCAAAACCAAACGACTTCTATCATAGTGTATGTATTCATTTATTATAATTTTTTTCACTCGTATTGTGGCATGTTTGTCTTTAAGATAAATTACATCCATCATTTTTGTGAACTTTTTAAACTACATATATACCCTATTTTTTTAAAAACCCTACATCGATATCCTTACTTTTGCCTTCCTGGATACTAATGTGTCCAGAAGGTTAATGTGTCATCGACATATCATCGCTACATCAGCATTAGTGATGAAGTATATTTAAATATTATAAATATATATATTAATTAATCAAAAAAGAAAGTAAAATAGATTAGGAAAAGACAACACATATTCTAAATATACACACACATAGATATACATTTATTAAATAACTAAATTTAATAAAAAAATTTAAAAATCCATTTCAGGTGTTGGTTCTTGAAAATTTCCATTATTTAGTTTAATAATTTCACGGTTAATATGGATTTTACATTATATAATGCTTCTTTCTGATGGATCACGCACTATCAAGTAGAAATTAATTTTTTTTCATAGGAAATTTATTTATTTTTTCTCTCAATTAGTTTTTTTTGTATTATTATTATTAAAAAGGAATATGTACATATCTTGCACATGTATAAGAAGTACGATTAGCGACTCGCTTAAATAACGCAAAGTAAACCACATTTGACGGTTCCAAGTGGCCAGGCCGTTGTAGGATAAGATTATGATTGCGGTGATGCATACATAATTGGGACTTGAGAGTCGAACCCCAAGTCACTCCATATTAATTTAGTTATTTAATATTATATATATATATACATTATAATATGTATTAGTGGGGTCCTATTTAAAAAAAATTACAATATTTTTTAAAATTTTCTGACTTTATCTTGTTTTCATTGTTTAAGTTAATTAATATGTAATATTTAAATATAATGTATTAATAATGATGACATAACGATCATTTGACAATGATACCTTAGCCTCCACACTAAGTTAGCATCAAAGTAAGCAAAAGTAGGTATGCAAGTATAGAGTTTTGAAAAAATAAAGAGTTAATGGAATTTTGAAAGTTTGCATCGTTATCAACATAATTTATATTTATTCTTATTATTTATATTATTAAAAAGTAAGAGGTTGATTTTTGAGTTATATCTCCTAAAAATTAACTTTTTATCAGTATATTCCTTCAATTTGCATTTATATTAAAAATATGCTTCTTATATCACAAATAGGTCAAAGTTAATTCGGTTAATTTTCTTCAATTTGACAGTTTTTACCTTTTTACGTATATTCCCCAATTTAGGTAAGAGGATTAAGTTCCAAGAAGTCAGAGTGTGAAAATCGAAAAAGTTTCAAACTTTTATTATAGTTTTTATCTTTATTCGAACATATATCATACTTGATATATTCTATTTTTCGTACAAACATTTTATTATGTGTCGATTTGTACGATGTTTAGTATAATGGGAGGAATTAGGGGAAAAAAAATGTAAGAAGAGAATGCAGAGGAAAAGAATTATAAGAGTATTTGGTTCCTCTCAATGTATTTAAACAATAGAAGGAAAGAAATGTTGATCATTAAAAAAGATAAAATAAGATGTAACATAAACTTATCAATATACCCTTTAAATAATAATAATTTCAAAGAAAATAAAGATTAAAGGAGGGGGTAGATTAGGAAGTTTGATTATTTTTCCTCTTTTTTCTTTCTAAATTTAAAGAAAACAAAATAGAAGCCGGATCCATAAAAAATTTTCTCTCCCCCTTATTTTCGTCTCTGGCCAAACAATGATTGGAAACTGTGGTGATAATATATGAAAAAGAAAAACCTCAATGTATGACAATTCTCTTGTTACTATTAAAACTTAAATACAGAGTCATTCATTGGACAGGTTTGGACCAATCCCCCCTTTTTGTTTTTTCAGTAATGGATATTTACTCAGACATTTTGTCCTTTTTCTCTAATTTTATGAGCAATCGACTCTTTTGTGTTAGCGTCCTTGACTTATTCTCCAAGATCCGAATAAAATATGAGAATAAACCAACCCCAAGAATAATAAACTGGAATATGCTTTCCTAAGAAAGCACTGGTGCTAATCGGATGCTTCGACTGGACCCCACGGCAAACACCCAGTCACTTTCTCTATTTTAGTTGAGAGATATGAGGTCGACGGTTTTTCCACCGTCAAATCCAATCTTAAATGATTAAATTGTTAGATTATAAACGACATCTTCATTCAGCACTCATTGGATGATGTGGTCACACCAATAGTTAAATTTTGAACCCATAAAATGGACAATCCGATTAATCAATAACATATTAGGCTGATAGAAATGGTTATAAATCCATATTGAACCAAATCATAGGATACACCAATTTATTATGATCTATTTAATTGGTTTTGAAGGATTTCCGAATAAGAACAAGCAACAAAACTTTTATTAGTTGGCTTCGATGGGCTTAAATACGAGCCATATTACTAGAGTTGGAAGGATGAGAATCGAATCAAACTTTATTGTCTATTTGCGTTGAATAGGGTGAACTAAAACCCATCTAATTAAGAAAAAAATACATACATATACATATGTAGTAGCTCATGACCAAACCCAAACTTATGTAATGGAGATACCATTTCTCTCGCGATTACCTTTGAACCATTACTTTTACCATCACCGCAACCACTTCATTTGTTATTTAGTTCAACTAAAGATAAAAAATAGACCAATTATGTTATCTAGCGTTATCTCTTTTAAAAGGATCGGTATTTGGTTAGAGAACCCTAAGTTTTTCTTAATGAGTTGCTATGCGGGTCCGATTTATATTTACAAGTCATATATTTAGTTAGATATAGTTTAAGGTGTTTAGTCATTTTAAATAAATTATGCAAATACAATCCAGAGCAGCAAATCAGAATCATATTATTAACTCAAAACAAACACATGTGTATAACCAACTATTTAACAAGCACAATTAAGTATAATTTTAAACCTTTGAGTACTATAAATTAGTATTCCAAAATGTAGTAACGTATTAATCTTAACTTACCTGAACTCTTCGCTTGCTCATTCGAGGTATGACTCGTACAAGCCATCACCAATAATCTCTATAATACAAATATTGGTTTAGTTTTCCATAATTACCATAGATATGTTTTGTTATTTAATTTAGATTATGAGTACCTTTGATTTATGATGTTCTTACATTTAGTAATTTAGGTCTAAGTTTTTTGTAAATTACATTCACTTTAATCTAGGTTTCGAGAAGTTTCCATAATAAGACGTTCTCACACCAAATCCAGGTTCGTACATTAGATCTTCAACCTTCTCCAAACTACTTCAGACTATCCTTAGATAGCTTTTACTTGTACTGTAACCTCCTCTCTAGTCAAAATAGTTCAATACAATTAAAAGAAGATATAATCTCATCGAGTGATCGTTACTTAGTGAAGATAAAATTCAAGTATGAAAGGTATGTAATGCATGTCCAGATTCTTAAGTTAAGTGGACTCTTAGTGTCCAATTTATATTGGTGATCAAACAAATAACACAAATTACAACAATTAAAGTTAATACAACATAAGCATATCAAGTAGGTAAACTCAGTTATTGAAAAACAAATTTTCAATTACATACATCATATGCACACAAACAGTTCTAATTACAACCATAGATAGTATAATGACTGATAAATCCTTATTATAATGATATAACAGCGGAGAAGCAGGCCAACTTACTTGAGATGTGGTTGTCTTGTATACCTAAAAGTCAAAAAGTAACTTATTATCTAGGTTAGTATAATACTCCCACTTAATAATATCACTAAGATTGAATATTTTAGTCCCTTGATCTGTAATCCACTTGTTATAACAATACTTTAAGTTAGAAAGTCAAATCTGGCTTATTGAAATATAATAAGAATGTAGAGTTATAAAAGTTAAGTTGACAGTCTTTAAGGCTTAATCTCGGTTTATAAAAAATATAGTATAATTAAAGATATGCATAGAGATAGTGATATATTGATTAAATAGAGTTAAAAATAGTCGCCGAGTGTTTTAAGTTATATATACTATTTTTTTTTATTATTCTAGAAATTTTATAAATAATCTACTTTTGGGTCATTTTCTTGAAAAATGAGTCATAAAGTAGGGATGAGTAGAAAGTAGTTGGAAAAATAGTAATTCTAGCATAAAATGGTCTAAATAATATGTCACAACATAGAAAAATTAATGGTAGTATTATACGGTTAGTGGCTATTTATTTGGAAATTTTCTTGAAAATCATATTTTTAGGCATTATTGGGAAGAAAATTATAAAAATTATTAAATATACCATACATGAAAAATAATTTTTGAAAAAAATCCAAATATTACTATAAATATAGAGTATTTGCTGCAAAAATTTCAAAGAGAAAGGAGTCATATAGCTTTCCCAATAATTTGTGCACCGAAACACCTTTTACAACCAAAACCACCACTCCATGGTGACCACCACCACCCACCTTTTGTTGAAAAATTTAAAGAGAAATGAAAGGAAGCTCCAATTCAAATTTGGTGATTTTTGGAGCTTTGAGTGATGTGAATTTTTCAAATTTGGAGTGGTATTTATAGGTAATTTCCCATAGTTAGAAATTCATTTTTTATTCGTAACTTAAGATTTAAGTTTTGAAAAAATTACTGTAGCTTCCTAATATTGTTACACGTTTCCAGTATTTTTTTTTTTGAATTTTTGACACTTAAAAAGTGTATTTATTAATTTTCTAACAAAATATCTAACTTTATAAAAATTATTCCTTTTGTATCTTGAATTTTTCAAACTTATTAAATAAGTTTTTGGACTTGATGTGATATTTATTTGCATGTTAATTAATTTTGTGTAATTTTCCCTATTATTTAAGGTTATTTTGGTAATTTCACTACTTAATTAATAAATATTTAGATTATTTCTGTTATAATATGGTCAAATTATTTGATATTACTGGTTTTATATTTAATATGTGAAATGATTATGCCCTACATGCAAAGACATGAGTTATGATGTCATAAATACAATTTACCTTCATTTACTATTTTTTTTTTTACTTTTTTTGCTTTTTACTTTTTAATTCTATTATTATAGTTATTTTATAATGTAGGGAATTTTGGTCTATTCCACTTATTTTTTCCCCTTTTATCCTATAGTAAAACACTTATTACTATAATAATTTTGATATTTTACTAGCCTTCTTTTACATATTATTATTATTAACAATTTAGAACTATCATGTCCCGAAACGGCAGAGTTGTAACAGCCCCGTCGTGTAAACCATCATAAAATAGAAGTTGGCCTTACAACCGCTATCTTAGACCTAATCTACATAAAGCGTACATGACTAACCTACTTTGAAGTAAACAGTTTGTAACTTAAATAAATCATTTACCTAAGAAACTGAGGAAATATATATATATATATATAATAGAATTCAATTATTACAATTAGCGTTTTCAATGATAATAGCTTAAACCTTAAAAATATATGTTTGTTCTTCAAATGTTTTTCCTCACTCCCCAGGATCTAGTAGTTGCTAGCTTTAGAGTAGTTGTTTGCCGCTTCTTAGTCAGCACTTGCACGACGTCTATAGGGATGTGAGAAACCACAGTTCAGTAAGTTAGGATGGAGGACTTAAAACTATACCATAAATACAACAAGGTTCTCAATCAAATTATTAGGTATAATGCATGTGCAAGCAAATGCCATCGCACGACGTTGTCCAGCTCGTTGTGAGATTAGAGAAATTGCGCTCGCTCTAATTCGGGTTGAGGAGTTGCCATTAATGCAACAGCTCACGACAAAACCCAGACTTGTGTAATGGAGACCTCGCTTCTCCCGCGATACCTTCGAACCATTGTCTTCACTCTTGCCACGACCTCCTCTCTTGTCACTTAGTTCGACTAAGGATGAAGAAGGGACCATTTTATAATCCTGCGCTATCCCTTTCGAAGGGTCGGTATTTGGCTAGAGAGTCCTAAGTTCCCCTAATGGGTTACCATGCATGTCTGATTATGATTACTGGTCATATATTTGATTAAGTCCAGTTTAGGGTGATCAATCATTTCATACAAATCATACAATACATGCTAGAGCAATAAACAGAATCATAGCATCACCCATAATCAAGTACATACACACATCCAATTATCTAACAAGTACAACCAAGCATAATCATAAGCCTCCAAAATACAGCATCGTATTAATCCCAACTTACCTCGACTCCTCGCTCACTCACTCGAGGTTCGACTTGCTCAAGCCATTGCCGATCATCCCTATAACACAAACATGGTTTCAGTTTTTTATATAACTGTTATAGGTTCGTTTTATCTTATAACGCATATTGTTATGTGTTGTTTAGGGTTTAATATACCTAATTTTCTAGGTTTTAAGTCTTTTACAATTATTCTAGGTTTGGGGTTAGGTTCGTGTTCGGTTTTGGTTTTCGCATCGATTTTTAAATTAGGTTGTAGTTCGATTTTTAAGTAGTGTTTTATACTTCAACCCATGAAATTCGTTTCAACCCATAATGTGAAATTAATCTCATTACTTCCCGATCTCTTAAATATCATCATTACCCCTAGTTAGTATTTTATTCCACCCGGTACACTTAAATCCTTATTAGTGTACCGAGTTTACTCCTGATGTGAGAAATGTTTGTATTTTTCCTCTAATTACATAAATTCAAGTTCCTATCAGATTTATCATACATTTTTATTATTATCATAATATCAATTTGTATTATAATATTTTCTATTTATTATATTTCTAATAATAATAATACATAATACACATTTAATATCTCTATTCCTCTAATTACCATCTCCTAATATCAATTATCATTTCAAAATATCTAAATTCATCCGAAATCAGATTTTTTACCTAATTATCTTAATTTACAAAATTAACTTAAAATGTACTATTTTTCAATATTACTTATTTACTACATAATTAACCTAATAATTACATCTAATACCCTAAATACTACAAGTATCATACTCTATCAGATTTCAACATCCTAAAACATATACTTATTCACTAATTCAGTAATTAACTATTTAATTACTTAATTAACCCTAAATTACCCATTTTATGCCTTATTTTAGGGCCTAAAAATTATCTAAAATTTTCAAAAATTAATTTTTGAAAACGGGTTTCATAGCACTATTCTATATCATCTAAGTAATCTACACAAAAATTTTGGGTTCAAAACTACACTCCTAAGGTCATTTATTTCTAAACCGAAACATGCTTGGTTTTGCACGATTTCTTAAGAACCTATATCACGAGACATATTTTCATCAAAATAATATTTTTCCTAAAAACTACATACAAAAATATTCTAGAATAACAAAATTCATAATTTTCTAATAATATTTACTATTTTTACAAAATTACACAAAATAGGGCTGAAAATCGAACTCACCGATTTGGGTGGCTTCGGCCGCCGGTGGCCATGGGTGTGTCGGCCCACCTAGAAGTTGCCACCACCGTGTGGTGGTGGTGGCCATCCATTCCCAGCCGCTCATCGGATCTGGGTTCTCCTTTGTGGCCCTAACTGCACAGTTTTTCTTATTTTTTTTCTAACTTGAATTTTTCTCTCAATTTTCTCATCTACCTAATTTTATCTTATTTCTAACTGTCCAAATGAGCTTCTAAATTTTTTTCCCTATTTATAGAGCTTTAGGGAATTTATTGTGCATTAAATTGGACAAGACAATTGCCTTATCCTTTAATTTTTGGATTTTATATTGTCTTAATATAATTGGCCAATTTTTTTTCTTATTTTTCCCAGCTGCCACGACCTATATCTGGATCATTCCTTATTTTTTCCTGATTTTTCTTTATTTTTCCTTAATTAATTATGAATTTTCTTTAATTATTTAGTATCATTTTAGCATATTACGCGTATTTTAAGTAATTACGTGTATTTCTACATACATGTAAATTCATATATAGTACAAATAAATATTCCTAAATATTATTTAGGTTATTTTATGATTTTTAGTTTATATATAATTTATCTTTAGCGATTCGTTAATTATCGGAATGTATTTAACGCATTTTCAATAAATAACGAGTTATACACTTAAAATTTAGAATTTTATATTATTTAGGTTATTTTATGATTTTTAGTTTATATATAATTTATCTCTAGCAATTCGTTAATTATCGGAATGTATTTTACACATTTTCAATAAATAACGAGTTATACACTTAAAATTTAGAATTTTATATTCTTTCATTTTATTGTTTATTTTCTTAAATTTAAACTTACAAGATCATTTTAATAATATTTCTAGCTTTACTTTATAATTTAAACTCGATCGGGTCTTTCAACGGATCGAAACCTCAAATTGCTAGTTTTGGGGCTTATAAGCACTCTCTACATATATATATATATCTTATCATTTCTTTGATTTAAAGTTTTTAAAGAAAAACTATTTTTAATGTATTTATAATAGTTATACACATAATTTTCCTAGGGTTTTGGTTTATCAAGCCTTAAATTATATTTAGTTGTTTAACAAATCTTATAGTGAATAAAACTAAACCTTATTTATCACTTTAAGTAAATGCAAACCTTAACATTTAAGCTAGCAAGGGTTGTTGTTATTGTTTTTTCAAATTTCAAAATAATGCATTAATTAATTGTGTAAACCACTTACTAACACATCTTAAAATTGTATATCCACAATTGCTATGTATATACCTATAATTGTCACTCTAATTTCTCCTATCCATATAATGTTCTCTATTTTATGTTCATCAAACCTAATTTCTTTCATAGCTAACTTTTTTTTTCATCTTCACCTTTTGAAAATTTGTTTACTTCAGGATAGAGTCTCTTCCCTTTGCTGCATTTGCCTTAATTGCTTCTTTTTTTTTTTTTTTAGTAATACAAATGGTGTTGAGTATGTACTATCATTGTGATAATAATTAGCAAATTTTCAATTTAGCTTCACTTTGCAACTCCATTGTAGGTCCTTAACATCCTACTTATATGATTTGGTAAGTGATTTCCTTTTTTTTCTTGGATAATTAAAAGTATAAAATCATGTAGACCTTTCGTTTTCTCTTGCTTTTTAGGATAACTACATTTATTATCTTCAACAATTTTTATTTCATGAATTAATACTCCATCAAAGGTCCTTAAGATCTTACTTACGTGATTTGGTAAGCGACTTCGAATTTATTTGTTTTGGGATAATTAAAGTATAAAATCATGTAGACCTTTCATTTTCTCACTTTTTGATAACTAGGTTTATTATTATTGACAATATTTATTTCATATATAATTGAAGTTTTCTTCTTCTTTTTTTCTAATGTATTTAGGTTGCTAATTGGATGAATGTGGATCATGTGATTCATTTTTTTTTTTGTAATTAAAGCATACAATTAAGTAGACATTTCATTTTCTCCTACTTTATAGGGTAATTGTATTTATTGTTGTTGACAATTGTAATTTCATCACTTAATTGAAGTTTTCTTTTTCAGGGTTGCTAATTTCATGAATGTAGATTATGTGATTTATTTTTTTGCCAAAAAAAAGGGATTATGTAATTTATTTTTTGGTAATTAAAGCATAATATCAAGTAAACCTTTCATTTTCTCTAGATTTCTAGGGTAATTGTGTTTATTGCTCTTGACAATTTTTATTTCATGATTTAATTGAGACTTTCTTTTTTCAAGTGTTTGGGTTGCTAATTTTGAAATAAGAAGTTGGTTGGTTTGCACTATCTCAAAACTATCATTTTATAGATCATCTTAATGATGGTGATCAATATATTGTATTTTCGATGATTACAATGGGGGAGGGAGGAGTCAAACCTTAGCCATCCCATATAGGAGACTAGTGTTCATGCCATTAAGCTATAAGGCTATTGACGCGATTAATATATTGTTAAAGGTTTTAATATGCCAGGTTTAATAAATAGTTTTCTTTATTGGTTTTGTACTTTGTGAGGATATGAATGACTTTCATGTATCTCTCATGTATCTATTTATTTGAATTGGGTTGGTATTTTTTTAAAGATATTTTTCTCCCTCAACCTTCTACACTGATCATTAGGATATGCATTAATTGTTATCTGTCATCGCTTTTATTTTTGTTGTTATCCTTTTCTTTTAATACAAGATATTTCAATAAGTACATCCTAATTGATGAGATTTCTTATCGACTTTCACGTAACTTTTTAATGGCAAATTAAAATAATTTTGTGAGTTTTATGTATGGCACATTTGTGTAATTTTTATGGTAAATTATATATGGTCAATTAATAGATACATCTCTTCTAGCATTAAAAAAGAAAAGAAAAGGAAGATATATTTTTCAAAGTATAATATGTGATAAAAGTAGAAAATCTCATGTTCTCTTTCTTTCATTTTCTGTCTAATTAATTAAATTCAGGTAAAGAGGTAGTTTGCTTTCTTAGACCTTTCTAGAGATATTCATTTTCTGTCCAATTAATTAAATTCAGGTAAAGAGGTAGTTTGCTTTCTTAGACCTTTCTAGAGATATAGTTAGAGATGGTAGGATAGATATAAGAGTGAATGATGGTTACATTTGAAAACCATTAAATATTTTGCTCTAAAGAACATGAAGGATTAATGTTGTTAAAGTTGCTTTCAATAGGGACATTATTTCCAAATGGTTGATTAAGCAAATATCTTCAACTTGGCAAGGTTATCTTGGGTTCATGCAATGAGATATTGAACTTTAGGTACATTTAGTAAGTAGGATATTTGTTCTGTTCCATCATTTAGGAGACATTTGATTTTGCATGAGTAGTGATGATGAATCTTGAATTTAATTTGGACACATAATTTTGGAGACACTAAGAATGCAAGCATTATATTTTTGCATCTATAGAGGTCTAAGTTGTTGTTGAATACTTAAGGTAAGGGGAAGAAACCACGATTTTCAGTTATCTCATAGTCTTATTTCTAAGAGTTCCAGAGGTAATGCCTCTCTTTAGGAATTTGCAACACATCCCAAAGTATTTTAGTGATATTGAGATTTTCGATCCATCAAGATTTGAGATATATTTCGATAAAAATAACTACCACCAGTTAGTCATATGATTTAGAATTGTCTGATGTCTCATGTATCATAATATATTACAAGCTAAACGCTCAGAATAATGTAATTACTAATAATGGAATTTTGTTGGATTCTTTGCATGTCCTAAAATAGAATTTACAATGCCCTATTCTTAGTTCCAGTGAATGATAATTTATCCAAAGCTGATAACAATTTTCTTTTTCTTCCTCCTATATTAGTTTCTTTCCTTACGTACTTTAGGGATTATTTTAAAACAAACACTATATTTATAACTTTTCTTATACTCTACCATCATCACCTTTCAATTTCTTTTATGGTTGAAAAATTTTGTAGCATTATAATAGAAATTAGTGTTATTGTGGTTTTATAATGAATTCACTTTAGGATAAATATCGAAACTAATGGACAAATGATAACAAAACGATGAATAGTATTAATTAAAAAATAAAAAAAGGAAATAGCCACTTCACGAGTGTAGAAATAGCATTCCGGCTATACATAGCATTGATTATTAGATAGTGTTGTCCGCATCATTATTGTTTGTAAAACTTTATTAACAAGATTTTTTGAAGGAGACTATTATTAATCGATCTTCCTCAATATTTTTGCTTTGCGTATTAACGATTAAATGTGATGTTATTACGTAATCTATTTGTCTACAAAATTAAGAAACCTAACTCTTTGGATGGTTTGATTTTAAGTAAATACCAGATTCATGTGAAAAACCAATATTGTTTTATATATCATTTTTTGAACCTGTAAAGAAATCCCTTAAAACCAAATGGAAATCATAATGTTCAGATTAAATGGAAGCCTTTCGAACTTTTTTTTTTTTTTTTTCTATATGAATTTTTAAAATAAGAGACCGTAATTTTGGTACCATAAGATTTGCCTATGTACAACATTCTTAGATCATTATTAAAATTACATACACATTATGCCAACATTTCCTTAGCTTATAGGTGAAGCCCAACCCACCACCATCTTGTTCTATTATCTTACGTATGTAATATCAGATATTTCCCTTAATTCTCTTTCTTATTTATTTATTTTTTTCTTCCCTCCCAAATACTATCTGAGGGTCTTGTCAACGGTGCGTTGTACAAACCTTAACCTCACAATCCACTCGTACTCGTGTATGTAATCTCTCTTAATCCTAATCCTCTTCTTATGTTTTTCTGATGAGTTATCACCATACCAACTTGATTCTTTTCTTGTTTTCGCGATGTAAATGAGATTCGCGTTCGCCACAAACTCCAAAAAGAAGATAAGAGGAAGAAGAACGAATATTGATTTTTGTACTAATATTGGTTAAAATCCTTTAGCCAGTTAGGTTTTTGTACTCATCTCCCTTTGATTGTAACAATATATAATCAAATAGCAAATGATCCTCGGGTGATATATGCTTTCTAAAAGTTGCTTTACATTTAAATAATCCTAACTAAATCTTTGTTTCTTTTGCCATACATGGTTTGCTTTAGATACTAGCACACGAACTTGCAATACATGTGCCAAAAAACAAAATAAAAGAAAATGTATCTAAATTATCAATTGACCTTCATTTTTAAAATTTTTGTTTATTTGATTAGTAATCCATACAATAAATTTATTGATAAATAACAATTTTTTTTATAGTATATTTAATATACAATTCACTCGAAATAAGATTAAATAAATGAAATATTTTGACAAACCAATTCTCCACTTCATTGATGTATAAGAAGTTAAAGGACTCGATTAATAAGTGAAGTTAGTTTGTACTTAAAAATCTTATATTACTATATAGATTTCTTAAATTATAAGTTATGTATATAATTTGATTTAATAATTCACGTTCTAAATTTGATTATATTAATATATTTAGTTTTTGTATACATGTATGTTAGTATTATTTAGTTAGATAAAAATTACACTTAGAATAGACCAGCAATAGAAATCAAAAGACTATACTATCCTTATCTTCTTCCTTCTCGTATCTCTCTCTCCCCATTCAATTGCTTCATTTAGAAAAAATAACAAACTAAACACACTAGAAGTGACTATTGTATTTACGTTCTTCATAAAAAAAATTCAGCGAATTAAAAGTTTACTTACTTAAGGAATGTATGCTATTGAAAAAGGAGCAAATATAGCGTTCCTTATGCATCTGAAAAGGGGTTAAGACATGCTCACTAAACATGGCTTTTTTTTTTCCCCTAACTTTTATATATTATAATTAGAATGAAGATTTACATATATTCTATTTTATTAAAAAATTAATATTTATATTATTAAGTCAAAGTTCACCTAATAAAAGTGACGTCGCTTAATGTTCCTTTTATATATATTAAAAAAAGAAAAAGCAATGTATTAAAAGTTTGCTTACCTAAGGAACGTGTGCTATTGTAGAAGGAACAAATATAACGTTCCTTAATGTATGGAAGGAGTTAAGATATACCCACTAAATGTAATTTATTTTTTTAACTTATTATTACATATTATAACTAAAATAAAATATTCAAATTTAATTTATTTTATTAAAAGATTAATATTTATATTATTAAACTCCAATAATTTTAACAAACCGAACTAATAAAAGTGAGAAAATAAATGCTATAAAAATCGCCAAAAGGGTGCTTTTTTCAATGGTGGGATCGGGGCAACATAAGAACAAATACGGTCTAATAAAATCGAGGTCCCCTCTTTATTATACAAAATAAAAGAACCATCCTATAAATACGAAGGTATCGATTTTGCTTTTTGTGTACGGTGTACTGGCATGAATTAGCCATCCAAACCAGCCCACGGTACTGATCTGATCAACGTCATCACTCTGACTTCCGCTTTGCTTATCCTTCCATCCGACGCACCGATACAAAAGTAATGTTCTCGCGTGGGTTATGTGGGACCCAGTAGGTACAACCTTATCCACGTGTCATTTTCTAGCGCTTCCTCTCTCTCCTAACACCAAAAAGAAAAAAAAAATAATAAACAAACATATGAAAATGCTAATTTCGAAAATCCTACTTGACTTTGTTCTCGGGTGCATTTTTCTTCTTGTCGTCTACGTATTTAAAGCTCGAACCGACGGCACCACATTTCACACCTGGCCAAAACCCCTCCCTCCCTCGCTCTCTCTCTCTTCCCCCACCGTAATCTCCAATTTTCCGGCGGCCGGATAGATGAGACTCAAACTCTCTCTCGCTCCTCTCCTCTTTCTTTACCTCTTAGTGTCTTCCTCTCAATCCATTGACTTGTCCAAACGCAAGCACAAAATAAATGGACCCATCAAAACCCTAGTCGTCCTCGTCATGGAAAACCGCTCCTTCGATCACGTATTCGGCTGGCTTAAATCGAACCGTCCCGAAATCGATGGCATAACCGGTCAAGAGTCCAACTTTCTCAACGTATCCGACCCGGATTCCCCTTCCGTCACCGTTTCTGACGACGCCGTCTTCGTCGACTGGGACCCGGGTCACTCCTACCAAGCAATAAGGGAACAGATATTCGGATCCAATGACACGTCATCCGACCCGGATATGTCCGGGTTCGCCCAACAAGCTGAGAGTATGGAACCCGGAAGGTCGAGAACCGTGATGAGCGGGTTTAAACCGGAGCTATTACCGGTTTACACGGAATTAGCGAACCAATTTGGTGTATTCGACAGGTGGTTCGCTGCGGTTCCGGCTTCGACTCAACCGAACCGGTTTTACGTCCACTCAGCAACTTCCCACGGTGCGTCGAGTAACGTAAGGAAGGATTTAATCCACGGGTTCCCTCAGAAAACGATTTTCGACTCGCTTGACGAAAATGGCCTCAGTTTCGGCATTTATTTCCAAAATATCCCCGCTACCTTGTTCTACAAGAGCCTTAGGAAGTTAAAGCACGTGATGAAGTTCCACGACTACGCGCTCAAGTTCAGACGCCACGCGCGGTTGGGAAAGTTGCCGAACTACGTCGTCGTGGAGCAGCGTTACTTCGATTTGGAGCTGTGGCCAGCCAATGATGACCATCCGTCGCATGACGTGGCACTCGGACAGAAGTTTGTGAAGGAGGTGTACGAGATACTGAGGGCTAGCCCGCAGTGGAAAGAAATGGCGCTTTTGATTACGTACGATGAGCATGGTGGTTTTTATGATCACGTGCCTACGCCGGTTCGTCACGTGCCAAACCCGGATGGGATTATCGGTCCTGACCCGTGGTATTTTCACTTCGATCGGTTGGGCGTTCGGGTCCCCACGATCTTGGTGTCCCCTTGGATTGATAAGGGTACAGGTGAGTTAGGATTTGAGTACGATGTTCATTTATGTTTTGTCATTTTTTAGCCTTTATTATGATGCTTTTGTACCTTGGAAGTGTAGATGGATCCAGTAGAATTAACTGATTTTTCCTGTTTTCATAGCATGGACATTTTTATGCAACTTGTACGTTCTAGAATGCGGATCCAGAGTGACATTTTATCTAGTGGGAATAGATGGGAAGCGAGACAATTGACCCGTTATCGGTAACTCGAATAGTTCCCGCTCCATAATTCTGGTCTCCGGTGCCATAATCCGGGTCTCCTGCATCGTAATTCAAGTGTTTATGGTGATGAAAATTGTATTAGAGATCAATTTTTTCCTGTTAAACGACTTAATACATTTAGTAGTGGTGTAAGTGCCCATGATTGAATGCAATTTCAAAATATGATTTACAAGGTCTGAGTATTGTTGTTATATTTATATAGCGGTGAAATCTAGAGGAAATTTTTCCCTTGCGTAATTTTGATCGTATTGTTGGATTTTGGTCCATTTGGTCCTTATTTGTCTTGTATAAATGGCTTTGATTTATTTGGAAATGATCATGGATTCTGGAGAGCTGTGTGTAACATTTTTGTCGCAAGTTGGTAAAATGCAATCGATTTTTTATGTCTTAGATATGCTTATGCTGCAAAGAATTAATGCGATAGCCTTTTGGAAAAAAAGATTTTTAATAGTATTAACTTGTCATATGAAAGTGATATATAAGTATCGTAAATTTAACACGTGATAATGAATGTACATATTTTTCGAAATATTATCAAATTATATTTTTATTAATACTTATACGTCATTCATCAATTTCATATAGTGTGTTAGTTACTATTGAAGCCTTTTTCCATGTTCTCGTTATGCTCAGGTCTGATAGTTTGATGCTTATTTTTTCCTTTGCAGTGATACATGAGCCGGTAGGACCAACCCCTCATTCGCAATTCGAACATTCATCCATCCCAGCAACTGTCAAGAAGCTCTTTAACCTCAAGTCGAACTTTTTGACGAAAAGAGATGCATGGGCTGGCACCTTCGAGAGCTATTTCAAACTACGAGACACTCCGCGAGATGATTGTCCAGGTCTGTACTTGTCTCTCTTTTTTCTGGTTTGAATCATTTCACTCAGCTTCAATAGAAAGTGCCGATTGCATTTCCTGTGCGAAACCGCTGCATATACCGTTTCATTGAGGCTTTCTTCTTGTTTTTCACGAAATAAACACACCATTTCTTTATTCATAATCACGTTCGAGGAACAAACGCTGACACTGTGTTTGGATGCGCAGAAACTATTGGAAACGGAAAGAAAGGGAAGGAAATAACATGTTTGGTAACATAAATAGGGAGTGATAATGGGTAGAGAAAAAAAAAGGAAATAAGTGGAAATATTCCCACTTTTAAGTCTACTTCCTTTCTCTCCAATTTTTGAGAGAAACAAGTGGAAATAAGTGAAAATGATGATAAATTGTAAAAATATCCGGTTCATGAAAATAAAAATGGAGTTAGTTTTGTGTTATACTAACTTTATTTCTATTCATTTCCACTTTTAAGACAAACCAAATAAAAGATACGAATATAGATTACCGAATATAAAATTAAAATCACATTTCTTTCTGTTTTTGCTCGTTTCTTTTCTCTTCTACCCATTTCTACCGATTTCTCTTCTATAAGAAATAGCCAAACACGGTGGGAAAGTAGTTTGTCTGACGTCAAATAACATTGCAGAAACCCTTGCTGAGGTTCGATTCCAGCTGAGGCCATGGGGACCGAAAGAAGACTCGAGTCTCTCGGAATTTCAAGTTGAATTGATCCAACTTGCGTCTCAGCTCAATGGCGACTACGTGCTCAAGACATATCCCTACTTAGGCAAAAGCATGACAGTGGGTGAAGCCAACAGATATGCAGAGGATGCTGTCAAGAGGTTCCTGGAAGCTGGAAAAGCCGCTCTTACAGCTGGAGCAAATGAATCTGCAATCGTCACAATGAGACCGTCACTTACTAGCCGGAATGAAGGTGGGTATTACGAATCCCGGGACGTCGAATGATTCTTCCACCATAGCACTATGTTTATTACAAAGTATGCTGCTGTATATAATGCCGAAGTTTGTGACGGCGAGATCGACCTCTGGAGAGAAGTTGGATCCACATGGTGGCCGATTAATATCTACCGAGAAATAGAGTGATTCCTCGGTAAATAGACACTGCAAGTGTAGATTGCTTCTTCATAGTTGTTGTGCAGTCTCATTGCTTATGCTTATGTATATGTAGGTATATTATAAGATAAGAGGCTATATTCATAATATAGATATAATCAAGTCGAATTAGTACAATAACAAGCTCGATATAAAAATTCAAAACTTGAACTCAACTCGAGTTTGATAGGGTTATGAATTTTAACTTCAGACTAAGATTCGAAAATATATATTGTAAGTTTGAGTTCGATTCGACTACTTTAATTAAGCTCGAATTTTTATAAATGTTTTTTAAATAATTTTGAACTCATTTATATTTAAAAAATAAAAAATTATATCAGGTTTAATAAGGCTAAGGCTTGTGAGCCTAATAAGCTTATTATTATTATGGCTCCATTTTGCTATTTGAGTAGTTCAAGGTTGATTCAACTCAACTGTTATTGTTACTGGATCGAATTAGAGTAAAACTCGAATCGACATGTAATTCATAATCCTTTGTCACCGATATTCCCATCTTAAACAGGAGGCGTATCATAACAACTCTTGTATCTTAACATAGCCAGGAGCTCAACTTGGAAAATCTGTTAGTCGTTTGCTTACTGATCATGCTGAGTCTGAATGTGTGCAATGCTATGATGTCATTCCAGGAAATGGTGGGCAACTTCGTTTTGTTGGTTTTTCTGAAGAACTACCATGCGTCTATGGCGAGCCGACTTCATAAAATAAAAGCAGTTCCGTTTTCTTCGTTAGCTCGCGGTCTTTGACTAAACAGCAATTCAAGGCTTTGTGATGAAAACTTCATTGCTTTCAAGATCTCGAGACGATTTTAAATATGCGTATTTTGAAAAACTAGAGCGAGGTCAATACGGGCTTTAAAGATTATAAAGGATTGGTAGTCTTTATAAAGACTACAAAGAAAAATGACTTGAAATTCTTGATTACCACAAATTCCGATGCAACAAAGAGCCACCACCATTGCAAAGTCTAATTAAACATTATCATATAAATCATCTGTGTTTTATTACATGCTTGCATTACATTAAATCTTGGCTTGATTAGATATTATGCTGATAATTCCATTCAACTTTATGGAATCACTTTAAAATTTGTACTCCGTAAAACTAATTTGTAAGATACAAGAAAAATTTGTGTTGGAAACGTGTATATGAAGCTCAAATTTTCTATTTGTAAGGAGATGAACTAAAAAAAAAAAATTCAATATTTATAAAAAGTTAATGTCCATACCTTTCTTGTAACGATTAAAAAGTTAGCAATGACTAGTGAGAAGAAATGATATAAGAGAAGTAAAAAATAATAGTTAACTAGGATTATTAATGGAAAAGAAATAAGACAAGAAGAGGTAGAAAACAGAGGCAAGAGGGAGGTGAAAAAGGAAATACATTTGACTTTAGGGTTTCTTATGAGCGATAAACTTGGGCTATTTTACATTCATTGTTATTTAATAATTTTTGCACAATGAGAGTAGATATCTTAGAACATATACCTTGGAATACAGATTTTTATACGGGTACAGGTTATGAAGTGAGATTAGGTTCCAACTAGGAGTCGAAGATTACCTTGATTATGTTGTAGCGCCGGAAAAAAGTGTTCGCACGCACGAGGAGATGAGATAAACCTCACTGCCCTCGCTCGAGCCTCGTCGTCATAATGCGAGAATGATGGAAACAAAGGTTCGAGAAGAACCTGGTTCGTGTTTATGCTGAAAGGACTGTGAGTGTCAAGGAGCAATTCGGTCGCCACAATCCACAGCAAGTTGCTACTCCGTTTTTTTCGTAGCAAAAACGGGGGATGTTGGCAAGGAATTGCAACGAGAGAGAAGGTGAAAGCGAGAGAGAAAGAGAGAGAGAGAGAGAGAGAGAGGACGTCTGGTGTTGTTGCTGACGTGACATGGTTAGGGAAGACAGAGTTGAAATTCTTTGACTTTGTTGTTGCCACCTTTCAAACCATGTACAATGATCGGTCCTTAGGATAGAGAAACGTGCCTTGTCCAAAGGAAATAATTGACACGGCCTCTTTGGGACGTTCTCGTGCCAAGCTTTCTTTTTTTTTTTTTAAGACATTTTGTAAATTTTCCATTCAAATTTTGTACATAAATATTGTAAAGGACTAAAAATTATTAGAATAAACTCATTATTTATTTAGATTTGACTTCTTGTACCAAGTAATAACGCTTAAAGAATCCGGTCCATATTATTTTAGGATAATTAAAAAAAAATTGGCTTGGTAGATTCAAAATAAAGACCGTTAGATTGATCTATCTACCTCTAATCTTTCTCAGGCAAGCTCATGCATTTATTTAGGATGATTCAGAAAGATTTGAACTTGAGCTTGTTAGTTAGCTCATTTTGGATAACCACGAATCGAGTAAGCTCCATCTCATTTGTTGATTACCTAAATAATTAAACGGATGTCATCATGTTTAAGAGTCTATAAATACCTAGCATTTCCTCATTATTTAGAACTCTGAGAGAGATTAGAGAAACGATATTCTACTATAAAAACTCTGCTCCTTAAAATCAAATAACGTTTAAGCAAAAAATTAATTTCATTCGCTCAGGTTACAAGATAAACACCTAAGGTCTCGTAAGACTGTTTTATTCGTCACTTATACATTTAAGACCCTGAGATTGCATGTTTCTCTTTCCTGCCTTATTCTCACCTACTATTATGGCATTTCTTTTACAATGTAACTGCTAAGTGAGACACTACCTCCGAAAGTATACGATGACTCCTATAGGTTTTAGTGGCATAAGCCACCTTTAGGCTAAGAAGCCTCGTTATTCGATACAACTAAATAATTGAAATAAATAAAGAATAGAAGAATAGGAGGAAAGTAATCAAATTTCATTCAATCAGTAAGTTCTAAAATATCTCAAATACAAAAAAAAAAAAAAAAGGTGGAGGGCGGGGGTAGGTAGGGGAAGGGAGAATGAATAGTAGTAAAACAAATGAATATAGCCAAACTCCACTAAAGGTAGCAATCTAAACCTACTATGGACTCAAGGTTCGTATCTCTTAATAAATCTTTTGTTTCATAATCTATCTCCTTAATAGCAACTTGCAAGGTTTGAATCCTTGCCACTAGCTCACCTCGTCTTCTTATAGTAACATGATAACTCAGCAATCTCTTAGCTTTGGCAGCAATGGGCTCTAAGTTGCTAACCTTGAATTTTAAAAGATGAGTCGCTTCCACATAGATAATTAGTTACTATAGCTTATCATCTAATAGAGACTTCTAAGACTTCTTAAGTAGTGATTTAGCTTCTTCTAACATTTTCACCATGGTATTGGCTAACTTAATCCTTAATGTAGGAGACTCACTCTAAAAATCTTGGTCTATAGCGTAAAGTCTAGTCTCTCCAATGGTTCCAATAGAGGAGAAGAAATGTCAAATCCATTAAAAGATATTATCTCCTTCGGATGGCTTCTGGAGCTGCTATCATGTCTCTACGAGACAAGTTAGCAACTGGGGGTGGAGAGACATCAATAGATGTTGTATATACTTCACCTTCGTGAGTCCCTAAGTGTAGCAACGCATCTGCATAAGTATCGCCATCACCTGCCTCATTGACTGACAAAATAATGTTCTGTGCTTTAAGGGAATCATTCAACTTTTTAGTTCCATTATCATTATCAACATTCTTGTATTAGACTAGAGATTCACCATAATCTACCAATTCCTCATCATTATTATCTAAAGCTATTACTGGTATAGCAGGATCGTCTAAACGAACCTCAGGGCTCAAGTTAGTAGCATCGTTTTTCTCACGAACTACAATAGGAAAGCCTGTCCCAACCTGCAAGAGCAAAGAAATAAAGTCAGAAAAAAAATTATACATATGAAATAGCATGATGCATTTAATAAAGTTACCTCCTGAATAAATGCTCGCTTGGTTTGTCTCGAATCTACTAATGGAGGTGAAGGGTGGTTGTTCTTAGACTTTAAAGAAGGGTTCACCCCTGTTGTCCTACTAGGACATTTCGATTGTTTAGTAATAGCCCTTCGTACATTTCCACTATCTTGAGACCTAGGCCTTGGGAGTTTAAAAAAAAAAAATTCGTAACGATATACAGTAGGTGTATGAACTATATCACCTACTAACGCAAAGGCATAAGCCCGGAACGCATCTAGGTAATTCATCCAATGTGTCAGCCATCTAAGGGAAGCAACCCTAAAGTGACCAGTAGAAGGAAAGAATAATTGTCACTTTTCAAGGTGAATTTTCTGAAAGTCATTTAGACATAGTGATTGGCAACAAGATTCAAAACTCTCAGTTGCGGTAATCAAGCAAAGCACTTCTTGATTAAAACCAAGTTGATGTGCAACTCAATAAGGGGAATATACCATGATTCTTAGCTCTAAAAAGCAACCAGCTAAGTCTTTATTATTAAGAAGTGAAGGCAAGCTCCATAGAATACACCATAAGAGGAACCTAACTTGAGAATTGAGGATATTTTCTTGATTTTCCATCAAGGAAACCTTACAGTATGAGCCAAGAGGAGAAAGTTCATTACTGTCTTCATATCCTGCAATCTACTTCACATAAGTGCAGAATGTGAATTCACCCTTAATGACAATGAGCTACAGGAGTGACTGATCAATCGATCTCTTAACTCAAGCCCACGCTCTAAGAAGAGTAAGGTGAGTTAGTCTTGTACGGTAGGAGAAGAAAAATGTCTTCAGCGCTCACAAAAGAAAAGTTGAAGCAACACTAAGTCAACATGTGAAATGATCATATATCGACCTTTTGAACGTATGGAAGCATAATAATACGGGTCCAACGCCAATAAAGAGAACTTAAGTAGAAGGGACCTAAAACGAATCGCTCACTTTGGTCAATGTGTACGACCAAGAGGAAGAGTCGTAGACTAATACCTTCCTCAAGCCTTCCGAGAAATACGAACACGGAAAGCTAGAATGCAATGAAAGCAGAAAGTTCATACTTGCAAAGACGGGATAGAGAATGTATGAGATGAAGAGACAACTACAACACTTGAATTAAAAATAAATAAATAAAAAAGAAGAGAGAAAGAGGATATGAAGGTACTAACTTTTTTCTCGTGACCTAGGCCTGGAACCTGAAGCCTGTCCTTCCTTTATTCTTCAAAGAAGAATGCGAAGCAAGAAGCAAAACATGGCTTCTTCTTCTTAGTGCGGGTAGCTTGCAAAACACCCATTAATGATGTCTAAAAGCTGTACTCTTTATGAAAGATTGTCATGGCAACAAGGTTGGCTTGTCCAAAGTTGTGAAGATTCAATAGCATAGCCACGTCTTCTAATGTTAAAGTTATCTCTCCCCACGAAGTAACAAACGTATAGGTCTGAATACTCTAATGCGAGATGATTGCCCGCCATACTTCCATTCCACTTGTTTGTGGGAAATGCAACCGAGTAGAACTGCCAATAGCACGGAGGATTTTAGCCTTCTTCAATAAAGTCATATATTCCAGCTTCTTTACAATGGTTTCATTTTTTTTTGCAAATAAAAAAATAGCCTCCTCCTCCTTAAAAAATCGGTAACTCGCTTTTTGAAAAGTTTAGGATGAGAAGAGGCAAATTATATCTTATACACTAACCCTCGAAATACTTTTAGAGTTAAGCGATATAATAGTGAGGGTACTTTGGACTCATTCCTCAAAGGAGGTTCACTTTGAATGTGATACGTAGATTAAAGTGAAGTTATGTATTCACTTCTAAATCCTAAACATAATTATCTATTATTCACCCCGTTGGACTTATTTGGAGCATTTATAAATTTAAACCCTATCAAGAACTACCCCGTAATGGGGCAATTCGAAGGTTAGGGTCATTGATTAGAAGATAAGGGTAAAATTAGTTTATGCTTATTTAAGTAACACTAATTCAAGAGTAGCTTTTATTTTTGATAAATTATTTTTCTTCGAAATGAAGAAAAGCCAATTTCCTTTTTCAACCACCTCAAGCCTATACACTTGAAATCCACGGAATTAGGGCCTTGAATCATTTGGAAACAATAACTCTTAGGGCCAAAAGAGAAGAAAGAATAGTAAGAGATAGTGAGGGCGAAGCAATTAAAAAAAAAAAAAAAAGAAGAGAAGAAATGAAGCCAAATAATTAGGCCCGAAAGTGTAGGACAACCAAACCAAATCAATGGGCCAGGAGTCGATGCCCAAATAGCCTCAGAAAACACAAGGCCTTAAATCATACTCTTAAGCTCGGAAACCCAAATTTCCATATTTACACTAATACTTTAAAGCCTCTCCTACCTATACTGAATCATATAAGGCCTCCCTACTTACAATACCGCCCTTACACATGTAAAAGCTTTTCAAATCTTGAAAGATAATTTATCTTTAATAAAAATTATTTTTGAAACTGGAACAAGCACACTTCTAATTTTTCCTAAAGTTCTTGATTTGTACACTCGGGATTAATAAAAATGTTTCTGTCAAAATAAGCCCTTTCATTAATCTTTTTTTTTTTAAACCCTTGAACCAAAAGCCTAAATTCATAAGGGTAAACTGAAAAAGACTTAATGGATTGGTTAAGAAGTATCACTTACAAAAATCGACTATAATTTTTGGAACTGTAGTCAAGAGTATAATCTAGACTGAGAGCTTTTAAGGAAGACCTCTTTGACTAAACCAATTCTGAGTTACTTTCTCCCTAAGAAAGGAATGTCTTGAAATCATAAAAACCCTAAGAGAAACCTTAGGGTTAGGGGCATTAAGAAAGGATAGGGGTGGTTATAAGATTATTTCTTAATAAGAATTTATACCTGTTGGCAAAACTTTCAAAAACAAAAAAAGAAGAAAGAAAAAAGAAAAGAAAATAGAGAAAGTGAAGGCTTGTCATAAAATTTTGGTCCAAATTCATATCGGCTTGAATAGCCAAGCTTTTAATCCATGTCATCTAGTTCCTTTCCAAGGTTGTCATTCTTCAGTTGTGGTTTTTAAACATCCTTCAAACTTTTTTTTTTCAAATAAAGGGGTCTGTCCCTCCTCTTTTCCTGTTCATAAATGGTTTTTCAACAAATCTCTCCGAAAATACTTTTCCAAGTCAAACAGTCTTTTGAAACTAGTTGCTTGCCTTATTTTAGTTCTTCATTCATTCATCTTTTTCCTCTTAGGGATTAAGCTAGCTCTTAAAGTGTTGTCCCCTTTTCTTTTTCTTTTTAGGGCTCCAACTAGCCTTTAGGGCGCTTTTCCTTCTTTCTAAGGTGTTAACTAGCTCTTAGAGTGTTAACCCTTCTTCTTCCTTTTAAGGTTTTAACTAGCCTTTAGGGCGCTATCCCTCCTTTCTAAGGTGTTAACTAGCTCTTAGAGCGCTGACCCTTCTTCTTTTTAGGTATTTAGCTAGCCTGTCTTTCTCTTAGGGTTCAAGCTAACTCTTAGAGCGCTTATCCCTCTATTATTCTTTTCAGGTTTTCAGCTGACCTTTAGGGTGCTGTTTTGTCCTTCTCTTAGGGTTCAAGCTAGCTTTTAGAGTACTGATCCCTCTCTTATTCTTTTCAAGGTTCCAGTTAGCCTTTAAAGTGTTGTCTCATCTTTCTCTTACGGTTTAAGTCGACTCTTAGAACAATGTCCCCTTTTCTATTTTTTTTTAAGGCTTTAACAATCCTTTAGAGCACTGATCTCTCTCTTATTCTTTTCAGGGTTCCAGTCAGCCTTTAGAGCATTGTCCCATCCTTTTCTTAAAGTTCAAGTCAGCTCTTAGATAGCTAACCTCTCTTATTCTTTTAAGGTTTCCAATAAGCCTTTAGGGTATTGTCCCATCTTTTTAAGGTATTAGCAAGCTCTTAGAGCACTAACTCCTCTTTTCTTCTTAGGGATTTAGCCAGCCTTTAAGGCGCAATCTTGTCTTTCATTTTAGGGATCCCGTTAGCCTTTAAGGCGTCATCTTATCTTTCTTTCTAGGCTGCCAGTTAGCTTTCAACCCTCTATTGTCAACTTTATATAGGGTCTTTCGCGAACCTATAGGATGCTTCCTTCACCAACTTTCTGTTAACGAACCCATGGGGCGCTTCTCTTTTACCTTACTCTTAGCAAGCCTATGGGGCACTTCTCTTCATCAAATTCTCTTAGCGAACCAGTTAGGCATTTCTTTTCCTTTAGTAAGCCCGTAAAGTGCCTCTCTCATCAATTCCTCCTAAGTGAGCCTACAGGGTATGTCTCCTCATCGACTTTTCCTTACCGAACCCATAGGGAGCTTCTTGTCACCAATTCTCCTAGTAAGCCCGTAAGCCCCTTCTATTCCTTTAGCAAACCCGTAGGGTTCTTTCTTTCACCAAGTTCTCTCGTAGCGAGCCTATTGGGCACTTTCTTTTCAACCATCTCTTAGTGAGCCCATAGGGTGCTTCTCTTCATCAAATTCTCTTAGTGAACTGATAACTCTGATTTTAAACATATTTCATATGGTGATTTTATAGTATTTTCCTTACATTTTTTGTTTTCTTTAAAGAAATTGATACTTAATTGAGTAAAAGTTTGATTTCTAGGTTTGAACGCATTTTATGATCGAAAACAAAGAAAAAAAAATCAAATTTCACTCAATTCGGAGTTCAAATGAAGAAATTATGAAGATTTGAAGTTATGCAGTCCATGTAGAAGAAATTGGCCAGGGGCAGAAAGTTACATGGGCAAGGGACACGATCATGTCCCAGGTTGTGTCGGGTAAAAAAAACGAAAACCTTTTGATACACTATAAAAGGACATATTAGGGTTTCAAAAGAAAAAGAGACACTAGAGAAGACAAGAGACTTGAGGAGAAGGAGAAGAAAAAAGCGAGAACAACACCGACTTCAAGATCGGAGAGATTTTTCATCAATCAAAGGAGTTTTTCATGTTTTATTTTACGTTTTTTATGGAACTAGTTTTTAGATTCATTATGATAGCTTAGAATTTGTGTATTTAGGATTATGGAACCTAGGGTTTCATGTGATTCTTGGATTGATTTATAATTCTCAATAAAGTTTCTATCTTTGCTTGATTCAATTATGTCGTTTAATTGTTGATTGATATTTCTAGAATATCAATATATGATATTATGCATGTTGATTGAGAAATTACATGTATAATTAGATCTTTACATAATTGGAGAGAATTACATGTATACTTAGAGATAAGATACATGTTTCTTCCGGAAAGTTAATTATTTATATGAGAATTCATTATACATTAATGCAATTCTAAATTATATTACTAAGTGAAGAGATTCCGGTAAATAATTTAGGATTAGGGTTAATATGCTTGAGAAAGGTATTAACTTTAGTTGTGAATCCCTCCAATCAAGAATAATAGAAACCGAATTGAATATATTTTGAGCGATCACATGATTAACTCTAGGGGAAATAATTTCTAAATACGTTATTACATTCTTGAAGTCGTTCTTAATTTTATTTCTTTTTCAATTGCTTAATCAAGTCTTATAAATAAGTTAGTTTGTTAATTTTAGTATTTTTAATTAATTCAAACTTTCATAATTTTCCAGTTAGATAATAAAGTTAAGGTTAATATTAGTACTCGAAGTTTCTGAGGGATCGACTCAGATTTACATCCGCTATATTAAAACCGATAGGTACACTTGCCTATTATCAAGTTTTTGGCGCCGCTGCCGAGGATTTTCGATATTAAGAACACTAGGTTCTTTATTACTTTAACCATTTTTTTTTCTTTTGTTTTCATTAGCTAGAACTGCAACTGATTCTATATTTCTTGCCCTTGCAGTGCATGACTCGAAGTAACCCGGAAGATTTGATAGAACTTGATCCTGAAATTGAGAAAACTGCCCTTCAAAATTTGAGATCGCGACCTAGACAAATTGTGGCGACCATTGACAACGAGTCAATCGTTGAAATCAAGGAAGAAGGTGAAGAGACCAACACTCAATTCATTGAGTAAGAAGATCTACCACACATGGCTAACAATGGTAATGAAGCTCGGACTATGTCCGATTATTCAAGGCCTACACTTATTGGAGCTGACTCTAGCATCGCAAAGCCAACCGTCGCGGCTAACAACTTCCAAATTGCACCTAACATTATACAAATGGTGCAACAATATGTTCAGCTTGACCGTCTCCAAGATGAAGATCCTAATGCCCACATCTCTAGCTTTTTAGAGATTTGTGATACTTTTAAAATCAACGGAGCTACGGATGATGCCATTCGACTGCGGCTATTCCCTTTCTCCTTGAGGGGTAGAGCAAAACAGTGGTTGAACTCTCTACCACGAAATTCAATCACAACTTGGAATGAATTGGTAGAGAAATTTTTGGAGAAATATTTCCCACCTGCAAAGACCGCTAAACTTCGAAATGATATTTCTTGTTTTGCTCAATTGGAAGCGGAGACGCTATATGATACTTGGGAACGGTTTAAGGACTAGCTCAGGAGGTGCCCACATTATGGCCTCTCACTATGGTCTCGATTTATCTACTAGATAGATGATTGATGCATCCGCAGGAGGTACTTTGAACACAAAGACACCTGAGCAAGCACAAAACCTGTTTGAAGGAATAGCGATGAACAATTATCAGTGGGAAACCACTAAAGCCAAGCAAAAGGCCATGGGAGTTTATGAGGTGGACTTAACCACTGCTTTGGTAGCCAAGATGGACCTATTGAGTAAGAAGATTGATGCACTCTCAGTTGGCCCTCAACAAGTACAATCAGATGTAAGTGATTTTGGTATGCAGAGGTATGGAGCACAAGAACAACTGGAATAGGTAGATTATCTAGGAAATCCACCAAAGCAACAAAATCACCCTTACAGCAATACTTACAATCCAGGATGGAGGAATCACCCCAATTTCTCATGAGGAAACCAAAACTAAGGCCAACAGAAGACCAACTTTGGCCCACCTGGATTTCAAAGACCATTCCCACCTCCTCTTCCTCAAGAAAAGAAGCCCAGTGTAGAAGAACTTCTCACAAAATATATTCAAGGCAATGAGGCTCGGCTATCCAACATTGAATCATCGTTGAGAAATCAAGAGGCTTCCAATCGCAATCTTGAGAATCAAATTGGTCAACTTGCAAAAATGATATCTGAAAGACCACAGGGAACACTACCAGGGAATACCGAGGTCAATCCTAGAGAACATGTTAATGCAGTGACCTTGAAAAGTGAAAGAAAATTGCAAGTGGAGAAGAGGGATAGTGGGGAAGTAGTTGAGAAAGAAGTGGAAGTCAACCGTAAGGAAGATGTAAAGTCACTAAAATCAAAAGAAAGTATGGAATCACCGAAAGTGAAGGAGTACAAGCCTCCCATCCCTTACTCGCAGCGCCTTAAGCAAAATTACATTGATCAAAATAAGAAATTCGGTAAATTGATTGATGTTTTCAAACAATTACACATTAACTTACCTCTTGTTGATGTCATCTTGCAGATGCCAAAGTATGCGAAATTTCTAAAAGATCTTCTATTGAACAAGAGGAAGTTGAAGGAGCTTACAACAGTCACATTGAACGAAGAATGCTCGGCACTTCTCTAGAAAAAGCTGCTACAAAAATTAAATGATCCAGAGAGTTTCACTATTCCTTGTATGCTTGGCAATTTGTTAATAGATAATGCTTTGGCCGACTTAGGATCTAGTATAAATTTGATGCCGTATAAATTGTTCAAAAAGCTAGGGTTAGGAGAACCTAAATTAACGCGCATGAGTCTTCAATTAGTCGACAGGTCTATCACATATCCTAGAGGCATCATAAAGGATGTTTTAGTGCAAGTAGACAAATTCATCTTTCCGGTGGATTTTGTTATACTTGATATAGATGAAAACATTGAGGTGTCAATCATTTTAGGTCGACCCTTCCTAGCCACTGCTAAGGCTGTTTTTGATATTAATGAGCATAAGTTGATATTACGGGTCGGTGATGATGAAATAGTTTTTAAAACTCCAGAGGCAACGAACAAATTTCTTGACTCAGAGGACATAAGTCACAATGTTAATGCCACTAATGTCATTATATCTACATGTGTGCAGGAAACTCTTGCAAAGAATTCCTCAAGCTATTGCTTGCAAAAGGGAGATGAAGATTTGGTAATTAACCCCAATTGTGCAGAAGTGGCAGCTTAAATAGAAGTTCATGAATCCATTGCGGACGAGAAGGGGATTGATCCACTCCACAAGCCAAAGGATCTTAGGTTAAAATCTTTCAAAGAGAAGTCACCAATTTTGGAACCAAAACTGTCAAGAAATCATTTGGAACATGTCTTTGAGTGAAAAGTTCAAAACTTCCAATAATAACTTAATCTAAGCTAAAAGCGGATAAAATGAAGAAGTTTAGCCTACATGAATTTGATAAGTGGCATGATAAGGAGAATGATAAGGAGAGAAACTATGGAAGTTATGCACCAATGAAATGGAATTGGCAAGGTCGATAGCCGAAGGGTACATTTACACTCGTATAGAAAGTTCGAAAACCAGATACAGGAGAAGTCCTATCTCCACTTGGATAAAGAACTATCATGAGAAGACGTATCCCATTGAGCTATCGACGTTAACTAAAGCGCTTTTTGAGAGGCAACCCATGTCTAACTTTGCTTATACTTTAGTTCTTTAAGTTTTCTTCATTTTATTTTCTTTTTATCTAACTTTGCTTTGCTTCTTATATTTTCGTCATAGCCTTTTCCTTTTTAGTTTTATTGTTGCTTTTTCTCTTTAGTTTTATTACTTTTATTTCTATAAGTTTTCTTTCTCTTTCAATTAAATTTTTTTTTAAAAAAAAAAAAAAGAGAAAAAAAGGTTACACGGCCAAGGGACAAGGTCGTATCCCAGCCCGTATCCATCCAAGCCTTTAATCTGCCTACGCACAGAAAGTTACACTGGCAAGGGACACGGTCGTGTCCCAACCCGTGTGTGCTCAGAATTCCCACTCACGAATAGAGAGTTACACGGGCGTGGGACACGGTCGTGTCCCAGCCCGTGTCCGTCCAATTTTCATGCACGGGAACGGAAAGTTACACGGGCATGGGACACGGTCGTGTCCCAGCCCGTGTGCGTCCAGAATCCACACGATAGATATAGAATGTTACACGGGCAAGGGACACGGTTGTGTCCCAGCCCGTGTCTGCCCAGAACCTACACGATTTAGCACACGCCCTATTTATTTCAACAAACACACTCTCTCACACACTTCCACACATCAACACATATTTCTTTTCTCTTCTCTTCTCTTCTCTTCTTCTTCTCCTCACGATTTACTTTTCATCAACACATTTCTTCATCAAATCCAACTCGATTCAATGTTTCTTCTCAAGTCGACAATGGAAAATCGAGAAAAGTAAATTGTTTGAAAGAGGTCCACATCTGTTACATCATGTTCTAATTATGAGGGCACTATTATCGAGCTACTAGCCACTCTTTCTCCACTAGAGTATCTTATGCTTCAAGGCAGGAAAGTATTAGTTTCTTTTTCGATACATATATTTCCTTTTTCCCTATGATGTTTTTCCCTGTTTGATATCTTGCTATTATGCTTTCTTAGTCGTACATTGAGGATAATGTACGTTATTAAGTGTGAGGAAGGGATATATATGAATTTGTTACTGTTTAGGAGACCAATTATTCACATTTGACCCAATTAATTTTTAAGTTAACTTGCAATAGGTGATTAACAAGTGTTGAGCCAAATTAGCTGTTTCATCTTGATTATTATTGATCTTATTATACTTTACTAGAATTGATTAGTCAAATTTGTAAAGGGCAAAGTTACGAGTTATTTAGCTTAGGACTTTAGAACTTGAGATTAGAGCAACATCACTAATTGAGAGTTAGTTATGGTCATTTTTAAATTTACTTTTATGTATACCTTTCTCTTAGATATTTTTAAGAGTCCTATAATTTTTAGCAAACAAACAAATGAAACTCTTCTTTTGAGAAACCCCTAAAAAATCATAATGTATGGAGGTCAAAAGTAATAACAAGTGTAAAAATAGAAAAAATTGGTAAGAATTCGTCTTGGTCCGTCAGAAGAGCGAGATTGAGTCCCAATGCCAATTCAAATGAAAAAAAAAAATGATATGATCGGCCTTGATCCGTCAGAAGAGTAAGGTTCTTTCCCGCTATCAATATAAGGAATAAGTTGGTATGAATCGGTCTTGGTCCATCAGAAGAGCGAGATTCTTTCCCGCTACCAACATAATTGTGCTTAAATAAGGTAAATTTAAAAAGACCTCTCAACAAAAGCATGAACTATGGGGATGATCAGAGGATGAGTGGATGTAAAATGTGTTTGTTTTAGATTATGGTGCTTGGTGAGATGGAAGAGAGAATTATATACACTTTAGTCAAATGGACAAAATTTTTATGACTCTTTCTCGGTTGGCGAGATGTTAAATCCAATTTTTAATTTAAGAATCCTTGGTTAAATGTCTTGGGTAAACTTTGATTTTCATAAATTAACTAATGAACTCTAGTATTAAGTATTGTTAGAGCATTCGAATATAGTCAGATGAAATTGGTTGACTTTATTATTACAAGTTAGTTGATAATGATTTTCTTACTTTTCTACGGGTCAAGTGTATTCGTTCACCGGTTTCCTAAAATAGTGATAAATTTTGTTTAGCGTTTCTTGTCCTGAAAGTTTTGTTTTGATTTATTTGCTTGAGGACAAGCAAATGCTCAAGTGTGGGGAAATTTGATAACTCTGATTTTAAACATATTTCATATGGTGATTTTATAGTATTTTCCTTACATTTTTTGTTTTCTTTAAAGAAATTGATACTTAATTGAGTAAAAGTTTGATTTCTAGGTTTGAATGCATTCTATGATCGAAAACGAAGAAAAAAAAATCAAATTTCACTCAATTCGGAGTTCAAATGAAGAAGTTATGAAGATTTGAAGTTATGCAGTCCATGCAGAAAAAATTGGCCAGAGGCAGAAAGTTACATGGGCAAGGGACACGATCATGTCCCAGGTTGTGTCGGGTAAAAAAAAACGAAAACCTTTTGATACACTATAAAAGGACATATTAGGGTTTCAAAAGAAAAAGAGACACTAGAAAAGACAAGAGACTTGAGGAGAAGGAGAAGAAAAAGGCGAGAACAACACCGACTTCAAGATCGGAGAGATTTTTCATCAATCAAAGGAGTTTTTCATGTTTTATTTTACGTTTTTTATGGAACTAGTTTTTAGATTCATTATGATAGCTTAGAATTTGTGTATTTAGGATTATGGAACTTAGGGTTTCATGTGATTCTTGGATTGATTTATAATTCTCAATAAAGTTTCTATCTTTGCTTGACTCAATTATGTCGTTTAATTGTTGATTGATATTTCTAGAATATCAATATATGATATTATGCATGTTGATTGAGAAATTACATGTATAATTAGATCTTTACATAATTGGAGAGAATTACATGTATACTTAGAGATAAGATACATGTTTCTTCCGGAAAGTTAATTATTTATATTGGAATTCATTATACATTAATGTAATTCTAAATTATATTACTAAGTGAAGAGATTCCGGTAAATAATTTAGGATTAGGGTTAATATGCTTGAGAAAGGTATTAACTTTAGTTATGAATCCCTCCGGTCAAGAATAATAGAAACCGAATTGAATATATTTTGAGCGATCACATGATTAACTTTCGGGGAAATAATTTCTAAATACATTATTACTTTCTTGAAGTCGTTCTTAATTTTATCGCTTTTTCAATTGCTTAATCAAGTCTTATAAATAAGTTAGTTTGTTAATTTTAGTATTTTTAATTAATTCAAACTTTCATAATTTTCCAGTTAGATAATAAAGCTAAGGTTAATATTAGTACTCGAAGTCTTTAAGGGATCGACTCGAACTCACATCCGCTATATTAAAACTGATAAGTGCACTTGCCTGATATCATGAACCCATTGGGTGCTTCTCTTCATCTCATCCAGTTTAGGGTCTTAGCTAACTCTAGGAGCGTTTTGCCCATCCTACCTAGGATAGTCAGCTCAAAGGAGCACTATTAGGTTTCAGATTGATCAAATTTTGTGATTGCTGGTCTCTGAGAAACGCTTTCCCCTAGGATAGTTAGCTTAAAGGAGCATTACTAGGTTTCAGATAGTTAGCTTAAAGAAGTACTACCAGGTTTCAGATCAATCAAATTTTAGGGTTATTAGTTCTTGAGAGACGCTCCTGCCTAGGATAGTCAACTCAAAGGAGCACTACCATGTTTCAAATTAATCAAATTTTGGGGTTGCTAGTCCCCGAGAGACGCTCCCGCCTAAGTTAATGAGCCTAGTAAGGCACAACCAGGTTTTCCAGATTGATCAAATTCTAGGGTTGTTAGTCCCCGAGAGACGCTCCTGCCTAAGTTAGTGAGCCTAGTGAGGTACAACCAGGTCTTCCAAATCAATCAAATTCTAAGGTTGTTAGTCTTTGAGAGACACTCTCGCTTAGGATAGTTAGCTCAAAGAAGCACTACTAGGTTTCAGATTGATTAAATTTTAGGATTGCTAATCCTTAAGAGACGCTTTCGCCTAAGATAGTTAGCTCAAAGGAGCACTATCAGGTTTCAGATCGATCCAATTTCAGAGTTGCTAATCCTCGAGAGACGCATTCATCTAGTTAGTACAATAGAGCACTACTAGGTTTCAATCTAAGGTCTTAGCTAACTCTAAGAGCGCTTTACACACCTTAGTTAGTTAGCTCATTAGGATATGACCAAGTTTTCTCTATTAGTTTAAGGTCTTATCTAGCGTTAGGAGTGCTTTGCCTACATTTTTAGTCAGCTCATTGGGGCGTGACCAAGTTTCATCTATCAATTTAGGGTTTTAGTTAGCCTTAGGAGCACTTACCCATCTCATCTAATTTAAGGTTCTAGCTAACTTTAAGAGTGCTTTTCCCACTTTGGTTAGTCAGCTCATTAAGGCACGACCGAGTTTCCTCATTCTTCTTAGGGCCTTAGCCAACTCAAGGAGCGCTACACCCGTTTCACTTCACTTCATTAGTTCATAAGAGCATGACCAGACTTCAATTATTTTTTCAGTTAACTCTTTGAGCACCACGCTTCTATTCTCCAAATCCCCAATAGATTGGACCTAGCTAGTTAGCTAGCTATAATGCTTCTTAGGATAAAATTCATTTTTGGGGTAAAAATAATATCTATTTTATTTTTGTAGAAAAGTTTTGCTTAAATTTTACCACAAAGAAGGATAGCTGTAAACTCCTAATTTTGCTGCCCTTTCATTTTTCAAATTAAGTTAAGGGTCCTAAATTAGAAAAAGTTCAAAAAAAATAGAAAATTAAAGAAAGCCCAAAAAAATAAAGAAATTTAGAAAAAATAGGAATTCCAGAAAAATACAAAAATATAGGAAAATAGGAAAAAAACACAATAAAATACAAAATTTAGAAAAGAATAAAAAAAAATGGAAAATTTTGGAAAAGTACATAAAAATTTTAAAAAGTAAAAAAAAAAATTGAAAATAATAATAATAATGATAATAATAAAATTTTAGAAAATAACATTTTGTTAGAATAGATTTTTAATTTTAATTTAAGTTTAGAAGTTGGGCCATTGAATTTGAGCTTAGATTTAAATATAGTTGAGACTGACCTAGTCCATATATATAATTTAATTACACATATGGATAAGGTACAGGCCAACGGCCTAATAATAAAACACTTGAACTAAGCACATGGATTAAGCTAGAAGATAAAGGTTCGAAACTCGCTGGAGATATGAAGATGTTTTCTTTATCTTTTTCTTTTTTAAATCCACATATTGACACATATCAAAACATCAATAGGCCACGTGTTTAATTGTGACACGTGGCGTGTTGTGATTCGCTTGGACAACATACATTCCTTCCCCCCATTCCTCCCCGTTATTATTTCCCTCTCTTTCTTTCTTTAAAAAAGAAAAACAAAGCACAAAAAAAAAAAAAAAACAGTAGAGGGGGAAAAAGAAAAACATACACAAAGGGACCCACACTCGGTTGACTCTCTCTCCATCTCACTCTCGCTCCCTCTCAGCCAATACTGGCCCACTCCCTCTTTCTCTTAACCTAAACACAAGACCCCATACACGCATGCCATCCGCAACCACTACACCCATATCACCACCGAACCCACAACACATGCACACACTCCTCTCTCTTAACCTGGATCTCTTGAACCCCCTTAATACTCTCTCACTCTCGAACCTCTCTTTCTCCAACCCCTCTGTCTCGGCATCTCACTCTCTCGTTCCCTTTCTCTCCACCGCACCACTATCGCATGGCCATCCAACTCCACACACCCACCATCCAAAACCTCCCTCTCCATTATACTCTCTTATGCAACTACCATCGCTTCTTGACCTAAACCCAATCGCAGTAAGCTCTACCTTCTCAACCACTCATACCCCTTGACTACTCTCTCTCTCTCTCTCGCCTTCATCTATAAACCCCCATACCCATACAAGGACCCTCTCTTGGCCGAACTATGCTTACACTCTCGCATGACCAGACACTAACCCGTGACCCACCATCGCCGCACTCCAAATCCATCCCAACACCGTGTCCCCAGTCACTTAATCTACACTTTCTCTCGCTCGATCGGTAACCCTCCACTGCACTTAACCTACGATGCCCTTACTCTCTCATTCACAAATACCACCACTCCACCACAACCACCACTAGATGGCTACCAAACATGATGGCATCGAAAATACCCCTCTAACTCCAATATAAAAACCACAAAACCACCCTTTCCTACTCAATCTGGTGGTTAAATCACCCTAAGAAGTGTCCTCTTCAAACTGTTGTGAGCAACCTAACCTCAACTTAGATTCATGGAGCTTTAATCCGATTTGTGACCTGCATCCCAACCCGTACTCCAAATCCAACCCAATGCCAACCCTAGGATCCGACTCGCGTTGCTAACCTGATCCAAATCCCCATTGCTTAGTCCGATCATTTTCCAATTTGATAATTGTTGTTGTTGTTTTTGTTTTTTTTTTTTTATTTCTTGTAGTTTGTTGTAAAATAATAAAAAAAAAAAGAAAGAAAAAGAAAAAAGGAAAAAGAGAAAAGAAGAAAAAACTGAAAAGGAAAAAAAAAGGAAAAGAGAAAAAGAAAGAAAATGTAGTTTGTTTATTTGTCATTTTACTTAGTCTAATAGATAAAATAAATAAAATAAATAAATAAATAAAAAGAAGTAAAAAGTAAATAATAATAAATAAAATATTTGAGCAAAATAAATTTCATTTTACCAATTTGAAAAACATATTTTTCAAATAAACAAAAATAAAATGGATCCTTTGCAAATTAGGGTACTTTAGATTTTCCAAAAATATATCAATTTAAGATCCTTATAAAATTTCTTCAAATAAAATCAAAATGAATAAAAACATAAACTCGACTGTTTTTCCAAAATTAAAATTAAATCAATCCGCTATGTTTTTGGTAAACGAACTATAGAAAGCTGATCTCGAATAGCGAGTACATAAGCATGTGTACGTTAATACGAGGCAACTTAAAATATGAAAATTTTTATTTTTTTTTATTTTTAGATATTTATGTACACTGATCAATTTAGTTGCGTGTATTATAATTAACTGTTTTAGAAATTAAAAAATATATATTTGAAAAGCGAGATTAAATTCGGAAAGTTAAAAAGTGATATACGTATAGGGTTTAATAAATTAACCCCCGAATCTAGATCTTTGGCTTTCAAAAAGTTGTATTTATAAAATAGTTTTTCTTTAAACGATAGATCGGCAATTAAGTTATAGTTAATTCACCTAATTAATTATAACTTAACCCTTTGTCCCGACTCCAATTGGGTGGAGACTTTAAATCTTTTTAAATTGAAAAAAATGGTTTTTTTTAGACTTTAGTTGAGGATTAATATTAAACGGATAGGATTTAGTATTGATCGGTTTAAAGAAGATCTAATTTTATAAAAGGAACTAAGAGAGTGAAAAATCAGGTTCGATAATATTAAATATTATCTTTATAATATAATAAAAATAGTGGTTTTTAAAGTAATAATAGTGTGAGGCTCATATAACTTAAAAAAAAAAATATGAAGAAACTTTGGTGGAAAAAACTACGAATAAAGTGTGGAGTTTTTCAAAAGAGAAAGTTTGTTTAAAAACTAACGTAACAGTATAAAGGAACTTTTAGAGTTCCTACCATTGTACATCGTGACGAGGAAGTAAAATGTGTGTAGACGCATCGTGTGATGTTTGAGAAAAGGATTATTTCCAACTTTTGGTTTTGGCTTTTCTTCTTAAGGAGGGTGTTTGTTTGAGTTTTTGTTGAGCAGAGTTGTAACTTGTATTGAGTGTGGATTTGAGTGTACTTCTACCATCTGATATGGAGTGGATTTTTGGGCATCTAAAGCGCATAATAGGTGGCATATTTTTCAAGCGGAGGTTGAGAAGAGATTTGATTCACTGTACAAGGATTTTGTTAGCTTAACCAAGTTTTGGGCTTAGGAGTTCGATTAGGATGGCGGTGTAAATTACACATGATCAAGGCCCTATACTGATCTAGCTTATTATTATTTTTAATTAGTATATATTTTAGTTGTATTATTATTATTATTATTATTATTATTATTATTATTATTATTATTATTATTATTATTATTATTATTATTATTATTACTATTATTTTCGCTCATAGATGTCCTAAATTCAAGATTCACCGTTGGGATTTAAGGGTTCTAAAAATGTCTTATTATTAAGTTAAAGTAGGTAATGGGTTCTCTAATACTTTCTTAATGTCCGTAAAATTTTCTAAAGTTACATCCTGTGTAATATTCTAACGACACTCACAAGGTTAAAAATTTGCAAAGCCGACTAATACAGTAATATGAAAGGGAGTATGATTATTTATAGATCCCTCCAATATGATAAAAAAAAAAATAGATCTACAAGTTTAAAAAATATAGATTTATTTGTATTATTATCGAAGCATTTTATTATTAGAAGAGCCGCATAGTAAATCATCATTCATATAAGAAATTTTATGAAGGATATTCAAACGACGCATTATAACTTTTACGTTTATTTATTAAAATTTTATTTTGAATCCTAATGCTATTTCATCATGAATACAAGGATCCTATATGCACATCTTTTAGATGCGTAGGAATTTTTTAATACATAATTGACCAAATATGGTTGTCGCTATCATTTATTTATCCTTATTAAGTCCATTATTTTATTGCCACCCACATAATTACATACCAGCAGATCGAAACTTAAAAGGATATAATTTTTATCAAAATGAAAAATGTAATATAAAAGTTAATTATTTTGAAAAAGAAAACTGCACTTAAAGTTTCTTAGTAAATGTATAAAAAACAAAATAATGATGAAAATGATAAGATAGATGTACAATAACATATGTATGATAACTAGGTAGTGATAACAAAAGAGAATTTAGAGCTCAAACCCATAATAATTAGTCATTATCTAGCTACTAACTATAGTTGAAATTAAATTAATTTAAATTTAAAAGAAAGAAGGAGGGGGAGGTTTGTGGGACCACCATTGTTCATATTATATCCGTATGTTATACGTATAGGTAACTATCCTATAATTTAGGACTTGAAAACTTGAGTTGGTGGAGAAAATAAGTAAACCGGATGAATTTACAATAAAACCCATAAAAGTAATTTTAGGAAGAGACTCTACGAACATGTAGTAGTTAATTTTAATGAAAATAACTTGAAGGTATTTTAAGGATATTCATGAAAAACTCAACTTGGTAGTTACATAAAGCTTTAAAGACTTTAATAACATAGATATGTACACTTTTATAGATGTATTATAGTGTAATTTGAGTGTCTTATTAGTTCATTAGGTGGCTTAATGTTATAGTTTGAATTAAATTAAAAATACCGAGTTACCTTACTAGAAAATAACTATATTCTATAATTTTCTTGAAGTACATAACATATATTTTCGTGGTTTCACACTCCATATCTAGTTGCTGCAACATGATGACAAGTTTGCTATCCCAGGTTTACATAGATCAATGCAAAGGGCCGAATTGGTCTTGAATCATCGGTTCCATGGTGAACTGTGACCGGTCCATATGCTAGCAATTATGGGCCAATTCATGGCTAGTTAACCATTTTTGTTTTTCCTTTCTTTTATTTTTTCTTTTCTTTTTCCTTACTGACCCTTGAACCCTTTTTTTTTTTTCCTTTTATCCTTCATCAAAGCATATATTCCAAACGAACAAAATTTAAAATACAGAAAATTTTCTTACAGTATAAAGAACTAATTTGATCGAGTAGAGCAAATTGGTTGAGATGAAAATATTTTTTAGTATATTTTACGGTCGCTTAGCAAATACTAATGTATCCATTAATTAAAATTAGACTATCGTAATTTGGTTTGAATTTTTAAAAAACCTTTAGTTTATTAGTTAATTTTACATTTTATAAAAAGAATCCAAGTGTATATAATCATCCAATTTAATTTTTTTGAAGAATAATAATTTTACTCGGTCATAATTTAGAAAACTTTAAGGCTAAATCACTACTTTTAGGAAGATCGTGCCATTTAGTTTTTTTAAATAATTGGGAAAAAGGATTTTTCTATGTAATAAAACTTTTTCGGAAAGAACAAAAAGAAAACTTACTATGTTTCTTCTTGAGGTAGCTGTTCATGTTCGTGACTAGGAGTAGAACCCATGGCTCACTTGAATTTCCATCAAATCAGTTCTAATCGCTGAAGTAATCATCTTCCTCGCTTGCTGTCTGTAGGCTGCCTTGTATGAGTCTTCTGTACAAGCACTTACCTAAATGTTAACATCAAACAAAGAAGCTCGCCGTTTGTTGACGATGAGGCTTATTGTACTAAACACTAGCTCAACGGCGACTGATGAAGCCAAAGCAACGAGTACTTCATGGGTGATGCGATATAAGAGGGGGTAGTCCCTTTTGTGCCTCTACCACCACTCTAAAATATTGAAGTCCTTCATTAAGATATTCTTGGAAAACTCGAAATTTGTATTGGTATAGTATTGTATCTTAAACATTGGACCACCAAACTATTACCTCTTCAATTTTTGCATCAGTAATTGCTAACTCATAAATGAATAATGTTACTCATTTGTGGGTAGCGAATGAGAGATTGATGACTAGCCATTGTACTAATTTTGGTAGTATTAAGCATTTCTTCTACATCAACGGTCACTGCCGACACTTCTTGCTATACTTCCAAGCTGTACACGTGTTGAGAATCTATTAGATCTTCAATATAATCGTAATAAGTTTTCAAATATATTAATAATAATTTCATTTTATAACGAGGATTTAAAATAGTTGATATAAGATAAATACGGAAAATATCTTTATAATTAGATAATTACTTCAACGCTATATCATATATGCATGCGTATAGGTTTTGATCCTCACGAGCCTAAAGCAGCACACCAAATATCACCAAGTATACTGATAATTGACATAACAAACAAGTTTATATTAAGTCTATAAAAGGAGCAAGAGAAATAAAAGGAGTAAGGGAGAGGAAGTCAGCAGTTCATGGCTTGCTAGTTTGGCGGTTCAAGCCTAATCTATTTCGAACCAACTCTGTTCACCATTCAAAATTGGCTTTTATAAAGATCTAAATTTATATATATTTATGTTAAGTTGGAATTTGAATGAAAAAGGATGTGCATTAATATTTCTTTTGGCACACTTTAAAAGGAGAGAGTAAGGAGTTTTGTAACATTTCTTCCATGTGTATCTTCAATTATATGGTCTATATTTTTCACAATATAAAGCGCATCATATAAGAAATATTTTTCATAGAGTTTTTTTATAAAATTTTGCAATACGGATTTTTACTGAAAAAAATTATTTTTTATTATTTCAAGATTTTTTTTTTTTTTACGGACACAAATTTATATGAACCTTTTTTTATAAAATTATTTTTTTGTTATTTCAAGATATACTTTTAGATAACAGTATTCGTTTATCATCTAATCATCATTTAATCCTTAAATCCCGATATTTTAAATTGTTTATAAGTCTTAAGCTTATATTTTATAAATAGTTGGAAAATTTGTAATGGTTTGCTAATTGATTGAGCTGTGTTAGCCAACATTTCTTACTAAGATATATCCGGTTACGTAGTTAAAAGTCAATTCCAATGCAACCAGAATCGGTGAGTGCAATGCTACAATGTCACTTCAGGAAGGAACAGGCAACCTCGTTTGTTGGTTTTCTAAAGAATTACTATGCATCTATTGCCGAACCAACTTCATATGATACAACAGCTCGTTGGGAATATCTAAATTTTTTATTAAAGATTGGTTCCATTTAACTATAGTTTATGATCTTTCTATATTTATATAAAATTAGATGCCATTTAGAAAAAAAATTTAAGCTTTCAAATAGTAGAGTGCTAAGTCATGACCGATGATAATATTAAAGAAAACAATAAATTTACTTAAAAAACTATCACAATTAATACTTTAATAATATATGTTCATTCTAATATGTTGCATATACTACTACTTAATTATATATAGATTTGTGTTGCAAGTTGATTTAGGTGATTATTGATAGTCTTTCTTTATTCTTCAAGTTTGACATGTTGCAATAAAGAAAATCAATAATTGGATGTAAATTCCAATAAAGGATCAAAGTTTTATGGATCGACTGTTATGAATCTCTTATTCAAATCATTTTATAAAATGTTAATCTCTCATTTAAACTTATTCCAAAATATTGATCTCTTCTGTTATAATGTCTAAAAAAGTGATAACCTTTCAAATCATAAAAGTGAAATCTCATATTAAGGGTTGTGTTAATTTATATAAAGTAATGCAAAGTCACAATTGTATACAGTACCATTTTTTTTTTTCTCATGGTAAAAGATATGTCTCCTTAATACATAACTAAAGAAAAATGATTTTTAACAGGAGAAAAGGTTTGATCTAAAAATAATTATTTATTGTCAAAAGATATTACTAAAGAATAGGGGCAAGAGAGTATGATGTGGTTACGGTAAATGTGGTCTTAACCATAACTTATTTTGGAAGTGTTGGTTCTAAAATTTTGAAATCAAAATTTGTTCTATCACATGTATATTAAGAGCTACCCTTGAAAATGGCCTCCATATAAACTATAAGGTACCATCCACTGAAACTTATAAAAATTTTTATTATGCTTATATAAATTTTTTGAAGTAAGCTGTCCAACAATCCGTCAATTCTTTCTTGTATCTATAACTAGTACATTCGCCAACACCGTAAGTTAACAAAGATATACTACCTTTTGTCATAACCCTTCCACCAAATAACATGTATACATTCCTTTATTTGTCTATATAGTGTCTCTAAGGAAATATGAATAATTAAAGAGATAGGCTAATCTAATCTAATAATAGATGGATAATTAATGTTTGAAACCGTAGAAAAGAAAAGATGAAATCCTCTTTAATAACGAACTAATATAAAGAAAAAGCAAGCGAATATTGCTTTAGAGTCAGAGAGAAATTGAGCCACAGTAAAGAAAATGAGAGACAATAAAGGAAATAAGAACCGAAGTAAAGTTGGTAACAATACTTTCGAGAGAAATGAAAAAAAAAGTGAAACTAAAGATTTAATTTATTTTAGGGTTTTTATTTTCTATATATTAAGCAAATAAACTTGAGCCTTAAGTATATGTCACATTAGAAATATTAGATTTTTTTTCACTTAATATTGTAAATTAAGAATTTTATAGGTCGAGTACCAGGTCCAGATAGAATACTCTATATCTTATGGAATAGGTTTTGAGGTAGATATAGAATATTAAGATATTGTCTTGTAACTTACCTTATGGAAATAGATATTGCAAAATTTAAAAGGAACCTACCTTATGAACTTTAATGTACATTTAGAACCTCTTTATTATGCAAGGTAGAATAGGTTTGAGGTTCAAGTAGGTTTATCCACTTGGCCTTTCTTTATAAAGAAATCATAATTCCTTATTTCGCAACTATAACAATTCCGTCTAATAACAATTATGTCAAGCAAAGATAAGAATAGATTGTTAAGACCGCTGTAGCCTAATGGTATCACTATTAATCACTTATTAGAATAGACCAGAGTTTGAACCATTCCTCCTATCCCCTTTCTCATAGGCAAATTTGTAACATAGTTGGCCAAAAGAAAGGAAAAGAAAAACGTAAAAATAGATCTATAATTAGAAAGGTATAGTTTACATCTCGTTTTTTAAGTACAATAAAGACACTTCCATATTCATTTTGAATCAATATTTCCAAAAATATAAAAATTGATAAAAAGAAAAGAAAAGAAAAGATACAAAATGTGACATCCAATCACTTACTATCCATGCAAGATTTCTATCAAGTTACATTGGAAAGTGTTAATAGGATGTCTTAAGCTTAGGCTCCTCAAGCTCATATCATGACCCAACTCCCTTCTAATTGGGCTCAGCCTCCTTACTTGTCTAGTTTACCTCAGCCTAAGCCCACTAAATAGCTTACCCATATATTACAGCAACCACCTCCTACAATTTAGGGTCATGTCAGCCTATATGTCTCCACTACTTATGACTTATGGATTTGTCCTCTACTCACTAACAGCTCCCTAATCACCGACTCCATTTTTCTATAAATATCATACTATCATCCAACGATAAATTACTTAATACTTTACACATTTGAGCTTTATCTTACTTCTTAGCATACTTACTATCTCTCTCTTTACACACTACTAACTTAAGCATTAAAGCAGTCACACTGAATAAACCAATAGCATCCCTCATTGGTTTTTGTCTTGTAATCTTATTCAATAGTGTCAAGCCTAAATTATCTCTAAGCTCTACCGACTAGATTCCTCAAACAATAGAAAGTTAGCGTATAATTTAGCAAGAAATGTCTAAAGTCGTCATAAGTAAGAAAAACTAATAGGAAAATCTTGTATCAAACTTCTTAGTGTTGTAAACTTAGACAGATCTTTACAATTCAACTTGGTTTAACCCTGTTTCAACTGTAGTTTAACTTCTGATCAAACCTGGTTTTTCTTTTAATTTTCAACCTTATCATATGTCTAGATCAGTCACTCAATTAAGATCTAACAACGCTAGTTAGATCACAAAGATTTTGAAATGTTTAAAATTTAACTTAAGCATTAACAAGTTAATGGATGTCCAGAATTACATAGACATCAGGCTAAAATTAAAACATATTTATGAATGAATACACACGTCTCAATTTATCAATTATTATGTTTTGCTTGAATAAACCATTTTATAGTTGCTTCTCATCGCATCTAAATTGATGATCGATGCAATATTGCAAGCCGTAACATCTAGGGTTTTCCTTCTTTTTGTTCCTAGTCATAGACAGTCCTTTTCCAGATTCTAACACCATGTTTGGGAGGGTTAATAAAGAAAGGAAAAAATCAGAAAGGAAAATTTTGGTTTTCCATTACCTAGAAATAAGGAAATGTAAGAGGATTTTAAGTCTATAAATTCCACATATGCCCTTCGAAAGGAAAATTTTGGTTTTCCTTTCCATATCATTCATCATAAAAGCCTTATAAATTATTATGTAATAATGTATATTTTCAAATTTATAAAGATCAATTTTTCACCTATTTGTTTCTCCCTTAAGCTATTAAGGTTAAGTTTTTATCTTTTACTTTTTCCTTTGTAATCACACCACGCTTCGATGCTAAATAGAAAAATGATCCATGAAGTATTAAATGCTACGTAATATACGGAAATCTTATATGATTCTATCTTTTATTTTGATAAAATCGATTTAACTTTCTATTTCATCATTAATTTACATTTATTTAAATTTAGATCATTAAATTTGCAATTAATTCATCAGTCTAATTCTACAGAAATGTAAATCAAATGTAGGATAAAACACTGAACCAATTACATGAAAAACAATGATGGGACTATCGAAAAAGTCTAATATAAGACGTGTGGAACCCCAAGTCAAAAGGGCATTTTGGCACAAGGCATCTAATCCGGACATTTAGGATATCTACGATAACTCCACCTTGTTGGGGGCACATAATTATTCAAACTCTCAACTATAATTACCACCGAATAAAATGGCTCTTCCAAGATTTGAGGCTAGAGGGCAAACCGCACCGTTAAGTGCTCTTTACAGGCCATTGGTCAGATTCTCCATTCTTCAATGATAATAACCAAGGCACAAGTCAGAAGAACATTCTAGTTAGGAAAAGAGAACTCAAAACAGACAATATCTTACTTTGACATTCTCAAGAAATGGAGAGCTGCATTAATGTCCATCATGGTGATGGCAAGACCTGAAACTGTACATTTTACAGCAGATGAGATACCTCGGATGCAAGCTAGTCTATACAGATGTCATCCCGATGCGTATTACATCATCATCATCGAACATGACATTCATACGGAAAAACTACAATATCTGGAACTACCAGTGGTAATTTATCAATGAACATAAACAACCTTCGTTGGTTATCTTTCAAAATCAAGGATAAATCCTCGATATCATGCTCGTCTACGTAGATCCACAGTTCATCTGCACTAACTTTTCTAAAGTTATTCCTGCAGAAGGGGCATGATTGTGACCGCACACGCCTGAAATTAAAAAAACCAAGCCATATATCAGCACAGGATATTCTTAAGAAGAAAAGCAGAAAAATAAGACATGGGAATGTTAGAGAATGCAAATTAGCAGCAGCTCCCACACACCATCCCATCACATTAACAACCAGCACTTTAAATTTTGGGTATAAATTATGGATTCGGGAATATCTCTTAAAAGTGGCAGGATGCTCATTCAAAAACTGAGCCTGACACAACATCATCCTCCCTATGCTTATTGAATTGGAACTTGTATCGTCAATATTGGCAACCATTTGGGATGTGTATGTGAGACAGTGTGTGTGTGTGTGTGTGTGTGTGTGTGAGAGAGAGAGAGAGAGAGAGAGAGAGGGAGGGAGGGAGGGAGGGGTATGGGAGGGGGTTGGAGAGGAGACTCACCAATTCTGGTAGCAGTTCAGGCACAAAGAATGGCAGCAATTTGGCAGAACAACCTTTTGATTTTTATCCAAGCAAATTCCACACTCTTCTTCTCTTTCGATATCAGCAGCCGAAAGTTTTCCCCTATCAGATTCATCCTTTCTTCTATATTTCTTTGCACATGCCTCTTTCTGCTTTCTATCTTCAACATCCGTTATGCCTTTTTGGAGTTGCAATAGTGAAGGAAATATAAACGCTGTTCATGAAGAAGAAGCTAGTAAGAACTCTAAAAGTCACATTCTTCAAAAATGATGACCAGAGCTCTGCTATCGGCATCTTTCCAGATCTAATTTCACAGGAATTATCATCGATCGTATGCTTTTTATCTTACCATAGAAGTCCTTGATACTTGCTCTTCTTTCGTAAACAGACATTGTGGTCTTGCCATCTGGATAGACCTACATCAATGATCAGAAAGGTGGGCATCAAATAATTACATCGTTCACCTGGTACAAAAGGAAACATGATGAATGGAAATAAACATAAGAGGAAGAGGAGGAGGACAATACCATGTAGATAAGAATCCTAATCAGACCGAGGGCGCCAGCCAGGTGACAATCAGTCCACTGAACAAGAAACAGAAATAAGGGTGCTACTGGACTGTAAGACAATCTCATCTGAAGGCAGGCACCATTGTCACGTGGATAATCCAAAGCCCTGAAAAGGAAGACAGAACAAAGTGCCAACAAACCTCAGAAAATGGACCATTTCATGCATTACGGACTTGCTGTATTAAAATCAGCTTAAGTTTCTAACTCTTTCCTATACATCTCTATAGAACGAAAGCCCTCCACCAAAATCACAAATGTTTGATGTAGTCATAAAACCCAAAAGGTAGCTTATTAGCACACCAACATCAAGTAAAGACACAATCACGAAGGTGCACGATATGAAACGTAAAAAACTGAGAAAGAAGCGTCATCAATACTTGAAATGCAATATGAATGTGGCATGTCTTCAAAAATTTGGTCCTAGAGAGAACCGCAGAACATCCATGGAAAGATCCTATTCTAATCACATGGTCACGAATATAGTTCATTCTGTTGCTGGATTCTTCACTCCCCTGGTGTACCTTTGCCAACATTCTTTACTTCACCTCATAGGAACATTCCGGCAAGGGTACAGCACGGAGGTGAATTCAAGCAGAAGAACTAATTCATTCCAATTCAATTATTAGATGGTTCATCTTTAGCCCAAATGCACACTCAATCCAATAAAGCCAAAACACGACAAACCCGAAAACTCTAGCTTTCGGACAATCGACATATCATTTTACTACATAAATTCTATCCAAACATAAGGTCTAGCAGAACATTCAAATCAACAATCAACAAAAGACTCAATTACCATAACGCAATTACGAAATACCAAGCAATAAACAAGAACGTTGAATTAGAGAGAGAGAGAGAGATTACAGTGTATTGGCGTGTTGGATATCAGCTTCTAGAGCTTTAAGAGAATCTTTGAAAGAGGATTTGTTACTACTCATTACCTTCGCTTCACTTTCTTCTTCTTCTCCTTCTTTCTTTCAAGGAAAATTTTTCCAATCAACCAAACACAGCACACAACTATAAGCGATGAATAAAAGTTATTATCTTTATGATGACATATACATACATAAGTTCATACACATACATACACTTGACACCCCACAATAATCGCACACCCTAAAACCCCTCTCAACAAAACCACAGACTAATCAGCCCACAATCTTTCTCTTTCCATCGGAGGGTTTTTGGCTTTATTAGTAACAACAAGGGCGGGTTTGAGTCCTCGTGAATTTCTAATTTTGCCCTTGTTCAGTGCGAATGTATTTATATAAAAGACTTTTCCATAAATGCATAAGATGTTGCCACGTTTTGGATTTGTACACGTGGCGGTGGATTAGTGGTGAGGTTTTTAATTATGGAGCAGTCCGGAAAGTTGAGAGCAGGAAAAACAAGGTAGTTCGGCTCAGCTTTCAGCCTTAGTTTTACAAAACTGACAACTTGGGACTCGTTGTCTTTTAAAAAGCTGGAAGGACCGATCTTATCTTATTATCCATAACCAAATAATTCAAAAATAGAAAATGGGTCCTCCGCTCGTCGTCGTTTTTTTTTTTTTTTTTTTTTTTCCTCGTTTCTTTTTAACCCCTAGTAGTCTAAATAAAAAATTGATTATTTAATTTTTTAATAATTATAATATGTATACGAGTTAAAACATCCAAATTAAGGTTTTAAGGATGCATCTATATCTTTATTGAAAATAAAATAATTATAGTTAGTTGAAATACATTTTTAGAAGATACTTTTTTTTTACCACTTTATATAAAAAGATAACTTTCCATAATTTGTATATTAGTAAGTGACATTTCTCTAACGTATTTTTATAAAAATGTAAAATCAATATTAAGAGAAAGCTTATAATAAAATTGTTTAGATTTCGTTGATTAAATAAATATATTGTCTTATTAGGCCGCGTCTTATTAATCTATAAGGTTCAGGGGAAGGTCTGTTCGTTTATATTATTCAGTTAATATTGACTGATTGATTTGTTTAATGCAATTACGTTTACTTCCGGAACAGTCTTCAACCTGCTACATACCATCCATTTATTTATATGGTTACAACCAACATGGGCTTTGTGTTTTCATATTGATGTGAACGCGTATTCCAATTAACTTGTTTCTTATGGTGGAAGGTACAAGCATATATTTTTCTTTTCTTTTCCTTTATTTTAGGATGCAAAGAAAGCGTTAAAGAATGTGTCCATATTTTTATATTACATCAATTATGCAAGGATGGCAAATACGGCTGTTGCAATTTTATATTTTGCATCTTCTTCTCCCCCTTTTTTTTATTTTACATATGTGTTTTTATTTTTTATACTTTATATATGCATATTTCACGTCATCACTATTAGGATAATGTCAAATTTAATATTGAACTTGGAGTTAGAGAGGAACTAACACGTTCTATTTCGCATTGACTCGTGCATTAAGCGGATTGGTTCACTTGCAAATTTGAGATAGAATTTTCAATTTAACCCATCCTGCTAGGAGTTGTTAGGTTAACCGAGTTAACTTGCGAATTATACTATCATTCATTTTCTTATAATTTATTATGTAGAATATTCACAATTAAAAAATTACAACTCACAATTTTACTTGTTTTAATGTAAATATATAGTTTTATTTTATTTTAGAAAAATAAAGTTCTAATCTTTACACAAAGATATATACATATATACATTTGCATCAATATGGAATAAGAAAAAATTATATAGTTGACGGTATGAATATATAAACATGTTCATAACAAAATTAAATACGAGATTTGTATAGTTATTGCATTAATAGAATTCCCACAACATCACAATGGTTATATAAAAATTATAAATAAAAACTTTGAGTTATTCATTATAGTCTTATAACACGGCAACATGATAAGAATATTTTATCTATGAAACTTCAAGATAATATATACCTAATATGCATATTTAGTTTTTCTTCTTTCTTTATTTATTTATTTTTTACGTGCCCTGAAATGAGTTCGTCCACTTTAACTCACAGATTAAGCAAGCCAAGCTAAAAGATAGGCTACATTAAGTGGGTTAAATTTTTTTAGTTAGCCCGCTTGTTTGCATAGCTCCACTTAGCCTTATATAGAAATTTACTACATGAAGTTTTTGGATAATTAATTTAGTACCTAATTAAATTTTAAGATGATAAAAGCAAAAATTGCTACTCACATAACTCCATTACAATGTTAGATGAGGTAATATCTTAAGAAAATAGAAGTTGGACATGTGTCATTTCTTATAAAAACAACAACAAAAAAAGAAAAAAAACTCCAACTAAGACTTATGATACCGGTTTTTAGTTTGAAAAAGGAAAAAGAAAAAGGAAACGAGACAACATGGCTAGTTAGGTTTGTTTTATTAAAATATTCTAATATACTACTATAAATCAAAATCTTTATCTTTTTTTCTTTCAACTTTCATGTTATAACTATTAAGAGAGAGGTGAATTGAACCTGGTTTATCTTGTTAAGAATCTTGTGTTCATGACACTTAGATTTTGATGGACTTGACAGCATAAATCAAAATCTATAAAACAAGATAAAAGAAAATAAAAAATTGACAATCAACATCGATCCCTTCCATTTCTAAAACTCTGCGCTACTACATTCTAACCATAATTTAACATGACTAAGCCCTAACTAAAAGTCACTACCACTAAAATCTAACCATCAGTACTTGCACGAGATCATTCGAGGACTTACTCCCGTTTTCTTTTTGGAACGAGATAAATGAGGAATAGAAAAGTCATGTCCTTAAAATGACTATTAATAGAAATATGTTCTAACGTTTACTTCGTATGATTTTTTTATTGTAAGCAATACCTATTTTAGCATTTACTTCACCTTATTAATTATAGTATCAAGTTAAGAATGCAATTAAAAATACTAGTTTGGGCTTATTTACTCATTAATTACAATGTTAACGAAGGTACAACATTCATATCATTTAAACAAAAAGAATAAAAAATTTCACCTCTTTTCTTTTCAATAACAGCTATTCGCAATGAGAATGGAAAAGCTCGTAGGAAATAAAATTTCCTACTTGTTTTTCAAGTAAACAAGGTAATAAATAGTAGCGAGTGAATAGTTATTATTTTCCCTCTCTATTATATTTCAGTAAACGGATCGTTAATTTCTCAATTGATTCTTTGACCTTAATTACACTAATCTATGTAGAGATTGGGATGTTGTAGTTTAGACCATTAATAGAAATAGGAAAACAATGAAGTTGAGTTGATGGATTAATGGCAAATGCCTAACATGAGGTTGCCTCAGAGGTATCCATTTGGTTGGTAAGTAGTAGAATCTAATGGTGATATATATCCAAATCTAGATTTGATATTAAAGATTATACATATAAGACAAGTTTGTGTATGGTGGAAAGGTTAGTCACTTGGCTGAAGGCTCATAACAATTTAGTTCATAAGCATTAATTAGGGTAATTAGTTAATTCTTTCACTAGCGTTAGCCAAGATAGTGAGATAATTAAGGAAGAACAAGGTGAACAAGTCTGCTTTAATTTTAATTTGAATTTTTTATTCTTATATTTTTTATGTTTTTCTTGATATATGTTTTTGGTTCTCTGTTTCCTTATGAAGTCATTACTATAGATCCTTGATGAAAGAAGTATGAAATCTTGGGTTGTTAATTTGTTATAGAAAGTTATTTTGGTAGTAGGACTCTTAATTCGATTTAATACCATGGACCAATATACTAGGTTTGTGATAAAGTCTAGAAAACTAGACCTAATTAATGATATTTTATGAAGATTTGGCTTAATAGACTTAATTAGAAATTGCTAGAATGGTTTTTCCATTCTTAAGTATGCTTGAATGTCTTATGTGCAAGACATAGATTTTAAAAAGCCTCTCTAATCTTATTTAGGCTTTGTTCGACTTTAAAAGGAGCCATTTATACTATAATAAGCTTTAAAATGGAGATAGACTCTTTTATAAAGCAGCTTGGCTTCATTTTATAAGACGCTGGCTTATGTAAGCCCACATCTAGACACATGTCTAAAGAATTTATATCCATTAGAAAATAAGACTTTGATACGATTGTCGAATCATCAAGATGGATCTAACAATCAACTACTACACTTGATCTCAATTGTCTACCTTAAAGCCATTTGATGATTGAAGTTAGCCTCTAAAATACATAAATAGGAGACTATGTCTTTCATCATTCTACATTACTAACTTGAGAATAATGTAGCTTGGATGCCTCTACGAAGGATCAAAGTGACTGCTCAATGGGAAACAAATCGAGAACATTTCAAATCTATTGCATTTGATTCGCTGTCATTCACACGCACATATGACAATAAGTTTGTTTGTTTCTCCACCTATGCCTCTTCTTATCACATTCATAAATGTTTCATCATTTCAAAGCTTCTCCAAGGTTGATTAGAACTCCTATAGCATGTGATTAGTATATTATTAAAGCCTCCCTTTATAAGACTTTATTTTCTAAAAAGAAAAAAAATTATGTATTTTTTTTACATGTTCTTGTTATTATTGTATTTATTATGAATTTTGATAGTTTATCAAAAAATACACCAAAATATGCATTTTCTTCCGATTAAAAGTTGATTTGGCATTTGAAGTTTATGTTTAACTTCAAAATTTTAATAAGATCCGGTACATTTGTGCCGAATTGATCACATCCCTTATTTATTTACTTTCAAAATTAAGGACATGTTTCATGTCAAGATTGGACCAAAATACCAATTCATCTAAGGTTTTTAACAAAGCTACGTGAGGGAACAATTTTGGTACCTCAAATTTTGACTAGGTACTAAATTTGGCACTAGAAAACCTTAAGTCATGAATCGCAAGATGACTATAAAAGTTCCAATATCAAATTTGATATTAATCTCATCACTATTGGTTATTATCTCATCCGATAGGTATCAATTTTCAAATAGTTTATAATAATTAATTTAATAAAATAATATTATTAAATATATCTAATCGAATAATTATGAATGAAAATAATAAAAGTATAGAAAATTAAAAAGGAAAAGGAAAAACGATCCACAGAGAGTGTAGCTGACAATCGAAGGCATTCAAATTTTTGGATGACTAGGAATGCCCGATGAATTGTACCACCAACCTCTTATAGATAATTATTCACCTACGTGCTTTTGATTTTTTTTTTTTTTATATAAAGTTACCTCTAATAATTCAAATATCTATTTTAAGCCAATCAAATTCAAAAGAAACAATTGCAATCTTAATCCATTCTTTATAAATGTCTAGGCAATATATTAATAAAATTTTAACAAAATTAATCCTCGAAATTGGATTTCAAAACCAAAAACCAAATAAACCCTAAATAGAACTTAAGAGCAAAGGTTTCAGCGATGGAAACTCAAAAGGCTTTAACTTAATCACCCTGTCACTGTGAGACGTCCCGTACACATTATCTTAATATAGAACCTAATAATTGTCTTATAATCGCATTTATTATACACATGTGTGTCGTGGATAGGGTTATGTACATTCTGAAATGACATGGCTAAATTGAAGTGGTGGACCCCACCGGTGCGTCCTTATCTCATTTCCATCCATCCGACTTCTGCAATTATGGGACGGCTAGGTGACAGTGGGCCCATCTCTGAGATATTTTTTTAGGGGACCCGACTGCTGCAATTGTTGTCTTTAGATTTTTCAAAAGTTTTAACGTTAGATTTTTCGAGAAGAAGATAAAAGATTCGAAAAAATTTGTCGCTTTCATTGAAACACACTTTGCGTATGACACGATTTGGTTCCCAAATGAAGCAAATGACAAGGGGGGTCGCAGGTACAACGTAGGGCGACAGACGAGAATAATTCGCCCTCTAGACATTGAAAGGCTAAAACCCCCACCATTATTCATACATGGGATTAAGTGGATTGGTGAATTAGTGTTTCTATGATTGTACGGTTTTGACATCACATGTGCATTAGATTTATATTATGATTAAGGGTAGGTAGGATCATTAGATTGCTTGCAAAGATGGATTATTCACAGTACTGACAACATACGAGAGTCCCACTTAATTTTAGTGAGGACTTGAAGTCATAAAATGAAATATTTGTCCGGCCAAAAAAAAAAAAAAAAAAATGAAATATTTGAAGTAGAGTTTGTTAAGATCACGTTAAGAACACCAAAATATTAGTCTAATATCGATTAAGTTTTTCTCTATCTAATGATAAAAAAATATATTTTGATGAGGAAAGATCATCGATGGTTTTATCATCTATTGATTGAATTTCCAAATTGCTGCTTTCTGCTGTTATTTCTTACGTATTTATACGGACACTCTGCAATTTCTAATGCATTGATTATATATTCCATGAGATACATGAGTTGCAATGCATTATATGAGCCCAAATGCTAAGTAATAAATTATTTATATGAATAGAAAATAAGAGCAGTGGGCTTGTGATGTTAAAAGAAGGATATGTGGAGACACGAGAATTTATAAGATAATAAATTAGGGTATTAATATTATGTTTGGATTGGTGAAAATCATATAAAACTAATGGATATGGAAGGAAATCATATACGTGACAACTTTGATTAGAAATGGAATGGGATAGATTTGGGATATTTTTGTTTCTCTAGATCTAAAGAGAAAATAAAAGAAATGGATGGAAACACTGATAAGTTAGAAGAGTAGCCCTTAGAAAAGGAGGAAAATGGAAGCCCAGAAAATACCCATGTTAATTCACTTTCGTCTTCTTCTTCAAAACAAGCTACCAACCAACTTCTTTCTTCTTCTTCAATAATAAACCCCAATATAGGATTGAGTAGCTACACAGTAAATATGTTATAAGGTCCTATTCATAACTTATTTTATAAGCATAGATTTCCAAATTAATATAATCATAATTTATTTCATCGCACATTGAAACCATCTTAGATACTGTATGTTATATAAGGTACAGTATATTGATATAATGTATTGTGTAAAATGTATAATTTTTTTTTTTAATCTTCCCATAAATCTCAACTTTACACATGTTTTATAGCAAATTCTAGTTATAATTTTTCTTTTCGATACTAAAAGATTACTTTTGAAATATTACATAGAACCTAAATAATAAATGACACTCTTTATTAATAAAACAATTAAATTGCAAAACAATAAGATGTATGTACAAAAGGAAAGAACCTATAAAACTAACAACAATTATTGCCTCTTGAAGTTTAAGATTACTATTTTTTAGTTTTAATTATTACCTTCAATTTTAGGATTTGTATTAGGTTTGACTTGTTTCCTTTTAACATCAATATAGTTTCTTGATTAAAGAAAGTATAAGATTCTTTTTCATTCATTAACATACATTATTCGATAAATTTTAAAGAATAAATATAAGATGCCTTAGAACTCACGCCTTATATACCTTATGATACGGCTTTCAAGGTGTGTATATGGTTTGAAGATGTCATATTGTAAACTACCTTGTAGGAGCAGATATCGAAAAATTGATACTTGAAACCTACCTTATGATCAGAGGTGTGTAAGTGAGTTTTGACCCGCGAGCCAACCCGTCTAACCTGCTTTTTTAATAGGTTTAGGCCAAAGTTTTTTGGCTCATTTAAAAGTGAGCCAAATAAGCTAGATCATTTAATTAAAATTTTGCATTTCACATGGAGGATTTTAAACTTATGGAAGATATTGTTATACCCCAAAGCGGTAAAGTCATAACAGTTTTATTGTATAAGTCAACCTATGATACTAACTGACTTCTCAATTACTATTATAGATACGATTTACACAAAACATCATTGACTCCTCACTTTGAAGTAAACAACTCATTTATGATTATTGATAAAAGTTATATATAAAACTAAAAACTTTAAGCCATATTTACATAAATATACTTATATTTTTTTATAATCCCAACAAATATTTACATACCATAATGGTCTGGTAAGTAAAATATTACAAGATCATCCGATAAACCTACAAGTTAATAATTAAATTCTAAAAGACTCCATTAATCAGCCAATTTGATCTTCACTGCCTCAAGGCACTTTAAAAAGAAACTAACATCATGATAGTTATAGCGGCATTTCAGTCGGTGCTTGTAAGAAAATCTATATGGGTATGAGCAACCAACATTTCAATAAGTTAGTACGGAGACTTAAAAAATGTATATCAAACACAAACAAAATATTCGAGTAATTAATTAAATGCAATGCAATAAGCAAATATCATCATACAACATGATTCAGTCTGTTTTAAAATCCGAGAAATTTTATCACTTTAATCCAGGTTCAAGAGTTTCAACTTTTATACAACAGGCTATAACCAAATCTAAGTTTGTGTAATGGAGGCATTGCTCTCCCTATGACTATCATTTGAACCACTATCCCAATTCTTACCACAACGTCCTATTTTATTACTCAATTCAACTAAGGATGAAGAAGAGACCATTATGTTATCCAGTACTATCCCTTTCAAAGGTGTCGATATCTAGTTAGAGAATCTTAACTATCTTTTAAAGGGTTGCAACGCATATCTAATTAAGGTATTAGGTCAAATATGGTTAAATTCAGTTTAGACCGATCAAATAAATTCTCTCTATTCAAATCACAACAATTCAAGTTGACCGATTTGATTCTCAAGATTGCGATCGGAAGCCTCTTAATTTCTCAACGATGATTCAATGTTGGATAGCCAAGTCTCATTGCCTTGAATATATTTAGTGAGAAGTTCTTCCACACTAGACTTCTTTTCTTGGGGAAGAAGAGGTGATAATGGTCTTTGAAATCCAAGTGAGCCAAAGTTAGTCTTCTGCTGACCTTAGTTTTGATTTCCCCATGAGAAATTGGGGTGATTCCTCCATCCGGGATTATAAGTATTGCTGTAGGGGTTATTTTGTTACATGGGTGGATTTCCTAGATAATCTACTTATTCCAGTTGTTCTTGTGCTCCATAATCCTGCATGCCAAAGTCACTTACATCCGACTGTATTTGTTGAGGGCCAACAGAGAGTGCATCAATTTTCTTACTCAATAGGTCTACCTTGGCTGCCAGAACAGTGGTCAAGTCCATATTATAAATTCCCATAACCTTTTGCTTGGCTTTAGTACTTTCCTACTAATAATTGTTTATCGCTATTCCTTCAATTAGGTTTTGTGCTGACTTGGGTGTCTTTCTGTTCAAAGTACCTGTAAGCCCCAAAGTTCAGCTAAGTAACCATAGGGTTGAATTTAGAACCCAAGGTTTAGGGCGATCAGCTAAAGGATCCGATCACACCCAAATTATAAACTATTGAGAGAAATATTAGTAAAAATGACCCCGTAAACTTAAATTTAAGAAAATAAATAGTAAAATAGGAGACTATAAAATTTTCAAATTTTAAGCATAATAGGTATTAATCATAGAAAATGCGAAAAGTGTAATGAAATAACTAATAAATTACTAGAGATAGATTATATGTATACTAAAAATTTTAGAATAACCAAAATAATATTTAGGAATGTTCACGTATACTCCACATGTATTTACGTGTAGATAAAAATACACGTAATTACCTAAATTAGCCTAAAACTAAGCAAATAATTAAAGAAAAATATAAAATAATTATAAAAAAAATCAAAAAAATTAGAAGAGGATAAGCTGCAAAAAGATAACGTCGTGGTCAGCAAGAAAAAAAATAACCAATAAGAATTTGACAAACAAAAAGCCAAAAATCATGGAATTGGTGCAAAATCACATCAAATTAATGCACATTAATTTCTAAAATTGTCTATAAATAGGGAAAAAAATTCCATAAGTCCTTTGATCAGTTTATGATTTGAGAAAAATCAAAACACCGAAAAAATCGAGAGAAAATCCAGAAAAATAAAAAAAAAGGAAAATTGTGCAGTTAGGGATTTTAAAGGGAACCCACACCAGACAAGGAGCTGGGAGTGGACGGCAACCACCACCACATGTTGGTGGCAGCGCCCAGGCCGGCCGACAAGGCTACGGCGGCCCGCAGTGGCCGGAGCCACCCAAACCGGTGAGTCTAAATTCCAGCCCGATTCTTGTGAAATTTTGTAAAGATAGTAAATATAATTAGAAAATTATGAATTTTATTATTCTGAGATATTTTTGTATGTAGTTTGTAGGAAAAATATTATTTAGATGAAAGCATGTCCCGTAATATAGGATCCTTAAGAAATCATGCAAAACCGAGCACATTTCGATTTAGAAATAAATGACCTTAGGAGTGTAGTTTGAAGCTAAATTTTTTTTCTGTAGGATGCTCATGTGATATAAAATAGTGCTATGAAGCCATTTTTTTAAATTTAATTTTCGAAATTTTTAAGTTAATTTTTAGCCCTAAAATGATGGGAAAATTGGATAATTTGGAGTTAATTAGGTGATTAGGATATTAATTATTGATTTAGATAGTAATTAGATGTTTAGGGATGTTAATCTCTTATGTGGAAACCTGATCCTAGTGTATGGAGTGTTAAGTATAAGTAATGAATGTGTTATGTGGTAAATGTAAAAAATTAGGAATATGTAGAATTAAAAATTAATAAATATGGAAAAATTAGGTTTAATTAGATAATAAAATAATGAAAATTAGAACATAACAAATCTGAAACAAAATTCAATTTTAGGTAATTATATGAAAAATGTAAAAATTTCTCACAACATGAGTAAATTCGGTACACTAATACGGATTTAAGTGTACCGGATGGAATAAAATGCGGACTAGGGGTAGTAATCGTATTTAGGAGATCAGGAAGTAATGTGATTAATTTCACATTATGGGTTGAAACGGATTTCGAGGGTTGAAATCTAAAACATTACTTAGAAATCGAACTAAAAACCTAATTTAGAAATCGATGCGAAAACCGAACCTGAACCTAACCCCAAACCTAAAATAATTATAAAAGACTTAATACCTAGATAATTAGGTATATTTAACCTTAAACAAAACCTAACAATAAGCGTTATCGGATAAAATGAACTTATAATATTATATGAAATACTGAAACCACGTTCGTGTTATAGGGATGATCGACGATGGCCTGATCAAATCGGACCTCGAGTGAAAGAGCGAGGAGTCGATGTAAGTTGGGATTAATACAATGCTGTATTTTGGAGGCTTAAGATTATGCTTGGTTGTACTTGTTAGATAGAGAATGTGTGCATGTGCTTGATTATAGGTGATGTTATGATTCTGTTTGTTGCTTGGCACATATTGTATGACTTGTATGAAAGGATTGATCATCCTAAACTGGACTTAATTAAATATCCGACCAGTAATCATAATCGGACATGCATGGCAACCCATTAGGGGAACTTAGGACTCTCCAGCCAAATACCGACCCCTTCGGAAGGGATAGCGCAGGATTGTAAAATGATCCCTTATTCATCCTTAGTCGAACTAAGTGACAGGAGAGGAGGTCGCGGCGAGGGTGAAGACAGTGGTTCGAAGGTAGTCATGGGAGGAGCAAGGTCTCCATTACACAAGCCTGGGTTTGGTCGTGAGCTGTTGCATTAACGGCAACTCCTCAACCCGGATTAGAGCGGGCGTAATTTCTCTAATTTCACGACGGGCCGGACAACGTCGTGCGATGGCATTTGCTTGCACATGCATTGCACTTAATAAGTGATTGAAAACCTTGTTGTGTGTATGGTATAGTTCTAAGTCCTCCGTCCTAACTTGCTGAGCTGTGGTTGCTCACATCCCTATAGACGTCGTGCAGGTGCTGGTTAAGAAGCGGCAACAACTACTCTGAAGCTAGCAACTGCTGGATCCTGGGGAGTGAGGAAAAACATTGAAGAATCAACACATATGTTATAACTTTTCATTGCTGAATAATATAATAACTGAATTATAGTGATTATATATAACTTTTATCACTTTCTTAGGTAAATGATTTATTGAAATTACAAACTGTTTAATTCAAAGCGGGTTAGTCGTGGACGCCTTGTGTAGATCGGGTCTAAGATAGCGGTTGTAAGGCCAACTTCTATCTTAGGATGGTTTACACGGCGGGGCTGTTACGACTCTGCCGCTTCGGAGCATGACAATACCTCCTGCAGATGCATCAATCATCTGTCTCGTGGATAAATTGAGACCATTATAGAAGGTTTGAATCTACATCCATAGTAAGAGGCCATGATGTGGGCACCTCCTGAGCAAGTCCTTGAACCGCTCCTAAGTGTCATATAGAGTTTCCGCTTCCAATTAAGCAAAACAAGAAATGTCGTTCCGAAGTTTAGCGGTCTAAGCAGGTGGGAAATACTTCTGCAAAAATTTCTCTACCAATTTGTTCCAAGTTGTGATTGAATTTCGTGGTAAGGAGTTCAATCACTGCTTTGCTCTACCCCTTAAGGAAAAAGGAAATAGCTACAGTTGGATGGCATCATCCGTAGCTCCGTTGATTTTAAATGTATCACAAATCTCTAGGAAATTAGAGATGTGGGCATTAGGATCTTTATCTTGGAGACCGTCAAACTGAACATATTGTTGCACCATTTATATGATATTGGGTCCAATTTGGAAGTTATTAATCGCGATTGTTGGCCTTGTGATACTAGAGTCAGCTATGATAAGTATAGGCCTTGAATAGTCGGACATAGTCCGATTTGCTTCATTACTGTTGTTAGCCATGCGTGGTGGATCTTCTTGATTAATGAATTGAATGTTAGCCTCTTCACCCTCTTCCTTAACCTCAATGATTGACTCGTCTTCTATGGTAGCCACAGTTTGTCTAGGTCGCAATATCAAATTTTGAAGGATAGTTCTCTCAATTTCAGTATCAAGTTCTATCAAATCTTCTAGGTTGCTTCGAGTCATGTACTACAAAGGTAAGAAATATAAAATCAATTGCAGCTCTAGGTAATAAAAATAAACAATGAAAACAAAAGAAAAAAAAATGGTCAAAGTAATAAAGCAACTAGTGTTCTTAATATCGAAAATCCCCGGCAGCAACACCAAAAACTTGATATCAGGCAAGTGCACCTATCGGTTTTAATATAGTAGATGTGAGTCTGAGTTGATCCCTTAGAGACTTCGAGTACTAATATTAACCTTAACTTTATTATCTAACCGGAAAATTGTAATGGGTTGAATTAATTAAAAGTACTAAAATTAACAAACTAACCTAATTATGAGACTTGATTAAGCAATTTAGAAAGCGATAAAACTAAGAACGACTTTAAGAAGGCAAATAACGTATTTAAGAATTATTTCCCCTAGTGTTTAACATGGGACCGCTTAAAATATATTCAATTCAATTTCTATTATTCTTGATCAGAGGGATTCACAATTAAAGTTAACACCTTTCTCAAGCATATTAACCCTAATCTTAAATTATTTACCAAAATCTCTTCACTTAGTAATATAATTTAGAATCGCATTAATGTATAATGAATTCCCACACAAAAGAACAACTTTCAAGAAGAAACATGTATCTTATCTTTAAGTATACAAGTAATTCTCTCCAATTATGTCAAGATCTCATTACATATGTGATTTCTCAATTATCATGCATAATATCATAAATTGATACTCTAGAAATTCCGATTAACAAGTAAATAACATAATTGAATCAAGAAAAGCTAGAAAATTTATTGAAAATTATCAATCAATCCAACAGTCACATGAAACCCTAGGTTCCATAATCCAAAATACAAAAATTTTAAATTATCATAATGAAACTAAAAACGAATTGTAACAAAATCAACAAATAAAACATGAAAAACCCATTTTGTTGATTATAAATCTCTTCAATTTTGAAGTTGGGTGTTACTTTCACTTTTTTCTTCCCTTTCTCCTCAATTTTTTTCTCTTTTGAATGTCTAATCTTTTGTGTGAAACCCTAGTAAGTCCTTTTGTAACGTATTGTAAGGTTTCCGTTTTTGTCACTAGACACAGCCTAGGACACAGTCGTATCTTCAGGTCGTATAACTTTTTGACCTTGGAATATCTTCCTGGTGGACACAGCCTAGAGACATAGTTGTGTCTCAGACTGTGTAATTTTCTGACCAAAATTCCTATTATTTATGAAACTTCAAAACTTCATAACTCATTCATTTGAATTCCAAATTGAGTGAAACTTGATTCCTTTTCTTCGTTTTCAATCCAAGAACACGTTCAAACCTTGAAATCAAAATTTTACTCAATTAAGTATCAATTTCTTTAAAAAAAAAACAAAGATGTAAGGGAAATACTATAAAATCACCATGTGAAATGTATTTAAAATAAGAGTTATCAATTTCTCTCCATAGTTTATAATCTGGGTTTGATCGGATCCTTTAACCGATCGCCCTAAACTTTGTATTCTAAATTCAATCCTATGGTCACTTAGCTTAACTTTAGAGCTTACACGTCGGGTTACAATTCTCAACCAAGATTTAAGCTAGTAGTTGTCACGCTTTGAAGCAATAGAGTTATAACAATCCTGCCATATAAATCATTCTAAGATGGAAGCTGACCTTTCAACTACTATTTTAGACCTAATCTACACAAAGCATCCGTAATTAACTCGCTTTAAAATAAACACTTCATGAATTAAATAAGTTATTTACCTAAGAAAGTATGAATATATATATATATATACACACTAGGATTCAAGTATTACAAATAATGTTTACAAGGTTTTATTATCTTACACTTCCTAAGTAATACATTATTTGAAAATGAAAAATTCTAAATAAAAGCTAAGACTTTAAAGATATATTTATTCTTTAAACGTATTTCCTCATTTCTCAAGATCTAGCAATTGCTAACTTTAAGGTAAATATAAGCTGCTTCCTAACTAGCACTTATAATAATATCTATAGAGATATGAACAACAATAACTCAATAAATTGGGATAGAGATTCAAAACTATACATCAAACATAAGCGAGGTTATCAATCAATTTAATTAGATATAATGCATGTTTCAAGTAAATGTCATCGTATGATATTGTTCAACCTATTGTGAGATTAGAGAAATTACACCCACTCTAATTTGGGTTAAGGAATTTCCATTTAATGTAATAGCTCACAACTAAACGCAAGCTTGTACAATGGAGACACCGCTTCTCCCATGACTACCTTCAAACTATTTATTTTACCCTTACTGCGACCTCCTCACCTGTCACCTAGTTCGATTAAGGATAAAGAATGGACCAATTATGCTATTTGGCACTATCTCTTTCAAAAGAGTCAGTATTTGGTTGGAGAACCCAAGTTTCCTTTAATGGGTTGTTATATATATCCGATTTAGAATTTCAAGTCATATATTTAATTAAATTCAGTTTAAGGAGTTTAATCATTTTAAACAAATTACACAAATACCAGCCAGAATTATAAATCGAAATCATATCATCAAGCTTAGAAATAAGCAATACAGGCATGCGCACAATCAACTATCTAATAATTACAATTAAAAATAATCTCAAGTCTCCGAATACTACAAATTAGTATTCTAAAATATAGTAACGTATTAATTCCAACTTACCTAAACTCTATGCTTACCATTCGAGGTACAACTCGATCGGGTCATTGCCGATAATTCCTATATTATAAATATTGTTTTAGTATATATATATAACTATCTCATATAAACTTCATCATACAGTTCTTTTTATGTTATCTTTAGTTTAGGTTTTTTAGTATACTTAATTATTTCAGTTTTTAAGTCTCTTGAAGTTATTCCTAATTTATGTTAAGTTCTAATTCAATTTTGAAATCGGTTTCTAAATTAGGTTTTTACCTTATACATAAATCCTAGGAAATCATTCCAACTTATAATGTGAAATTAATCACATTATTGTCGAATATCCTAAATGTCATTTTTTGTCTCTAACTAATGTTCTAGTTCGTGTAGTACATCTTAATCTTAATTTGACTACTGAATTTACTTACGCTATGGAAAAATCTTATATTTTTTATATAATTACCCAAATTTAACCTTTCTACTAGATTTGTTATATATTTTTATTATTATTATAATATCAATTTTAACGTAATATTTTCTTACTCATCAATTTCTTATACTTATATATTATGTAAGCCCCACAGCTAATCATTCGAGGTTTCGATCAGTTGAAAGACTCGATTGAACCTAAATTAGAAAGTAAAGCTAGAAATATTAGTAAAAATAATCCCGCAAACTTGAATTTAAGAAAATAAGCAATAAAATAAAAGACTATAAAAATTTTAAATTTTAAGTATATAACGCGTCATTTATCGAAAATGCGTAAAATGCATTTCGATAATTGACGAATCGCTAGAGATAAATTATATATATACTAAAAATCATAAAATGACCTAAATAATATTTATGAATACTTATTTGTACTATATATGAATTTACATGTATGTATAAATACGCGTAATTACTTAAAATACGCGTAATGTGCTAAAATTATACTAAATAATTAAAGAAAATTCATAATTAATTAAGGAAAAATAAATAAAAATCAGGAAAAATCCAAATCAGGTCGTGGCAGGTCAGAATCCACAAAATAAAAATTAACCAATTAAAATAGACAACACAAAAGCCAAAAATCAAGGAAATTGGGTAAAGTCATGTCTAATTAATGCACAATAATTACACTAAAGCTCTATAAATAGAAAGAAAAATACAGAAGCTCATTTGGACAATTAGAAATTATAGAAAATTAGGGAGAGTCGAAAATTGAGAGAAAAACCAAAGAAAAGAAAAAAGAAAAGGAAAATTGTACAGTTAGGGCCACAAAGGAGAACCTAGATCCGACGAGCAGCTGGGGGTAAACGGCCACCACCACCATACGTTGGTGGTAACGCCCAGGTGGGCCGACACACCCATAGCCACCAGCAGTGGCCGGAGCCACTCAGATCGGTGAGTCCGATTTCCAACCTGACTCTTGTATAATTTTTTAAAAATAGTACATATTCTTAGAAAATTATGAAACTTGTTATTATACAATATTTTTGTATGTAATTTTTAGGAAAAATGTTATTTTGATGAAAATATGTCTCGTGATATAGGGTCCTTAAGAAATCATGCAAAATCGAGCATGTTTCGGTTTAGAAATAAATGACCTTAGGAGTGTAGTTTTGAACCCAAAATTTTTGTGTAGATTACTTAGATGATATAGAATAGTTCTATGGATCCCGTTATCAAAACTTAATTTTCAAAATTTTTAGATAATTTTTAGGCCTTAAAATGAGGCATAAAATGGGTAATTTGGGGTTAATTAAGTAATTAAATGATTAATTACTGATTTAGTGAATAATTATATGTTTTAGGATGTTGAAATCTGATGAAGTATGATAGTTGTAGCATTTAGGGTGTTAGATGTAATTATTAGGTTAATTATGTAGTAAATGATTAATAAGGAAAAATAGTTAACTTTAAATTAATTTTGTAAATTAGAGAAATTATGAGTAAAATCTGATTTAGGATGAATTTATATATTTTGAAATGATAATTGATGTTTAGGGATGGTAATTAAAGTGATAGAAATATTAGAAATGTATTATGTACATAATAGGCAATAATGCATAATGTGTAATTTTTGAAAATATAATAAATAGAAAATATTAGGATAAAAATTGATATTATATAAATAATAAGGATATATAATAAATCTGATAAGAAACTTGAATTTATGTAATTATATGAAAAATGTAAAAATTTCTCACATCAGGAGTAAATTCGTACACTAATAAAGATATAAGTATACCGGATGGAATAAAATACTGACTAGGAATAATAATGATATTTAGGAGATTGGAAAGTAATGTGATTAATTTCACATTATGAGTTGAAACGAATTTCTAGGGTTAGAATATAAAACATTACTTAGAAATCGAACTAGAACCTAATTTAAAAATCGATGTGAAAACCGAACCCGAACCTAACCCCAAATCTAGAATAATTATAAAAAACTTAAGACCTAGATAATTAGGCATATTAAACCCTAAATAAAATATAACAATAAGCGTTATAGGAGAAAAGGAACCTATAATCATTATATGAAAACCGAAACCACGTTTGTGTTATCGAGATGATCGGCGATGGCCTGAGCAAGTCGGACCTCGAGTGAGTGAGTGAGGTGTCGAGGTAAGTTAGGATTAATACAATGTTGTATTTTGGGAGGCTTGAGATTATGCTTGGTTATACTTGTTAGATAGTTGGATGTGTACATGTGCTTGATTATGGGTGATGATATTATTCTGTTTATTGTTCTGGCATATATTATATGATTTGTATGAAATAATTGATCACCCTAAACTGGACTTAATCAAATATACGACCAGTAATCATAATCAGACATGCATGACAACCTGTTAGGGAAACTTAGGACTTTCTGGCCATATACCGATCCCTTCGAAAGGGATAGCGCAGGATTGCAAAATGGTCCCTTCTTCATCCTCAGTCGAACTAAGTGACAGGAGAGGAGGTCGCGACGGGGGTGAAGACAGTGGTTCGAAGGTAGTCGCGGGAGGAGCAAGGTCTCCATTACACAAGCCTGAGTTTGGTCGTGAACTGTTGCATTGATGGCAACTCCTCAACCTGGATTAGAGCGGGCGCAATTTCTCTAATCTCACGACGGGCCGGACAATGTCGTGCGATGGCATTTGCTTGCACATGCATTGCACCTAATAAGTGATCGAAAACCTTGTTGTGTGTATGGTATAGTTTTAAGTCCTCCATCTTAACTTACTGAGCCGTGGTTGCTCACATCCCTATAGACGTCGTGCGGGTGCTGGCTAAGAAGCGGCAAACAACTACCCTAAAGCTAGCAACTGCTGGATCCTGGGGAGTGAGGAAAAACATTGAAGAATAAACACACATATTTTAAGGTCTAAGGTTTTATTTTAGAATTATTTTTCATTTTTAAATAGTGTAATAACTGAATTAAAGTATATATATATATATATAAATTTTCTCACTTTTTTAGGTAAATGATCTATTTAAATTACAAATTGTATATTTCAAAGCGGGTTAATCGTGGACGTCTTGTGTAGATCAGGTTTAAGATAGCGGTTGTAAGGCCAACTTCTATCTTAGGATGGTTTATAAGGCGGGGCTGTTACGACTCTGCCGCTTCGGGGCATAACATATTATACATTATCACCTAATATATATATCTAATATTCTTATCACCTCAAATATCATTTCTCAACATCAAATAATATTTCAAAATATCTAAATTCCTCCAAAATCAGAATTTACACCTAATTGCCCTAAATTACAAAATGAACTTAAATTTACTATTTTTACCTATTACATGTATACTATATAATATCCTAATAATTACATCCAACACTTTAAATGCTACAAATCTCATACCAATCAGATTTCAACATCCTAAAACATATAATTATATACTAAATCAATAATTATCTACTTAATTACCTAATTAGCTCAAAATTACCTATTTTATACATAATTTTAAAGCTTAAAAATTATCCAAAATTTTCAAAAATTAATTTTTGAAAAAGAGATTCATAGCACTGATTTATAACTACTAAGTAATCTACAGAAAAATTTTAAGCTTAAAATTACATTCCTCATATTATTTATTTCTAATTCGAACAAAGCTTAGGTTTGTGGAATTTTTTAAAGACAACATATCTTCATGTATCAATTCATCAAAATATTTTTTTTCCTTAAATCTACATACTAAAATATCCTAAAATAACAAATTTCATAATTTTTTTAAGAATATTTAATATTTTTGTAAAATTAAACAAAATCGGATTAGAAATTAAACTCATCTGTCTAATCGGCTTCTAACCACTAAAGGTGGCTCCAAGTATATTAGCTAAGTCAAGTGGTAGTGGTAAGGTGGTGTAGTGGAGGCCGTTCTTTTCCAAGTGGCAATCAGGTATGGGTTTCTTTCCTTTCTAAAGCTCTAATTGCACAAATTTTTTTGTAATTTTTGTAAATAACCCTAACCTTCAATATTTTGGTTCTCTCTAATTTTTCTACTCTCTTAACTGACCAAATGAGCTTCTGATTTAATTTAGGTATTTATAGAGCTGCCTAGATTTTTTTTTCCCATTAATTTGACTTGTCATTAGCCTTATTTTATCTTTTTTCTACTTTCTATTTGTAAGATTTTAATTAGTTGATTTTGTTTCTTCTATTTCCAAGTTGCTACGACCAACTTTAGATAGTTCTTCATTTTTTCATACTTTTATTTAATTAATTAATATTATTTTAGCATATTTCACGTATTTTAAGTAATTTCACATATTTCACCAACATGTAAAATCATATATGGTACAATTAAATACTCCTAAATATTATTTATGTTATTTTATGATTTTTAGTGTATATATAATTTATTTCTATTGATTTATTAATTATCGAAATTCGTTTTAAGCGTTTCCAATAAATAATGAACAATTTACATAAAATTCAATATTATAATAATGAATTATTTTATTATTTATTTTCCTAAATTTAGACTCATGGGATCATTTTTACTAATAATCTTAGCTTTGTTGTAAAATTTGGGTTAAATTAGATAACTTGCTCAATTGCCCTAAATTTTACAAACCGAACGTTAAATACTTGATTATAGATCTTACAGTAGTTTATCTGATTTTATTTCTTTATTTTTTTTTTCTCCAATGGTGTTTAAAGTTTTAGGGGGCAAAAAATTGTGTGGAAATGATAAAGGTAAAGAGAAATGTGAATAACATTCTCGATATATGATAATATATGCCATGTGTATACATGTATGGTGTGTGAATTTGAATAACATTTTGATATGTGATAATATTCACAAATATGAGTTGTTTTTCTAAAAGCTACCAATACCATTATTATTTGTTTAGATTTGCTTGGTATTCACCCGATTATGCAACGTTAGATGTGGCTACAATTGTACTTACAATGGTACATTCACCTCAATTTACTTTCTTTTTTTATAACTCTTATGTTAAACATACTTTCCATGATGATTTTATAGCATTTTCCTTATATTTTTTGTTGTTTTTAAAGAAATTGATACTTAATTGAGTAAATTTTTTATTTCAAGATTTGAACGCGTTCTTGGATTAAAAATAAAGAAAAAAGAATAAAGTTTTACTCAATTCGGAGTTTAAATGAATGAGTTTTGAAGTTTTCAACTTGTAGTACAATTGCATCCTTAGGCTGTGTCCATACAATAAGAGAAAGTAGCAAATTTTTTGTCTAAAGGTACATAACCGTATCCCAAGGCTTTGTCCCACCCCAGGATGATTTTTGAGCCTAAAGTTAATGAGTTATATAACCTGGGGATATAACTATATCCTAAGCTGTGTCTGATAATGAAAAAAGAAACTTCTTAATATATTATTTAAAGACTTATGAGGGTTTTGAACATTTAAAGGAGAAGAGACTTAAAGAGAAGAAAGAGGTAAAGGTGGAAACGTTAACCAACTTCAAAATTGAAGAGATTTCTCATTAACAAAATGAGTTTTTTATGTTTTACTTCTTAATTTCGCTTCAATTTTTTAAAATTTTATTAAGATAGCTTAAGATTCTTGTATTTAAGATTGTAGAACTTAAGATTTTATATGACTATTAAATTTATTGATAATTTTCAATAAATTTTATATCTTTCTTAATTCAATTATATATTTTTATTGTTAATTGATATTTTTAAGATATCAATTTATGATATTATGCATGATAATTAAGAAATCATATGGGTGATAAGATCTTGACATAATTGAAGAGAATTACATGTATACTTAGAGATAGGATGCACAATTCTTTTAGAAAGTTGTTATTTTTGTGCGGGAATTCATTATATAGTAATATATTTTAGAATTATATTATTAGGTGAAGAAATTTTAGTAAAAAATATATAATTAGGGTTAATATGCTAAAGAAAAGTGTTAACTTCAATTGCAAATTCCTCTAATCAAGAATAATAGAAATAAAATTGAATAGATTTTTAGTAGTTACATGTTAAACATTAGGAGAAACAATTCCTAAAACATGTTATTTGCTTTCTTGAAGTCATTCTTAATTTTATTGCTTTCTAAATTGTTTAGTTAAGTCTTATAATTAGATTAGTTTACAAATTTTAATATTTTTAATTCATGTAACCAATCACAATTTTTTAACTAGATAATAGAGGTAAGGTTAATATTAATACTCGAGGTTTCTGAGTAATTAACTCGGACTTATATCCGTTATATTATAAACTGACAGGTACACTCATCTCGTATCATTTTTGAAAGAAAATTATATATAACCTTTGCTTAGAATTGCTCTAAAATTACTTGGATTCAAACAGTTTAATGAAAAATGTAGTGATTTGATAAGTTAGAGTCTCTAGGACATGCACTAGCTGGTAGAGGGAAGAAGTAGTTTTACCATATTATGGAAAAGTAAAGCATGTCTATTGGCCCCACAAAAAAAGAAAAAAAGAAAAAAGCAAGTCTACGTGAGGACATTAGTGTTTAATTTATGAAGTCGAGTAGTTAAGGGTCTGTTTGAATTGTCTTTTTTTTTATCTATATTTTATCTATATCTATTTGAAATTTAGCGTTTAGAATATGGTCTTATTTGTATCTTATCTATTTCTGTTTTATAATTATGATGAAAATTATGATTAAAGTGTTAGAATTGAAAAATAAAAATTCGTGTACTTTTAGGAGAAAATTTTTGAAAAAATATATTTTATGTATTGAAAATGATTATTTTAATTTGTACTTTTGAAAAAATTTATTTATATCTTTTTTATATTTTATTCTTGCCAAACATAAATATTTAAGTAGAGAAGAATAAGACACCAATAAAACAAAAAATAGATTAGCCAAACAGAACTTAAAAAAGTAAAGTGAGACTTGCAAGCAAGAAAAGGTAGTGATGAAAGCTACCTCTTGGAGTTGTCTTTGTGGGGGCACGATATACTTCCTCTTAGGTACTTTCACTCGTAGCATTTTTGGCTAAGAGTAAGAGTATAATTGAATGGAGTCGAATTGATACGATATAGAGTTTGAGCTCGAGCTTGACTTAAGCACTCGAGAACCGAACTTTAAATTTCAATGTCAAACTCGATTTAAAAATATATATGGTAAGTTTGAGCTTAACTTGATTAGATCGAACTTTTTATAAATTTTCCCTATTTAATATTAAATTTGTTTATATTTAAATAAATTAAAAATTATACCAGACTCAATTAGGCTTGCGAGTTTATCAAGTTTAGTATTTTAAAGATTAACTCAACAATCATTAAATCGAATTCAAATGAAACTTAAGTCTAGCTAGAATAGTTTGCAAACTGGCTTGGTTCATTTACATCCCCAGTTATGAGTTACTTAGTAGCAAAAAAAAGTTAGAATAGGCATAATATTTTATACCTTACCCATCTCATACCTTTTCAACCCTATTAATAAGTTTATGACTTTCTATAATTTATATACTTCATGCTGAATGAAATTTTAAATTACCTTATAAGAAACGAGGAATCGAATTAGAGAAATACTTATGTCAATAAGTAAACGTGCTTAAAATTATTCCATACATGGTGTCTTTATATAGGTGGTTATGGAAAAAGGCTATCAATTAAGTCATAACTCTCATTTACCTCATATTTGTGTATGTGTAATGTAATAAATACATGTGTATAACTTAAGAGTGACCTATTAAGTTTTCTTTATCGTTGCGCTTAATATTAATAGTTAATTAACAAATTGATAGAATAAATAAATAATAACCAATTAATTAATCAATTAGTCATTATAATGATAAAAATAATCTAATGAATTACCAACTATTATATTTAATGTTTTATGAACTTGTATTCCTTCTGAAAAACGATGAAGTTACCAATCAACAACATCTTTGCTATGATAGTAGAAATTAACAAAAAATATTCTCAATGGGAAGGAAATAACTATAGGTAGGAGGAAAAGGTTCCAAATACAGGTGGTATGCCTTCACAGATATGCTATTTATTGCATGTAAGACGATTCCTTGTTCTCATTTAGAGCAATAGAACTATAATCAACCACGGATAGGGGCTACATCATGGGCCATGGGCCATAGTGACTTGGGCGAGTCCAATTAGAACGAGTCAAAGAGTCTCATATAATTTTTTTTTCAATTATGTTATAACTTATGAAAAAGGGATTTAAGCCCTAATCTATTCTAATAAGATAATAATACTAAACTATAATGACCTTAATCATGTTATATAATTCTTATTGCACGTTTAATTGTCAAAATAGTTATTTTTTTTCTTATAAAACTATTTCTATGATTGGTTATTAGAATAGTTAATTTATAGAATATTTGTTATTGAAAAATGGGAAATACAATCTGTTGAAAAACCAAGAAAATAATGAATTTTTTTTTTTTTTGCTAATTATGGAGGAGAAAAGATTCAAAACTTAATCTATTTCACTGGGAAACCGATAACATTAAACTATAACAGTTTTAATTACCTATGAACCTTAAATAAACTATAAATAATATTTGTTACTTCTCTATTCAGTTCCTTAATAATTATATTTATATTCTTATATATCTTTATTCTGCAAACCAAATGTAATGTTAATATTTTCTTTACATATCTCGAATTAAATGCGTAACCATGTTATCATCATTTCTAGTCTCAATATCTTAGTCGCAATTCTTAGCCCAGTTTTAGGCTAGTGTTTCTCTTATTCCCGTCTTGGTCATTGTCGTCATTATTAACAATGTGATTGGCAAATTTTTAGAGAAAAGAAATGTGTGGAAATTGATAGAAATCAAAAGAAAGAAACATATGATTTTTATCTTACATTTGGATTGAAAAAGGAAAAATAATGAAATAAATAGGCGAATTTCTATTTCTTGTTTGATCTAAGTGAAATTAAAGGAAAAATTATATAATAGACAATGCTATCCTTATTTTTATTTAATAAACTTAGATGTGAGGGGTATTTTTATAATCTCAATCTCCTTGAGAGAAACATAGTGGGTGCAAAAGTAGACAATTTTCCTTTATTTTTTTTAAAAAAATTTTCTCTCTTCTCTTTAATTACTAAATATAAAAGATAATTTTCTTTAATCAATTTCTCTCATGACATGTTTGGTTGACTTTATTAAAGAGGAATAGAGTACTTATTCTTGTATTTCATTTATAGAATAACTATTCCATGGAATTGTTATTACTATAGAATAAAAAATCGCAATTCCTTTTATAGGATTAAGGAATATCTATTTTTTAATCTTTTCCCATCATATTTCTAAATTGATATGCATAAAAATTGTAATTCTCTTGTTACCTTATTTTATTTGATAGCTCAAACATGCCTTTAATTTCTATTATAGTAGATAAGTAGATAAGCAGCTTATTATTTGTTACACATTTAGTTACTACATTAGCTTCATAGCAAAGTATTTATTTTCATACATGGTCACACATGTGCACCCGCCCAACAATTATATATAAGGGCTATTGTATAACAAACTTAACTAACATGCATTTTACACAATTCATTCATTCTCTCACGTTTCTTCTTGCATCCATCCATTCTGAAATATTATGATAGATCAAGCTTCCATAGAATTCACACTTACTACATAGTATTAGAGCATTGAGTAACATCTATCATCCTCTATAGATTGTCCGATTATAGAATTCTCTGTTTTGCTTTAGTGTCCTTTCGCAATTTGTTTCTTGAAGAAATTGAAAAATAAATGATGAGAACTTGAACTGTGATTATCTACACTTTTCCGAATCTAATAATTTGGCAACTTTAATCACAAGTGTTGTATTCGATGGAACGAACTTCCTAGGATGGAGTAGATCCATCCGTCTGGCCTTAGGAAATAAGGATAAGCTAGGGTTCATAGAAGGTTAATTTATGAAACTAGAATCTAATTCACTTGACTATAATCAATGGATTAAATGTGATTATATGATTAGGTGCTAGATCTTGAACTCTATTACTAAAGAATTGTCAAAAGCATTTGTCAATGCTCAATTTGCAAAAGAATTATGGAATGATGTTGTTTAGAGGTTTGGTTTGACAAATGGATCTTTGATTTATTAGCTGCAGCATGAAATTGTTAATTTTAGACAAGGAAGTCTAACAGTATCCATGCATTACAACAAATTAAAAAAGCTTTGGGATGAGATGTCGAACTTTTCTGCTCAACTTGAGTGTACTTATGGCATATTGTCTCAGTGTCAATGTGATTTGTCGACAAAATTCCTAGATATTAAGAATAGGAACAAATGAATGCAATTCTTAACCGGTTTAAATGAAACATTCGAAGGAGTTAGGAGTCAAATCCTCTTAATGGAACCATTAGCAATAGTAAACATGGCTTATTATCTTGTGTACCAAGTTAAGAAACAAAAGCAGATGCTAGGAATTTTTGGAGAAGAAGTTGTTGCTTTTGCTATTAAAAAAATTGGTGGTACATCAAAGTTTGGTACAAGAGATCATAGAGATAAGAGGAGTAAGGCTTTGGTTGGAAAATCGGTTTTTGCTTATTGTAAATGAACTGGTCATTCTATTGAGTAGTACTTTAGGATTATTGGTTATTCAGACTAGTATAAGTGCATGGAGAAGCAATTTTGTGTAGCACCTAAACCTACTGCTAAAATTTCTACTGATGTAATTAAATTAGCCGAGACACCAACAGATTAAACTATTTTGAATTAGAGAAACACTTGACTAATGATTCTGGTTTTGTTAATAGATTGTGTTTTAACATGCATCCCATCGATTCAGGAAGAATTGTCAAGTAAAGAATTAAGGGTTGTCTCGGTGTAGAAGTGACCAGTACCGACGAATTCATAAGATACTCTTTGATTTTAGCAAATGCTTGCTTGCACTCGTTATCCCATTCTATTGCTGTATTCTTTCTCAAAAGTTTAAATAACAGCTTACATCTATCAGTTAGTTGTGATACAAATTGAGCGATATAATTCAATCTTCCCAGCAGTCCTCGAACTTCTTTTATAGTCTTTGGTGCTGGCATGTTCATGATTGTCTTGACTTTATCTAGGTCTATTTCGATTCCTCTTTTACCGACTACAAAACTTAACAATTCGCTTAATGTTACTCTAAAGGTGTACTTTTTAGATTCAACTTCAATTGAAACTTCCTCAATCACTCAAATAACTTTTGTAAAATATCTACATGACTTTCATCCTCTTTGGATTTGGCGATCATATTATCTACATAAACTTCGATTTCTTGATGTATCAGTCATGGAACAAGGTAACCATAGTACATTAATAAGTTGTGTCAGCGTTTTTCGACTCGAAAGGCATCACGTGATAACAAAACCTTTTCCAAGTGGTAACGAAAGTTGTTTTGATTTTATCTTCTTCTACCATTTTAATTTGATTATATCCTGAGAAACCATCCATAAACGAGAAAAGATGATTCCCGGCTATGTTATCCACTAATACGTCAATATGCGGTAAAGGAAAATTATTCTTTAGTGTCGTTTGGTTTAAATCACGGAAATCTGCACAAACCCTAACTTTCCCATTTTTCTTCAATACTAGCACCACATTGGCTAACGCTTCTATGAACCCGACTTCTAGCAACTTCTTCAATTCTTCTTTTATTTGAGGAGTATATTTAGCCTAAATTGTCTAAGCTTTTGTCTTTTCGGTTTAATTTCCTCCCTAGTTGGCAATTTATGAACTACAATAAACGAATCTAACTTAGGCATATCTTCATAAGACTAAGCGAATATATCTAAGTATTTCGATAGCAATTGTGACAACTCCTATTTCTGATTATTAGTTAAATTGCCACCAATTTTCAAGTTTCGTGGATTTTCTACTATCCCCAAATTAATCATAATCATTGGTTCGTCAATAATCACCCTATCCTATTCATATTGACACCAACTCTCTTGAACTTCGTTTGGAGTCTTAATATCATCTCCAACGTTTGACCCAGCAGGGCTGAAGGTGATGTTAGTACTTTCATCATTTACATGCTCGAGATATCCATTATGTTCATCATTTTTATCGGATCTGAAGAGTAAAGGAAAAGGAAAAGGAAAAGGACAACGAGTAAATAATAAGGAAGAATTGAGAGAAAGAAAGGAATGAATTTTACTGAATGAATGAATTCAAATTGTCTAAAAGAAAAGGCTAACTAATCGGACTAATTATCGAAATTGAATGCTCCAAATTAATCTAATTTTGCATTTCTAAAGAGACCTCTTAACCGGAACGGAAAACCAGTTGCATAAGGAAACTGGTACACCGATATCATTCTTCCCGTTTGAATCGATGCTGCATTATTGAGTCAAGGTCTTGGATAGACTTGTTACTTTAGGTTCTTGAACACCAACTGGAACTGGGAATGTTTGGTGGATGTCCAAAAAGTCCATGTGAGCATGGCACATCTAATCTCCTCTCTTGCTTTTGGTTTTAGTCTTCATTTTTAGAATCTCCTCTTTAGTTGGCTCACACCCAAGCCCAAATATTCCAATCTGCTACTTAGGCTATTTTAAATTACCCCATGCCCCTAGTCTTGACTTTTCGATCATACTGACTTCGTAAAAAAATTTGCAATCTTAGCTCCTCCAATTCTTTACTCTTGATATAGGGAATAGTCATCTCTTTGTAAATCTCGTAGTCCTGCTCTTCAAAAATAGTAACTAATTGCCTGTTGGCTATGAATTTCATCTTTTGATTTAGACTGGATGGAATTGCCCCTGCTGAATGAATTTACGGTCTTCCTAATAGAAGATTGAAACCTCGCAGTATATCCAAAACTTGAAATGGAATAGTAAACATTAGTGGACCGATTTCGACTTGCAATCCAATTCCTCCAATTATCTCGCTTTTTGATCCATCAAAAGCCCTTACCGAAATTGAGTTGGGTTTTATCTCAGTTGCATCTACTCCAAGTAAATTTGATATCGCTAAGGGACACACATTCCATGAAGACCCATTATCTATTAGAACTCGAGCAACCACTTTCCCTGCACACTTAATCGCTATGAAAAGGGGCATTATGTGTTGGTTTCCTTCTTCTCCTAGCTCATTTAGCAAGAACGAAATCTGATCCATTGCAAATATCGAGTTTACCATCAATCTTAGCTTCTTAGTGGAAATCCCTTCAGGTACTTTGACATCTTTCAGAATTTTGATTAATGCCTCTCGATAAGTATCTGATAATAACAACAAACCCATTAGAGAGATTTGGGCCAGTATTATGGTTAATTGATCCATAATCTTATATTCACTGGTTTTCATTATCTTCTTGGTAACATTTTGATCTTTATCATTCGTATCTTCAAAGATCTTTCGAGAAACCTCTTCTACAACAGTCTTCCTTTTGGCTTCCTCATTCTAGTCATAAACTCACCTTGAGTGTGTAAGCCCACTGACCATAGGTGATGAGGACCTGGTTGTGTAATTCACCACTTAGTAATCCAGAGGTGCTGCTTTGTAATTCTCTGGGGCTATTAGGACTTTGAAAGCAATCTTCTTGGGCTTACCCGATTCTTCAACCTCCTTAGTCTTTCCACAATACTAAAAAACCAATGGCTTGGGCCCATCTCCAATCATGCCAACCATTTCAGCCGTCTTCTTGGCTTTTGTAATAATTTTATCTTTTTCCTCAAATTCTGGACCCCATCCAGTAGATGGTTTATTAGCATATATGGCGGGCGAATTGGCATAATCCACCGAATATTTAAACTTCCTTGACGGTTCTCCTAGGGTGTCAACCGTCGGATCTCCGGCTTCATATCTTTTTCTAAACTCCTTTTGAAAACTTCTCTTTCGCAGTTTTGGAATTGTCATAGCCATGATATCAGCTTTCTTTATCTTCTCATCCTTCAACAGTTGACATATTGCTGGTTTAGTCCGGGTCCTATCCTTAAGATTCATATTCTGCAAGTCTCAGCTTGCCTCAGATTTTAAGTTTTCTCCTCAATAGTGATGGGGAGACTATCTAAATCAATCTGCGGTTCAGAATTTCAGCAATGATTATATTGATCAAATTTCCATGATTTGGTAGAGGGTTATTACCCATGTTGGGAGTGGGAGTTCGAATAAAATCCAATTGAACCAATTTTGCATCAATAAGATCTTAGATCTTATGTTTGAATCTCCAACATTGGTCCGTAGAATGCCCCACTTGCCCCAAATGATAATCACAACGAAGTTCTGGGTTATAATCCCTTGGTCTTTGTCCTTCCCTCGATATTTCAAATGTCAAGAGATTTTCCTTCCTTAGTTGTGCAAAAACCTCGCTTAGAGGAATGGGAATATGAGTAAATTGTCTTATTTGTGGGCGGTTATTCTGATTTGGATTTAGCGGGGGATTAGATCCTCCTGTCATGGCTACCGGGATTGTAGGTCTGACAAGGTTGTCGGTATTGACAATACTTATGGTGGTTTCTTTGGTTTTGTTGGAAAATCTCGTAAGAGGTATCTTTTTCTCAATTGCTTTAGGATTAGGAAGCCTTCCAATATCAATAGCTTCCTCAATTCGGTACCCAGAAGCTACAATTTCTGTAAAGTTAGAAGCGGGGTACCCAACCAGATGTTGGTATATGGGCTTCCAAGAGTGTTGATGAAGGCAAAAATCAAGTCTTTCTGAATTAAGGGTAGAGTCACCCTAGCCACCATGCCCCTCTATCTTCGAGCGTACTCTTTAAAGCTTTCATTGGCCTTCTTTCATAAGTTATTCAGATCCCACATGGACAGGGCCACTTCAATGTTGAACTTATGCTAGATGTAGAAAGTCCGTGCTAACTTATCCCAGGTATCGATCTCATTTAAATCCAATTGGGCGTACCAAGTTAAGACGGGCCTAGTTAAGCTATCCTGAAAAGTTTAGACCATTACCTTATCATATTTCGTGTATTTTCCCATTTTCCTGATGTATAACCTAGTGTAGAGCTTTGGGAAGGCAGTCCCAACATATTTCTCGAATTCGGGCACCTTAAATCTTTCGAGGAAGTCATCGTCTTCGTATTTTGGCAAGTTGATCATTCCCATCTATTCAAACCCGTTAACCATTTCTAGGGTTTTCATCTTCTCGGTCAACTTCTACATAAACTTTTCTTCCATCTCCTGATGTTTCTCCTCAATCTCCTTCCTCCATACCTCAGCATTAGTAACCGATTCTTCATCTTCCAATTTAGGGGAAGGGGTTGTTTCTGCATTCCTATTTGGGTTGACTTGAGATCCTTATTTGTTCTTAAGAATCCCAATAGCTCGAGTGAGAGCCTGAATTTGTTCGGCCATCTTGTTCATGTTTTCTTCTAGAGTTGCTACTCTCGGGTCGGTTTCGGCTTGATTAACTTTTCCAGTGCCTCGAGTCGACATTCTGGCCTTAGAATGAGTGAATATCGGGCTTCTAGCTGAGTCTGCTTACTTGGATACTATTTTCAAAATCTTACGCAAAAAAATCAAGTTTTAGACTTTTTGGTGAATTAAAGTTTTTATTTATTTATTTATTTATTTTTGTTGTTCTGTTGTTTGGCTCTTTTTTGTGTCTTTTTTTTTCGATTTTTTTTTTCTTTCTAAAAGTCAACTAAACAAATAAATATATAATAATAATGAGTAAAAGACTGCGTAATTAATGAAAATTTTATTTAATAAAGCTGCAAATTTATTAATCATAAGATCCAACTTATACAATGGACTAAAAAGAAAAGAAAAGAAAAGAAACACTCCTAACTAATCCTCCTAAAAACTTAAATCCTATATTTATAAGAGTCAATAGATCTGGCTAGGACGAGCTTTATTAACTTCCCTCATAAGTCTTCGTACCGTAACATCCTTTTCTCGAATCTTGCTTCTCAAGAATTGATTTTCTTCTAGCAGTCTCTCATTTTCTAGCCTTAACTCCTCAATGATTCTCTTACTTTCTTGGAACTGGGCTTCAACTTTGGCCCGTATGGTACCTCGATAAGGCTGCTCGGTGGGTGAAAGACATGTTGGTTCTTGCTCGTATCTAAATATGTCTAGAGCTTCATATCTTATCTTTCTAGTCTTCTCCAACGGATCATAGATGAATTGCTTAGTGGTTCGATATGCTCTGACTTTGCCCCTTAAAGTTCCCACATTGACTATCTTCTTTGCTTTTCTCCGTTCCTATAGCTTCATAAGTTCTGTTAGTCGTTGGATCAAAGTAGTCGTAGGTAGAGAAGGATCTTGATAATTCATCGTGACGATGTCCAAGGAGTCTCTGTATGTTATATCTTGAAGTGGACCTAGCTGTTTGGTGATATAAGCTGAGAAATATCCCGTATAACCCGTAATACCGATAAGGGAAACCTTTGCATAGTCGGTGCACCTTAAGATGACTTAAGTGTAGTGGCTCCATCTAGCTATCCACATAAAGTCTATTGGCTACATTTTGCTAGTAATTGACACCTACCTATTAAATTGTGTTTCATTTGGTACTTTGAGGTGGTAAGCAAAGTGGTCAATCAAGTTCATATTTTCGGTTAATGACTCTCTGAGAAGATTCCCTCCATACCCTTGCGTGTGACTGAGAAACTACACGGCAAGGATTATAGGGTTAGCCGTAAATTAACCATGCCTTTGCTTCTTCAGGTAGGTAGGTGTCCTGAACTGTTCTGCCAATAACGCCGGTATACAGGATTTATCAACTAGGAATTGAGTCACTAGCTCGGCTACCCTATAATGAGCTTGGCCAAACCTGATGGGAAACAACACTATCCGAACACTGCTATAATGAAGGTGTTCACCTTCTTTCCAGCCACGATTCATATCCCCTATAAAAGAACTGAAGATACTTCTGATACGCGTTTGGGTTTGAGAACTACTCTACTAATCTTAAGATATTGAGACACTTCTTGCCCTTTGAAGATAAGTATGGTGCTAGGGTTGACTTTTTGACTCTCAACAATATCATGAAAGCTTTCTTGGGTTGAACTCTGAGATCAGGGATAGTTATACTTGCTTCGAGAGGCGGAGCACTAAGTAGTTACGAGCGTTCTTCTATAGTGGGCATCAACACGTGTTAGTCGAAATTAAAAGCTGTAAATTTTGGATCCTAATAATGGATAAGGGCCTAAATTAGAGGCTAGTGGCCTAAATTAGAGGCTAGTGGAACTGGACCCGCATGAGGGATATGACTACCCTAATTTTCTCGCGAATGTGGTCTTGCTTGGTGGGCGAAAGCTAGTTCAACCAATCTTTCAGGATAGCCTTAGGAAAGGAATACTTATCCAATTGGACTTCATGAACGGGTTCTGGATTGACACTACCCTGACTCTCCATATCTATATTACTAAAAATATAAATAAAATGAAATGTAGTGACTATTTACAACGAGACCACTAAATTTAGAATAAAGTTAGATATGATATTAATAATTTTACAGCTTTTTCAAAAAAAAAATTCTTAGAAATTATGCAGCTTTTCACTTATTAAGAAATGATAAAAAAGTAAAACACATATAATACAAGAAATAGAATATTCACAAAGAAATGAGCATAATCAAATATAAAAAAATCTAATATGTTACACACGCATACAATGCAATAGAGATCGATAATTAATAAATTATAGGAAATATGATGAATCCGTGGTCGAGAAATACTCTTATATATAAGTAAGTTCAAAATAGGATTTTCTTTTTCTTTTTTTTTTTTTTAAAAAATAAAGTTTGCGAATACTCATATATAAGGGTCACTGGTTTTTTTTTTTTTTTTAATTTTCCCTTTTTTTGAAGAATAAGATCAAGCCAACTACAGATTGATTAAGCTTTTCCTATAGTTTAAGAATAACAACCTCTTTTTTGAAAAAGATGATGCAAGAGAGTAAGGGTCTACGGGTCTCAAGCTTTATAACTCCAAGGCTTTCCAGGTAGAAGCTTAATAGGTTACATCGAAGTTTGAGCGAGCTCGCTTATCACCGCTAGGCGGGGGTAAAAACCCTAGCGACCTGAAGGTTACATAATGGTAGCCCGTCCTAAGTTCTTAAGGTGGCTCAAGTCCGACCACATCTAAACATGCAAATGATTATTACAAAATAAAAGATCCCCTCCCCCCCTCCATAATAATACAAAAGCTTATCTATAATTTTTTTTTATTTTCACATAGTTAGCCCACCAAGCGTTTCCAGTGGAGTTGCCAATTCTGTTGAGCTCTATTTCGGTTTCCTTAATTTAACTTATATCAAGCTCAGCCCACTTAATATAAATTATTCAACATTAAATTAACAAAATGTTTAAAAAAATTTAAAAATTAGAGTTGCCAACCAATTCAACTGGTAAAAAATGAAATTAGGATTTTTAGGTGGAAAAACCCTAATTTAGCCATTGATCTACAAATATTTTAAAAAATTTTGATTTTTAGAAAATTAAACCTAAAAAAACTAGGTTCGGGGACTAACTTACTAAAACTAAGTCACCATATAAAAATTAAAGAAAAATTGATGGACTTTTATTTTTTATAATTTTTCTAAAAATACTAAATATACCTAAATTTACAAAACATGACTAAAAATGATTTTTTTATTATGAATTTTTAAGAAAAAGGGAAAAAAGTTTTTTTTTTTAATTTTTTTAGACGGTTGCTCCGAAAGTGTTTACGTACCTACTAGTCGAAATCAAATTGACCATAGTTCTCTTTTTTATAAAATATTTAGTGGGTGGTTCTTTTTATTTCGAAAATCGAGGCAGATATACATTTATTTAATTATTTATTTATTTTTAAACTTAAAATCTAATTTTCAAGAATATGAGAAAAATCCTAACTAATTAAATCTTTTTGAAAAACTCAGTTACAACTTTTAATTTATTAAAAAAAACTACGTATTAGAAAATATCTTTTTCTAAATCCTACATGCAAGATCTATCAGGATACAATCTAGATACGTATTTTTTTTGAATTCCAACCGTAAGATACGTTAAGATATGATATAGATACGTATCTTCATACGTATTTTTTCTAAATCTTAATTGTAAGATACGTTGAAGATACAATCTGAATACGTATATTTTCTAAATCTCTACTACATGATACATTAAGATACGTGTCTAGATACGTATCTTTTCTAAATTTTAAATGCAATATACGTATCACGATACGTATCTTTTTCGAAGATACGAATCTCGTAGATACACTTATTTTTCCAAAAAAGTAATTTTACTAAAAAAACGCAATTTAACTAAATTTTATTAAAAGTTGGAATTATCTAAAGGCAAATAACATGAAAAAAAAAACTACACTAAAAAAAATAAATTAGTGAAAATAATTAAACTAACTAATAAAATAAATAATTTTTACAGAACTGAGTCGTGTGTGTTTGGTACGCTCGTCAACGGTGCGTCGTGATCGTGAAGTGGATCGTGATTGTATGTGCAACATGCAGTCAGTGCAAGTGTAGAGATTGGATTGCGTCAAGGGGTCATGCAACGACAAGGATTATACAAGGGATCAAGGCTTGGACATGCGATTGTGAAGTGTCAAGCATAGAGTTGTGGTAGGGGGTGATCGGGTGTTAGGCAAGTGCTGTGGGTATGAGTTTGCTCGTGATGTGTCTGTGTAATTTAGGGGGGACGTGGTAGTGGGTCTTGGTGAAGGGTACGTGCTGGCGTCAGGGGATGTTGGTGAGTTGTGGCTTCGACGTGTAAGCTTATGGGTAAGGGCTTCGATCGGCATTGCTACAGTATAGTATGGAGTAAATGTGTTTCGTCTGGTTGGTGTGTTAGGGATAACGAAGGATAGTATGTTGATTGGTGCGGTTGATGTTATGGACTTGCATGGGCTTCCGTAGCTGGAATTTTGGCTTGTGGTGCGAAGGGGGGACGTGGCTTTGGTCAGGGGCAATTGTGTCGGCGTACAGTGCATGTTGTGTTTCGGTAGATGAAGGACGCGTCTTCGGCGAGATTAGGGCTAAGCTGTTCGGATAGAGGAATTTGGTGGAGGATATTAGGATGATGGATCGTGTCGGGGGATTGTGTCGTAAATTGTAAAAAAAACCGTCATCAATTTCACCTGCTAATTGATAGACTCTAAAATTGAATAGTTTATATTATTTTAAATATAGATTCGATTCTAATTAAACCAAAATATGAAAAATACAATTTTGATTTTTTTAAAGATTTATCTTAGCTTCTAGAAATCCTACTTGGACTTTTTATTTTTCGGGCCTGATTCCATCTAATTTGATTTAGCTCAATAGTTAACTTAATAAATGCTAAGTATATTGTAGCTCAATACAAATAAGACAAAAAATCCATTTTAATCAGATCGGACTAAAATATTTGAATGAAGTCTAATTTTTCAACGACTTAATGATTTATTAAATTGATCACACATCGTTATTTGATTTAATATTAAACGATCCGATGTGACTTAATACGACACGACTCAATACGCTACGACTCTACTTGGCTCAATTAACGAAAAAAAAAATGGTAAAAATGAGGCGTTTACAATAGTGATTCTTTTTTAGTGTAAGCCTTAAAGTCAAGTCAAGTAACCGTAGGATTGAACTTAAAACTCAAGGTTTAGGGCGATCGATTAAAGGACTCGATCAAACCAAAATTATAAACTAATGAAAGAAATATTAGTAAAACTGACCCATAAACTTGAATTTAAGAAAATAAGTAATAAAATACGAGACTATAAAATTTTCAAATTTTAAGCACAATAAGTACTAATTACCGAAAATGCAAAAAGTGTAATCAAATAACTAATAAATTATTGAAGATAGATTATATGTATACAAAAAAATTTAGAATGACCAAAATAATAATTAGAAATATTCACATGTACCCTACATGTATTTACATGTAGATAAAAATACGCGAAATTACCTAAATTGGCCAAAAACTAAGTAAATAATTAAGGAAAATTATAAATTAATTATAAAAAAATCAGAAAAAAATAGAGGAACCTAGAATAATCCAAATAATGTCATGGAAAGTCAAACTTTGTAAAAGAAAAATCAACCAATTAAAATTAGATAACATAAAAGCCAAAAATCAAGAAAATTGGGCAAAGTCTTGTTTAATTAATGCATAATAATTACAAAAATCGTCTATAAGTAGGGGAAAATTTTCCAGAAGTCATTTGAACAGTTTAGCATTTGAGAAAAATAGGAAAACTGAAAAATCGAGAGAAAATCCAGAAAAAAGAAAAAAAAAAAGAAATCTGTGCAAATTCGTATAGGGAGAGAAACCCATACCTAGCCACCACCTGGGACCGAGCCACCACCACCACCACCACAGCACTCTAGCCCCACCGCTTAGGCCAGTCGACAACCTTGGATCAGGTTTGGATTGCTAGAAAGCTTTGGATTGGTTAGTCTCTTAAATTTCCCGATTTTGAATAATTTTGTAAAATTAGTTATTTTGCCCAAAAAATTATGAAACTTGTTATTCTGAGGTTTTATTGTATGTAGATTTAGGAAAAAATATAGATTTAGTTTAATTACGTTTGCAATTATAGGTTTCTTAACAAATTGCTCAAAACCGAGCATGATTAGAACGAAAAATAAATAGGCTTAGGAGTGTAGTTTGGAGCTCAATTTTTTTTTTCTGTAGGATGCTCATATGATATAGAACAGTGCTATGAAGCCATTTTTTTAAAATTAATTTTTGAATTTTTTAAGTTAATTTTTAGCCCTAAAATGATGGAAAAATTGGATGATTTGGAGTTAATTAGGTAATTAAGGTGTTAATTACTGATTTAGATATTAATTAGATGTTTAGGGATGTTAATCACTGATGTAGAACCCTAATCCTATCCTTTGGAGTATTAAGTATGGTTAATTTAGGAAATTAGGTAATTAATATAAGAATTTAGTAATATGTGAAATTATAAATTAATAAATCTAAAAAAATAGGGTTATTTAGATAATATTATAATAGAAATCAGAAAAATAATAAATCTGAAAATAATTAAGAAAAAGTCTCAAAAATGTAAAATTTTCACACATCTGGAATAAATCCGATACAGCAATTAAGGTTAACGTGTACCGAATAGTTTAGAATACTAAATTACGACCCAATAGAATATTTGGACACTCAAGCTTAATGTGATTAATTTCACATTAAGATTTGAGCATATTTAAGGCTTAGGAATCAAAATTTAAAAATCTGATTTAGGATTCGAACACCGAAATAGAGTACAACGAATCATTAGGACATAATGGGTAAACACGGGAAAAAATGAGTTAAAATATAACTTAGAATACAAACCATAAATTCTAAGTACTAAAAAGACCTATTTATATTATAGGTTACCCAGAGACGAAATCAGCTTGCGATTAAGGGATCGAGCGATCGAGCAAATCCAAGTAAGTTGGGTTATTGCTTATTGTAATAGAGTACTAGTTTTGTAGTACTTGGAAACTTAAGCTTGTATATGATTGTGATTGTAAGTAGTTTACGCATGTATTTGATGTATCTGAATTCGTGCTGAATTTGTATTGTGAGTGATTTTGTGACTGATTGAATTGGTATGAAATTGTTTGATAACCCTAAACGGAATTAAATCTTAGTCGACCCAAATAACTAAAAATGACATGCATTGTAACCCGTTAGGGGATCATAGGATTCTCCAACCAAATACCGACCCCTTCGAAAGGGATAACGTAGGATTGCAAAATGGTCCCTTCTTCATCCTTAGTCGAACTAAGTGACAGGAGAGTAGGTCGCGGCGAAGGTAAAGTCAATGGTTCGAAGGTAGTCACGGGAGGAGTGAGGTCTTCATTGCACAAGCCTGGATTTGGTTGTGAGCTGCTGCACAACATGGAAACTCCTCAATCCGAATTGGAGTGAGTGAAATTTCTCTGATTTCACAACGGACCGGACTACGTTGTGCGATGACAATTGATTGTTGCATTGCATGAAAATAATTATTTGATAACCCTGTTTGTTCTTATATGCATTCATGAGTCTCCAATTCAACTTACTGAGCTGTAGTTGCTCGTACTCTCATAGATCCTTTTGCAGGTTCTGATTTCTGAATACTTCAAGTACTATGCCACCCTATAACTACCCAGAGGTCAGTCCATTGGAAGCCAAGGGTGTGAGGATCAAGTACTTAGTATAATATGTAACTAGAGTGACCATGTAATTAGAGATGAAAGACTGATAGTTATTATGTAATATAGTGAACTGTTATATTTATGTAAAACTTCCTGGGAAGCTCTGTGGACTTATATATATATATATATATATATATAATATTGTACATGTTATTAGAAATTTGCACTAGTTATCATAATTTTAGTTTAATCGTTAATCGGATTGTTTACTTCAAAGCAAGGAGTTGTCGACACCTTATGTAGGTCATATCTATGGTAGGCACTATGAGGTCAGTTACTATCATAGAATTGTTTATACGGCGGGACTGTTGCGACTCTGCGACTTCGGGGCGTAACATTTAGCAGCTTTGGTATTTGTTGATGATGTGTTTCTTGTTAGGAATGATATCAATGGAGTTAAATTGGCATTAGATAAGGCCTTTACTATTAAGGACTTGGGCGAGGTTAGATTTTTCTTAGGCATTGAAATATGCGGTATTTCAGGAGGTTTTTGGTTAAATAAAAGGAAATTGACATACTCCAAGTTGTTGGACTTACAGGGGGACGTTCAGTTGCAGTCCCTTTTCCTTAAGGTATACATTTGAACAACGAGGATAGAGAATTGTTGAGAGATCCTTTATTATATTGAAAGCTTATAGGTAGAATTTTATATCTGATAATGACTCAGCCATACATTATATTCTTAGTTCAACAAATTAACCAATTTTTTTCATTCCCAAGAACTTATCATTTGAAAGTTATTCTTCATCTTTTGCGCTATTTGAAAGGAAGTGTTGACAGTAGACTCTTTTACTCAGCTTCTTCTTCCATATAGCTTTATAGATTTACAAATGCAAATTGGGGTTCATCTAAAGTTGATCATAAGTCACTATTAGGGTTTTGCATGTTTTTATGATCATCTTTAATATAATGGAAAACAAAAAAATAATCTATTATTGCTATGTTCTCTACCGAAGCAAAATATAGGAGCATTTTCACTTGCTACTAAGGAGTTGTTATGGCTCTCTTTTCTACTTTAAGATTTGTGTGTTTCATTGAAGCTGCCACTGTTGCTCTTTACTAACAGTCACTTTACCATTCTTTTGGCAAAAAATCCAGGTTTTCATGAAAAATTGCATATTTATCTCTACTTAATTACTACACATTTATGCATTTTATGGTACTTTTATCGTGAGTTATGCTTAGAAATCATGAAAAATGTAATTTTATTGGTTAGTTGTATAAATAGTTTTGTATAAATAGTGAAAAAAGGATCAAAATATGACTTAAATAGCTTTGTATAAACTTATGTATTCACATAATGATTGTATGCCTTTTTATATGTGAGTTTATACAATTTATAAAAGAAAGAGTCATTCAATTAGCTATTTGACCATGTTTTCGAGGGCATACACTTAGATTAGTTGCTTATGCTTGGTTTTTATTAATATGAGCTCATTGGTTCTCTCCATGTTACTATTTTTGTAGCATATTTTCCAAGCAAACTCGACCAACACGTGCAACAACACATTACAGTCCAATCTGAGCACCAAACAGAGTATAAATGAAACAAGATATAATATTGAGTGGTTTGGATCCCATCTTAGAGATGAAGAGATATACACATGTAGCCTTATTTGAGCTTCTCTACTTGAACAAACAACAGCAGCTCATAGCCTATGCTTGAGCTGAAACTAAATTAATAGTAGCTCCAAAACTTCAAGCCCATATCAGCTCTTTTTGTTGGGAAGCAAGCAGCAGGGCATTTCATGCAACCAACAAGCCATCAACAGCTCCTTGAACTTAAGATTGATAGACTTTGTCTTGAGCTCCCAATTTGTATCAAGTTCAGCCTAAAACAGAGAATAACAACAGCAGAAACTTGCTGCAATTTAAACTAGAGTTGTAATCGAGAACTAAGAGCACCAAGCCAAGCAGCTTTGCTTCTCCTCAAGCCAAGATCAGGTAGCTTCTCTTGTGTGACAACTTCAATTCAACTGCAGCAGCTCTCCACAGCAAATAATAACGATACTCCAAGAACTAAGTTTCGTACCTTGGTTTCCAGCAGTTGGACTTAGTTGAATAAGAGCAAAGCATAGTCTGGACAGCAGCTTGAATTCAATTCATCACAAGGTAGCAACATAAAATAACTTTACATGTCTACACAGCAGGCTGTAGACTTGATATTTAAGCAGTAGAGCACTAGGCCAATAGGTTTGTAGTAGCAACAGGACAGTACATCCATTCAATAGCAGCTCACTTTAATTTAGCAACTTGCAATAGCTGGTGGAACATTAATCAAGCTCATCTACAGAACACCAACAATAAGCCTCTAAATTTTAATCTAGAAAGCTGATGTGCACTTCACTTTACTATCGAACTAAGTGAGCAGAATTTTCATTATCACATCTTTTTAATGCAGGTCATGAATGCCATTCAATTCCACAGCAGTAACCCCAGGAAACAAAGCAATCAAGCAGCTAAGACCAAAAAATCCGAGCTCCAGTTTGTTGATCTGAGCTACTCCAGTGAGGGTGAGTGACCAAATGGTGCTCCAATCTGCAGAAGAAACCAACGGCATCTTAGGCACTAATTTAGGCCATGAACTCCATTCAATCAACAGCTGCATTCATTTCAAACAGCGGCAGGCCATGATTTCCAAGTGTTTCGAGCAGCATTTGATCATTCTACCAAGCAACAGCCGAACCGAAACCAACTAGTAGCAGAGCAACAACATGGACAGCAGCAATCAATTGAGGCCGATGAAGATTAACTAAGGAGCTGCAGCCAAGAACAGTCTACACAACCAGAACAGCATCTTGCATGAGCAGCAGCTAACAAGTGGCATCCTATTTGATGAAAAAGCACGCCTTCAATTCTTCAATAGTCCAAGAAGCTTCTCATTTAAGCTTAGCAGCTGCAGAGAGAATCAACCAAAGAAGTAGTTGACTGTGACTTCAAAACTGCACAAACGTCAACAACAACTGTAGTAACTCATTTCAGGCCAAAAATTCTTCTCCGATTAGCAGCTCTAAACTTGAAAAAAACAGTTGCCACAACCAAGTGAGGTCGAGAAGCTCTTCAAAGTTAGCAAGTCTACTGAACCAAGCGGCTGAGTGAGCAGCTCTCCATGTGAACAACAACAGAACATTTAGTTTCAGCAGCACGCCAACACGAATAGCAAACTTGATCCGAGTAGATTTTGACAGTAGGAGACAGCTGTGATCCACCATGCGAACAGCGAAGAATTCAGCAGCTCATGAGAACTTCACTAAGTTTTCAATAGCAGCACTCACGCCACCACATTCCAAACCAAACAACTTGCAGCTGTAAACTCCAAGATCAAAATGAAAACAGCAACTGCAACATATTAAAACAGGCCGTGATCCACTCAAATTTCAGTAGCTCTCTACATGAACAGCAGCTGTACGTAGCCAAGTATTTCCATCCAAGAGAAGCAATCGAATAGCACACTTCAGCGCAGAATTGTCTACGCAAGTGCAGCAGTAAGTCATGTGACAGCAACAACTGAGCAGCCTCTACATCAGCTCTAGCATTACATCCTTAAAAAAGCCGCCATGGTTCTCCAATGTCAAATTTTCAGTAACTTCAATCGCATCCCAAACAAATTATTCCAAGAAAAGCTTGAGCAACACCATGAAACGGCTGGTCCTATTAAAGTTTATCAGCTTTTATTCATGCTGAGAAGACGTAAATAGCTCTCCGACAATAGCAATTGAAGTAAAACACGTACATAGAGAATATCTAAGAACAGTAGCCTCTCGAGCAATAGTTTCTAGTCTTAACTATCCAGCATGAGCAGCCCACCAATTGTTTTGGAAGCCCACAATGCGAAAGAGCTTGCAAAATCGGAATCTTGAATAAGTGGGAGCAAATGAGGACATAATGCCCACAACACACTTTGGAAAGTTGCACGTGTAAAGAATTTCAATACCGTTGAAGGGCCTTCTCTATTATTCTCCATGATGTCAGCAGCTTAATGAGGAAAGTTGCTCACATTTTCTATTAGATAAAATACGTGGGCCTCATATTCAGTGGAAGGATGACATTCAAGTTAGGCCCGATAGTGGACAGCTCAGCCCTTTTGCATTAGAAAATAAGATAGCATATGAATTTAGATTTACTGATTTTATATCGAGTTTTGAAATTGAATATACCAATTGAAATATTTTTTTTTCTTTTTTTGTTATTTCAATTTATATATATTTTAATTCTCTTGGGTTTTGTAATGTGATATTGTACTTAGTTTATTTAAGTTTTGTATCGATGAATTTGATGAGTTAGATGTGTTTTGTGCATTATTTTGATATCGATATTGAGTATTTGGATATTTTTCTATTATATTTTTCGTTTAGTTATTTAATACTTAGCCATTATTTTTAAGCTAGATAAAATTATATAATATACGAGAGGGTTTTAATAACTTATGTTGAACATAACTTAAGTTAAAAAAAAAAATTGTTATAGGGATATGTGGATTTTGATTAAATTTATGAATTCACACACTTAATATAGTTGGAAATATGGTTCAAATTGTAGGAATATACTTAAATCATATTTCTATCTAGAATAATAATTTTGATATAAGCGGATTATTATTTACTTGATAATTATAAATAAATTGCCTTAATGAGCGAATTTATGCTAAATTAGAATTTCACTATTTCGGGAGGTGGGTAAGTTCAGTGAGTTTAGTTAAATCCCTTTTAATCAATTTTAAATATCGATTTAAGATATCGCATCGATTCAAATGAGAGTAGATTTGTAAATCTCAATTCGATCCCTTTTTATCTCCTAGACTCAGGACCTTCATAGTGTAGTTAGAACATTTGGTTTAGTATTCATTTTATTATTTAGTTTTCACTCACTTTTAGTTTAATTATCAATAATTTAACTTAAGGAAAAACTTAAATAATTTAATATTTAGCACTTAGTTCCCTATAGAATACAATATTGACTAACTGTTTGTATTACTTTCACGACCTAATACACTTGTCAGTTCAAGTTAGGCAGCTTGTTATTTATTACACATTTAGTTAATATATTAACTTTATAGCAGAGTATTTATTTTCACACGTGTCTACTAGTTTTATATAAGGGCTACCATGTAACAAACTTAACTAACATACATTTTTACACAATTCATTCATTCTCTTACGTTTTTTCCTGCATCCATTAATTCCAAAGAATCATGATAGATCAAGCTTCCACGAGATTCACACTTTCTATAATTTCCTTTTACATATATATGATCAAACACAATGTAAACCTTATAAAGTTAGTTTTGTGAACTGTAGGGTCGAATATAGGATTCCTTTTATAAAGAAACTGTCAATATGGTTTCAAATTCGTTCATATTGGATTCCAAGTTTGGTTGAGTTCTAAATTAAGGATGTAATTGAGTCGAATAAAACTAGTATAGTATTAAAATTGAGCTCGAGTGCGACTTGAAAACTTGAAACTCAAATTCAAGTTCTAAATTTTAAACTCGAGATTGATTAAAAAAATATTTGGCAAGCTCAAGTTTAACTTGATATTGAGATCAAATTTCTTTTAAATTTAACCTAAACAATCTTAAACTTACTTATATTTTATAATTAAAAAAATTAAAAATTAAATTAAACTTGATTAAACTCATTAATTTAACAAAAATAATGTTCTAAACTTAAATTTAATTTGATTTATTACTCTAATAACTCTAACTCAAACTCGACCTCCGGCTTTTCACAATTATCGTCAAAACTAATTTGAGTAAAAAGTCAGAGTTATCTACGGCCCTATTTTAAATGTAATGATGAGTAGGTCTACACTTAGTGGACGTTTGGTCGCACCTTTTCTTCATTTTATTTCTTTAGCCGAACTCCTTTTGGTCGCACTTAGGACGGTGTTGAAATAGCCAATACTGGCGCATAGACTGCCACGTCACGTCCCGCTCTGCTCTTTTCTTGATTTTCCAAAAAAGGCCTCCACTTAACAAGCACTTCCTATCGGTCAAGGCTCAAGAAACCCTCCGCAAGGTCCATTTTCGTAATTACACCCAACAGGTGGTTTTCCATTTTTCAATCGAAGCGTCGGTTCGTGTCCTCTCCTACTGCGATTTTGTCTCTCATGGCTTAACTTGTCCGACGCAATAGCCTTAGCACATAACACGACACTCTCGTATGGCATCACGAACAAGGAGGACAACATTTCCTAAGGTTGTTATAGAGAGGGACACTGACTCTGAAGAAAGCACTTCCTCTGATGATGAAGAAGAAGAAGAACAAGAAGAAGAAGAACAAGAAGAAGAAGAACGAGAAAACCAAGAAGAAGATGCGGACAAGGTGGAGGCTTTTGATGTTGATAAGAAGAAGCAAAAAACACCCATTACTATTAGTCTCAAGAAAGTTTGCAAGGTCACATCTTTTTCACATTTTTCATTGTTTTTATATTTATTTTAATTATTTTAATTTTTTCGATTATTGTTTGTCCTTTTGGAGTTTTTGATGCTTGCGAATGTTTTGATTCAATGTGGGTAGGTGTGTAAGCGGCCCGGACATGAAGCAGGTTTTAAAGGAGCCACGTATATTGATTGTCCAATGAAACCGTGCTTTCTCTGTAAAATGCCTGGTATGTAACCTAACTTACAATGGCATTTATATTGTTTTGTTATGTAATTGATGATCTAATATGATGATGGTTATGGGTTATATAGTAATGTCATGAACGTTGCCGGACACTAGTTAACAGTTGAAAAAGAAAAAGATTCTTTTGAAAAGTAAGAAAGAAAATTTCTTTTCACATTTTCATCATTTATTATGCATTTACAATAATAAAGAAGAAGTATTTTTTAAGTTTTTAACAATATGTCTGTCGGTACTCAAAATAGTTGTTCTAGGCTTGTGCTAATTGGATGATATGGGATAGCGTCAGTAAGCGGGGGTTACTATTGATTTCTTGAACTAAAGGAAGTAAGAAGAAAGAATAATGGGGGAATGGATGTATGCTACAGAAGGGTTAAAGATAAAGAATAGAGAAAAACAAATTGGTTATTATTTTGGCGAAAAGGAAGTCTTTTGAAGATCCATTGAATGGACAATTGCTACGATTGAGGAACGTGTCTCCCCCACAAACATGAAAAAATGTTTCTTGGTGAGGCGAACGGGATTTTCTTTGACACTTTTGGATTGTTTACTCATGTTTCTGATGTTTTATGTGTGATTCTTTGTGTCGCAGGCCACACTACAATGACATGTCCTCACAGAGTGGCCACTGAGCATGGTGTTATTCCAGCACCCCGTAAAAATACTAAGAACCCTCTGGAATATGTCTTCAGCCGTCAGATCAGTCCAAAAATCCCTGGGGTAAGCAAATCTTTACATATTGTATCATAGAAAGTACCTTTTACGGTATTATTTCCCTGCTCTGTTTATGGCATTTATAAATTTATTTAGTTCTTGTTTTTCATTTACTTGTATGCAGTTGCATTGTTTTATTGATGCCTCTCTTGTCTAAGCTAATTGGACTTAGATATGCATTTTCCTACTCTTCTTGCAAGATTTCACTTGTCAGAAATGTACATTTTATGTAATCTCTAGGTTTCTTTATGATAAGCAAATAGAAGTTATTTTCTTGGTATGAGTAATGGGTAACATTTTAAACTCTGCACTTTTCAGATGTTTATTTTTAGGATCTCAAATGATGAGGACTGTCCATATTGTTTCAGACCTTTTGGTTGTTGTTCCTGTCAAATCCTCTTCTTCTTTTCTTTTTTGGCCTTTTTTTTTTAAATCCCTCCTCTTTCCCCTCAAAGTTTAATTTGTCCTTCTGATGCTTCTTATCCTTTTGTCCCATCAATATGCTGTGCCAGATTAAGCCAGCTTATGTGATTCCAGATGAAGTAAACTGTGCTGTTATTAGATACCATAGCAGACGGGTGACTTGCTTGGAGTTTCATCCAACAAATAATAACCTTCTTTTATCAGGGGATAAGGTGATCACTGTTCAATTTTACTATTCGGTTCATTTATGATGATCGGGGAATGTGGTTTGTTGACATGAGTGCTTGTTTTGTCACTTTGACATGAAAGAAAGGACAATTTGGAATTTGGGATTTTGATAAAGTTTATGAGAAGATGGTTTATGGGAATATACACTCATGCATACTCAACAACATGAGGTGAGTAGCATTGTTGGAACCCATTTAGGACTGGATGTATATTAATGCCTCATAAAGCCTCCGTGAAGTTTCTGATGGTGGTGGAGTTCTGTCAGGTTTAATCCTACCAATGATGGTTCAATTTATGCTGCATCCTCAGATGGAACTGTTAGTTGCACGGACCTAGAAACTGGAATATCTTCTTCTTTGATGAACCTTAACCCGAATGGATGGCAGGTGAGTATTTCATCAACTTGTGAACGATTAGTCTTCCAGATATTTTTTGCTTGAGGTTTGGTAACCTATTGAAGTTGGAGAGCTTGAAAAGATGGAACCCGTTATATATGAATCTTAAGGTAATTATATTTAATAATTATATTTAATAGGGTCCAAGCAGTTGGAGGATGCTATATGGAATGGATGTCAATGTCAACAGAAGCCTTGTTCTAGTTGCTGATAACTTTGGTTTTCTCTATTTGTAAGTGGCGATTCTTGCTATAGCCTTGGTAAAATTTTATGATACCATTAAAATTGAACAACTAATTGGAGTAGATGATACTTTTCCACGATGATCTGTATTTTGCTTGAAGTACTTAGTTTGCTTGAATTTATGGAGAGATTATGTTAATATGTGATTCGAACAGAAGATATGTGCATTGTGCTGATATCACATGCTACCAAAAGACTAATTGTATCTTTATACTGGTGTGTGTTCTTGGCCTAGAAAAGTCTAAGATGAGTCATGTGGATGTGCGTTCATAAGAGCTCATTAATACTTTGTTGACAAGATATATATATTTTCTGGATAAAATGAGGATGGGATAAATTATAGCAAAGTTTTTTTATACAATTTATTAAATAATATTACACAAAAAAGAAAAGATGGAATGGAGCAGTAAGAGGATCGTTTTCATAGCTTTTCAGAAAATATGGGACTGTAATTAGTAAAGAGATTTATAATTCTTTTTATGAAGCTGATCTTTTATCGTTCTTGGGTCTTGCAGGGTGGATACTCGTTCCAGCAACAGAACTGGGGAGGCAGTTCTGATTCATAAGAAAGGTAGCAAAGTTGTTGGACTTCACTGCAATCCTGTGCAACCGGATCTTTTGCTTAGCTGTGGAAATGATCACTTTGTAAGCTCTCTGAAATAAATGGTTCTCCAACCTATGACTAGTAAATACTGGGAGGATCTTTTGGCAGCATTTTGCTAGAATCTCTGTGGGACCTTAGCTTATTCTCTAGTAAATTATTTATAGTTGTTCTTTGTTGCTCTGATTGCATAGCGTGTATGACATTCTTCGCTTCAGTCATCTAAAACAATAGGGCACTCAGTATCCTTGTATTAAATGTGTGTATTCGTTCATGTACCTTTCCATTACATTTTGCCACGTGTAGATAAAAGTCCAAACAAGAAGTTTGCATTAAGTAAGAATCATCTTTTATGGCATGTAATTGCTTGGTACACAAATGGATGGGCACAGTGGGTACATGGAAATTTTACCATTGATAAGAGTACCGTGCACTCTCCTTTTTCTTGTTGGTTTTTCTCCATTAAGCATGTTATGGCTTTTTCTTTGTTGTAGGCCCGCTTATGGGACATGCGCAAATTGCAACCGCAGCATTCCCTCTATGATCTCGCCCACAGACGTGTTGTCAATTCTGCATACTTTTCTCCTTTATCTGGATGCAAAATTTTAACAACTGCTCAGGATAATAGAATTCGTGTATGGGATTCTATCTTTGGCTACCTGGATAGCCCCAGTCGAGAAATTGTGCATAGTCATGATTTCAACCGACATTTGACCCCATTTCGGGCTGAATGGGACCCCAAGGTCTTGTATCTTTCTTTTTTAACACACTTTTGCTTTCCCCACATTTCACCTTAATTTTAGGAAGATTTCACTTGCAGGATCCATCAGAGTCTCTTGCAGTCATTGGTCGTTATATTAGTGAAAATTACAATGGAACTGCCCTTCACCCAATTGATTTCATAGACACCAGCACAGGGCAATTAATAGCTGAAGTAATGGACCCAAACATCACAACCATCAGTCCTGTAAACAAACTACATCCACGAGATGATATCTTGGCATCTGGTAGCTCAAGGTTCGTATATTTTATTGCTGCCGTTTCTTCATATCAGTATGAGCCAAATCACGTGGACTAGCTATTGGTGGTCCAAGAATATGGTTTACAACCTGCACTTGTTTTGGTTAGCGCAACTGTTTTGGCTTTTGCATTGTCAAATCATGAGTTCAGTGTGTCCGTGCGCGTGAACATAGCATTTCACTTTGTGATTTGGGGAATTTTTCGTTCCTCGTATCCTTTTTTGAGTTTGAAAAAGAAAAGTCGAATCATCTTCTGCAAATTGCTACTTAACCTCAGTATCCACAGGTCTCTTTTCATTTGGCGGCCAAAGAACAGAGACGAGTCTTTGAAGGAGAAGGAAGAAAGGAAGATTGTTGTATGCGTGCAGGGCAAGAACAAGAAGCGGGGAGCAAAATTTGGAGACGATAGTGATGACAATTCTGACGATGATGGTTGCAGCACCAAGGGCAAGAAGGCGAAGTACAAGAAACGGGTTTCGGAGTTAGATTCCAGCAGTCGGCGAAAGGGCAAATCCTGAAATTTAGGCACCGGATGGACCCATTTTTGGAAAGATTGGCAGCATTCTCGATGCATACGCATGAAAAGGTTGCGAGAAGCCTAACTTCTAACTGGCCAGGGAAAAAATGTTATGGATCTAGTCTATTTTGGTAGATTTTGTTGGCTCCGGTAATGTGGATTATAATTGGCACTCTGATGACGTAAAGTTTTATGTAAAAATCAAACCGGTTGTTTGTGGCCACCGTCTAACGACAACAAATGCAGAACACATAAATATAGGTGGCTGCAACAGTTCAAATGATCCCACTACATTCACCTTGTAGAAGTAGCAGATTTATTTCGATTATATCACCTGGTACAGGATTTATCCCTATCCTGATGTCTCTTGAAGAAAACAATTTTCATTTTCTGTGAAACAGAGACAGCTTGGTCTAGACGATCCAAATTGAATCCTGCTCAACTTGCATTCATTCAGCAAGAGAAAAGGAAAAAGAACAAGCAGTTCCTTGGTACACAACACGAACGAACATACTTATTCAAAGTGAAGATGATAACGTATCCATCTTCCTAGTGAATGGCAATTTTGTATGTACACATCCTTTCGAAAATTTTTCATTGTCTGCCACCGCTCATGTTCCGCAGATCGTCGAACGTATCCTTAAATCCCCTGAACTCATTCCAGCTGTCTCTTGTCGATGTCCTTGAAACTGTCTATTAGGAGTTATATAATCATAGTATGTGCTTTTGCACCATAAGTGAGACTCAAAAACTCAATTTGCCGCGAAACCTCCGGCCGATGTTTCATCACCTGTCTTGCGTTTGTGAACTGTAAATCATTCAAAGAGATTGCAAAGTTTCAGTTTTGGTGAAACACTTTGAGATTATGGCTGTGATATATATGTTAATCGTAAAACTTTCATTGTAACAGATATAAAAAAGAATTTGAAGAAGTGTTCTCGCGAGACAAAACATCAAATTTTTTGCATGTTATGATTTGATTAGAACTCAGAAGGTTGAGAATCCTCTTGGATACGCACTCAATGAATCCTTCTGGACGAAAAAGCATGCGGCGATTACAATATAGCACAGGAAGAGGACTGCTCCTTTAATATAGTGGGAAGTTCCATCCTGAAAATTAAGCAAGAAAGAGTATTTCACCGATAAGTATGGAGAAATCCCTGATTCCTCGATCAAATAGAAAGATACTAGGTGATTCAAGATCCGACCTGTAGGGTGAAGGAGGTGACCAATATTGTAAAAGCAAGAGAACCAGTTTCGACAAGACTGAAATCAAGATCCATACGGTTGCCCATCATCCATGAAACAACCACGCAAAGCGGTACCTGAAATGTATGGTTTTAACTTCAGATTGATGAAAGTAACCAAAAAAAAAAAAAAAAGGCATGACGCTCGAGTAATTGTCGATCCTCATGGGATTTTAATGAATTTTAGCTTGATGTGGTGGTTTTATAGTTACATATGTTAGATTTCTTGTGCAACTTTTAGGAGATTGATCTAACCACGTTTCTTTGAGATGCATCAACAAATCCTATCATAATTTTCACTTACCACAAACATGGAAATTTGAGTTGCAGATCCTAAAGCCACACCCAAAGAAATATCCTGCATAAATTGAATCAACTCTTAAAAACTACAAACCAAAGTTTTCACATGTTATGATTCCAACCGGTTATAAGGAGTGACGGCACGAGGAGCCGTTCCGTGCAGCCGCTCAGGTTCGAAAAAGCTTTAGTTTGAAATCGTGTGCGATACCGTTTTGTTAAGGCGATCGACATACCAGTTTGTTCTTGAGTGCGAATATAATGGAACCAGCATGCTCAGCTGCATTTCCCACAATTGGTAACAAAATCACACTGATAAAGCTAACTGAGATTCCCCAGGAACTTGATGCAGCCTAAAATGGGGAAAGACAATATTGTTAGTTCTTCATAGAAATATTAATATGACAACTAGGAATTAAAAAATGACTTTCTCTGGTAATTTTTTCTGTTTGGGTTACTCTTACGATAAATTTGATGCATTAAAAACATAACCCATGTACTTAGTTAAGATTTTTTTTTTTTTTTTTTTTTTTTTATGGTTCATACGTATTTCACCTCTTCTATAATTTCTTGTGTAGTTCAGAGTGTAAATAAACTAAATTAAGCTGCACGATACAAGTTCGAGCATGATCTCGGCTTGAAAATTCTAAGTAATAGATCAAGCCTAAATCTTGAAGCTTGACAAGCTCAAGCTCGAGTTCGGCACAAAATTATATTTCAATTAATTAAATTATTATTGAGGTTTGATTCGAGCTTGAAGTTCAACTTGAAACTGGCTTGATACGTTGAGCTTGAATTCATCTCCACCGTAATTGCATTGAATTCAAAACTAAACTGAACTATGTGTTTGAGTAGGCCTAACTTATTTATACGGCTATGTATATCTCACTCTCTGAGGCTCTACGTGTACTCGGATCCATAATAAAAAATTCTCCATGTCATGTACCTCGATGGTGCCGACAACATACTCGGACAACAAGGCAATGACCAATGTCATGCCAACCAACCAACAAAACGCACTCCAAAACCCTATCACTGCGGTTTCTTCATCTTCCTCATCCACCTGTTTGTGCAAGCACACAGTCAGCCCATCTCTATTTTTTTTTTTTTTTTCTCTATCTTATATTTACATTTATGTAAATTGTAATAATAATAAAAAAATTTATTCACCTCTTGTGCCTCAAACAATTGCCTATGTGTCTTTAACTGGAAGAAAATGTATGCAACGTAAGCTATTAGCATGACAATACTGCTAGCTCTTGATAACTGTAGGGTACACTCAGCAGCAATACTAGGGCCAGCCCCAGAATATCTGAACATCAATGGCAATAAATGGCACAGCAATCCCAACAGTAAAAGCAGCGAATTCACATCAGCCTGTTTCTGTTATGAGCATTTTAAACAAGATTATAATCATTAAATAAACCATCTGTACCAATTCGACAAATTTAAGTTTTTAAATCACCGAATTGAAATTTTTAAATAAGGTGATTGGGTGCAAATTTTTAATGTAATCTACCGTGTAGGAATATAAATCTCAATATTTTTGAGTGCATTTATAATGTTATGTGATCGTCGTAGTGATTTTAACGCGTAAAAGACATGTAAACAGTCTAGTGAAATTATTATGGATGTAATGAAAATATAAAAAAATTGCTGACAAATTGTCAAATGAGTCCCTAGCTAGTGTAGAATATTGAATTTACATAAGCCTGTTTGTGTTAAATTATATAAAACAAGAATCAATTATATTAAAAGGACTTTTAACAGGATACGATAATCAAATAAGTGTAGTATGCATGACAAAAATAAGAAGGCTGAAGTATAATAAGATGATGAAAATATAATTAGTTAGATGATAAAAATAAGTGCAGTATGCATGTGGGTGAAAAAGATCCAAAAACTTTAGGGTTTAGGAAATAAAAAAGAGAAGACCGTTGTTAGATCTTTATTTACTGTTAATGCATTCCACGTGCCTATTTTTAATATTGAACTAATAGAGAATAAATGGGAGAAAACGTGGATATAAATTGCATAAAATATAGATATATAAAGTTGAAAAGAAATTACGGACATTGGTTATAAAACGAAGCGTAATTAGTGTATTAATGGAGTAGTGTGTATCGAAATATATGTATGTATGTATGTATAATTACCCGATCATATCTTTGCTCCTTTCTGAGATTGGCCAAGCCACCGAAGAGAAGGGAGCTGCCGAGGACGAGGAGGAGGTTGGAGAGGATGGAACCCAGCAAGGAGTACTTCACTACGGGAATCTTGTTCTCCCGAAGTGCAAATAATGCTATTATTAACTCTGTTGCATTCCCACATGTTGCATTTAGAAGTCCTCCAACTGCAATATTAAAGTAAATAATTAATCGTCAATTGGGCATTATTAATATTTCTCAAACTGAAACCAAGTAAATAATAATAATTTTTTTTTTTATTACCTGTTGGACCTGTGAAATAAGCGATTTGCCTGTTGTAGTTGAAGAAAAGGATAAAAAAAAAAGCAGAAGATGAAAATACTGTCAATTTTATGAAATAATTTATTCAAAAAAAAAAAAACCTTCATATCATATGCATATTAAAATTGAATTATTAAAAAAGAAAATATTAAAGTATATCATGCAACATGTAAGTAGCTATTATTATTTATTAATTATTATCTGACTGTTGAGATAATTGAGACAGGATACGTAAACGTACTCAGTGAGGAAGCTGACGCGTTCAGCTAGCGGGGTAAGTCCGAGCAAGCTGAAAGCGAAAATCCAAGGCTGCTCGATGTCGATGCACGCATAATCAACACAATAATATAATTTCAATAAATAATAATTACAAAGCATGTAATTTGAATGGCAAAACAAAACCTAGAAATTATCGAACGTTATTCAAGGCACGATGATTTTTGCAGTAACAAACGTACGTCGATATGGATAGGAGAAATGGGGAAAGTTTCACTGTTAATGGTTGCTAGAAATAGATAGATAATTTTTTTCTTATGGATACTGGCTAGGTGTAGGATAATTTATTTCTATATGAATGTTATTTCGTTATTTTATGGAAGATTAGCTCAGTGCAAATTTAATTAGATTACCATTAAATTAATACCTGAGCAACATAACTATTATTATATGTCAATATCACGTAGAATAAAACCGAGGGTTTAGTATGAAACGGTTTCCTCGTACCATGTGATATATATACATGACGACGATATTGTCCGATATACAGGAAAGACCCTCTTTTGTATATATGTGCTGTATATATAGAGGAAGAGATAGATAGATATATAGCTTGTATTAGTTTATTTATTTTTCCGCATTCATATTTTTGAGGTGCATATTTGATTTTGATATAGTAAATGCTGAATTCTAATTTTTGACATTCTCTTTATCTTCAGTTAACTCGACTTAGAAAATTCTTTTAACAATTTGAAAAGAATAGGTAAACTATTAAAATCACCATAAAATTTTTTGCGAATGAATATATATATATATATATAATTATGTATGTATGTATAGGTTTTCTTTAATTTGTTTTTCTCTTTGTACAAATAATTTCCAATAATCTATAGCATGAAATTTCAAAGATGATTTGATTTTATCTCGGATATCTAATATAATAGAAAACATTCTAAAATAATAATATATTATTGGATTTATTTATTTATAAACGTTTCGTCGTGTTATAATAACAATATACTATATATATACGTATAAATCCTAAAATCTGCTTAAAACCATATACATGCTCATGTTGCTCGAAAGAAGAAGAAGAAGAAGAAGAAGTCACTCACTCTACCAAATTTGTAGAAATCAGCCAGAATGGCTAGAGGAATGGCTGGAAAGAGAATGGCAAGCTTAGTTCCAAGTATCACTTCTTGCAAATTGGTCAGCACTTCTCTAACCATTTGATGCCTCACTTTAGACACCAGCATTGGATCCGATTTCTTACGTAAAACCGAGGAAGACACGTTATGTGGTGAACGCCCATATTGCGTTATTATTCCACCTAAGTACTCCTTCCCATCATCCGAGCCTTTAACTTCCCCGACCTCGACATCGCCGGTGCCGGTGCCACCAACGTCCCCATCCCCACCACTCTCCAAGTTCCACACCTCCTGAGAGTCCATAAGATCAAACTCAATAATGTATGTGCTGGAGAAAGAGAATAATAAATTGAAAAAACAAATAATATTAAATCGAAAACAAAAGATTTCTCATTGGGTGAGTTATACAAATAAAAATTAGAATTGTTATATAGGGGCAATACGAGATCATAAGAACATGACGGTACCGTTCAGGGGAGTAGCTTCCGGGAATTTTCGCAGGTTGTTTTGTTCTTTGCATGAAGTTACACGTACTTAAGAAGCATTGCAGAAGTGTTACTCAACTGTTGGGTGGGTTTCTAACTTGGTTTTCTTTTGGCTACTAGCTAAGTTATGAGGCGTTTTGGGTATTTTCATCGGTTACTTCTGCCACCTTATCCAATGCTTATATTTAAAATTTAAGCTTCATGATTTTACAAATTAAAAAAAAGGAGAAAAATCCTATATATTTCTTCTTTTCTGTCTTTTATATATACATATATATATTTATTTATGTATGCTTGGTCTATTTATTGCAACAGTTGAGTATTTAAAGCGGTAAATTTTACAAAAATACTTACCTTTACTTATTGCATAACCACTTTCTCCATTATCCTTAAAGAGTGAAAAAAAAAAAAGCTACTTAAATTATAAAGATACAAAAATAATGGGTGTTTTAAAAAATAAATTGCTATTTGGAGACTTCAAAGTAAGTTTTACAAAAAGTTAATGTGTTTTTTTACTTACATTTTATTTTGGGTTAAACCCGCATACTTTCTAGTAATACATTATATCTAAAACATTTTGCACTTTCTGATGTCAGCATAGTGTATTACCATAAATTGAACTTGCTTTTGAGACTTGTTTTTAGGCTTCCAATGGTCTATTTATTCTTCATTTTATTAGCGTCTTATTATTGTTTATATGACTATTTGTATTTGTTAAGAATAAGATAAAAAAAAATAAAAACATATTTTAAAAATAATATATCAATTAAAATAATCATTTTCAATATATAATGTATATATATTTTTAAAACTTTTCAATTAAAAGTACATGAATTTTTATTTTCAATTCTAACACTCTAATCATTATTTTTATTATAGTTATGAAACAGAAACAAATAAGATATAGAAAAAACAGTTTCCTAAATACCAAATTTCAAACAAATATAGATTAAACACATATTAGATATAGATAAGATACATATGAAAAAAAAAGACAATCCAATAAGCCCTACGTCACTTTGTGGTGACTTGTATAGAGTATGACACTCTATAAAAAAGATACAGAATTCCCCTTTTCACCTTTTAATTCTTGAATATTTTAAATTCATGTCATCGTCTCAAGGATTTTACTGGTAGAGGTTAATCAAAGATTGGATTGGATTTCGTGTAATAAAGAACACTGTGAAGAGAGCTAGGGTGTTGTTCGGTGTGACTATTCTGATACTTAAGTTAATAGGATGTTTTGGAGAGCATGAGTGCTTAAGAGCGATAAATAAACTTGGGTGTATAAAGTATTAAGTGATTTATCGTTGGGCAGTGATCTCATATTTATAGAGAAGTAGTGCCGGCAGTTGAAAAAATAGTCAATAGGCAGAGCCACTTCTACATTTGGGCTAATCAAGCAAATTGTCCAATCTAATCTAAATTTTACAATAAAGTTGGGACTATTAGTAAAAGTAACCTCATAAGTTTAAATTTAGGAAAATAAGTAATAAAATGATTAATTAATATAATATTGAATTTCATGAAAATTATCTATTATTTACTAGAAACGCTTAGAACGAATTCTGATAACTAACGGATTGATAAAAATAAATTATATTCACATTAAAAATATAATATAACTTAAATAATATTTAGCAATATTTATTTAAACCATATATGTATTTTTATGTAAGTAGAAATACGTGAAATTATTTAAAATACGCAAAATATACCAAAATAATGATAATTAATTAAAGAAAATGCATGAATATTTAAAGAAAAATCAAGAAAATTATGGGGAAATATGGAATTGTCTAGAATTGAGGTGTATTAACTTGGAAATAGAGAAACAAAATCAACCAATTAAAATTTAACAAATAGAAAGTAGAAAAAGGATAAGATAAGTTTAAATGTCATCTCAAATTAATGCATTAAAAATCCTCTAGAGCTCTATAAATAGCTAAAAATTTTTTGAAGCTCATTTGGTTAGCTTAGAGTGTAAGAAAAATAGAGAGAACCGAAAAAGCCTTTGAGGAGAACCAATATCCAACGACAACTTGAGAGTGAATGGCGACCACCACCACACAGTGGTGTTAGCGCTCAAGTTGACCGATAAGGCCATTGTGGCCGGAGTACGCAAAGCTGGTAAGTTTCGATTCCCTCTTGATTTTTCTTAAATTGTTAAAAATATTTGGCAAATTATGAATCTTATTATTTTGGAATATTTTAGTATGTAGATTTAAGGAAAAAAATTATTTTGATGAATTTATGTATAGAAATATAATGTCTTTAAGAAATCATGCAAAACCGAGTATATTTTGAATTGAAAATAAATAAGTTTAGGAGTATAGTTTTAGACTCAAAATTTTTTCGTGGACTACTTAAGTGATATAGAATAGTGTTATGAAGCCCTTTTTCAAAAATTAATTTTTAAAATTTTTAAGCCTTTAAAATACATATATAATTAGGGATTTTTAGGGTTAATTAATGATTAATAGAATAATTACTAATTTGGTAAATAATTAGGGATTTTAAGGTGTTCATATTTGATGACGTATGATATTTTAGTATTTAAGGTGTTAGATGCAGTTACTAGGGTATTATATAGTATACATATAATAAGTAAAAATAGTAAATTTAAGTTAATTTTGTAATTCAGGGTAATTAGGTAGAAATTTTGATTTGAGAGGAATTTAAATATTTTGAGATGTTAGTTGATATTAGGAGATGAGATTTGAAGTGATAGAAATATTAGACATATATATTATGTGCATATTATATATTAGGCGATAATATGAAATTAAGGAGTAGAAAAATATTAGGTTAAAATTGATATTATAATAATAATAGGAATATATAAAAAATTTGGTAGGAGACTCAAATTTAGGTTTTTATATGAAATATATAAAATTTTCTTATATCGAAAATAAATTCGGTAGTTAAGTTAGGATAAGGGGTTAACTATGATATTTAGGATATTAAAAATAATATGATTAATTTCACCTCATGGGTTGAAATGAGTTTGTAGGGTTCATGTATAAAATCGTACTTAGAAACAGAATTAAAACCTAAACCTAATTTAGAAATCAATTCAGAAACTAAATCATAATGTAGCTAAATCAAGAATAATTATAAAAGACTTGAAAACCTAGATAATTGGGTATGTTAAACCCTACACCAAAGATAATAATAAGTATTATAGGATAAAACCAATATATAACAGTCATGTGGAAAATTGAAACGATATTTGTATTATAGCTATTTTTGACAATAGCTAGTAAGAGTGGCACCTCGAGTGAGTAAGCGAGGAGTTTAAGTAAGTTAAGATTAATATGTTACTGTATTTTGAAGTACTAATTTGTAGTACTCGGAGACTTGAAATTGTACTTGATTGTGTTTGTTAGATAGATGGGTGTGCGCATGTATTTGTTCTAAGTTGATGATATGGTTTTGATTTACTGCTCTGGATTGTATTTCTATGATTTGTTTGAAATGACTGAACACCTTAAACCGGATCTAACTAAATGTATGACTTATAAACATAAATTGGACTTGCATAGTAACTAATTAGGGGAAACTTATGGTTCTTTAGCAAAATACTAAACTCTTTGAAAGAGATAGTGTTAGATAGCATAATTGGTCTTTTCTTTATTCTTAGTTGTGGGGAGGTCGTGGTAAGGATGAAGGCAATGATTTGAAGGTAGTCGTAGGAAGAGCGGTGTCTCTGTTGCATAAACTTGGGTTTAGTTATGAGCTATTGCATTAAATAGAAACTCCTTAACTCAAATTAGAGCGAGTAAAATTTCTCTAATCTCATGATGGGCCGAATAATGTCATGTGATGACATTTTCTTGTACATGCATTGCATATAACTAATTTAGTCGATAACCTTCTTTGTGGTTGATGTATAGTTTTAAGTCTCCGTCCCAACTTATTAAGCTGTAGTTGTTTATATCTTATAGACGTTATTGTAGATGCTAGCTAGGAAGCGGCTTACATTTACTTTGAAGCTAGCAACTGTTGGATTCTAAGAGTGAGGAAATACATCTAAAGAATAGATATATCTTTAAGGTCTTAGCTTTGATTTAGAATCTTTCATTTTTAAATAATGTATTATTTAGGAAGTATAGGACAATGAAATCCTGTAAACATTATTTGTAATACTTGAATCCTAATGTATATATATATTTTCATACTTTCTTAATTAAATAGGTTAAGGTTTAATATTAATCAGGTTAAAAAAATAATAAAAATCAGAAAAAGAATTAGGCTCAACAAGGGGTAGATTAAGAGAGAAAAGGATAGTTGTGGCATTTAATAATATGATTTTGAAGGCATAACTATAAGATTTAGGCTATATAAGGTGTAAGTTTATTTGTGCTAATAACAAACATGAGAGTATTATGTGAAAAAAGGATTAAAATAGGGTTGGGTTAAGTGGCTTGGTTAAGAAAATACTAGAATACTCAAGTTATTCATGAACCTCCTATTGAGTTAGACCATGCCTCCCCTATTGGCAATTCTACTTTCCTTGACATCAGGGGCAAGAAAAGATTTGAATTTGAAAACCTTTGGAGGGAGTTGGAGGAGTACGATGATATTATTAATGATATGTAGCGTAACTGTAACATTAGTCAGAATTTTGAGGGGTTAACGCTAAAACTCATAATGTAGTGAGGATTAGCGAACTGGAGTAAAAGAAAATTTCCTAATAATCATTATCCTAGTTAAGGAGCTTAGAAAGAAGTTGGAATTTATACAAGCTTAACCTATATAATGTAAAATGAAAAATGAGATGAGATTTAAGCCTAGATAGATGAATTATGGGGACATGAAGGGGTATAATTGGCTTATGTATGTTGATCTAAATACTATTTTTTTCACCACACAATTGTTAGTAGAGACAAAGAAACAAAATCTTAAAGTTAAAAGATGAACATGGCATGGTAGTTGAATTAGAAAGGGAGAATAGCAATTTTCATCATATTTCCATAATCATTTCACATCTAGAATTCAACACAAATGAGTAGGTTATAGGGACTAGGTGGTGGAAATTGTTACTATTGATATGTATAGGGATCTTTATGCCTCCATGACAACTAAAGAGATTAAAATAGGAGTATTTTTAATGAGAGTTCTTCAAGCTTTAGGTTTAGGTGGTTTTTTAGGAGCTTTCTGTCAAACTTACTAGAGCACAATTGACTCTTCCATGGTGGCAGTAGTTTAGAATTTTTTTGAGTAAGGTAAGTTGCCTTCTTCTTTTAATTATATGAGTTTGGTTTTGATCCTGTAAGTCCTAAATCCTTCATCTATTAATCAATATAGGTTGATTGGTTTGAGATTGTTGTGAATATGTTGAAACCCTTATTGAATGAAATCGTCTTAGAAAATCAAAATGCTTTTATTTTAGGACATATGATTCAAAATAACATAATGGTTATGCAAGAGACCTTCACTTTTTGAAAAATAGGGATTAAGGAAAAAAGTATTTTTGTTATATTGAAATGGATACTAGCAAAGCCTATAACCAAGTAAAATGGGACATTTTTGAAAGTAGATTTGGGTGAAATGGGCTTTGCTAATAGATGGATGTGTATCAAGTGTCTCTTTTAGTATTTGATAAATGGTAAAACCCTTAGGGATGTATTTCTTAATAGGGTCATAAGGTAAGGGGATTTGTTATCCCATTATTTGTTTATTTTTATTCTTGACATGCTTCGTAAAGGGTTGATTAGAGCAACAAATGTTGGACAATTAAAATGTAGCCAAATTCGGCCCAACTATCCTCATGCTAGTTTATTATTTGTAAATTACTCACTCTTTTCTATAGAAGCAAATATCGGAAATTTATAAAAGCATGATGTTTTTGTATCTTCTAATTTTGTTAAGTGTACTGAAAATCAAGTAGTTAATTAGGTAGTTTCTCCTTTTAAAAGGAGAATGTGTCTATTTGATTGATTGTTGATCACCCCATCCTTACATTAGAAGCTATCGATATGTCTTGTTTGGCTAGCTAGTCTCTCATCTTGCAACCAGTTTAACAATGGTTAATTCTAATAAATTATGTATTGATACCTAATTTTCATTTAACCCAAAGCCCAACTCAAATGAAATTCCTCAAAAGCCTATTAGAGTTTCAAGGCCTGAACTTCTTACCTTCTTCAAAGTGCTTTAACTTACTCGAATGCCTCTACCATGACTAGGCCCTACGGGTATCCCTCCTTTGAGCACTTGGTCTCGATGAGTCAAGCGAAAACTATAGTGAGCTTAAGATTTGAAGGCTCATCCATGTCCGAAGACTCTATTGAAAATTCGGCCAAGCTCGGAGTGTGGGAAGTTGCTCTACCATCTAAGTTAAGCATAATGAGCGAGGACACTCCCTAACTTAGCAAGCTTCTTTTAAGGTCTAAATCGTCACTTGCAACAAGCCCGTTCTACCTCTCTCTTACCTCCTTACCCTTTTTTGTCTTTAGTGCTAGCGTCTCGTCCCAGCTCATTAATTATGGCTTAACATTTATGGTATGACCAGTACACCCGAGATACCTTGAAGGCATAAAACCCATAAATTATAGATGTGGTTGCTAGTGTGATCATGGCCAATCAACTCCCAGAGCCCCCTTGCCAACTCCACAACACATATCCCCTAACAATTATCAGTACAAACAAGTCCTAAGTAATACGTGTCCAAGTAGTTGTACCCCCTTACACTAATTTGGGGGGCCAACAAGTAAAGAGAGTTTGATCGATACCCCAAACTCCTATATACTTGACGCTTCTCTTAACACAAAAATCTTACTACACTCGAGCACTATCCCTAAGGAGTCGTAGTGCTTGACCAACCCCCCAATCCCTATTATTTTATCCTCTTTGCTAACTTGAGCGTCGTAGGGTCCTTGTGAACACATCTATATGGGGCTTATTGCAGGTGACAAGGAGTAAGGAGTTCACTTGATCCGGCCCCTATTGTCAACTCGTCTAAGGGATCGAAACCCAATCTATAACATCAGACCTAGTTGATTTAACAAAAATCAATATTATCCCTTTTTATTAGAAAAAAAAATCTAAGGTATTGAGTTAATTAATAATACATATAATACAACATTTGGAAACTCATTGGTAAAATGTATCAATAAAATAAGAGAAGTTATAAAATAATTGGAAAAGTGTGACGTCACCATATATTCTCTTAAATACCCAAGCTAGTCTGGGAGGTGGTTGTAATAATCTACATATTATTCCACAAAATGACTTGTAATCTTTTTTAATAATCGTTCTTCGTGGTAAGTATTTGAACGGAATGTCTGATATCTGTAGCCAAATATAACCTTAATATTGGAGGGTAGATATTATAAAGTAGCATTTAGCCATGTTTAGGTCCGTCATTGAAAATGAATGGAACGTCAAATCAAAACTATGTGGACCATACAATCCAATCATATAGAACTCAGAACAATGAATTTCCCAGGAAACGTATTTTCAAGGACATCAAGTCGATGCCCGGCCGTCAGCGTTAATTTAAGGAAAACGAAACACGTTTTGCTTTTACACACACATACACATATATATTTTCTATATGTATAGATATATACATAAAGCTCCATCATTTATTTGGCGTCTTACCCACTTAAATTATTATTTTATATGAAATTAGAAAATTTCAGTCAAATTCTCGGTCTTTTTTACAGTTTAACACTTAATGATAGTTTCAAGTAACTTATATATTTTTAGTGACAGTTTTCTTCACTAAAAGACCACCATTCCCATTGCATGTATTGGCAAGTTGCATTTATGTCCGAACAATTACCATCTTTTATATTTTTCTAAAACCATATTTTCTCTTTGGTTATTCCATTTAGTTCCTCTCTCCTAGCTTTTTCTTTTCTTTTTTTCTTTTTCCTCCGAATCAGCTTTACATTTTAAATAATAGCAAACCATGAATAGATAGTGAAGCAGAAGTTTCCATAGATCATCAATCAAGTTCTAAGATAAAAATAGTTCTAAATAATCTCTTTCATGCAAAATATTTTTATAGATAAATAAGAAACTTTTTATTGGATTCATCTTCCTTTACTTCTTATATTTAATTAATTTTATACTTATAATACTGGTGCATTATCTACTAATTAAAAAAACCCACTCAAAGACAATTTCTGATTCTCCAACAACTGAAAATAAGGGTAGATCCTATGGTTTTGTCCAACACTTTAATAGGATTGGTCATATATTCTATCTAATATCTATTCATATGTTTTAAAATATAAACCATTGAATTTAAATTTGTTTAATGGTTTAGATTTAAAGAAACATAAATTAATGGTGAGATAGATTGTAGCATCAATCTCGTAAAAAATAAGGATAGACAGAAAAATTCGAAAATAAGCCTCAAAACTAATGAAATCGAAACAATATAAGTACTTTTTCTCATATAAAAAATTATAAATTGTCCAAATAATAAATGCTTTGAATGAAGGACCAATAATAGCTGCGAATGGAAGCGCTAAGTTTGGTTATATTGTTCAGTGCAATTAAAATTTTTACAAATATTAGATATTATTGCATAATTTATGAGGACCATAGAAGTAGGTGACTTTTAACGTTAAAGTAGTGGTGGAAAACAATGGTAGTAGCTAGTCATTAACGGTGTCGGTTAGCGGCCATGATGAATAGCAATGAAAAATGAGCAAAATAATGTTTTCTTTTTCAAAATGAAAATAATTTTCCTATTTATTCATTATCATGATTTTTCATGATGGTTAATCATCACCGATGTATATTGATTGCGATTGCCTCCTGCCATCATTTGCTTACTAGTAATCACAACTTTTTGAAATTGCAATTATAATATTTGAAAATTCTCATATATTGATTGTAAAATACCAAAAAAAGTTCAGGAAACATCATTTGTGACAATTCTAAGATATTTGATTATAAGATGCATTACAGTTACAGTAACAAAATGAATATTTATATTTCTAGTATTAACAGAAACAAATCAATAATTTTAATCCATGCGTATTTAAGTGCTTAACATGTATTTTGTTATTTTTCATTATTGTAACCTAATACGTGCATGTGTGGTGGGTCAGAAGTGATCTTACAGGAGAATCCTTTTCTTCCGAAACACCAACGACATGACATTGTCTAAGTTTCATTGTCATCCATCAGTTATTTCATGTACTTGCTGTGTAAACTTCGACGACATATGAACATCATTAAAAATGGTAAAAATCGTGGGGCTTCCCTAATGAAGGGTCCGTACTTCAAGTGCCAACAATCCTAAAATTTGAACTTTCCTCGAAGGCTTCAAGACCCACCTTCGCCTCGGAACGAATCAAAATGAAGAAATTTAGGGTTTTGCTCCATCCATTAACATAGGGATGGACAAAATGCATAAAAAATGCCATGTAATTTGGAATTATCATCAAGAAGACGTATAAACGAAATTTCCCACCATCCCAATAAGTATACGCTACGGGCAATACTCCATATGTGCTATGGAGACTTTCATCAACCGCACGTGGATTTGTGGCTGTGGCTATGCACTGTTACAGTTGTGTAAACCAGCCAATCGGCACGATCCTTGTGGAGTTGCGTTAAATGTGCTTGTCCTCCTCTAATCCGTTTAATAGACACGTTAAAAATTTTCGGTCTAACTTTATTCATTATAGGATGATAAATTAAACAGACCGATCGATCAACTCGGCCTATTAAAAAGTTTGGTAGGTTAAAAATAAAGGTAGATATTTTTTTTTTTTTTTTGGATATTTTGACATGATATATTACTTAATATTTGCTCATATCCAATCACTCTAATCTATGAGCACGAATGTAATAAATGTCTGCCATTCCTATAAAGAAAACATTACATCAATATAAATCATATAGTTTTAATTACCTAAATATAAATGCAAAAATACAACTACTACATCCAATATACATACAAAATAATTTAAATTAGTGTCTATTCTATTATTGCATTTTCAACATGCAGCAATTATACAAAATAAAAATACTCTATTGTCACATGCTACTACTCTAATGTCCCACAAATGACGTGTGACATACGTATAAAGAGGCAAAATCACATATCATCAATATTTATGTAATTATTTTTGTATAATCATATATAATTACTTTTATATAATTTGTATTTGTGTAATTAAATTAATAACAGATTTGTAAACATATAAATATTTTCTTATTAGTAGTGTAATCTTACCTATTGAAGAAATAAAGTGTTAACGGATTTAGTATGCTAACTTTGCCCATAATAGTTTGGCCTATGGTTGAAAAAATAACCATAACCTACTTTGAGTCCAACCAACAACAAAGCTTAACTAGTTTGCATTTTTTTTACGCTTTCATCCTTCTTTTTTAAGAGACCAATCCCGTTATCCTTTTCACCATTAATTCATACTCCTTTAAATCCGAATTATTAAATAAATTATGAATTTAACGATTTAAATTTAAAAAAATGGAAATAAATCGTAGAATAAAGTACAGGATCAAACCCATCAAAATGGAGGATGGGACTATATCCTCTACACACAACCGTCGAGCTAACCCTTTTCACTAAGATTCATGAGTAAGATTTGAAATCTTCATGGGCATGGTTATTTTACTACTAGTAAAACCAACTTGAGATCATTTATGTCAATTTTAGCCATTGGTTAAACCTGAAAAATTCTACTGTGAGCAATGTGCTTTATTGCAAGTTATCAGAATGTTATATGCAAAAATTCATATATATATATATATATTTGTAAGAGAGTGAATCCTACAAAATCTAGTAGTTTTGAACATAAGTCTACATAGTAATGGTGTAAAGGCAAGAATTGTATTATCGAAAAAAAAGGGACAAGACCAGGAAAAAATATCATACCAATAAGATAGCATAATAAGAGGGGTTATGGTAACCAATGACTTATATACACTTATTAGTTATCAATGATTTAAAAGAACAACTTAATGCTAGTGTGTGAAACCAACCTTGTCCCTTTCTTTCTCTCTTCCCTTCCTTGTCTACTTTTCTCTATCCTATACTGTAAGCCTCATAACCAGTCACTTAAGGCTTCGATCAGCTGAAAGATCCGACCGAACCTAAATTATAAGTAAAGTTAGAAATATTAGTAAAATGATCTCGTAAGTTTGAATTTAAGAAAATAAGCAATAAAATAAAAAAATATAAAAATTCCAAATTTTAAGTATATAACTCGTTATTTATCGAAAATGCGTAAAATGCATTCCGATAATTAACGAATTACTAGAGATAAATTATATGTATACTAAAAATCATAAAATAACCTAAATAATATTTAGGAATATTTATTTTTACTATATATGAATTTATATGCATGTAGAAATACGCATAATTACTTAAAATATGCGTAATGTGCTAAAATAATACTAAATAATTCGTAATTAATTAAGGAAAAATAAAGAAAAATTAGAAAAAATAAGGAATGATCCAGAATTGGTGGTGGCAGCTGGAAAAAATAAGAAAAAAATTAGCTAATTAAATTAGAGCAACACAAAAGCAAAAAATTAAGGGATTTGGGCAATGTCTTTCCAATTTAACATACATTAATTACCAAAAAGCTTTATAAATAGGGAAAAAAATCACAGAGCTCATTTAAATAGTTAGAAATTAGAGAAAAATTAGGAGGATCGAAATTGGAGGGAAAAAATTCGGGTAAAAAAAAAAAAGAAAATTATACAATTAGGGCTTGTAAGGAGAACCCAGACTCGACAAGTAACTGGGAGTGGACGGCCACCACCACTACGGTGGTGGCAGCGCCCAGGTGGGCCGACACACCCATGGCCACCGACAGTAGCCAGACCCACCTAGACCAATGAGTTCGATTCCCAACCCGATTTTGTGTAATTTTGTAAAAATAGTTAATATTCTTAGAAAATTATGAAACTTGTTATTCTGGAATATTTTTGTATGTAGTTTTTAGTAAAAATATTATTTTGATGAAAATATGTCCCGTGATATATGATCCTTAAGAAATCATGCAAAACCGAGCATGTTTCGGTTTAAAAATAAATGACTTTAGGAGTGTATTTTTGAACTCAAAATTTTTGTGTAGGCTACTTAGATGATATAGAACAGTACTATGAAGCCTGTTTTCAAAAATTAATTTTTGAAAATTTTAGATAATTTTTAGGCCTTAAAATGAGACATAAAATGGGTAATTTAGGGTTAATTAAGTAATTAAATGGTTAGGTACTGATTTAGTGAATAATTATATATTTTAGGATGTTGAAATCTGATGAAGTATGATACCTGTAGCATTTAAGGTGTTATATATAATTATTAGGTTAATTATGTAGTAAATAAGTAACAGGGAAAATAGTAAATTTTAAGTTAATTTTGTAAATTTGGATAATTAGGTGTAAAATCTGATTTAAGATGAATTTGGATATTTTGAAATGATAATTGATGTTGGGAGATAGTAATTAGAGTGATAAAAATATTAGATGTGTATTATGTACATAATGAGTAATAGCATATAATACACAATTATTAGAAATATAATAAATAGAAGATATTAGAATAAAAATTTATATTATGATAATAATAAAAATATATAATAAATCTGATAGAAAACTTAAATTTATGTAATTATATGAAAAAAGTAAAAATTTCTCACATTAGGAGTAAATTCAGTATACTAATACGAATTTAAGTGTACCGGGTGGAATAAAATACTGCCTAGGGGTAGTGATGGTATTTAGGATATCGGGAAGTAATGTGATTAATTTCACATTATGAGTTGAAACGAATTTCTAGGGTTCGGGTATAAAACAGTGCTTAGAAAATCGAACTAGAACCTAATTTAGAAATTGATATGGAAATTGAACTCAAACCTAACCCCAAACCTAAACTAATTGTAAAAGATTTGAGAACCTAGATAATTGGATATATTAAACTCTAAACAAAAGATCACAATAAGTGTTATAGGATAAAACGAACCTATAATAGTTATAAGAAAAACTGAAACCCCGTTTGTGTTATAGGGATGATCGACGATAACCTGAGCAAGTTGGACCTCGAGTGAGTGAGTGAGGAGTCCAGGTAAGTTGGGATTAATACGTTGTTGTATTTTTGGAGGCTTGAGATTATGCTTAGTTGTGCTTGTTAGATAGTTGATTGTGTGCATATGCTTAATTATGAGTGATGCTATGATTCTGTCTGTTATTCTGGTTTGTATTGTATGATTTATGTGAAATAATTAATCACCCTACATTGGACATAATCAAATATATGACCTATAATCATAATCAGACCTACATGGCAATTTATTAGGGGAACCTAAGATTCTTCGGCCAAATACCGACCCATTCGAAAGGGATAGCGCAGGATTGCAAAATGGTCCCTTCTTCATCATTAGTCGAACTAAGTGATAGAAGAAGAGGTCGCAGCGGGGGTGAAGTCAATAACTCGAAGGTAGTTGCGGGAGGAGCCATGTCTCCATTGCACAAGCCTGGGTTTGGTCGTGAGCTGTTGCATTAATGGCAACTCCTTAACTTGGATTAGAGCGGGCACAATTTCTCTAATCTTACGACGGGCCGGACAATGTCGTGCAATGGCATTTACTTGAACATGCATTGCACCTAATAAGTTGATTGATAACCTTTTTATGTTTGTGGTATAGTTTTAAGTCCTCCATCCTAACTTACTGAGCTGTGGTTGCTCACATCCCTACAGATGTCGTGCAGGTGCTGGCTAAGAAGCGGCATACAACTACTCTAAAGCTAGCAACTGCTGGATCCTGGGAAATGAGAAAAAATATTTGAAGAACAAACATATAATCTTAAGATCTAAGTTTTTATTTTAGAATTTTTCATTTTTGAATAATATAATAACTGAATTATAGTGTATATATATAAATTTTCTCACTTTCTTAGGTAAATGATTTATTTAAATTACAAACCTTTTACTTCAAAGCGGGTTAGTCGTGGATGCCTTGTATAGATCAGGTCTAAGATAGCAGTTGTAAGGCTAACTTTTATCTTAGAATGGTTTACACAGTGGGGCTGTCACGACTCTGCCGCTTCGGGGCGTGATATACACACTCTCTCTCTCCCCTACCACCCCACATCCCATCACTACTTGCCCAACCCCCACACCACTACCCCTTTCCACACCACCCCCCCAAAAGAAAATCCCCTCTCTTGTCTTTATCTCCTACAACACAACATTGCATTTCAAGGAAATTTTATAATCTCATTTTCTATTTTGATAGGGTTAGTTTCACCTTTTATCCTAATTCCTACCGTTAATTTCTATTTTTATAAATTTAAACTATTAAATTTGCAATTTGTTCAATGGTTTAAAGTTAAAATAATACAAATCATGGATAAGATTAATGGTTAAACTAATTCATAAAAAATAAGAACATGGCTATAGAAAAATCTTACATGTTAATATCTTCTTTTTTATCCCCACTTTAATTTTCATTCTCTTCCATGTTATTTCTCATTATCCCTTACCTCTTTCCATGTTTATCCACAAGCAGTTTTTAAAATAAGTTCTTATTCGTTTAACTATATCCTACTTTGATAAATTGCCCATACGCGCACAAAAACAAAATCAATTGTAAGGGTATAATGTCAATATTTTTTGTTAATTTTCTATATTGTTAATCTATTCTATATTATTAAGAAAAAACTTTACTTTTTATTAGAAAACAGTGTGCCCTAATATGCATACATATATATATAATCAAATGCATAAAAGCTCAATTGCAAAATAATTATATAGTTAAAAATTATATTTAAAAAACTTAAGAAAATAAATATTAAAAATTATCTTGAGAATCCATTATATATGACGGCCTTAAAAGAAAAGAAAAAAACCGAAAGTCGATAGTGGGTAAATAGAGATTGTTGTTCCCTATCTCTTTATTGATAGTAGGTAAATGAAAGTTGTTGAAATAGTGATATACCTTCTTAAGCAGATTTGAAAGGCCTTAAATATCTCTATGTTAATATATTTTGAAGGATTTAAAAGAATTCAAATAGGTACAGATAACAATAAACCTTTTTTAGCATATTTCGAAAAATTAAAATATTTAATCGTTATTCTTATGTTTTATACTTTTAGTTTATTCAACTCTTACATATTTTTGTTGCTATGTTCTTTCAATTTTAATTATTTATGTATTTTTAATGTATTAATGTTATTGTTTTCTTCTTTTTTTTGTCGATATCCTAGTTATTTATGCATTATTTTTTTAATGTTAACTAAATTTAATTTTTACACATACAATTGAGGTGTGTCAATTACTAGTATTTGTTTTATGTACTCTAAGCCTCCTCATTTTTTAAATAGTACTTTTAATTTCAAATCTTTAGAAAATGTGCATTTTGACTATTTTTGGGGGTATAAATTGCACATTTTTTAAAGATTCAAGGGCCTAACAATACAAATTCAAAGATAAAGGGGGTTAAACAAACATAAGTGGTGTATTTGAAATGACTCTTTTGTTTATTAATTTTAGAAAGGAAAAATGGTAACGGAAATAAAAAAGTTTAATGAATAAATAAAAATAATTAATTAATTAAATAAAAAAAGTAGAAAACAAAGTTCATTTTAAGATAATTAATGTTTAAGTAATTAAATGATAGAAACCGATGTTGCATAATTGATATATTTCAATTAAAATCAAAATAGCATGACTTTATGATATTTGACATCACTTTCTCGATGGAATGGGAAGAGGTATACTCTTCAATTTTTATGAGAGATATAGTTGACAAAAATATTAAAATCAAAAAGTGAGCAAAATAAAAAATATTAAATGATTAAAATTAAAAATATATATAGTTGGATTTTGATTTTTTTTTCCAGTTGATTAATATTTAATAAATTATTTATCTATTTCTTTATTAACCGATGTTTTTTTTTTTAAAGTTATCATCTTTCCTTCATAAAATTTTTTAGAAAAATGTCAAATCACATATATACCCCATCATGTTTGCTTATGTGCATTTAACCCCTTTCCATTCAAATCACATTTAATCTCCCAAATCTTTTAAAAATGTACATTTTGATTACTTTTAAGAGCTTAAATGCACATATTTCAAAGATTTAGGGATTTAAGTGTACGATTTTAAAAGTAAGGAGGATATGTATATAGAAGTAAACATAAGATGATGTATTTACAATTTAAAAATAATAATAATAATAACATAAACGGGGTATATGTAATGGAGGGTGTATAAGTATTCAAGTAATATAGTTTACTCAATTTATACATGACTTATCAAATCACATAACTTGTTAATACTATTAAATTTTATCCATTCTCTATGGTCAATAGGTTTCTACGTTTTTTCAAAATCCTTTGTAAAGGGAAAGGACATGATTGAACCCACTTACATTACACATGACGAACCTCGACTATGGAAATTACCCAATGAATATGACGCCATCATCTTAGTAAAACCATGGCATGGTTAAACAACTACACAAAAACTACCCAACTTCTAACTAAACCTTACACGTTATCATCATCTTCTTAGAAAATTCGTGCTTAAAAGTTTAGCAGTTGGAAACGTTGGATTCGAGTACTAGATGGCTTAGAGCTATCATATATTTGATTCTCTCCGAGTGGAACCATCAAAATATATGATGTATGGATTACAAGATATTTTCCATTTATAGCTGGTGCATCTATTCTCTACATAAAGCGACCTCTCATTCCTTTACTTCATTGTGGGATAACCTCCCGCAAGCACCCCTATTGATTCAAAAGGGATGTTTTAGATTTAAAGGTTTTCCATTAAATTCGAAGTTTGTTCAATGATTTAGATTTAAAAATTATCAAATAAAAAATGAGATGGATAATAGCATCGATCTCATAGAAAAAAGAATGGGATTGTAGAAAAATCATCTTATGTATAGTACTTGAAAAACCTATCACTATACTAGTGATATTATACGATGCAGTAGATTACAATATGGTAGGCAAAACAAATAAGAATTTGGAGTGTAAAAGCATATGTAACCACCGATTTAAAATCAAATTCATATCTAATCAAATCATATGAATATTAATTGAATCAGAAAAACAAGAAAACGAAAAAAAAAAAAAAACAAGAGCCTCATTTGATCCGTAACAACAATCCATGTCGCTCATTCCATGCTTGAACAGCGTCCAACGAGCTGCCGACGTCTCCATTCAACCCACATGCAATCCGAAGTCCTGACAGGTGCCATCTGAAGTCCATCCGCAATCCAACGAAGTCCAGAAAAATCGTGACGGCAATTCCGAAATCCAAATCGAAAGCAAATCCAAATTCCAACGCTCGTCCAGACAAAATCCGAATCCTCGTGCAATTCGCAACTCCTGTCACTCGCGTGAGTTACTAAACCGTCTAAATCAGGTTCGAATACTACTTTTTATTATTATTGTTATTATTGATTAGTTATTATTATGTTTTAGTTACTTAGTTATTTAATATTATATATATATAGTTAGAAAACTTATGATTGAGTATGTTACATAGTTTATTTAAAATATAATTGTAAAAATATATATATATATATTAGCTTAAGAGAGTTTTTTTAATATTATTTTAGAATTCTTCACACAGGAAAACTTTTTTTTTAATGAAAATTAACAGTGAAAAAACCTTCTTTTTTTTTTTTAATTTTATGCCTTTTAGAGAATTTTTATAAAATAGAATCAGAGGACTTAGTGAATTAGGACCCTTTTGGAGTTTTGAAAAACTGAATTGATAATAACGTAAACTCGGTCGGTTTTCAAAAATAAAAATAAATCAATACATTAAAGATTTTTTAAAAAGAACTACGATCGTCTGATGCCGGCTAGCGAGTACGTAGACACCTTCGGGGCGACGATAAAATATGTAAAAATTTAGGTTTTTTTCTTTTTTCTTTCTTTTGATTTTATTTATTTATTTTCTTAAATATTATAATTAAAAAATAATCCTAATTTCGGTAAATAAATAGTGGTATTCGTTAGGATTTAATATGTTAGCCCCCGAATTCGGAACCCTCTAGTTCTTTATTAAAATTGAAATCGAAGACCGGTAGCTAAATCAGAACCAATCCACCTAATTGGTTTCGGTTTCAGTTTCGGTTTCAGTTTCTTTTCTTTTCCCGACTCCAGTCAGGTGGCGACTCCAAAAATTATTTTTAATAAAAAAATCGAAATTTCTTAATTTCTTCAGTCGATGATTAATATCAAATGGGTTAGGGTTTAGTATTAAATGAGAAATCAATTTTAAATAAAAGAAATCGAAAAATCAGACTCGACAATAATTATTCTATTATGGTGGACCAAATGTCAAATTTTCATTTATTGTTGCCAACATATCACAAACCAGATGGCGTATGATTTTTAGTGAATCTTTTTTTCCCACCAATGTTTAATAAATATTCATATACAATCCTAAAAAAAGGTTTAATGATGTTATTATTTGGATTGGACACATGATAATATAGATAATAGTCTTTTTACAACCTACCCACCACCATCGCCTTATATTTGAATAGAAAAATGATAGAGAAGCCGAACCTCATGTTACATTAATAATATCAAATCTCACCACTTGTCCAAAGGGATGGAAATAACTTAACCATCTATTTTGTTTGGTGTTTTTGTGATAAAACATTTAATATCATATATCATTACTCATTCGAATATGATTAATAGTCATACATCACGTGTCCTCTCCACATAATTATGGCCTACGACCTTGCTTCTCAATCAAAACTAACCTAATCTCTCTGTCACATGCACAACCCCAACCCCCCCAACTTTCTTTTTTTTTTTTTTAAATAGTACAGAGATCGACAGTCTTTCATTAAATGTTAACCTTATAAGCACTCTTGAGACAGATAGGTCGGGTGCGTATCTTGGGAGGCATGATGGAGATATTGGTCGTTTTCATCACATGTCAAAGGTAAGAAATGGAGACATGGATGCAAGTATGGTCGGGTCGAGATATAGAGTGTTGAGTTAAGTTGAAAATTCAAAACCTAAGGAAGCTTAAACTCCATTGATCTAAGAATTTTTTGTTGAAATTCAATTCAAAATAATACTTAATATGGTCAAGCTTAGTTTAGTTAAGTTTGTTTTATTTTAAAAAGTATACATTTCCTTTTAGTTAAAGTAACATGCTTAAATTAGATTTAAACTTGAGTTATACTTAAACTTGACTCGAACTTAATCAAGCGTACAAGTTTAAGGGGACAAATATTATGAAGTTTGGTGTCTATTGATAGTGTTATCAAGTAGCTCAAACACGAGCTCCCATAGTTGTTGTTGCATTGATACCAAATAAATATATATTAAGCAAAAGTAAAATTGGTAAGTAGGTTTGATTTAGTTATAATTCTAACAAAAATCCAACGTGAAAATCCATTATCTAAATTTTAGGTATTATTTCATTTTTCACCTAAAATTTAAAAATGTTAAATTTGATACTCAATTGAATTTTAACTTGTCAAATTTTATAACTTATCATTTATGTTTGTTCTTTTTATTTAATTAGCATTCCCTATGTCATCTTTCTCAAGATGATGAAGATAATAATTTGATAAGTGAAAATTTGATTGGATATTAAAAAAAAAAAAGTATAACATGCAGCAACTGTAACCTTATGTATAAAATTGAAAAATAACATGCAATTTGGGTAGTATTTTTCATATATATGTAAATATGTATATATGTATAAATGAACCAATAAAACTTGCAAAACGTCGTATCAAATAACTAACATGCTCATCTCGTTCAATCTTTAGCTACTATGGTGTAATTGACAAGCTTAGAATTAATCTCTTTTACATTGAATTGCAAAATACAAGAATAAAATCTTTGTTTGTCACTAAGGTAGCATTTGGTTGCGTAATTTTTATAGTATAGGACTAGACAAAAATTTTTTATCCCATGTTTGATTTATAAATTTGTTTGATAATTGGACAAAAATTAGATTGATGGACTGAACAAAATGCCTAAATTTTGTTCCATTTATATCATGGTACAAAAATAAAATTCAATAGATAAAATAAGAAAATATTTTGTATTCTCAAAGATACCTTTCCATATTATAATATTAAGTTAATTAATATTATTTTTATTAAACATTACAAAAAATTATTTATTTTATAATATAAATAATTATTTTTTAATATAAATTTTATGTCCAGTACTGTATAATCCATATATTGTGAAATAAGTTCGTAATATTTGATCTTTCTTGTATTTGTCTTATCCAATTTTTTTTTATCTTATCTAGTCTTTATAGCCAAATGTTACCTAGTTATGCAATTTTTATAGTACTGGACTGAACTAGACAAAAAATTTTGTCTCATATTTGTTTTGTAAATTTACTTAGTAATCGAACAAAAATTAAGTTAGTAGACTAAATAAAATGTGAAAATTTTATCCCATCTACACCATTGTATAAAAATACAATTTATTGAACAAAAACATAATATATTTTTCATTCTCAAAAATACCCTTCATATTATAATATCAAGTTAACAAATATTGTTTTTATTAAATATTATAAAAAATTATTTATTTCATAATATAAATAATTAATTTTTTAATATAAATTTTATATCTAATACAATATAAACTAAATATGGTATAATAAGTTTCTATTATCTAGTTCTCCTTATACTTGTCTTATTTAGTTATCTTTGTTCGGTTCAATCTTTACAACTAAAAGTTGCTTAAAAATTAAAACAATAAACAATGTTGTGACCTGATACAGCATTATTGATTTTGAAGATATTGTAAATACCAATCACATACGCCACTGGATGCCAGTATGCACAAATGTGTCGATTCGGACTCCTTAATTTTACTTGGAATATAAAAAAGAAAAACGCAATCACTAAATTGATATGAGACTTCAGGCTCTATCATTACCTCATTCATGTTCACCGATGGATTGCAAATAGAAGTCTATATTATGATTTCACAATCTCTTAGACGATTGTTGCAAGTTCTAGGTTGTGATGCTCCTACTCTTCATCCTTAAAAAAGGATCATAATATTATACTGAATTACTTTTTGAGACCAGTAGAGATTCATAAATTTGTGTTCATAAAATAGAGCTTTGTGGATCATAACATGGATTTTATTTATTATCATTTAGATTTTATTATTGTAAAATCCTAATAACTTTCTCTTTTTTATGATATTCAAATTATGATACATGAGATCTCGTTTAGGATACAAAAGTACTAATAATGAAACTATAATGCTCTATATTATACTTTGTTTCAATTCATCTTCATAAATAGAAAACTTTGGTGATGACTTCAAAGTTATAGATTGATAAGATTTATGATGGACACGAATTATGTAACATATTGATGTTCTGAACTTCCTATTACTAGTCCTTGCTAATAGGTGAAAGAGAAGGGAAAAAAATTTCGATAGAGAGAGGGAAAAAAACAAAACTACTAATCAAATTGATTTATTTTACTCTTTAGAATGTTTATTTTATTTTTTATTTTTTTTACCGATTATGTTAATATTTGGATAGGGGAAATTGAATCATAGCCTATACAAATGGAAAAAAATTTAATAAGTAATAGACGTCACGTGTAAGTACACATTTATAACCAGTATTGTCAAATTTGAGTTGATTCCTTAATCAAACCTAGTTAGACTTGACCCTTTTATAAATCCTATTCAAGTCATCTCTTGACCCTAATTGACAATGACCTTAGTTCAATTGATTGATCCGACCAGTTAGCTTGATTTTTATAAAACTAACAAGTTTTTTCAGATTAAAATACATTATTTTCTTTCGTACTTTTAGAAAATACACAAATTTGCTAAAAAAATAAACTATAAAAAACCCTCGGCTTTTAATTTTTAGGGAAATAAGTAATTTCTATTATTTTATAAATAAATACGAATTATGTTATAATATTTTTGTTAATCCCAATTCAATTCCAATTCAACCACGTTTGAACCTTTCAACCCTTAACCCTCTCTCATTCCCAAATTAACTTTTTGATCTAAGTTTGATAACATTATATATAACTACCAATTATACTTATATATGTGACAAAATAGATAGTGAATTTTTAAGTAACCACCCATTACCAATTCATACGTTCAAATTTAATTGGTAGTTACACACATCTAGATAGAAGATCAATAGTACTACTATTAAATTATAATAATCTTTTAACTTTTTAAAATGTTTATCCTTTAATGTAATTAAAGATAAATGATAGCAACCCACATAGTGCAATGAAAAGGAAATTGGAAAAGTGATACATCTAATTTATAATCCCATCATACCCTCTATTGACAGGATATTTTGTGCAGGGACCTCTCAGATCTGACTAGATTCGCTAAACCTTGCGTCCCTAGACTCGCCTCTGTAGGTCTCGGGCCTAGGCTAGGCTTGGTCCTTAATAGCTCAGGCTTATGAAGAACTGTAATAGTAATGAACTATAAGATAAGAATAAAACAGCCACATCTTAAATATGAAGGACAGGTCGGATACAATAAGCTTTACTCTCTCATACTCGTGGGAGAAAATCTCTCCTCCTAACTGATTTTCAATAACCGGCTTCACTTTATTATAAATACCAGATATCTAAACAACATTAATTTTCTTTATAAACTTTACATTTTAAGTCTGCGCAATTAATTATTCATTCTATATAAAGCCTATTGCTAACTTAAATATCGAAATGGTCACGTCGAACAATCTGTTGGCTTCCTCTCATTGCACACTATTTTGTAAGACCTCAATCAACTACCGATAAGAACTGAGAAACAACACTCTCCATATATTTTCATTAAGAACTATGTTGTTATGGAACCATGCTTGCTACGTTGCTCGTTACAACCTTTTGCTATTTTCATCGGTTCACCGATCATTTCTCCCCACCGAATAGTTTTGATCGAAATTCAGCATGAAACAAATGTTGGATTGTCATAATGAAAACATGTCTCGTTGCTATTTTTTATAAGATTATATAATTATCTATCTAATCTTTTATTTAAATTTTTTAAATCTGAATCATTAAATTGATTGTATATTTAATGGTTAAAATTAAAAAATATATAAATTAAAAATGGAATACAGAATTAAAAATGATGATGTCTGTATCCGATTTCGAAACTACTTTCCTAGGTAATGTTTCGTTCGACTATACTTGCAATGTATTGATTTTCTAATAGCCCAGTTTGCAAAAGGAATGACGGTTACAATAATTTCCGCCTTTTTTTTTTTTTCCGATTTCTAATTCTCCATCGTTCATTTTGCTGGTGAATATATTCTCATTCTAAAGAAAACGGAAGCAGGAAGAAGGTATAATAAAAAAAAAAAAAAAAATCAACGTGTCAGCTCCACTATCTCCTGCTGTCATCTAATAAAATTAAATTCCACGCCTACTTCAATGGTAGCCATCAAAATAATAACGGCAAAAGACTTGATTTAGCTTATTGGCGATATAAAGACGAGTCTCTCCTATATATATTGAATGAATATAAACAATCACATTCTTGATTTTTATTCGATCGGTCGCATCCTCTATCTCACTCTTAATTTACAATCCTTTAAATTTGAATCATTTAATAAACTATAAATTTAATGGTTCTTTTCTTTTTTTAATTATGATTACCTTGGCAACGGTTTATATTTAAAAAAATATAAATAAATAGTAAAATAGAAAATATGACCTATCTTAGTAAAATAAAGAATGAGATCGTAAAATCTTTCAAACCTCATTATACGAAACAAAACTAAAAAGGCGATGAAAAATCATTCATTCCTTTTTATAAATCTAACATATGCTTTTTTAGTATAAATGACAATTTACTATCTACTGTATTTAAACCAAACTATAGGATCACACATTAATACAGTCAAACTATAATAGATTATCTTAAAGGTAAAATTATAATATTACACAGTATTATGGTAATAGTAACAATATAAAATAATTATTGTCATGCCTTGAAGAAGTGTAGTTGCAACAGTCTCGTTATATAAATCATTCTAAGATCCAAGGTGACCTCAATCTAGTTCATCAACGTTCAATCAATGTACCTGTCTATTATAAGCCTATGTTGTAATCTTGGAAAATAATAATAAGAACTTGATTTTGTAACTACAGTTCTTCAAAAGATTTGAGTTTGAAAAGTGGTACTTAGTAAAATATTAAAAAACTACAACTATTTACAAAATTACACTTGTGAGGGAATATTAACAAATCAAAGAAAAAGGGTTGTAGAAATCCACAGGTTTACCAGACTTATAATCCTATTAATAGTGGAAAACTAAAAGGCCACTTGAGAAGACCCTAGTAATTTCCCCAGAGGTTAATAAAACTGACATTTAAAACTCAGTTCAGCCAATTGTTCACAATCTCAATTCGACCCCGCATTCAATCTTTTGGATTTAGGTGCTATATTGGAAATTCTACTATAAACTTGCAAAACAATTATAGGGGAATGAGCGATAACTTATTCAGTAAGTGGAACGGAGACAAAAGTATGTATTCAACATAACACATTTAAGGTTTTCAATCAAGTGAGTTTGATACAATGCATGTACAAGCAAATACCATCGTACGATCTTATACAATCTGTTGTGAAATTAGAGAAATTGCATTCGCTTTTATTTGAGTTGAAGAGTTTGATGCTATACACTCACGAATTGAGCTAAACCTAAGCTTTTTGTAATGGAGAACACCTTCCACCCAAGACTCTCTTCGAACTATGACCCTAAACCTTATCACGACCTCTTCTTTTGTCACTTAGTTGGATTAAGGGTAGGAAAAAAAAAAAAAACCATTTTAGTTATTTTCATCGAAGGAGTCCATGTTTAGTCTAATCCTAATCGTTCTCTTAATGGGTTACAATAAGTGTTAGGTTAGAAGTTAAGTTAGGTTTTGAGTTAATTTAATTTTTAGAGTAATCAACCAATTCAAAAAATCCAAACAAAACAGAATACATAGAACAATCATAACATGGAGCTCAGTTCCCATAGCAGCAACAAAGTAATAGTCAAACACATGAGTAACACGTATATGAGCCCCTAAAATTGTGTTTATGAAAACTAAGCCTAGATTTAGGGTCTTTAAAGAAAAATTATTCGATTGAGCTCAAACTTTACAACTAAAATAGAAAAGTTAGTCGAAGTGACTCAGTGAAGTTAGATTTTAAAAATAGCAATCCAAAATCCCAATTTTGCATTTCAAAGTACAATTACTTAATATAATACTAAATTATTCGGAACTTCTAAAATCAAGCTTGGAATGCGACGAGAACTTAGAGATAAGTCAATTAAGTTATAAAATGAGATAATATAATATAATTTACTATATGAATATATACGTATTTTTATGAGTACACCCAATATAAATAATAACTATACTTGTAAATTAACCCTAAATTACTTAACTATATATATTATGCGTTGAATTTATAAGAATAATTAAGAAATATATCCTAAAAATAAAAGATATGTTATAAGCATTATTATATGAGTACAAATACACGTTACACATGATATGTATATGGAATATATACACGTATGTAATAAATAAGTGATAAATATTAACATATTATATATATATTATCAAATTCACTTAAAATTAATCCAAAACACATCCATTTGTAGCTAAAAAATTTAAGAGTGAGCAGGAACAATTCTCAATTTAACTGTGGCAGCAAACAAAGTAAGGAGAAGGTGAGTCAAAAAGCAATTGATGGAAAAAGGACACCTATTAGCAAAATAAAAAAAATTAAAATTAAATTAAAGAAAATTTCTTCTTGATTGCCATTTCACCCTATAAATATCAAATGACTCCAAATATATTAGGTTTAGTACTTTGGAATTTAGATTAGCAAAAGAAAAAATTAAGAAAAATCGTTGGAAAATAGAGCAACAATCAAGCCGAGCTAGTTCTTAAGGCAACCCTTGACCTATTGTTGAACCACCCCCATCACCATAGAGGAACCATAGTGTCTGGCCCTTCTGAGAAACCTCCATTACCCTACGGCCACCGGAACATCCAAAAATAGTTAGGTCAAATTTCTACCTTATTTTTCGATAATTTTTAAAAAATAACAAATCCACCTGAAAAAATTTGGAAAATTAATATTTATATTATTTTGGATATTTTATTGTATAACATTTTTATTTTTGTAAAATTTTGAATATTTAATATACTTTCTTAAGAAAGTTGCTATTCACCCGAATTTTAACTTTCAAAATTAATATATGAAATGATGTTATTTCTAGCTCAAAATTTTTGTGTAGGATTTACATGATATATAGATAATTGCTATGTAGCCTGATTTTTTATTTGAGTATTTTAATATTTATTGCATTTTCGGCCTAAAAAATAACTCGAAATTAGGGTAAAAATGTTAAATAAATAGGTTTTATGAAATTAAATGGTGAAGTTGACCTATGTTGATTTCTAGTGAAGTATAATGATGTTAGGATAGGTTGAAAATAATTTGGTCCAAAAAGAATCATATTTTGGTAATTAAGTGTAATTTAGAGGTAAAATCGTAATTTCAAATATATAGTCAATAAATCGAAAATCTGAAACCAAGTGATGAATGAATTCCTCATATTTTTAGGAGTCTATAGAAACTTTCGAAAAATTATTTGGTAATCCGGGTTATTTACTACAAATTTATGTAGTATATTATTAGTAATAATAGGTTAAAACATGAAAAAAAGTTGAATAAAAACTATCTATATGTGTACCGATTAGATAGCATAAAAAGCATATTTTTTAATATATTTAATGATATTTTAATAATCGATATATATTATAAGTGTATTAGGATTAGATAATACCCCTATTATAAAGATATATTGACAAATTAGGCAAAATATAGTTTAATAACATAAAATACGTATAATACGATAATATTTATTTAGATACATATAATTGTGTTAGAAATTCGAATTATCCGTTAAGAGTCATCTATAGAAATAGGACACGTAATAGTGTCGTTGGGTCGTTAGGTCTGTATGAATCTAACGACGCTACTTTTACTAAAATCAGACAATCTTAGGTAATATAACCTATAACTCTATAATATTACTACAATGTATGTATTACGATAACCTTACCGGAATTGAAAAGCGACTTAACCGATTAAAAATACCTTTTGATACGATCGAAATGATATATTATACATAATAGTATAATTACGTATATCATTAATAATTAATAATTTAACTTGATATATATATAAATAATAAAACTATATATTATTATGATAATATATTATATATATATAACCGTTTTAGATAAAACTATAATGTTTTCGTAATTATTATAATAAAAATATTAGGTTTTATATATATAGGATCCCCCAGTAGTTAGACTATTGACAACCCGAGTCTTCCGTAGTGAACATCTAAACAAGTAAGTTGAGATTATAGCTTTATTGCTTGTTGAGATACTAGAGGCCTAAGAGTACCTTTGTTTTTGTTTGTAATTAATTGTTTGTATGCATGGCATGCGTGTGTTTGGTATTCAGTTGTGATAGGAGTTGAACTCTTTGGTGTGCTGTTCTACATGATAGCATTGTTTCTATATTATATGAACTTGTTTGGTTACCCCTAATTACAACTAATAAAGATTTGACCACAACGAAACTGGACATGCATAACACCCGTTAAGGGAAACAATTAGGATTATCAAGCTAAATACCGACTTTCTTTGATGAGGATAGCTAAAACAATCATTTCCATACCTTAGTCGAACTAAGTGACAAGCAAAGAAGTCGCGGTAAAGCTAAGGGTCGTGTTTCGAAAGTGTTCACAGGAAGAGAATGTTCTCTATTGCACAAGCCTGAGGTTGGTCTTATTTGAGTTGCAATTAAACTCCTTAATCCGGGTTGGAGCGAATGTAATTTCTTTAATCTTACAACGGACCAAATAACATTGTGCAATGTTTCATATGATTGATTGCATTGCATTTTATCATTATTATTAACCTTTCTTGTGATTGTTCGGTACTCTTCTGACTCTGTCCCACTTATTGAGTTATTTGTACTCATACCCTCATAGACTCTTTTGCAAGTATTGAGTAAAGACCGGGATGTTCCGATACCACCACCCCCTTCTTAGTGTGCTGTTGATTAGAAAAGTGAGGAACGAAGAATCAATCGAATCTGGGCTTTTGACTTTTCTTTTGAATTTTGAGGAAACTAACTGAGAATTTCCTAAAATACTTACTAGTTTCCTAAGTCATTGTAAATAGTCTACAAAACTTGTGTTTTTTTTTTTTTGGTAAACTCTGATTGTAAATTATAACTCTGGATTTGAGATACTTATGTAAGTACTGTTATATTATGAAACAATAGGTTGTATAGAATATGTATTTTGTACAATTATGCCATAGGTTTTAATGTGAACTGTGTCCAAGAACGGATAAGGTTAGTCATTGAATGGGTTCGAGCTTGCAAAAAGCTTAAAAGAGTTCATGGAGGGAAGTGCGAAAGGAATGAATAATGAATGAAAAGTAAGCAAAACCCACGAACAACTCTAGAAGATATGATACACCAATAGAACTTCTAATGACTCATGGCATAATTTGACATGACATAAGAATCGATCCGGTGAGGTTACTCGCTACCTAGCCTTACTCAAGAGTTAAGATAAGAATGATGCCTAGAGTAAATAGAGTATTTACGTAAAAAAGGAAAAAAACACATAAGTACATTAATGGTAATCTCCGTATCTCCTTCAGCTACAATTACAAGAGTATTTATACTCATAATTAGGGCAACTTGCCCAAAAAGGAAAAGACAAAAAGGGCACTTCCTTAGGTGGAAATATACAAGATACAAAGGGATAAAAATGAATATACAAGAAAAGGGATAAAAATGAATATACAAGGAAAGTGATAATTGGTGCAACGGATTCTATACATGATACTAAATACGTGGTGATGATATATTTGTGATACCATTGGAGGATGTGGACCAAAAATACGGACAACTTGCTTTTCTAAGTAGGGATGGTTTAGTTAATCTAGACTCTCTCTCTTGATAAATCGGCAGGGGGTGAGGTCGAGTGAGTAATTGGCTAGGCATGTGCAAAAATGAGGATAGGTTGTTTTCTTGTCACTCAACACATGAGAAATAGGTAGTCACTTAGCTCGACAGGTAGAATAGGTCGGTAAGGAGTTACTCAACCTTCACATGAGTTAGCTAGAATAAGAAGATTCATCTTGCCAATCCTTCTCGTCCTTAGGCTCGGCTATAGGTTAAAGATTTAGTAACTTAATTCCTATCAGGTTTGATTATTTACAGGTACCAGAACGGATGCTTCAAGCTGGTTGAGTTGTATATGCTTTGTGTAGACTATATTTACAGTAGCAACTGTAAAATCAGCTTCTATTTTATATTAATTTACATGGCGGGACTGTTATAACTTCTCCTGTTTGTAGCGTGATAACACACACAGATAACTATATTACAATCACAAGCCAAAGCATACGAAGGCCTCTAAGTACTTTATAATTCTCCAAAATGTTGTAAGGCATTGATCCCACATACCTAGACATTGATGCTTGTTCTCCTCTTACATCACTCCCATCTTCCTTTATTTTCCCTAAAATTTAATGTAACCTCTTTTAGTTTCCATCTAGTATATAATATATATGCTCATTTTGACATTTAAGTATGTTCTTCAATTGTGTTAAGTGAGTTTTCCAAACTTTCATCAAGTATTATTTAAATAGGGTAGATTCTGATCAAGATTCTAACCTGATTTGGATTGCTATCTAGTAGTTTATGATCTAGGTTTTGACTCCAACAAATCCTTAGAGATTATAAGCAAGTGCCTTTCTGATCTAACCTCTGGCTCCAAATGATCCAATATTCAATCCCAACCATCTTTCATCGTCTGATTACTCCTATATTTATCTTCTTCAATTGATAAAGGCATATTTTTCATGTTTTAAAGTGCAAATTAAGATAGAATTATTATTGATTATATAGAAATCATTAAGAAATTGTACTTAATTATTTTCATTTGGACATTTAAGGAATTAGAGGATTCAAGAGTGGAATTACGGACGATTTAGAGGAGTTTTAGGTAAAGGAACGAAGTCCGAATCAACACGCACAAGTTAAAATTGAAGGCAACAGACCTAAAAGCTGGCCTTGATGTCTATGCCATTGGCTTAACAGCCGACCTTGCACGTACACTGCTAGCTTTCATTAAAAAGAAACCTTATGCAAGTCAACCTTAATTTTTCTTATAAATAGCTTTATGTTTCATCGTTTCGGAGATTTTTAACACACTTTTCTTAGACTTAAAGAGTCGTCAAATAGTTTTTAGATAGTTTTTGAAGAATTTTTTGAGAGAATTGCTTGGATCATTGAGAATAATTTGCTTTTGCTGTGGAGACCAAGTTAAAGTTGTAATTAAAAATTATCTTTTCCAATACAGAATTGGTGATATTTGTTTCAGTTATTCTTATACAATTCTGTAAATTACTTATGCTTTGAATTATGAATTTTCTTGCACTTTCAATTATGAATTTTCTTGCAATTTCAATTAGTATTTGTGTTTTTGTTTTCGTATCCATGGTTGGCTAAATTTATTTGTAGCCTTTGATGAAACCCTAGATAGCTAAGATGATACTTATATTCATGTTATAAGATTATGGATGATTCATGATTGTAATTTCTATGATTTCAATTATAATTATTCAATTGATTATAATTGTTAGAAACCCTAATGATACGGGAATTGATATAGGGTTTGTTAGAAATTCTTAGTTGATTTGATTAATTAATATGGAAGCAGAGTTAATTGAGTTAATTAAAAATTATCTAGAAATTAATGTGATATTTGGCTATTGATTATTTACTAAGACATTAAGGATAATTGATTTAAGACATTAGACAATCATAGTATCGGGAGAAATATGATTGTAATTTAGAGTCTATTGTTAATTGGAAGATGCGGAAGTTGACTAATTAATTAGGAGTTTAAATCCTTAAGTTTTAAGGTATAATAATTTCACTTAAATGACTATATAGCTATTAATCTATATAATATGATAACGATTTGATTAGCATGATCTAGGGTGGATTCTGTTTTCTCATAATTCTCAATTGATTGCTTAATTTTAGATATTTCATAGTTATTTTCTTTTCAATAGGTTTAGAGAAATTATTAGATTAATTAATTTAATTTTGATTGCCTGAATATTAATAAGAACCAGCATAGGATTAGTAATTTCTTAGTCCTCAAGAGGTCGATAACCTTATTTTCTCTATATTACTTGATTTCGACCCAATATACTTGCTGAAATATTTGCAATTTATTTATATATATACAATTTAAGCGAATTAAGTTTTTAGTACTATTGCTGGGGACTGGAAATATTAAACCTTTTAGTTCTATTGGTAATTTAGGCGCACGCTTAATGACATTTGTTATTTTTGCTCTTCTTGCGGTATTTTATGCGAAGGAGTAAAAGTGATGAAATTCTACCACTAGATTCAGAAATAGAGCACACTGTACATTAGTTAAGGCAAGAGAACAGAAGAAGGATAGTAGAGATGGCAGGTAATGAAAGTAATAATCAGATACAAGGAGTTCCGCGAGCATTACAAAATTATACAATACCTACGGTGATGGGTTCGACTATAAGGAGGCCCACTATTCAGGCTAATAACTTTGAGTTAAAGTCATCCATTATTCAGATGGTTCAGATGAATCAATTTGGAGGATATCCTAATGCAAGTCCTGACCAGCATATTGCAGGATTCCTTCAATACAGCAATACAATGAAGGATGAACAATGTGATAGATGAGGTTATTAGATTATAGCTCTTTCCCTTTTTATTGAAGGATAAAGCTAAAGTTTAGTTTCATTCATTGCCATAAGAGTCTATCACCACCTAGGCTGATCTTTTATCAAAGTTCTTAAGGAGATTTTTCTCACCAGCCAGGACCACAAAATTAAGGAACAACATCACCAACTTTACCAAGTTTAGTAGTGAGTCTCTTTATGAAGCATGAGAGAGATTCACGGAGGTGATAAAAAAATGCCCACATCATGGCTTACTAGACAATCTCCTAATTGAGATCTTCTATCTCAGTCTGGATGAGATATTAAGGTCCCTAGTTAATGCTATAGCTAGAGGTGCTCTGATGGGTAAGACATATAATGAAGCAAGTGCATTAATAAAAGAGATAGCCTCCAATGTACATAACTGGAAAAACGAGAGAAGCAAGTTAAGATTAGCAACAGCTAGTGACAATAACACTGTATCTCGATTAACAACTCGGATTGCAACTCTCATTACTTAGGTAAGTAAACTCACCTCAACATAGTCTTTTAATGCTAACCCTATTGTTTTTTGTGAGTTATGTTCAGGACCACATTCAACTTTTGAGTGCTTAACTGGGAATCACTCTGCTCCAACCAATGGAGAACAAGTGAATTTTGTCAACAATTTTCAATGTAGCAATTAAGGACCATATTTAAATACATATAATCCTGGGTGGCGTAATCATCCAGATTTTTCATGGAGAAATGAGAACAATTCATTCCAACCATCACTTGGATTCCAAAAGCAAAGGCCTGCTCAGAACGCTTCACCTTAACAAAATCAATCTAGAATGGAAGAGCTAATGTTGAGCTATATGTAGAAGACTGGCATCATGCTATAGAATCAACAGCGACTATTTGAAACCTAGAGAATCAGATTAGTCAGATTTCTCAACAGCTGAGTAACAGACCATCAGGGTCTTTACCCAGCAATATTGAAGAGAATCTCAAAGGTATTAATGCTATTATGCTAAGGAGTGGAAAAGCATTGGAAATAGTTGATAGACAAGTTGAAGAAAAGGTAGAGATTCCAAAGGTAGAAAAAGGGAAGAAGGTGGAAGAAGAACCAACGTAGAAGTCACCAGATGTGAAACCGTATGTTCTTCCAGTCCCCTTTCCAGGAAGATTGAAGCAACAGCAACTAGATGCTCAATTCACCAAATTCTTAGATGTCTTTAAGAAGCTGCAAATCAACGTTCCTTTTGCAGAAGCACTTTAGCATATTCCTTTGTATGCCAAATTCATGAAGGATTTGCTCACCAAGAAGAGAAAGATCGATGGGAACGAATTGGTAATACTTATAGGGGAGTGCTCCATGATCCTTCAGAAAAATTTATTCACCCTATCTAGAAAACAAAGAGACTAGGGAAGTTTTATTATTCCTTGCCCTATAAGAAATTTTCACTTTGATAAGGTTCTTATTGATTCAGGTGCAAATATAAATTTAATGCCCTTATCTATTTTCAAAAAGCTAGGACTTGGAGATTGTAAGGAGATTCATGCCACCTTGCAATTTATTGATAGGAGTATCAAATACCCATAGGTATTGTTGAGAATGTCTTGGTGAAGGTAGATAAATTTATCTTCCTAGTCGACTTTATAGTCCTGGAGATGGAAGAAGACAAAGAGGTACCCATGATCCTAGGCAAACCGTTTCTTGCAATAGGTAAGGCATTGATAGATGTGGAACAAGGTAAGTTGACTTTAAGAGTTATGAACAATCAGGTAACGTTTAATGTTTATGAAGCCATAAACCATTTTGATGATTGCAAATCCTATTACACTATTGACATTTTTTATGAGATTACCTGTGAGTCTATAGAAGAGAAAGTATGATTGAATACCATGAAATCAGTTCTTAAGGATCTGAATGATTAGAGTGATGACGGCGAGCTTGAAGAAGAAGGTAGGGAACAGGTATCAAAAATCAAAGCTTGATACTATGAAGAACTAGGCACCAGTAAGCAGAAGCCAGTCCTATCATTGACATAACCCCTGGTACTTGAACTTAAACCTTTACCTAATTATTTAAAATATGCTTATCTTAGAACAAATAATACTTTACCAATAATTATCTCTTCTTCTTTGACAAGTGACCAGGAGAAACAATTTCTAAGAGTTTTTGGAGAGCATCGAGAAGCCATCAGGTAGACTATTGTTGATATAAAGGGGATTAGTCCCTTAATTTACACTCATAAGATTTTGCTTGAGGCTGAGTGTAAACCCATAGTATAACCATAGAGATGACTCAACCCAACTCTTAAGGAGATAGTGAAGAAAGAGATACTTACATTATTAGATGTAGGTATTATCTACCCTATCTCAGATAATAAGTAGGTTATTCCCATTTAGGTAGTTCCAAAAAAAGGTGGTATGACCTTAGTGAAAAATGAAGATAATGAGCTAATCTTTACTCGTACTGTGACTGGGTGGAGAGTTTGCATAGATTATAGAAAACTGAATGATGGCACTCGTAAAGACTGCTTCTCACTCCTTTCCATAGATCAGATGTTAGAAAAACTTTCAAGGCATGATTATTATTGTTTTTTAGATGGATATTCTGGTTACAATCAAATTCATATTGCACCCGAGGATCAAGAGAAAACCACTTTTACATGTCCTTATGGTACTTTTGCCTTTAGGAGAATGCCCTTCGGTCTTTATAATGTACTTGCGACTTTTCAAAAATGTATGATATCTATATTTTCTGACATGTTAGAAGATTTTATTGAAATATTTATAAATGACTTCTCTGTTTTTTGGGAAGTTAGTCGATTCATGTCAGACTAATTTAGGTTATGTACTCAAAAGGTGCAAGGAGACTAATTTATTTCTTAACTGGCAAAAATGCCATTTTATGGTAAGAGAGGAAATAGTCTTAGGTCACAAGGTGTCAAAAAAGGGGATCGAAGTTGACAGAGCCAAAGTAGGGATAATAGAGAAGCTACCACCACCCATTTCAATCAAAGGAGTTAGGAGCTTCTTAAGGCATGCTAGCTTTTACAAGAGATTTATCAAAGATTTCTCTAAAATCTCTAGACCTCTTTATAATTTACTTGAAAAAGATTCTACCTTTGTTTTTTATGACAGTTGTTTGCAAGCATTCAATCTATTAAAGGAGAAGCTTACTTTGGCACCAGTGATCATTACACCAGATTGGGAGCTTCCTTTCAAGATGATGTGTGATGCTAGTAACTATATTGTAGGAACAATACTTAGGTAGAGGAGAGGTGAAAAGCGATTGCTCTAATTGAACTAGCTGGAAAAAATCAGAGAGGAAGCTTATGAAAACGCTAAGATTTGCAAGAAGAGAGCCAAGCGATGGCATGACAAGAACATTCACCAGTAGGATTTTGTACTTGGTCAAAAAGTGTTATTGTACAACTCTCGACTGAAGCTATTCCTGAGTAAGTTAAAATCTCGATGGTTTAGGCCATTTGAAATAGCTTATGTTTTTCCTTATAATACAATTGAGTTAAAGGCAAGAGACAATCGCACTTTTAAGGTAAATGATCATCTCCTTAAACACTATTTTGAAGGAGAAAACATAGATAGTGACGCTACTATGGTGATGAGAGAGAATTCACAATAAGATCAGAAAAGTCGGGCTAGCAACTATAAACTAAGCATTTGATGGGAGGCAACCCATGTCTAACCAAACTAATTTTTTATTCATTATTATTTAATTATTTTTATTTTAAAAAATAGAAAAATTTTAGGCCGATCATTGGCATAAAGGCTGCAGACCTAAGGAAAAAAAAAAGGAGGAAAACGCGAAATTTGAAATCAAGGCCAGCACTCAAGGCTGCCAGCCTATTAACCAACTTACCTATATACACCGGCAATGTACGACACTGGCAGACAATGCTTTTAAAAGCACTTCCATGGGTTTTTCTCTCTCTCCTCACTCATTTATTTCTCCTGATTTCTCTCTACCTTCTTTCTCTCTCTAGATTTCTCTCAAACTCTCCCTCACTCGCACACCCACGACCATATACACTCACTCTCTTCACTTTTTCTACACACATTTCTATTCTTCTTTACAGATCTGTGATTTCCATATTTATCATGCCACCCAAGAAGATGCCACTGAGAAAGAAATAGAAGACGATGGCTACTTCGACTTCTAGAAGTTCGGGCAGCGATCTACTCTTACATTAGGAGTATGATAGGGAGAGAAGGAGGAAGTTATAACAAATGACATTCATGAACCAGCAATATCTGGATTGGACTATTTTGCAAGATTATGGAATGGACAATAGAATCCAGTAAATGGTTCCTAATAAAATATGGTTTCGGCTATTTGAGGTAAAAGAGCCCAATTATAGAAATATAACCATTGATTTTTTGTCCACTTTGCAGCTGGAGAGAAATAGGCAAATGACTACTTTCACATTTCAAGTTTATGGAGAAATTCATGAATTAAATTGAGTCGAATTGGCTATTTTTTGGGTTTATTTGAGAGGAAGCAGTCAATTTACCAAACTCTTAGCCTAGTGATATGACTATTGAAAGATTTTGGTTTTGGTTTTGGTTTTGGTTGATTCATCCCAAATGGGAAAATTTTGTACCTTTAAAGTCACTCACCACGACTTTCTCAACAGTAGAGCACGGGCTACTCCACCATATCCTTACTCATACTCTTAGTTGTAAGAAGACTAATCATAGCAAGGTAACTGGTTTTTTATATGTTTTATCTATACAGTATGATTTCTGCGTATCATACTATATATTACAGCATTATTGAAGGGTATGGGGCTTTTTCAAGAGCCGGAGGGGGACGATGGTATCTTATGTAAACCTATTTTTGTTGTACCCTTTAAGGGTTAGGGATTGGTCAAGATAAATATTAGGCCCCATCCTATTGATGAGGGGGATATTCCTGAAAATCCTGCTCCTACTGCTGAAGCATCTACTTCATCTCATCCTCCAGATAGCAATTATGAACAATTGAGTGCTGAAATTAGAGAAGTCCAGAATGAAATTAAGAAAGAAAGGAAAAAGAATAAGAAGTTCCGAACTACTATGTCCAATATGTTGAAGTCTACTATCTCATGTTTTCAGCCAACAACTGCAGAGCAGTTCCATTATAAGACTTCCAATGTAAAGTGTAGTAGCACCAATAGAGATAGTTAGATAATTGCATGCTTTTTTATTTATTTTTTTATTTTCATTTTTCTTTCTTTTCTTTTTCTTTTATTTTGTTGTTCGGTTATTTTTGTTTAGTATCCATCTATTTAGGTAACTCTAGATTATGAACTTTACTATGTACTCTTCAGTGCACTTTTATGCTATATTTGCTATTTCATGTTCCTTTGCATTTGATGAGATAGGTTAGATCTGAATTTTACGATAGCAATGATCTTATGTTTAGAATTTTCATTATTTTCAAAAATTTGAATCTACGGGAGTATCAGTTTTTCATTTCTTATTACTGCGAATTTTTATTTTCTCTTGCATATTGAATAAAAGACAGTGTGGATGCTATTTATTCTAAAGTTGGGGGAAGGAATTATAGGAAATGAAAATATCAATTTTGATGTCGGTTTTTGTTTACAAATGGTTATACTTTCCTATCAACTTGAACTTTACTTGCTCTTAAGTATAGTATCTAACAATGTTTAAGCCATTTTTTTTTTTTTGAATTTCTTGTTTGAAATCTAGAGATTATATAAAGAAAAAAAAATGATAGCATTTGATTGTTATTTGAATAATTGACTCACTAAGGTACCCTACTCACCAATGTTGAGATTTTTGTACTCAGTTAAAATTAATTAGTCAATTCTCTAGGAATCTAATTTAACTAGTTTTTAGCCTTAGAATTTGAAGTTTAAGAGTCGATCGAGTTCTCAAGTGAAAAGTAAATAAGTTCACTTCTATGCAAGGTTAGTTAGTATATGGTCTTTTTAGTTATTCTATTGGTACTTTAACACTTAGTGAAAGAGGTAAGTGAAGCTTTGAATCTAGTGATTCCTATAAAAGAAGTCTGAAAAATTTAGTAAGCATTTAAAAAATAATGAAATGAGAGCTTTTACTCCAATAACATAAGAAATTGAGTTAAGAATATCCTAACTTGAATGTTAAAATGAGGATTAATTCGTAGGTATCCCTTTAAAACTTGGTCACTTGGGTGACGAGCTTGAGATATGCCAACTCAATGCACTCACTATAACAAGAAGGGCGGAAAGGTAAAAGTTCAATATTTGAACTAAAAAGAAAAAAGAAAAAATAGGGAATGGAAAATAGAAATTTTGAATGCAATTTAAGAAATGAATTAAGGCTTGTAATAAAAAAGGAAGAAAACCTAGGGATAAAGTAGATACCATAGATTTTCACTACTTTGTTAACTTATTTGTCGGAATAATTAGAGGGATAATATGTTTGCTAACAGCTGTAAAGTTTAAATGAGTGTTTTTCCTTCTAAGACTGAGTATCTACTTTTAAAATAGAAATTTGAGGTTAAATGCTTAAATTAAAATTTGTTTTCTTTAGAATGACTGGTTAATTTCAATTATAGTACTTTGATCACATATTTCGATTTGGTAAGAGCAATTAGCTTTATAAATTAGTGAGTCTGAAATATAAAATATTAGATGTCTTGGATTAGCAATTGAAAACTTTGTATTTTCAATAATAGATTTCTTTAGTATTGTTTATTTCGGTTGAGGACAAGCAAAAGTTCAAGTATAGGGGAGTTGATAAAAGCATGTTTTTTATCTTTTAAAGTGCAAATTAATATAGAATTATTATTGATTTTATAGAAATAATTAAGAAATGATACTTAATTATTTTCATTTGGACATTTCAGGAATTAGAGGATTCAAGAGTGGAATTTTGACTTGAAGGCAGCTGGCCTTGATGTCTACGCCGTTGGCCTTGCACTTATACTGCCGACCTTTATTAAAAATAAACCTTATGCGAGTTAACCCTAATTTTTCTTATAAATAGCTTTATGTTTCATCGTTTGAGAGATTTTTAGCACACTTTCCTTAGACTTAAAGAGTCATAGAATAGTCTTTAGATAGTTCTTGAAGAATTGTTTGGGAGAATCGCTTAGATCATTAAGAAGAATTTGCTTTTGCTGTGGAGACCAAGTTAAAGTTACAATAAAAGATTATCTTTTCTAATATAGAATTGGTGAGATCTGTTTCAATTGTTCTTATGCAATTTTGTGAATTACTTATACTCCCAATTATGAATTTTCTTGTAATTTCAATTAGTATTTATGTTTTTGTTTCCGTAACTTATTTTTGGGAATTGATGAAAGCCTAGATAGCTAAAATGATGCTTATGTTTATGTTATAGAATTAAGAGATATATGGATGATTCATGATTGTAATTTCTATGATTTCAATTATAATTGTTCAATTGATTATAATTGTCAAAAACCCTAATGATACAAGAATTGACATAGGGTTTGTTAGAAATTTTCAGTTGATTTGATTAATCAATGTGGAAGCAGAGTTAATTAAATTAATAAAAAATTATGTAGAAATTAATGCGATGTTCGGCGATTGATTATTCACTAAGACATTTGGGATAATTGATTTAGGACATTAGACAATCATAATATCGGGAGATATATGATTGTAATTTAGAGTCTACTATTAATTGGAAGATACAGAAGCTGACTAATTAATTAGAAGTTTAAATCTTTAAGTTTTAAGGTATAATAATTTCACTTGAATAACCATATAGTTATTAATCTATATAATATGATAACAATTTGATTAGCATAATCTATGATGAATTTTGTTTTCCCATAATTCTCAATTGATTGCTTAATTTTAGATTTTTCATAGTTATTTTCTTTTCAATAGTTTTAAAGTAATTATTAGATTAATTAATTTAATTTTGATTGCCTAAATATTGATAAGAACTAGTATAAGATTAGTAATTTTTTAGTCCTCAAAGGATCGACAACCTTACTTTCTCTATATTACTTGATTCCGACTCAATATATTTGCTGGAGTATTCTTAATTTATATATATATATATATATATTAAGCGAATCATCTATCAAACTACTTTCTAACTAAGTTTCTGACTTATGTTCTAACCCAGCATTCTATTATAGGTCATTATCTAAGAAGGTTCTGACTTCTGTTTTAGCTTTGATAAAGATATGGAATTCATATATAAATCACTTGCTGACCTACTGTCGAACTTCTGGTATGATCAAGGATATCCCATACTAGTCTACACTCTGATCCAGTTCCTAATGGAGTTTTTTATCTACAGTCCTAAATTAGATTCTTATTTAGAAAGTTCATGACTTACAATTTATCTCTAGAAATAGGGTAAAGTCTAAATATAAGCCACTTCCTAGTCTAAATCTAATTCTACTAGCATATTTAATACATTCACACCAAGTTACATTCTCACTTACTTTCTAATACAATTTCTAATCCTATTACTACTAGTATATCTAACTACTTTACATATACTCTACTTACCATGCATTTCTAGAACTCTAAACTTGCATAAACAGAAAGTACCAACTAAGAATCCTCAATTATTTACACTATTTTCCATTATACTAACCACACTTATATTTACATGGTACTTAGAGATTTAATCTTTTACTAACAAATACCAAATTTTTACTTAAAAACCCCCATTCCTATATTCATGATAAACCATTTTTAGCTGCTACATATAAATAATTATGGTATACTATAGTTTTATAAAAAATTGATTAAGCTCCTTTGTAAAATAGTTCGTTCAACACACTGTTTTTGCAAAATTGTAATTTTCCCTAAAATCCATTGACTTGATTTTACCAATTCAATCACATAACATTAAAATCAACATTGTAAGAGTGTAACCACAAAAATTCAAGTCGAAACTACACCAAATGGTTTGTAAAAAACTCAATAAAAAATTGATGCGCAAGATTTTTTTTTAAGGACCTTATATCTACACTTAAAATTTAAAAAATTTGATTAAAGATTTGAATTCCTCGTGCAAAAATACTTAGAAAATGAAATTTCAAAATTTTTAATATTCATTTACTATTTTTCCTAAATTTTTTTATAAAATTAAGAAAGTTAGTTACTCATAGAAAGTCCAAGCTCCAACTACTGTAGAGGAGGGAAAGGTTGTTAACCACTTCAGGTGCTAGCCACTCCTTCCAGTGATGGCCTTGCTTTACTCTCAAGTCACCGCTACCATAAAAAACTCCTTAACCCCTTAATTTTCCCAATTTCTTTCCTATAATTTTCTTTTACACTTGCACTCTCTCAATTCTCTTCTAATATTTTTTTCCTGACTTACAAATAACTAAATCTTGTGAATGGAAGTTAGACTGGTATACTCATGGTGCAAAGTGGTTTTGTTTTTATCTCTATGCTACACATGTGATTATATCCAATTGAGGTTTTAAAAGATATTGTTAAGCACATACCACTTGTCTTACCAAAACCCCCATACTTGCTATGCGCTCAAGAATATATTTCTGGTTGCCACACATTTTTCCTAGTAATTTCCATATTTTTATTTGTTTATTTCGTAAATTGTACATATTTTTAGGTATTTTTAATGATTATGGTATATATATTGACATAATAATTATACCCGGTATACAAACATGTCCTTTATTTATTATTTAATGTATAAATTAATTATATTATTCCTATAATTAGTCTCTAAGTATTCGTTAACTTCCGAGACCTAATTTGCTTTTTACCAATAATATAATAAATTTCTACTAATTTGACTATAATTTTAATATTTTATTGTATTTTCAAATTTCGAGCCTATGAGAACTCCTTGACTAATATTACAAAGTCTCGTAAGTTTTTGGCCTATTTAGGTTACCTTTCCAGATACTCTAAATTGACTACCAAATCTAGTTGTACAAGTAAGAATCTCACAATCATTATATCATATATGGGCAAATCATAACAATACACATTACACAAACAAGATAATTGCCTACTTTTCTCCACTTACTCTCCCTACCATCTATTCACCAAAACAAACCCCATCCATTATACATACTTCGTCTCTCTTCTTTTTCTCTAGAAAGCAATTTCACGGTTTAATGTTTCTTAGAATATTTATGATTGATACATTTCCAAGAAAATTGACAATTTTAATTATATCCGCTTTCTTATGATAATTTACCTCATTCATATCCATTAATTCTTAATGGTTTGTTTTTAGGTCAGCTAAGTCTTGGGTTTATAATATACTTACTATTTTTTTCCATTCTAATATCTTTCCAAACCATATTTTATAAATATCATGATTGTTGTTATTGTTCTTTATGTGAAAAACAAAATATTAGGTATACTTTTCAAATTCACTCCTAGGATTTGTTGCACTTTCTAAACAAAATAATTTCAAATGGTTTGAATTTAGGACGATAGAATATACAATTCATGCATATTTTATTTTTCTTTCCTAATGTCACAAGCACGAACATATGCATAGTCAATTTCTTAATGAAAATTTTACTTCTTTAGAGGCTTCATTATTCTAAAAAGAAAATGAAGATAATGTATTTGGGATGTTGATGTATTTAGATATTTTATGAGGCATCATTTTGTCTTCTCTATGTGTTCTGTTTTTTAAATGATGAGGTTTCAATCATACTGTTTTAACATGAAAGAAGAAAAAGGTTAAAAGCTGAGAAAACATCAATGATATATATATATATATATATATAATTTGATTCTGATGGTAATGAGAACTTTTGGTTTGAAAACTAAAACCTACCAGTTAGAATTCTCATAAAACTTATACCATATGAAACATTTAAGTTACAAACTATCCTAAAGAAGTTATAGGAACTTCTTTTAATTGGAAAAGGTTGCTGACTAATTTTTTTAAATTTGGAAATGATAGCTACTAAAGCCAAATGTCAACGTATAAGTCCCAATTTAGTAGCCACGAGAGAGTGAATTGGTTACCATACAAACTAGGAATTAAATCAAGGTTGATTTAGAGCTTAACTAGAAGCATTGTTAGCAATTTCTTAAATTACAAGTAAAAACTCCAATGTTGTTGTTGCCTAATTAACCAAATGTAAGGGAATGGAATTGTCTCCTTATTCCCCTTACCATGATCACTTACACTTCTATGCTATATATGCAATAGTTGTTTAATGTTTATAGGCAATACATAATGTCACTAGTGGTTTGACCATGTGTAGTTCATCGGTAAGTTGAGTTCTAATTGCTTGGTTGTTTATAGTAGTTTAAGTAAAATGAATAGTCTATTTAAAATGGGGGTTTATGGTGGTAGGGGTTGAGATTCAATGAAGATTTGTTTTAAAAAATAAGGATAAAGAAGGGGATGATGATCACACTTCGCTTCATAAGATCAATCATCCTCTTAACTTACTCATTTACAAATATAGGAAATAAGGGAAAGTATATTAAATATAGATATATTTCAATTTCTTACTTATTTTGTGTTTGTTTAATAAAATTATATAAAAGGGTAACCATTATTTTTTCTATTTTATTCTATATGTTGTGTTTGAATGTTGGAGGGGCGATCAAGAAAATTGCACAAGCAATTGTTTGTTTGCAAAAAAGCATATCTAAGCTTCAGAGGATGTTAAAGGATCTTCCGATGTGACCATTGCAATGTTTAAGTTTATAGTATACTAGAGAGAAGGGGAATAAGTACAATATAGGCAAAAAGTGTATGTGTATGTCAATGAATTATAAGGGGCCCTCATCCTCTAGTTATGGAGATGAGGTTAAGCTAACCTGGGTAAGTGCATCAAGGCATTTATGTTGTACTCCAACTTTGAAGGATTGGGCTAGAGATAGTTGTCTAGCTTCCATTTTTGCTCAATAGTTCCCATGTGACATGGTTGAATGCTATAAACTAGGCTTGTTTGACTTAAGCTTGTTAAGATATAGGATATTACTTACTATATTATTTATTTTAGTAGCTAGCTGTCATTTTTCTATTAGTATACGTGTATTATTTTCATTAGTCAAAAGTTAGTATAGTTTGTTATAGGCATATAAATAGTTATAGGGAGCCTCTGTTATGTAGTTTTTCTTTCTTACTTGTGTAAAGACACTTCTACAATACTCCATCGGTTGTGATAACCCGATATAGCTACTCTTGCACGAAATATGGAATCATTTATGGTATCAGAGCAAGACTTGTAAGTAAATTCTATTCTTGATTTGTAGATTTAGTTCTATTAAATAATTGCCACTGTAATAATGATCTGTCTTGAATTTCTGGTTGCATTTAAGTACTCAATTGGTGATGAATTCTAAAGTTGAATTGATTAATGATCTATATTATCTTTTTGGATCTAATAATCTAGGAATGTCAATTGGAAATTTGATGTTTAATGGAACAAATTACCTCTAATGGAGCAAATCAATTAAATTAGAGCTTGGAGTTAAAATGAAAATTTGATTTATAGATGGTTCTTTTCCTAAAATGGAAGAAAATGTGGCTGATTTTGTTAAGTGGAAAAGATGTAACTAGATGGTTTGGTGGTTGGTTGCTTAACTTGATGACTAATGATTTAGCACAAAATTTTTACTATACTAAGTCTGCAAAAGAACTTTAGAATGAGGTTAAGAAACGATATGGTATTACTAGTAGCCCGCTTGTGTTCCGGTTCCATTATGAAATTGGCAATTTATGTCAAGGAAATCAATCAGTTAGTTCATATTATAACAAGTTAAGATGTTACCGGGATGAATTTCATGAGTTTCATACTTTTCCCAGGTGTAAATGTGGAAGAATGGTTTATTGCACTTGTGCAATGAAAGAAGGAATCATGGAATATGAATGTTGTACTGGGTTGATTCAATTTTTTATGGGGCTTAATGAAGCTTATGAAGGAATTAGAAATCAAATTTTATTCGTAGAACCCTTACCTTCAGTTAATAGAGCATATTATTTAGTACATCAAGTTGAAAGACAGAGGTATATAGTTGGGGTTATGAGTGTTAAAGTAGACTCAAGTGCTTTTATTGCAAACAAGGTGCAAAACAATAAAACTTTTGTTGATAAAAAGAAAGGGAAGAAATGGTAGTTTTGTAAACACTAGAAAAATGATGGTCACACAATTGAAATGTGCATTCAGTTGATTGGATACCTAAAGTGTTATAAAGGTAAAAAGATTGTTGAAAGAGGGAGATAAAGTGTGGCAGCATCCTTCGATTTAAAAGCTAATTAAAATTATCAAAACTTTTATAGCTTAGAACCTAAATCACCTTTCAATAAGGAGCCAACTCAAGCAACTGTTGTACATACCATTAATAAGGATTTTGTTCAGAATATTTGTAATGGGGTAATGAAGATGATGAAAGAAAAAAAAGAGTGTTGCAGCATTAGCACATGTAGCATAATGTGTTAACGTCTTAGGTAACTCTCTGTTTAATATTGTTTCAAACTCTATTTTTTGTTCAGCTGTCGTGAATAATAATTTAACTCATTAGATAGTTGATACGAGTGCAAGTGGTCATATAGTAGCCCTTACCTCGATGTTACATAATATGCAAGACTTACCAAACCTCATATTTGTAAAATTACCCAATGGATTAAACTTGTGAGTTAATAAACATGGTTTAATCAAAATGAACACTAACCTAACTTTGCATTAAGTCGTTTTTGTCCTTCAATTTTTACACAATCTATTATCTATGCATAAATTAGTTGCTGATTAGAATTTAGTAGCAATGTTTGATCATTCTTCATGCTATTTTCAAGACAAGACCACTAGTCAACTTGTTGCAATAGCCAAAGCAAAGAATGGGCTTTGTATACTTAGTCCTAACCAATTTAATGTTTCTAGTTCTTTAGGTGATCCAACATTTAAATCTATTATTGCTTATTCATGTAATAAAGCTAATGTTGTTCGGCTATTTCATCACGAAATGGGGCATACTTCCTTCTCTAAACTACAACATTTAAATCCATGTAAAGGATTGAAATTTGATGATTCTTTTTGTAGTACTTGTCAAGAAGCCAAATTTTATCACATTCCTTTTTATTGTGCTTTTGAGTTGCTTCATGTTGATGTGTGGGGACCGTATCAAGTTCCTTCTTTAAGTAGGGTAAGGTTCTTCTAAACAATTGTGGATGACTTTACACATATTACTTGGACATATTTGTTGCATCATAAATATCAAGCTTCTGCTATCCTTGTTCAATTCTTTAGATATGTTGAAAACCACTTCTCTCTTATACCTAAATTAATTCGAACCAATAATGAAGGGGAATTCTTATCCAAAAAGTGCCAAATACTTTTTGCTAACCTTGGGATAATGCATCAACATACTACTCCTTATACACCCTGACAAAATGGTAGAGTATAACATAAGCATAAACATTTGTTGGAGACTTCAAGAGTATTTAAGATTCGTTTTAATTTACCTAAAGAGTTTTGGGGAGAATGCATTCTCATGGCAATATATCTTCTCAATAAGATGCCAATGCTTATTCTAAATTACCAAACTCCTTATGAAATGTTGTTCCATAAAACACCTACATATAATAAATTGAGAGTTGTGGGTTACTTGTGTTATGCTACAAATTTAAGTCCTTCACTTGACAAGTTTGATCCAAAGGGAGTGAAGTGATACAGTCCGAACTAAAAACTGACAAAGCTAGCTATAGACACCTAATTTTTGCCCTTCCATAGTCTTAATTTTTATTTTTACAAAAAGGGTCCTAATTCAAAAAAAAAATCAAAAAAACAAAAAATAATAAAAATTAACAAATAATGAAAATACCAAAAAAATAAGAAAAGGAAAAATTATAAAGATTTCGTAGATTTTTAGGAAGTAATTTATATTAGGAATAATTAGTTTTAGTGTTAATTTTAGTTTTAGTTTAGTTGAAAATTTTAGTTTAGGGATTCAGATAATTTAAATATAATTTAATGGTAATAAATATTTAGAAACAAGTCAATGGCCTAACGGATAAACAACAGAGTATTTGGCTGGATTTAGTTGGAAGTCAAGGGTTCGAGTCTCAGCAGACACCTATGTCTTTATTTTTCTGTTTTTGCAGAAGCAAGATTTAGAATTGTTCATATCTAATCAAATCATATGAATATTAGTTAAATCATATTTGAATTAAATTTGAATCTAATTTAATTAAATAATTAGATATAATATGATTTGGTTAGACTATATAATCAGAAACAGAAACAGAAAAAAAAAAAAAGGCTCCGGAACTAGAAATACTCCACGGCAAATCTACACGCAACAGCAATCTGTGCAATCTGTCTGTCTCCTGTTGCAGCAGAACAGCTGCCACATAGCGACGTCGGTGGCAGCCGCTGTCTTCCCATCCACACCTGTAGTAGCCCCTTCACCACATAGCCAAATCAGGTTCAGTTGATGAGTTTTTTTTATTATTTTATTTATTTATTATTTGATTATTATTATTATGTTGTTAAGTCTTTAGTGATTTAATACATACATTAGTTTAGGAAATCTTTAAGTTTAGTTTTTATATTAGGTATATTTCCTGACGTTATTAATTCACTTAAGAGGATAATTGTTGAATAGAAATAGTGTAGATGCATATTTATATATATATATATACATGTGCTTAGGATTCCTTTAGAATTAGTTTTTCTATTTATTTAGAAATCTTCATCTAGGAAATTGTTTTTTTTTAGAAAAACTAATTAATTAACGAAAAAAGATTATAATGTTTTAGGGAGTCTTTTGATCACTTACAAGTTAGGGCCCTTTATTTATTTATTATTTTTTTTCTTGAAAAAATTAAATTGATAATAATGTAAACTCGGACGGTTTTCAAAATTAAAATAAATCAACACACTAAATTTTTCGGAAAGAACTACGGTCGTCTGATCCCGGCTAGCGAGTACGTAGGTACCTTTGGGGCGACGATAAAATATGTAGAAACTTAGGTTCTTTTTTTATTTTATTCATTTATTTATTTTTTTAAATATTAGAAGAATAATCCTAATTTCGGTAAATAGATAGTGGTACCTGTTAAGGGTTTAATAGGTTAGCCCCCAAACTTGAAACCCTCTGGTTCTTCATTTAAAATTGAAATCAAAGACCGATAGCCAAATCATAATCAATTCACCCAATTGGTTACAGTTTCTTTTTCTTTTCTCGACTTCGGTCGGGTAGCGACTCCAAAAACTATTTTCAATAAAAAACTGGAATTTCTCAATTTTTTTAGTCGAGGATTAATATTAAATGGGTTAAGGTTTAGTATTAATCAAGAAATGAGAAATCAATTTCAAATAAAAAAAATCGAAAAATCAGACTCGACAGTTTGGCGACTCTACTAGGGATCGCTAGAGGGCTAGTCACTAGAAGTTGCCGAAAATAGGATTATTTTTCAAAAAAAGTAAAATAAAAAGATGAAATAACAAAAATAATAAAAAAGAACTTAGGTATGTTATTTTATGTATTTGTTTTTTTACTAACATTTTTTTTTTGTGGCAATTTATTTAAGGGGGGAATTTTGGGGGGTTTTACTTTTACTTTTACTTTGTTTTCTATATCATAAATGCATAATAGACGCGGTCAGAACCAGGCCGTCTTAGGAGGGGGGCCATTGTGTAAGCTTCGGATGTTGTGGGGTAACCACCTTCCAGGGCCGATCAGGCTGCCCCACTCAAGTTCAAATGCGACCACAGAATCGTTGCTTTGAAAAAACGTAATGGTTGTAGAACTTGAGGACCTTTAGAACCCACCCGTTGCATTACATGAAAACATTTTTCTTGTTTAAAAAAATTTATAAGAACCTATGATGTGGTAAACCTAAATGGATAAATGCAGTTGTGAAGTTGTAATTGTAATATTTCCTTGTAAATAATTTGTAAAAATTTTATCTAAGGTTTAGATTACGTTATAATTGTAACTTTAATTTTGATTTTGATTAGTCATGGCTATATCTAGTCAAGGGTCTTTTGAAGACATTCATGTTCACCTACCGCATTGGCCTCAAAAACTGTTTCACACGTAGTTTTGACTCTTTAGCCCAGATAAACAGGAGTTTATTAAGAATAAGATTGGGCCCATCCTCTCTTTACAGAATATCCTCATGAACATCACTCTAGTGCGAGCCTTCATACATCTATCGGAGCCCGAGTCTATCACTTTTTGTTTGGGTCCATATCAGTTGAGCCCAACCTTTATAGAGTAAATAAATAAAAAATAATAAAAACGAAAAAAAAGAAACAAAACAAAAGAATCAAACCTGTAAAATAACAAGTAATTATCATTGTGTCTAGTATTTTACCCACCAGAAATATCCATTCTTTTAGGTAAATTCAATATTTTGCAAATAACCTTCTTCATTTAGAATAAATAAGATTTAGATATTTTCTTTGTTTAGTCTTTTATTTTTCAGAATTCCTCTTTTGTAAATAGACCCTCAGTAATGTTGTTCTAGGTCTGTATATAGAATTCTAATAAAGCTACCCTCCATTTACAATTCCATCACTCGGTCTTTGTAACATAAAAGCCCTAACTTTTCCTCTATCTCTTTCAAAAAAAAAAAAAGAAAGAAAGAAAGAGAAAAGAAAGAAAAAAAAAAGGAAAGGAAAGAAAAGAAAAAGAAAGACATTTGCTAACGGTTATAAATCCTTATAGGGTTCGAGACAAACATAATTACTTGGCCCGTTAAGGTAGCTAACCTAAACAGATCCACTTGGCTCGAGAAAATAACTAACCAAATCCGAACCCTAACCCATCAAGATGATTCAACCAACTCAATGCCCCTAAGCCATCAAGTCCAACCATGAACCGAACCAAAACACAAAGCCATTAAACACTATCTTAAGCTTGATCCTCGGTACAAACAAAAAGGGCAATTCATTAGTCCCTTCTACTTTAAAAGTTGTTAGTTCTAGCCCATTCGAACTCTAAAGAACCTAACCCAAAGTCGCATATGGAAGCTTAAGGGCGTTAAGATCTACAAGTCTGGGGCATGGGGCATTTAGTCTTTGAAATTTCACAACTGGGGCATGTTCCAAGGAATTGGGGAATAAGGTCAGTCATCACCTTAAGGTCAATTAATCCCTATGTAAAGAATTGGTAACTCACTTTTAAAAGGTTTTGAATGAAAAGAGGCGAGCTATATCCTATTCACTAACCCTTAAACACTTTGAGAGTTAAGAGACATCATTGTGAGGATATTTTGGACTCATTCCTTAAAGAAGGTCCATTTTGAATTTAATACTCAGATCGAAATGAAGTTAGGCATTCATTTTCAAATCCTAAACACAGTTATCCTTTGATAACCCCGTTGGACTGATCTGGAGTCATTTGAAATGTAAACCCTATCAAGAACCACCCTACAGTGGGGCAATTCGGAGGTTAGGGTCATTAATTTGAAGAGAAGGATAAAACTGATTTGTGCTTACCCCAGTAATAACAATTCAAGGATAATTTTTATTTTCGATAAATTGTTTTCTTTGAAGAAGAGCTAACATTTTTTATAAATACCCCAAAGGCTACATATACCTTACCTAAGCCAATGCACTCTAAACCTATACCTATGGATTTAAGGCCTTGATTCATCCAAATACAAAAACTTGACAAAAGAGATAGTTATTTTTGGGGAGAGAAAAGAAAGAAACGAAATGAAACGAAACAAAAAAAAGAAAAGAAAAAGAAAAAGAGATAAAAAGAAAAAAGAAAAAACTAAGAAAAAGGAAAAACTAAGAAAAAGGAAAATGAAGAAATGCCCAAATATCCGACTTGAGCAAATCCCTAACCAAAGAAGGCCCAAGTTGCTCTAAAAACAAAAGGCCTTGAATCGCATTCCTAACCAAAAACACAAAACCTCATATTCATTCAAGATCATGTTTTCAACCATAAACCAAAAACTCCATATTCAGTTCAAAATCACACTCCAAATCACGAATATAAACCCTTTCGACCCACTTAATTCTCAAACACAAGACCTTCCCACCTACAATACCTCCTTACTCAAAGCTCTTCCAATTTTGAAAAATAATTTATCTAAGATAAAAATTATCTTTAAAACTAGGGCAAGCGCACATCTAGTTCATTCCTAAGGGTTCTTGACTTGTACCCCCTGGATTGGATGAAAGCATTTTTTTTAAAATAAGCCCTCTCAATTAACTTCTTTTGAAACCATTTGACCAAAAGCCAAATTTACAATATTGAACCCAAAAAGACCTGCAGATCGATCAAAGCGTATCACTTGCGAATTGGACTGTAATTTTCGGAATAGTAGTCAAGAGTAACGTCTAAACCAAAAGTACGTAAGGAAGTCCTCTTTAACTAAATTAATTGTGAGTTACCTTTTTCTTATGAAATGAATGTCTAAGGCCTGTCCAAGAAGCTCATTGTCCAGGTTACAAATTAGGATGGATATGAGATACCCTACAGGATTATAACGTTTACCTTTTAAATAGGAATTTGTATCCGTTAGCAAACTTTCAAGGAAAAAGAAGAAAAAAAAAAGAAAATGAAAAGACATGAAAAGGAGAGAGAGAAAGTAGAGGCTTGTTACAAGTTTTTCCATTCATTTTCCAGTCCATTTCATCCATAATAGCCAAATTTTCAATTTATGTTATAAAAAATTTTCACTAAATTCCTCGTTTGTAAATTTCTCAAATCAAGAGTTTTTTTTTCGAGTTGGCTATGTTCCTCAGTTTACTTTCAACTCTCAATAGAGCTTAAGCGAGTCTGAAGGGTGCTTACCCTTTATCCGTTTTCTCAAGGATATAGCCAGCTCATAGTGTACTGTTCCTATCCATATCTTCTTTAACACTTCAGTCAGCTTATGGAGCGCTATCCAGGTTCATATTTTCATTTAGGGATCTAGCCAGTTCATAGAGCGCAGTCCTAATATAAAGTTTCTTAAGAATAGTTAGCTTGTAGAGCATGGTCCCAGTGTGTCTTCAACTTCCAATCGTCGAACTTACAGAACTTTATTCAACTCAAAATTTCTTCAAGGCATTTATCACTTCGATCAGCTTATAGAGCGCTATCTCGATCCAAGTTTTCTTCATATTTTTAGGTCTTAGCCAGCTCATGGGGCGCTTTGATCGCCTTAGTTAGTCAGCTCATTAAGGGTACGATCCAAGTTTTCTTCATATTTTTAGGTCTTAGCCAACTCATGGGGCGCTTTGACCGCCTTAGTTAGTAAGCTCATTAATGGCACGATCCAAGTTTTTTCTTCATCTTTAGGTCTTAGCTAGCTTATGGGGCATTTTGATCGCCTTGGTTAGTCAGCTCATTAAGGGCACGATCCAAGTTTTTTTCAAATTTTTAGGTCTTAGCCAGCTCATGGGGTGCTTTGACCGCCTTGGTTAGTAAGCTTATTAAGGGCACAATCCAAGTCTTCTTCAAATTTTTAGGTCTTAGCCAGCTCATGGGGCGCTTTGACCGCCTTGGTTAGTCAGCTCATTAAGGGCATGATCAAAGTCTTCTTCAAATTTTTAGGTTTTAGCCAGCTTATGGGGCGCTTTGACGGCCTTAGTTAGTCAGCTCATTAAGGGCACGATCTAAGTCTTCTTCAAATTTTTAGGTCTTAGCCAACTCATGGAGCGCTTTGACCACCTTAGTTAGTTAGCTCATTAAGGGTACAATCCAAGTCTTCTTCAAATTTTTAGGTCTTAGCCAGCTCATGGTGCGCTTTGACTGTCTTGGTTAGTCAGCTCATTAAGGGCACGATCCAAGTCTTCTTCAAATTTTTAGGTCTTAGCCAGCTCATGGGGTGCTTTGACCGCCTTGGTTAGTCAGCTCATTAAGGGCACGACCAAGTTTTTTCTTCATTTTTAGGTTCTAGCCAGCTCAAGGGGCGCTTTGACCACCTTGGTTAGTCGGCTCATCAGAGCATGACCAAGTTCTCGTTATTCTTTCTTAGAGATTTTTGCCAATTCACAAAGACACTTCCCATTGTCGTTCTAACCTTCGTCAAGTGACTTAACGTTCCTTAGGATAGAGTCATCCTGAGGCAAAAACGGTGTCTCTTTTGTCTTTATGGTAAAGTTTTGCTCAAACTTCACCACAAAGAGGGACAGTTGTAGACACCTAATTTTTGCCCTTCCATAGTCTTAATTTTTATTTTTACAAAAAAGGTCCTAATTCAAAAAAAAATCAAAAAACAAAAAATTAATAAAAATAATAAAAATTAACAAATAATGAAAATACCAAAAAAATAAGAAAAGGAAAAATTATAAAGATTTCATAGATTTTTAGGAAGTAATTTATATTAGGAATAATTAGTTTTAGTGTTAATTTTAGTTTTAGTTTAGTTGAAAATTTTAGTTTATGGATTCAGATAGTTTAAATATAATTTAATGGTAATGAATGTTAAGAAACAAGTCAATGGCCTAACGAATAAACAATGGAGTATTTGGGTGAATTTAATTGGAGGTCACGGGTTCGAGTCTTAACAGGCATCTATGTCTTTATTGTTCTGTTTTTGCATAAGCAAGATTTAAAATTGGATTCATAGGAACAGAAACAGAAACAGAAAAAAGGCTCCGGAACTAGAAATACTCTATGACAAATCTACGCGCAACATCTGTCTGTCTTTGTTATTTTATTTATTTATTATTTGATTATTATTATTCCGTTGTTAAGTCTTTAGTGATTTAATACATACATTAGTTTAGGAAATCTTTAAGTTTAGTTTTTATATTAGGTATATTTCCTGACGTTATTAATTCACTTAAGAGGATAATTGTTGAATAGAAATAGTGTAGATGTATATTTATATATATATATATATATATATATATACATGTGCTTAGGATTCCTTTAGAATTAGTTTTCCTATTTATTTAGAAATCTTCATATAGGAAATTGTTTTTTTTTTAGAAAAACTAATTAATTAACGATTATCCTCTTAAGTGAATTAATAACGTTAGGAAATATACCTAATATAAAAATTAAATTGATAATAATGTAAACTCGGACGGTTTTCAAAATTAAAATAAATCAACATACTAAATTTTTCGAAAAGAACTACGGTCGTATGATCTCGGCTAGTAGGTACGTAAGCACCTTTGGGGCAACGATAAAATATGTAGAAACTTAGGTTCTTTTTTTTATTTTATTCGTTTATTTATTTTTTTAAATATTAGAAGAATAATCCTAATTTCGGTAAATAGATAGTGGTACCTATTAAGGGTTTAATAGGTTAGCCCCCGAACTTGGAACCTCTGGTTCTTCATTTAAAATCGAAATCAAAGACCGGTAGCCAAATTGTAATCAATCCACCCAATTGGTTACGGTTTCTTTTTCTTTTCCCGACTTCGATCAGGTGACGACTCCAAAAACTATTTTCAATAAAAAACTGAAATTTCTCAATTTCTTTAGTTGAGGATTAATATTAAATGGGTTAAGATTTAGTATTAATCAAGAAATGAGAAATCAATTTCAAATAAAAAAATCGAAAAATCAGACTCGACACTGGCTAATGGGGTGGGTCTGATCCTACCGAAGGAACGAAAATAGAGTGGGTTTAGTGACGGTTTTAGTAAACCCGTGAGCTACCTAACCGGATATGACATACCAACTAGATTCTACACAGCCTAAGACTCACCAAATATGATACACTAGTCCAAGTGATAGGGTTGCCTGCCACAATCCTTACTAGAGGGATTGATAAGAGCTGGTATGAGAGAGCTTTCTGAGAGAAAAGACTCAAAGGGAGGGGTTTTCATTAATGTTCAGTCTCCGTATTGTTACAAGTTGCTATTTATAGTACATCCTAAACCCTAATAGCAAATCTATAAATAATGTACAAGGCCTTAAACTCTAAAGAATTGAGCCCATAAATAAAATAAAAACAAACATATACAACAATATAAAACTATACGTTTTACAGGGAGAAGTTAGCATACCTTAGAAGTAATCCCGCATTACCTTGCTGAGACACCAGAGAGGTCAGCCCATAATTGTTCAGTTTTAAAGTTAGCCAGCACTAGTCTCTCAAGACCTTGCCGAATGGATCCAACTCTCGACAGCATAATATCTCGACATATCAATAAGCGTAAGCTAAGTAAGTAATTAGTCAGGCATGGGCGAAGATCAATTGTTGTCTCGACCTTCTGTTTCTCGACACTCTATTTGCAGGAAATAAGGTCATTTGACTCAGCAAACAGAATGAGTTAGCAAGTAGATAAGCTCAACCTTGGTAGTCAGGTTAGGTCGGTACCCTGAATCCTATAATTCCCTCTCCCTTAGAGAAGTTTTAGCCTGAAGCTTGGTGATTGGCAGCTCTAAATCCCACCGGGATCAAATACCAACCTACAAAAATGAAATGTAAGTATAGAAAAGTACTCTAACTTCGTCACTAGTGTTATCATCGACCAATGCTTCTTCCCTCGTTATGAGTCCGATAAATCAAACTCTTCCTTAAGGATCCTTCCTTCCATTCATCATGTATCCGTTCACCCCTTTCCTAGTAGCCCTAGCAACCATTATTCAAGGGGAATAATACAATTGTTGGCTCAAACATTATGTGATGAACTCGGGCAATCTGAACATGTAAAATCTCAAACTTCCTTTCTGACTCATGAATCGTTAATGCTTCACGTGCTTTCAATGTTGTTCTTACAAGTTCATGCTTGGTAGCCTTCTCCCCTCCTACTTCCTCATAACTCAATTCTTTCTCCTCCCATCTGCGGTCATGCTAATCAGTTTGGAGGGTCGATAATTGGAGCACATCGGGAATATGGGGGTTTAACTTCAATTTGACTTAGTCCTCTTCCTCTTTATTACTTTCTTCTCTAACGACCTCCAACAGCTTAAATTCTCCTTCAATACTCTCTAACTCAACATTCGTCTATCATCTTATTTCATCTTTGAACACTTTAAGCCGTCTTTCAATCTCCTTCAGATGATCCCACACTTTAGACAGGTTAGCTTCATAAGTGGGTTTTCTCTTGTACAATTTGTCTTGATGACCTCGAGGCATGAATCTTCTTCGTACCCCTATCAATTCTTTTATTTATCATTCTCTTCGACCAAGTAGTTATAAAGCCAATCATCGAGTTCTTTATAGCATAGGCTCTCTTATGCTCAGGATAAGAATAATTTTCGAAAACCTGATTAATTTGAAATTCCCAATTCATATATTCATCTAGAGTGCCACATCCATCAAATTATAGAATTTGTGATATCACGTTTTCATAATAATATTCATATTCGTATCCAACTTCATATGCCATGTTGAGGATATTCAATTCAATAGCGATACTTAAGTTTATAAGAGAGAGAAAGTTTCCAGTAGCTAATGGACAACAATACAGCCAAAAGGTACTAGTGCTTGGATCGCAATATTAACAACTCGACAATAATTAGCTTGGTTTGTACTTCAATTTGGTAGCTCAAACTCCTTCGCTCAATTAAGCTAGGCATATCATAGGAGCTTAACAGCTTGAGTACAACTCGGCAAGTGTTTGAACAAGACAGTCCAGTTTGGAAATCAATCCCGTTATTAGAATTACTCGGTTCGACATAATAAGTAGTATGGCACAACTTCAATGCACCAGTTTAACTCGAAGGCTCGGCAAAGTTCAAATTTTGGCACAACAACTATTCTTGGCAAATCAGCTCAGACATACACAATATCACTAGATACGTGGTCTTTTCAATTCGACAAACACATTAGCACTTTCTTGGCTACTATCGCAATACTAAAACAGGATAACACATTGAACAACTTGAAGAAGTTATATCTTGGCAAACAACATAGATTGGAATTCCAAACCTTTTCTTTAATATATATATTCAATATAGGATTTACGATGTAAAGAAATTGCAATCTAAATTTTCATTAACCCCACTTGAAGAAAACCAATTAGAAAAGTTCCCAAGAAATAGAATTGAAACCAAACTAATACCTACTAAACAAATCCCCAATATCACAAACAAACCCAATAAGCAAGCATTTCCTCAAACACAAAATAGAACAGATGCAATGCCTAAAAAACTCTCGGCCCTATCTAGAACCTCAAGCTCAAATACCAAGATGATACGGTCAGGTCCAAGAACTAACAAGGCCGGTCGTCTGGGTAGGTCCGATCTTACCGAAAGAATGAAAATAGAGTAAATTTAGTGAGGGTTTTAACAAACCCGTGAGCCACTTAACCAGATATGATACACCAGCTAGATTCTACATAACCTAAGACTCGCCGGATATGATACACTAGTCCAAGTGATAAAATTGCTTGCCACAATCCTTATTAAAGGGACTGATAAGAGCTAGTAAGAGAGAGAGCTTTCTAAGAGAAAAAACTCAAAGGGGGAGGGGGGGATTTCATTAATGTTCTGTCTCCGTATTGTTATAAGTTGTTATTTATAGTATGTCCTAAACCCTAGTGGCAAATTTGTAAATAATGTATAAAGCCTTAAACCCTAAAGAATTGAGCCCATAAATAAAATAAAGACAAATATGTACAAAAATATAAAATTGTGCATTTTACAGGGGGAAGTCGGCATGCCTTGGAAATAGTCTTGCATTGCTTGGCCAAGATACTAGAGAGGTTAGCCTATAATTGTCGAGTTTTAAAGTTAGTTGGCACTAGTCTCTCAGGACCTTACCAAGTGGATCCAACTTTCGGCAACATGATATCTCAGTATATTAGCAAGCGTAAAGCCTAATAAGTAATTGGTCAAGCATGAGCAAGGATCGATTGTTGTCTCGGCCTTCTATTTCTCGACACTCTATCTACAAGTAATAAGGTCATCCGACTCAACAAACAAAATGAGTTTCCACTATTGCAAATTACCCTCTTTGTAAGCCCTTTAAGGAACCCAAAACACAAAACTAGCTGCAAGACTTTGTACATAATGCTACTTTTAATAAATTTGTTGTTGCATTGTCTCATGACACTCCTACATCTCATATTAAATATGCTCTTGTCACTTCAACTTCATTTGCTAGTTATCCACCCGATTATATAGGATCTCTTGCACATGTATTATCTATTCAAGAGCCAAGTAGTTATATATAAGCAACTTCTCCAAAAGAATGGATTGAAGTATTGAACAATAAGTTAAATGCACTTGAAATCAACGATATATGGGAGTTAACTATGTTGCCTAAGGGTAAGAAAGTGACTGGTTGTCAGTGGGTCCATAGAATCAAATATAGGCCAAATGGAAGTATAGAATGTTATAAAGCTAAGTTAGTGGCTAAAGGCTATGCACAAATTCAAGGTAGAGATTTTCATGATACCTTTTCTCCACTAGCCAAATTGAGTATGGTTAGAATATTAATAACTGTTGCTATAGCATAGTCATAGCTTCTTCATCAAATAGATATCAATAATACATTCCTTCTTGCCTTTCTTGATGAAGAGATATACATGATTCCTTCAAAGGGGTATACTAAAGCACAACCACATCAAGTATGTAAGTTGAAACGTTCATTGTATGGCCTAAAACAGGCATTTAGGTAATAGAATTTGGAAATCTCCAAGTTTCTTATTCCTCATGATTTTGATCAATCCAAACATGATCATTCATTATTTATTATATGCTAGTCATTAGATCTAGTTCTACTTTAATTTTAGACATTAAGGCAGCTTTACATAACACTTTTACCATTAAAGATCTTGGATTAGCTAAGTACTTTCTTAGTTTAAAGTTTTGTAGAACAGATTTGGGTTATACTCTACATCAACACAAACTCATTCTTAATATGTTGTTGGAAACTGGGTTAGCTGGTGTTAAGCCCTCTAAAACTCTTCTCCCAAGTGGTCTTCATCTTGATAATGAAACAAGAGAATTACTTAGCAACCCAAAATTTTTTTGAAGATTGGTTGGTTAACTTTCTTATATCACACTCACAAAGCCTAATATTAGCTATGTTGTACACACTTTGAGTCAATTTCTTTTATGCCCTCGTTCTTCTCATCTAGCAACAACCTTTCATGTTTTGAGGTTTTTGAAAGGATCTACTTCCTTAGGATTGTTCTATCCAGATGATGATGAATTAGTGCTTAAAGATTATTCAGATTCAAAATGGCAGTAGGTTAAGTAGAGAGGAAATGGATTATTGGTTATACGGTCATGTTAGGGTCAACTTTAGTGTCCTAGAAAACCAAGAAGCAACAAACGGTTGCAACATCTAGTACTAAAGCAACGTATAGGAGTCTTACTGCTACTACTAAAGAGATCTTATGGACATCTAGCATATTAAGGGGCCTTCATGTTTTAGTTCCTCCACATATCTTCATGGATTGTGATAATAATTCTACTTTGCTTATTGCTTCGAATCCCTATTTACATGCTTATACAAACTATATTGATGTAGATGTTCATTTTGTACAAGACCATATTTCTTCTATGTTGTTATCTGTTCATTATGTGCCTTCCCACTTTCAACTTGCAGATTTACTTACTAAATCTATCGTTGAGCAACAGTTGTGGTCTTTGTGCAGTAAGTTAGCTCTTCTCAAATCCCTCACTTTAGGGGGGGAGGGGGGCATTAGTTAAGGTGGTGGTAGAAGGGGAATGTTAAGATATAAGATATTACTTGCTATATTATTTATTCCAGCAGCTAGCTATCATTTTTCTATTGGTATACATGGATTATTTTCATTAGTTAGAAGTTAGTTTAGTTTGTTACAAGCATATAAATAATTGTAAGAGCCTCTATAATAGAAATCCACTCCTCAGACTGATCACGCGCAATTAAGCTAGAAGACTCCAAGGAATCAAATGGATTATTTTCATTAGTTAGAAGTTAGTTTAGTTTGTTACAAGCATATAAATAGTTGTAGGGAGCCTCTATGATAGGAATCCACTCCTTAAACTGATTATGCACAATTAAGATAGAGGAAGAACTCATGGAAAGAACACTAGTTCGATGCCTTATCCAGGATAAGGATTTCTAATCCAATCTCCATGTTTCACTTTACTGTCAACCTGAGTACCAAGCTCTCTCATGTATCTGCATAATTCCTAACATTGTCGAGCAGACATACTAACCTGCTAAGCATCCATACCCTGACCCAAACGACATCTGAGACTAGCCTCAAGCATATGTCCAAGCCAAGCCCCCAAGTTGACCAACATTTGACCTTAGTCCAAGTGAAATGGCAAGATTCTTAACTTGAAGGGGATTTGAACATCCTTATTTAACCAAGCTCTAACTTGAACTAGATCAAGTCAGCTCTAACTGCAAATCCTTTGCCTTCACTTTGTCCGAATTGTATTATATTCCAAGCCGCCATCCATTATGCAACACGTGTCTTTTGGCACAACATTCTAAAATGATTCTATACTTTTTCAAACATTATATTTTTTGTCTTTTTCACCTATTTTAGTATATTTCATGTATTCTATTAGTAAATTACCCTTTTAATTTTTTCTCTATATGTTGTAACCCTAGTAGGACTAGTATAAAACCCCCATTTATAGTACGTAGACATAAGTCAATCTCATTATTAGAATATACAAGTTTTCCTTGAGCAACCCTAGTGTTCCTATTATCCTTTTAACTCTTATCAATTTCTTTTAGTAAGGAATACCGGCGAGTAACCCTATAGTTTGAACCAATGAGTCATATCCGGCAAATTATAGGCCGAGTAAAATCGATTGGTGTGTTATATCCAATTAGTAGTTGTTACGCCCCGAAGTCGCGAAGTCGCAAAGTCGCAACAGTCCCGCCGTGTAAACCATTCTATGATAGTAACTGGCCTCACAGTGCCTACCATAGAGATAATCTACACAAGGCGTCGACGACTCCTCGCTTTGAAGTAAACAGTTCGATTAATGATTATATAACAATTATGATAATTATCACAAAGTTCTATAAAACATAGATAATTATAAATAAGTCCACAGAGCTTCCCAGGAAGTTTTACACAAACACGACAGTTCACTAGATTACATAATAGCTATTAGTTTTTCCTTCCTAATTACATGGTCATTCTAGTAACACATTATATTAAGTAACTTGATCCTCACACCCCTGGCTTCAAGCGGACTAACCTCTGGGTAATTGTAAGGCGGCATAGTACTTGTAGTGTTCACAAATCAGAACCTGCAAAAAGATCTATAAGGGTATGAGCAACTACAGCCCAGTAAGTTGAATTGGAGACTCATGAATGCATACAAGCACAAACAGGGTTATCAAACAATTATTTTCATGCAATGCAACAATCAAGTGTCATCGCGTAACGTAATCCGGTCCGTTGTGAAATCAGAGAAATTTCACCCACTCCAATCCGGGTTGAGGAGTTCCATGTTATGCAGCAGCTCACAACCAAACCCAGGCTTGTGCAATGGAGACCTCGCTCCTCCCGTGACTACCTTCGAACCATTGACTTCACCCCCGCCGCGACCTCCTCTCCTGTCACTTCGTTTGACTGAGGATGAAGAAGGGACCATTTTGCAATCCTGCGCTATCCCTTTCGAAGGGGTCGGTATTTGGTTGGAGAGTCCTATGATCCCCTAACGGGTTGCAATGCATGACATTTTCGGTTATTAGGGTCGACTAAGATTAAATGCCGATTAGGGTGTTCAACCAGTTCACACCAATTCAATCAATCACAAAATCATTCACAGTACAAATTCCAATACGAATTCAGATACATCAAGTACATGCATAAACTATTTACAATCACAATCATATACAAGCCTAAGTCTCCGAGTACTACAAAACCAGTACTCTATTACAATAAGCAATAACCCAACTTACTTGAATTTGCTCGATCGCTCGATCCTCTAGTTGCGAGCTGATTTGTTTCTGGGTGTCCTATAATACAAATAGGTTCTTTTAGTACTTATATTTTATGGATTCTTATTCTAATTCATAATATAACTCATTTTTCTCATGTATACCTATAACATAGTAATGATTCGTTGTGTTCTATTTCGGGGTTCGGCTCCTAAACTAGATTCTAGTTTTAATTCCTAAGTCGTAATTAAGCTCGAATCACAATGTGATATTAATCACATTATGCTCAGGTATTCAAATATCCTATTGGGTTGTAATTTTTGTATTCTAAACGATTTGATACACGCTAACCATAATTGAGATATCGGATTTATTCCCGGTGTGTAAAAATCTTATATTTTGAGATATTTACTTAAAATTAAATGTCATTTCAGATTTATTATTTTTCTGATTTCTATTATAATATTATCTAATAACCTTATTTTTTTAGATTTATTAATTTACATTTTCACATATTACTAATTTATTATATTACTTACCTAATTGCCCTAATTAACCATACTTAGTACCTAAAGGTTAGGATTAAGGTTCCACTGCAGAGATTAACTTTCCTAAACCTCTAATTAAGATCCAAATCAGTAATTAACATCCTAATCACTTAATTAACCCTAAATCACCCAATTTTACCATCATTTTAGGGTTAAAAATTTACTTAAAATTTTCGAAAATTAATTTTAAAAAAATGTCTTCATAACACTGTTATACATCATATGAGCATCCTACAGAAAAATTTTGAACTCCAAACTACATCCCTAAGCCTGTTTATTTTCCGGTTTACTAATGCTCGGTTTTAAACAATTTGTTAGGGACCCTATATTTCCAGAAATAATTAAACTAAATAAGTATTTTTCCCTAAATCTACATACAATAAAACCTCATAATAACAAGTTTCATAATTTTCTGGGCAAAATAAATAATTTTACAAAATTATACAAAAATCGGGTGAATAAATGACTAATCGGTTCAAAGCTTTTGGGCCGTCCAAACCCGGTCCAATGTTGTCGGCTGGTCCAGGCGGTGGGTCTACTGTAGGGTGGTGGTGGTAGTTCGGTCCCGGGTGGTGGTGGTGGTGGTTCGGTCCCAGGTGGTGATGGGTGGTGGTTTTAGTTCACCTTACTAATCTGCACAGTTTTCTTTTTTTTTTTTCGGAATTTCTCTCGAATTTTTTTGTGTTTCGATTTTTCTCAGATCACAAACTAGCCAAATGACTTCTGAGAATTTTTTCCTTATTTATAGACAAATGTAGTAATTAATGTGCATTAATTTGATGGGATTTTGCCCAATTTCTTTGATTTTAGGCTTTTTGTTTGTCCAATTCCTATTGGTTAATTTTTTTCTTTTCAGTCCACGACCTGATCTTGTTGCAGTTATCCTCTTCTGATTTTTTTCTGTTTTTTTATAATTATTTTGTATTTTTCTTTAATTATTTACTTAGTTTTCGGACAATTTAGGTAATTACGCGTATTTTTATCTACACGTAAATACATGTGGTGTACACATGACCATTCCTAATTATTATTTTGGTCATTCTAAAATTTTTAGTATACATATAATCTATCTCTAGTAATTTATTAGTTATTTCATGACACTTTTCGCATTTTCGGTAATTAATACCTATTATACTTAAATTTTGAAAATTTTATAGTCTCCTATTTTATTACTTATTTTCTTAAATTTAAGTTTACAGGGTCATTTTTACTGATATTTTGCTAAATAGTTTATAATTTGGGTTTAATCGGATCCTTTAACCGATCGCCCTAAACTTTGGGTTCTAAGTTCAACCCTACGGTTACTTGACTTGGCTTTAGGGCTTACAGTAGTCGCTTAGACTTAGTAGTCTTCTTTTATTTTTTTCGGTTCTCTTCATTGTAGTGCTCTTCCGTATATTCGACCGTGGAGATGCATTACTCTGTTATGTAGTTTTTCTTTCCTACTCATGTAATCTACAATATTCTATTAGTTGTGATAACTTAATATAGCTAATCTTACATGAAATTTGGAATCCTTTAAGGTTGAAGGCCAAAGTCCTTAAGGATTCAAATTCTTCTTTTGATTAGATCAAAGCCCATGTTAATGATTTATCGGAGGTTGGTAAGGTTACTTTGCGACTTGACATTGGTAATGTAGGAGATGTTTGAGCTACAAAGAGTTTTGCTCAAGAGAAGATGTTAGATTAAGCTTCTAAAGTTCGATCCATAACTTAAATAGGTCAACCTAAGCCTAATGACACATATCTATTCATTGCTATTTTAGAAACTAGGCTCTCAAAAGCCCACTATGACTTATATGGACCATGAGTCTACTTATGTCGACCTAAAGCCAAATTAGTAGAGTTTAAATTTTAACCTATTTCTCATGGTCTTTGATTTGAAGCCAATCTACATCCTAACAAATTCACAACTCTAGTCTCTACTCAAGACATTCATGCTCAAGGCCCCATGAAAGTTGGAACTCTATATAAGAAGCTTGGGTAAGGGACCAAGATAAAGATAAGTTAGACACTCCGACTTACAAAGAATTGTCTACCTATTATACACTACATCACCTTTAAAAGTCTTATAGTTAACCTAATTTACAAAGATACAATTTTTAATTTGAGCAACTATTATAAATAAAGAAATAGCATGGCTCATTTTATAATTCTTGCATCCTTACCATCATTCCTATCCTTTATAATTGTTGAATTAAGCATAGGAAAGATCACGTCCTTAATTATGGCCTAAATCTGAGTCGCCACCGACGACGATCCTCGGATGTCAACTTGGGATATTAAAATTGCACGAAAGATACGTGGAATGATATAGGGATGCTTAAAATAAAAGTCTACGGAACCCGACGACACCTCGGAATCACGTATCCTTTTTTTCTGTTTTTTTTTTTTTTTTTTTTTTTTACCATCAGGAATCACGTCTCCTTTTAATTTTTAAAGTTCATATATATATATATATAATATATATATATAGACATATATAGACGCCTACGCGGGGCTGACCGGCTGATCATTTGCTTCTTCGTCCTCTTCCTCTCGAAAAAATCACAATCTCTCTCTCTCTCAATCTCTGTGGTTTTCTCTGGCTGCAGACCCTTGTCCCTCGACACGCACTCTCTAACTATCTATATCTAACCTCGCATGCGTCACATTTGTTTTCTGGTTTTGTCTCCATTCTCTTTCTCTCTCTCTCTCTCACAAATATCCCATTCTTTCTCCAACTAAAAACAAATCCCACTAGGACAAGAAATCAACTAAACCTCCAAGATTCAATCCCACACTAAAATTAAGTTCCCATGGTGAACGACTCCAAAAAGCCAGCACCTTTAACGTCTCAACCACCGCGTTGCCTCATCGCCGGCAACTTCTGCCACGACGTCCTCTTCCAGAACTCCGCCGTCGTCGCCGAATCCCTCGGCGGCGCTGTTTCCTTCATCTCCGCCATCCTTGATGGTCTCTCCATTCCTTTCCATTCCATCTCTAAGGTGGGTCCCAATTTCAAGTACCCTTCACAAAACCGGTCGTTTATTACGGTGCCGGGTTCAAAAACCACCCTTTTCCACGCGTACTTCGACACGTGCTCTTCCTTAAACGCCCACCAGGATCGAATCCTCAAAAGAGTCGAGTCCTGTGATCCGATTTTGCCCTGTGATCTACCTGACGACACCCGGTTCGATGTCGGCTTAGCGGTTGGTGTCGGTGGGGAGATTGTCCCGGAAACGTTAGAGAAAATGACACAGACATGCAATGCCGTGTTTGTTGATATCCAGGCTTTGATTCGGGTTTTCGACGATGCCGATGGGACGGTTAAGCCTGTTGGGCTGAAGGAAAGTGGGTTCTACCGTTTGTTGCCGAGAATTGCGTTCTTGAAAGCTTCGAAGGAGGAAGCGTTGTACATGGATTTGGAGGAAGTGAGGAAATGGTGTTGCGTTGTTGTGACTAATGGGAAAGATGGGTGTAGTGTGTATTGGAAGGATGAGGAGGTAAAGATTGCGCCATTTGCAGCGAATCAGGTCGATCCGACGGGTGCTGGGGATAGTTTTCTAGGTGGTTTTGTCGTTGGACTTGTTCAAGGGTTGTGTGTGCCTGATGCAGCTCTTTTGGGGAATTTCTTTGGATCATTGACGGTTGGACAAGTTGGATTGCCAAAATTCGATCTTCGGTTATTGCAGGTTTGTTTGATCTTTTAGTATATTTTTAATATCCTCTGTTTCCTGTACTTAAATTTGATTGTGTGTATTGTGGATCAGTTGTGATATGTGGTTGCATGTGGTTTGTTCATTGAAATACTAGGAATTGGATGTGTTTGGCAATTATTGTGATGATGGAGAGGTGTGGCCATATGTTAAGAAGTGTGTGTGGCAAATTTTTCCTTTGCTTGTCTTGTAAGTATTTGCAGAATTATTCATTCCCACATACATGATCATACTAAGCTTTTTTGTCACAGAAAGGAAAAAAACAGTAAGTAATTTTGGCATGTATGCTTCTTATGGAGCAATGCAGGCACTTGTTAGCAGAACTGCCAGGAGTTGCATTGTGGTCTAGTTTGTGAGCTCATTAGTTAGAGAAAATCAGAAGAAGATACCTGGAAGTGACATTTGATATTGTTTCCTGATACCCTTAATGCGAGGGTATTATATAATGGTTAAGATTCGATAAGGACAGGCTTGAGGTGATAGATATGTAAGGCAATAGCTTATTTGTTGGAGCTTTCCTGTTTGGGTTCTAATTGAAACGTTGATAGATCCTTTTGGGACATTATGCCAGTCTTCAAGCAATGTTTATGTCAAATTTGATCTCAGAAATTCGAACATACTGCTAGTGTTGGTATCTTCATCCGCAATGGAAGTGGAAAGCAACATTTTGTATTAATCATTGGATGTCTTGATGCAATTCATGTGCTGAATATTCTGTGCGATGGAAAATGGAAAATAGCTGCCTTATAATGCTATCAAAGATTTCTTAAAACACCACTATGAAGGCTTAGCAACAAAAGAAATTCAACGCTGAGGAGGGTAGTCTGCATTTGAGGGTGGGGGGTGGTGGACTTCAGTTTACTGTCTTTGAAAGTTATACCATAATGCAACAACACAGGTCATACGAAAACATGTCTGCATATTATTTCGGGGATGTCATTCCAACAAATAAGAAACCGTGAAAACATTGATGCTGCACTTGTTATAATTGATGTATTACCATGGATGTTGGTGCCCCCAAGTCCCTCCTAAATGAGTTTTAGCAGTTTCTTCGCTTTTTGTTTACAGGGAGTTAAAGATGAAGTGCAAAGAAGGAAGATGCAGTGCATCGCTTCACTGGGTAGCGACAACATATCAAAGTTTCAGAAGCTTGCAGGTCATGACCAATTCCACTCATCCCTCTGTGCTGTGAAAGTTATGTTGAAACACAACGTGCAGGATTGCCAGCGGGAACTGCCAAGCCCGCACATATGTATCGAGCAACCCAACATTCTGTCCAGCCTAGAATCTTAGGATTTCCTCCATGGAAAATATCGTTAGTAATAGTTTAAGAAACTTCTTCTCTCTGCCTGAAATCAAACATCTCGATCTTTTTAGTATAGAGATTTTCTTTGACAGAGGAACATCAATAGTTGATCTCAGCAAGGAAGCCTTTCAAGAGAGAAGAAAAAGAAGGGCTTCTCACTTCTGGGAGTTCTCCAGACTCACTTGTAGGAGGTGATATCTTTTGAGATGGGAACTGAGATTTGTACCGAAAGATGCAACCTAATCATGTGATTTGACAATACGAATGTTGTTGCTTTTAAGTTAAATTTAAATGAGACAAATTTAGTTGATGTTTATTTAAAGATTTAATCAGACAACAACCAAAACAAACTCCAGCTAGAACTATAAATTTGAGTTTGACAAGCTTTTAGCTACACCCAGTACGAGCATTTTACCAGCAAGTAAAGTACTACCGACGTAAAATCAACTTTTATTCTTGAAAAGGAAAGATACTGACGCATGGTGGCATGGAGGAAGCCGTAAGATGACAAGCACAATTCCAAGATTTTTTGAAGGGTCTAAATATCAAAAGATGTTTCGTGGCTTACGGTGAAGTTGCTACCGGTCATATCATGATATGCCCATGTAGGACACAATGTTTCTAGCGGGAGCGTTGCCTTCCTTCGGCTTCGGCTTCAATCTTGTGAATGACGTCCATGCCCGAAAGAATTTTTCCAAACACAACTACGGCATTACATATAGCCGATGTATCTCCCGAGTCGGGAGCTAAATTATTTTCGAGAAAGTTCCAATTCATTTTATTTTCTGGCAGAGATATTATCGACCAATTATGATCATTTAAGAGTGCTACAAATTACCACATGAAATTGCAAATCATTTCAGGAAAGATAATTCGTGCAGCATTTATAGACGTAAACGAATCAAATGAGATCTACTGACTCAATAACTCAATAATCGAATCAAGCTCTACCTCAAGCTCCAGGTAGAGCTATTCAACTAGTTTATTAAGTTAAGAATGAACTCCATGCGAAACCGATCGATCTTAAACAGTATTGAGTCCGAATTGAGTTTACATGTCAATACCATTTTAGTTAGAAATTAATATATTTTCAGATAACCAAACTTAAATGGATTCAGCAAGCTCTTTAAATATCACATCGAGTTGAACATCATCAGCTAGAGCCTGAGTACCGCAGTATAACCACCATCCATCCTTCAAAAAGAGTGGACAAGGATGCATGGCAAGATGAAAGATGTCCAGCACAATTCAAAGAGATTTTAAGGGTCTAAACACCAAGAGATGTCCTGTGGCTAACTATAAGCTGATGATCATATCATGATACAGGAGGAAAAGACAATTTATAGTGGTAGTTCACCACTGTCAGCAATCACAACTTTGCTCTTGGGAGTGCCACTTTGCCTTCCTTCAGCTTCCATCTTGTAAACTACGTCCATGCCTGAAAGAACTTTTCCGAACACAACATGCCTTCCATCCAACCTACAAAGCAAAAATAATCAAAACTCAAGTTAGCACGACCACATTCTATCCAGAAGAGGTCCATATTTTGCAAAGCCAAAATTTAAAAAACAGACATAAATAAAAGAATGCATCTAATCATGGAGCAGAAAATTCATTGTATCAAAAGTGAATTTCACAACATATCCCACATTTTTCCTTTTGGGGTAATTATGACCACCTTCACACGAACTCATAGCAGCCAATATGGAAAAATTACAATTACCACTCTTTGTAGACTTGTTTAGCAGTGGCACCACAGATCAGCATAGAAGTGGGTAAGATACGTATTGCACAAGATACAACCTAGATGATACAAGCTTTTTATAAAGACACCAAGCAAGCTGATGGGTGATCCTTGGCTTCAACTCAATTAAAAACATACGATATGAACAATGTCTTTAACAACAGTTCAGAACCGATCGAGTTGAATCAATAAGGACATATAATATGAATATTGTCTCCAACTCAATATAGACATACAATATGAATATTATCTCAAGTATTGACAGCTAACTTGCATCTATATTAATATTCTTTGTTAATGAAAGAGCACCAGGTGGCTCTTGTGGGATACGGGGCAGGCCTACAGTAACATAGTGGACCATAATCTGATTAATTCAGTATCACTGCATATAAACTGATGATTATCAGAACAATGATATCAAAGAAGCCCAACCCAATGATTCTTTTTGAGTAGATATTATATTTCAGGTATATAGCCAAAAATTAGAACATGGGCAAACTAAAAGCTCGATAGCATGAATAAAATTTAGAGTATTAGAGCTAATGGTAACATAGATCCCTGCAGACGGTTTTATAGATGCCTGATGATAGGCATCTAAAAATCATTAGTTCTTTTTGTGCAAGGGGTGGTCTTCTAATAAGTTAAAAACATAGTAATTATCGGGGTTTAATGAAAGAATCTGGACAGAGTCCATCGTACGTTTTACAATAAAATTGTATTGTTCTATTAATGTCCACTTACCAGCTAGTTGTCACTGTTGTGATGAAAAACTGCGAACCATTTGTGTCTGGACCAGCATTTGCCATTGACAGAAACCCTGTTGCAATAGAGCAACAGTTTATCAACATTTAGAATGACATCTTAAAAATCATTGCGTTGAAAATTTCTTGTTGCCATCCATTAGTACCAACATACCAGGTCCGGTATGCTTCAACTTAAAGTTCTCATCAGCAAACTTCTCTCCATAGATTGATTCTCCTCCTCTGCCATCACCAAGAGTAAAATCACCTCCTTGAATCATAAAGCTGGGAATAATCCTATGGAAGGTGCTTCCCTTGTAGTGAAGAGGCTTTCCACTCTTCCCAACACCTTTTTCACCTGATTTTTAGAAAAGAAGAAAAACAGCAGGATGACCATTTCTTAGAACCAGGTTGCTATATGCAATTCTCAAACAAGTCAAGGTATGCATAGAATTGATAACATGTAGAAAATAGCAATCAGAATGCGAGGAGAATTTTACCAGTGCAAAGAGCTCGGAAGTTTTCTGCAAATGAGGAAGACAAAAAAGTATAAAGGATAAGTCTCGTGTCAATAAAAGAAGCTTTCAAACTTATAACAATCCATCAGAAGTGTCCAATAATTATAAGCAATGAGCATTACAATACCTGCAGTTTTGGGGACAGTTTTCCCAAATAGACCCATGACTACGCGCCCTGTAATTATATAGATCACATGTCACCGGTCATGATGAAGCCTTATGATTTTATGATGCACTTTGTAAGACACAATACTCTTTCTTCCACTTTGAAGAACTACTACTTCATAGATAATGGAACTTTCCTTCTCATACCATGTGAAGATGATTATATTAATCTTCTGATGGCAAAGAACCAAAAAACAAAGAAATGGTAACAAAAGATGCATGGAAGTATATCTGTAATTTCCTAATTATAAAAAACGTTTCAATAAACATAGCTCAGGAAATTTATGACAGAAGAGAAATTGCATTTATGGATAACTATTTCATTATGGCATAGGAAACAGTGATAAGCATCTGCATTATATAGACAACATTCATGGCACAAATGAAAAGGATGCAAAATCTAATTAAAATTGGTAGGATATCTTTCATAACCATTCATATCGGGTAATCATGTCTTGGACACAGTGGCCAGTTCGGCTCATCTTTTCTTATTGTTTTAGTACCTGTTCCGTATTTGGCAAACAAACATACCAAAATGATATGTAACAAATGAAACTAAACAAAATCCCATCATTTTTGTCCCTCAATAAAATAGTTATCTACTTATACTGTAATCACCAGATTCAATTCCTCTCCTCGTAGTTGTACTAGTTAGGAGCTGTTAGATCAATCCCGAGGAACCCCAATACTTGTTAACACATGCTTGTTCGATGATCAAACAACTTCCAAATATCTAAAGGAAACATTGCTGTCTCATAACGGACTGGTATTTTATTCACCGTTAACGAGGAGCATCATGATTACTACATTAAAATACTATGAGATAAACATTAAAAATAAGCGTCTTAATAAAAATTACGAATCAAGTAGAGTTAGAAGTACCTGCAGGTTTTCCGTCTATCTCGACATCGAAGTAAACTTTGTGAGTCACCTCTTTTAAGTCTTCCTTCGATTTCTTTGCCTAAATATCAGTGCCAATCATTTCATGAGATTGCAGTAAACTACATCTTTAACTCATTACTCAAATAAACAGATAATGACTTATTTCCTGAATATAATTTTTGCAAATAAATAGATTTTAGGGATCCGATCAGATCCGAATAGGGAGAGCGGTAAATCTTTGTACCTGAGCGAGGGTTAGGGTTGCAATGATGAAGATGGTGAGCAGCAGAAATGACGTCGATCTCGCCATCGGTGAGTCAGAGTCCGATTCCCAGTTCAGTCCGATTTGCCGCAGAAAGGTGAGTAGCGATCCTAGGGGGTGAGAATGCCGAGTTGTATAGGGATCATAGTTTGTTTAGGTCATTTTCCAATGGAAGCTTGCCGCGTGGCTGGTCTGGCATTTTCATTGGATGGTCTTTGCTTAAGGGGCGTGGCGGTGAGACAAGTCGGAAGCTTTCGGTATGGGCTTTTGGGCTTTGGGTAGACACCATTTTGAGCCATGGGCCGTTAACTATCATAACATGCCCTGGGCCGTAGATATACATTCCATGTTTTTGCCTATTTATTTACCTTCCTCTTTCTTTCTTTGTTTGTTTTTTTTTTTTCTAATAGCATGCTCGCTTATTTATTTTCAGATGTATCTGAAAATATATATTTGACTAGAAAGGCCTATGATTTTATTTTATGGATGCAATCGGACGAGTTTAAAATAGGTTCTACAAAATTTAAACCCTTCCCTATAGGATTCAACTATAAGTTTCAATATTTTTTAAAAGCTTATAAAAATCCTGCTAAAATCTACCTCTATAGGGTTTAGGTTTTGCAAAACTCTAAAGGTTTTTTCTTCCTATTACTAGAGTTCGTCCCTAAAATCAATATGAATTCTATACTTAAACCACCCCACACTTATTACATGAAATATTTTATTTTGCTTTTAATTTTTAAAGTTGTTATTAGTATATTCTTAAAGGATTTTCATAATTAGATATTTAATATATATGTTAATTTTCTTAATAAAAAAAAAAGATAAAGTTAATGAATAGCTTAGTATTCCTTATCGTGTTAGTTTTCTATCATATTTTTTTATAATTTCAAAATTCGATTTTAAATTTTATAAGATTTTTAATTATATCATAAAACTCAATACTAAAATCCTATAAAAAGATAAGTTATAATGTTTTTTTTTAACAAGTCCAATGGATTATATATCCTATACCAATCCATCGATTCATATTTATTTTGCCAAGCATGATTGAAATATGACGTACTTATACAACTCAATCTATGTTTGACTTTTGTCACGTCGAGGAGACGGTTCATGATCTTGATCGCATCAATTTGTAAGATGCTTTTTGAAAAATCTAGGATTTGTAATATATAGAATGTTGTTAATAAACATTTTAAAAAGGTTTATAACGAGCTTTTAAGTGAAATTGTGGTTCCCTACTTTTCAATACTTCAAATTACTTTTAAAAGACGAAACGATGATTATTTTAAATTGATAATTTTAGCTTTAAGAAGATATATAATTTTATTTTTAAGAGGATAAATTCATAATATCATTTCACATCTATTAATCATATAATCAAAAATTATTTATTTAATTTTTAATCAAATTATAATACATAATAATTAAAAATATTTTTTATAAATATTATTATATATATTTCATTTTATTTTATTACATTCTAAATATTTTAAAATATAATAAATATTTTACCGTTTCGATCCTAACTTTATTTTATTTCCGATTGTATGATATGACAAGCTGATACTACGAGCAACCAAAAGTGCATGAAAAAGCCAACTTGTGGACCAAATGCTGCCAAGTTCCTACTTGGGGAGAATAAAATTCGGCAGCCCCATGAATAAAAAACAAAGACCAAAAAAAGAAAAATTGGATGGTGCAGGTGTAGTTATTATTGCTAGTGGTTTGGAAAATGACAACGAGCGCAATCTAGGCGACTATGATGCATGTGGAAGCCAAAACTAATCACCAATGAGCGGTTCCTCTTTTTCCCTTCCTCTCTTTCCATTTGCTTTTTTAATAAAAATTAAGAAGTTTAATTTTCTAAAAAATTTACACGTTTCCATCCATGGGTTCGGTTCAACTTTTTATTGCATTTTTAATTTTATATTCATTAAATTTATATAGTTAAAAATATAATTATTTTAATAATTAAAATTTAATGGATATAAAATTTAAAAAAAAATGAAAAGGAAGCAGGATCCATTCCGTAAAATACAACCACAAAGAAAAATCCGGTTTTTCTCGTATACAATATTGATCCACGTCCCCCTATATTTCACTTCACGCATTACAATGCAAATCTAGTCAATATTAATTTAATCATCAACTATTGAATAATTTTTCATTCATTCTATGTTCTTCACGAATCCATCTACTTGCATCAAAGGAAGTGTAAAAATTGAATACGGAACTGCCACTGTGTTCTACTGCACTTTTTTTTTGTTTACTTCAACTATCTACTATAAAGGTGTCATATGAGAGTGAGGGGAAGGAGACTGTTCATAATATCAATTAATTTATGAAACAATAGTCCACTAAGATATGGATATGACTGGATCCATCTTGTGCCCATCTCCGACCAAGCGTAGGTATGAGTCTTAAGACTCGAGTCATTCTCGATCCTATGATTAGATATATGCGTGTGCATAATATATATATATATATATATATATATATATATATAAGCCAAAATTTGTAGAACCTAGTGCATTCCAAATTTGCCCCGAACGCATCAAGCCCTTCTTTGTCATAGATATCAATAACCTTGAATTTAATTTATTTACTTCACATTCTTATATAAAGAATTTTGATGTTATGAGAGGTGAATGGTTGTACAAGTAAAATAGAAATCTACGTATAACTTGTTTGTCCATGTTTTAAGCGGTTATATGCTAATGTAATAAAATTACGGCTAATGTATCTTATTTTAATAATATATATCTTCTTTATCAATGTAGCTGTTATATTTTATTGAGCATTTAGTGTATTCTATAAGTATATTATAATAATCAAACTATTGTTTTATAATTTCCAATTTTATAAGCACTAATTCATTGGAAATTGATGTGAGATTTCTCCATAAATGAAAAAAAAAGATGCTAAAGGATTATCAAATAATGGGTGGAAATAATTAATGATCATGTCAATGTTCATTTTACATATAAAAATAAAAAGGTTTTGTTCATTGGATAAATTTGCAAACGAATTTATCGTAATATTTATTTGGAATCTCAACTAATACTTTGTACAATTTTTCAACTCTAAAGCACATATATATTAAGTGACTTCATTGGTACTGATAATGATTAAAATACCAAATATTTAATTCGTGCACACAAATCGCTGCATCATTGTCATTGGCTAAGTAATAAAGATTACAGTGTAATGAAAACTTTACTTTGCTATGTACATGGTTCTTCATTTCGTTCTCTTTTTTTTTTTTTTTTTAATGCAAACGGACTTCCCTAAGGAAGCAAATTGGTCATGACTAGGGTATTGCTCTTTTCCCTTCTTTCTCTCTTTTTCCTATTTTATTTTATTTTATTTTACACGTACGTTTTTCTTCTTCTTTTTTAAAAAGATAAACATTTTTTGAATCAATAGTTGTGTAGTATATTATAAATTCTATTACACCGCATTGTCCGTCCATTTGTTCATAACTATAGATAATTTTTTTTCTTTACACATTGTATTTTTGTTGGTAAAAATATTTGAATTACAACTATTTTTTCCCCTTTTAAACCTGTTTTTATAGCTAGTATGATATAAAAATTTTATTTAAAATGAAAGTGCAATAAGAAAATAAACACAAATAAATTCCACAATATTTGTTAATTTTAAATATATTCTTTTAAGGAAAAACATCACACCCTTAAATTTTGATTATCTTCCTTTTTTGCACTCCCAATACATAATGCAATATATTCAGTCAGGTTAGTACTATTACTCTGCTTGACTAAGTTTTCAAATGTATAGAGAGTGATAAAGGATGAGTGAATAGTCTTATTATACATGAACCACTTGAATTTTATTCCATCAGATAAGTTCTTGATAAGTAATAAAAATCATTTGATAAACTCCAATTAGTAATTTATTAAAAGTTGGTCCAATAAAATAAGGTATAGGTATAAAATCATTATACCCAGTATCTTCCTCCGAACGTTTATTATAAAGTATATAATATATAGGATCCAATGCACATTTTCATTTACCTTGTCATAATAATTAAATTATATATATAAATAAATAAACTAATACTATTGTTTTTTTTTTAACCTCGAATAAAATGACAACAAACCATAACTCATCATATATGTGTACTATCTAATCTACTTCCTTTCTCTTCTTCTTCTTTTTTTTTCTAGGTAAAATGCCCTTTCTTATTTTCTTATTTTATTTTATTTTTTCTAGTCCTTATTCTATTACTAACCTTAGTTCATAAGATCTAAAAAGAAAAATTCTCAATGCTTAGCTTATTTGTACTTCTAAAAAAGTTTTTTCTTTTAACTTCCCACCTAATGGATTATGAAATCATTTATTTGAGCTATAAGATCTCATTTATTTCAAAATATTATTGTTTGGTCCGATGGTAGTAAGGTTAAATGTTTGATATTGATTATGTGTCCTCTAATTTTTTGAAGGAAGATTTAGAAAATACATAGGTTTCACAATAGTGCTCTTGCTAATATTATAACTAGCAAATGCCACACCCATATTATAAGTGATAAAAATAATAAATGATTAAGTAAAATAATTTATTAAAAAATAAAATAAATTGATTATAGATTGAGATGCTTATAAAAACAAAATTTTGCCCTTTTCTTTTGCATGAAGAAGAGGTATGTATATTAATTGATGATTTCGTTGTATTTAGTATTTATTATTACGAAAAATTTATTAAAAAAAAGAAAATCTTATAATAAATAGATAAGGAAATTTTAAGTGATTATAAATGTATGTGATTTTAAATTTGTATAAAAGTTGAAAGTTAGGTGGGATATGTGCAAAATGTGAGAATAAAATCTAAGTTAAAAGTGAATTAGTCAGAATAACCATTGATTTAGATTATCATAAAAAATATCGAATTTATATATATTATAATATATTTACATTATTTTTAATGTTATTTTTTTTCATTATATAATTTTGAATCGGAAAATAATAACTTTATAGAGAACCGTTAATATAACAGTTGTGCATAACAAATTAAGCATTTTAAAGTAATAAAAATATTGTACCATACTTAGTGTGTCCAACATTTAAAAAAAAAAAGAAAAATTGTCATGTACTGCTATCTTATGTTGTATTATTCTCTCTTCTCACTCCCCCAAAGAAATCAAAATGCTATCACGGTATCTGATCCTAATAAATGCTTTGGGAAATTTTGAAAACCATATTTGAAAATCTTTGGAAATTCTTTTTAAGAGGTATAAAGCATCAGTATCCAATTGAATGTTAAGGTAAATTTACAACTCACCCTGCGCTAAAACCCCTGGATTTGGTGCTCGAAGTGGCAATAATATACCGGATATTATTTATTAACACAAAAGAATATATGTTATGGATTTTCCAAATTTAAAAAATTCGCAATTTAAATGAAACACCATAAATATTTAACCTTCCATGAAAGCTCCTCTGTCTCTCTCTCTATATACGAAAATCCCTAGCCGCCACCACACCATTAACCCCCCAAATCCATTCACTTCCAATTCCCAAAAAAGACCCGCGCCCCTTTATATAGTGAGAGAGAGACACACATCATTCACACATTCTCTCTCTCTCTCTCCACCTTATTTTCTTCCTTATCACCTTCCTTCCTTCTCTCTGTTCATCCCATTCGCCACTGCGTTAAAGGAAAAGTTAGAGAAGAAAGGAGAAATGGCTGGTACAGGAGTGGTCACCGTTTACGGCAATGGCGCGCTAACTGAGACGACTAAGAAGTCCCCGTTCTCCGTCAAGGTGGGGCTTGCCCAAATGCTTCGAGGTGGCGTCATCATGGATGTCGTCAACGCCGAGCAAGCCCGTGTAGCCGAGGAAGCCGGCGCGTGTGCTGTCATGGCTCTCGAGCGCGTCCCTGCCGACATACGCGCCCAAGGTGGAGTCGCGCGCATGAGCGACCCCCAGCTGATTAAGGAGATTAAAAACGCGGTTACAATTCCTGTTATGGCAAAAGCCCGTATCGGACACTTCGTTGAGGCTCAGATCCTCGAAGCTATTGGAATCGACTATGTTGATGAAAGCGAGGTCCTCACTGTGGCAGATGAAGATAACCACATTAACAAGCACAATTTCCGCATCCCTTTCGTGTGCGGTTGCCGGAACCTTGGTGAAGCCCTCCGCCGTATCCGCGAGGGCGCCGCCATGATCCGTACTAAAGGTGAGGCTGGTACTGGTAACGTCGTTGAGGCTGTTAGGCACGTGCGTTCCGTTATGGGCGATATTCGGGTGCTCCGCAACATGGATGATGATGAGGTTTTCGCTTATGCAAAGAAGATCGCTGCGCCGTACGATTTGGTGATGCAGACGAAGCAGCTCGGGAGGCTTCCAGTGGTGCAGTTTGCTGCTGGCGGTGTGGCGACTCCGGCGGATGCTGCACTCATGATGCAGCTCGGTTGCGACGGGGTTTTCGTGGGTTCTGGGGTGTTTAAGAGCGGCGACCCTGTGAAACGCGCTAAGGCTATCGTGCAGGCCGTTACGCATTACAGTGATCCGGAGCTTTTGGCTGAAGTCAGCTGTGGTTTGGGAGAAGCTATGGTAGGAATTAATCTCAACGATGAGAAGGTTGAGAGATACGCCAATAGGTCCGAGTAGCCAAAACCCGAATAAAGAGCTGAAGCACATAAATGGATGGATGGAACAATGTGATTATGTTTCTTTCTGGTTGTTGTTATTAAATCTTAGTATAGACGTTGTTGTTGTTGTTTTCTTTTATTTAGAACTTCGTCTAAACAATTTCAATCTCTTATGGGGGTCTTCCATGTACCTTTTGTCCAAGATGCCAAACTTTCATTTACAATATATTCAGCTTATTTAGCTATATTAGATATCAAATGCTTTTTGTATTTTGCTTGCAGCTCTGTGTGGTTAAGGATTGTCTGTAGCTGTTGTCTCAATGGTGTTTCGGTCAATAATGGATGTTGTCTCAATTGTTTTACTGTGATGTTGGTTGGAGATCATTGAGACGAACCGTCCTTGGAAAAGTACACAGGAACTAAAAATTTTGTTTTCCTTGTTTGTATTTTTCACACAATTTAGCCAAACTTGTCGTTTTTATGATGAAAGAATTATCGCTTCCTTGTGTTGGGAACCGAGGAATTTATTGGTATTGTTTGTAATATGAACAATATATGATTTTTTTCCTCTTGATGATGCCAAATGTTTTTTGAGTGGTGGTCAAGTAAGGAATTATATTAGGATAATATGCTTTGATTTGGCCAGATATACTATCGATTGAGGAAGCTATGACTTTCAAAAACTTGCTTGACAACCTCCTCCTTTTTTCCTTGTTCCTCTGAGTGGTTTATTTATTCATATGGTGACTTATCTTGGTTTGAGTAAAGTCTCTGGTTTACTTCCTCACAGACCAGTCAATCCTTTCATAATCAAATATACCATCTGTCCCGTAGGTTTTATACCAGTTTAATAACCTCAAATTTCATGTGTGAGGATATGGTATTAGTTTCTTCCTTCATAAGGTCAAGTCTTAGATCACGATTTCTGTTAACTTAATACCTATGTTCTGCTCGTTGTTATTGGAAATCTAATCCTGGTTGTTTCTGTGCATGCCTTTGTCTTGTGCATGGTTTTCACATCTCTATAATCTTCTTTTCTGGGGGCTCAAACTTAGTTTTGCGGAACCATTTAATCAATGGTACCATCTGAAATCTGTTTATCCATGTAGAAGAGACAATTTGATGTGGTGGACAGCAACTTGTATGCCAGATTTTTTATTTTTAAGTTATGTTGCATTACTCTTTGTTTAATTGAGTCTTGGAGTTGTTGAGAGGATGTACCTTATATACTGCATGTATTAGCTCTAGAATAACCACGATTATCCGAGTAGTAGATAGATTCGGGGTTTGTTGCAGTTATTAGCTTTAGCGTGATTTTGGTTATCAAGTAGCAGAGAAGGGGCTTGTTACGCATACGTCATCTTACATGTTGTGTTTTTTCAGATAAATCTCGTAACCCTGTCTTTTTTCCTATAGTTGATATTGCAAGTATGTGTTAAATGTTTTATCTTTGTACTTGCTGTTGTTCCGATCCTTCCCTTTTAAATACATTGGTGGCATATTTGTTGTGTGTATGTCAACACTGATCATTCTTGTGTACTTGTACCTAAGGAAGAGCCTTACAGTGGTTGACCTTATCTATTTTAGTTTGTTTATAGTGCTGATTGCCAAGACTTTGCATCGTGGAACACTGGATTTCTTTCTGACTTTGCTTGACCATTTTGGACTCTTTCTCATCATCTTATGACCGGTGTAGTATTTTCCTTCTCCCATTTCTGAATTGTGGTGCCATGATCTCTGATTTGTACTTGTTGCCGCTTGTTCTTACTATCCTCTTTATAGGGCCATGCTGATTTTCATCGATCCAATTGTAAATGAAGATTGCTTCACTCGCCTCCCAGTGCATCTTTAGAAGCATTTTCTTAACTTTTTCTCAATAGTTGATTAATGGGATGTGGATCTTAATTTTTGTTAGTTATGTTTATCACAATTACTTTGTGTATTCTTTTAAAGTTCAATTCTGCAGTTTGTGTATTCTTTTAAAGTTCAATTCTGCAGTCTACAGTCTACATGTGATTTTCTTTAGAGCTTTGATTATATGCTTAATGAAACTTGACGTTGGTTCTTGGTAGCATTGCTGACTGGCTCAAGACTGGAGTTATGAAATCCAGCAACTCTCAAGTTTGTCTTCAGAGCTTGTTTTATTTTGGACCAGTAAACTCTTTGTTATAATGGTTCTGTGTCGCCGATTTGTGCCACTGACACTTACTCTCCACCCGTGTTAATTGTGTTTCAACAAGAGTTTTCTATTCCTGTCTCTGCAATAGAATCTGGGTGAGCGGAGAAAATTATGTCAAATTAGGCCTGCTGTATGGAACTGTCTTCGACATGTTCATCTATCTTTCTATATCTGAAGATTCTTGTTGGTAAAACCCTTTCCAAGCTGGGGGATAAGAGAATTAATCTCAAGTATTACATTAGCTTCAATCATTAGACTTGCATTCATAGTTTTGCAGTTACTAGGGAATAAAACTTACTTTGACCCTATAGAGAAGTTGGTGTCCAGAGAACTATCCAGGTGAGGAAGGGATCAGTGTCAGATTCAAGATGAAGCCCCCCGGTCCAGAATAGTGTCTCTGGCCATGTATATTCTAATGACATACTGTAGAATAAATCAACAAGAAAATGGGACTTAAAATAATTATTATTTTGATACAGAGAAACTTTCGATTGGTGGGAGTACGTTTGGGAACTTTACTTAGGGACCAGAGGACTTCATGCATTGGAAACTTCACATTAGGATGGTGGAAAGAGTTAGTTGTTCTTTTGGAAACTGAAGCTACTGGGAATGGGAAAAGTTTGTAGGATTTCTATGCACATCCTTCCTTCTTAGGTAGGACTTTTATGTTTGTGTGCTACTAAAGACCTATAATTCCAAATTTGCAGGGAATGTTCTCTATGGAATGGACATGATACTGTGCACCGAGTATGAGGATCGACAAATTTGCAGTGGTATGATCTTATTGTGAATCACTTTGTTGTTTTGATTTGTTTTTTCTAGCATTGCTTTCGTATCTGATATTTGACCAATACAGATATCGAGAAAATCAAACGTTAAATACATACTGTAGACACATAACAAGTATGGATATGGCATATTGCAGGCACATAATACATATATCTGAATAAAAATAAGATATAGATAAGAGACAGACTTCATCCCTTCATTGTCATCAATTTCATAAAAAAAGTTTAAAGTTGAAAAATGAAATTAAAATATGCTTAATTCTTTACCATGCGAATGAGCTGAGGACCTCTATATGCATGCTATTATGTATGAAGGACGCTCTCCTTGAATGTGATCTGCTTACAGATACACATGCAAGCATTTGTTTAAGTTCGTTGTGTTCTTCTAGTCCGGACTTATGGATGACATTGTAGTACTGAACCATTTAGGGCTATACCCTCTTCATGCCATCCCAATGGTGCAGTTGGGTTCAAATGTGCAGTCCTGACCACACCAATTAAACCTAACCGAACCATTCTCTAAAATGAGAAGGTCAGTTGGTTGATTTGCTTTTGTATACTGTGTAGTTTATATAGAATTCAAATAATGAGCGATATTTTGCTGCAATTGCATCGAGCATTTGAGATTAATTGCAGTAGGTGTGCCGACGGTCCACAATATAATGTCAAACAAACTAAACATTTGAAGACTCCAATGTTATTCTGGGTACTTGCTTAATGCAAGTGGTTGTGTTAAACTACAGATTGTAACCAACAAATCATAATGCACCAAACATTAAGCTATGTTCAGCATGAGGAACTCCTGCAATGCTGATTCTCTTCATTTGCTTTTGCTTGATATTTGTTTTGATGTGTTTGTGGTGTGTACTTTTGATTTGGAGCTTATTAGTTACCGTGGTTTATTTTACTTGATTCTTGTTTGAATGTAGTGATTCGCTCCTAATTACTTGACATGAAGAACATAATGTTGATTGGTGAACCATTAGCTTATAAATGTAATTTTATAATTACATAATTTTTGGGCTTTAATCTACAATATGAGCCAAATCAAACCGATATTTTATTGTTTGGAGCAGTTCTTAATCCAATCATATGGTTAGTTTTAGATGAAAAAGAAAAATATAATTTGGTGCAATGTGAAGTGAAAACCTGTGCTTACTCTAGATTAAGAATGAGCGAGGGTCTTTATAACTTTGGTCGTGCTATGATTTTGTTAAGAATTTTTTATGTTTTGCATTGCATTGCAATCCTTACATGTAAATAGTCCTTGAAATCGTACACAGTGTTTGGCAATTTAAAGAAGAGTAGAAATGGTTGGAAATCGATGGAAAGGAAGAGAAAGGCAATGTTATTTGCTTTCTCGGTTTGGTTTCATAATATGGAAACGAGAGGAAATGGAAATGGAAGGAAATATTTTATCTTTATTCTGTTTGGTTGGTGTGGGAAAGGAAATGGAACCAATGAAAATATTTGATAGACGAGAATATCCCTAATTTTTTCTTTTTTAACTTGCTTTTTGGGGAAACTTTTGTAATTTCCTACCGTTTCCATCCATGTCATTTATTTATTTATTTCTAAATTTAGAGAGACAAAAACGGTTTAATTGTGAAAACTTTTCCGCCCTTCTCTACCCAATTTATTCCATTTCCACACCTTATTTGCCAAACAAAACGATTTCCTCCCATTTCCGCTGTTCTCCATCGATTTCCTTACATCCAAACACGGTATTGGACCAACCTCTAAACTCAAATCCATCTTGCGATCATCGAACACTCTTAGGTACAAGAATCGGTGATATATGTGTAACAAAACTTCGTGCATTGCTACTTGGAGTCAAATTGATGACATGGTATTGAGCTTAGGAGCTACAATCCTTAGTGAGGACCTCGAAGCTCTACTTAAATTAGATCGAGTCTTGAGTTTACACTACATTTCAAAATGGTACTCAATTAACTTTTACTTTACTCGATTAAATTTATTTGCTAATTCTATTTGAAAGATATATTTTCGGAACTAAAAAAATAATACACTTGACTCACAAATGAATGACGAATGAGCTTTACTTAAACCCGCAGTCAAATGAATTTGATCAAATATCAAGTTCTATTGCATACACTTGATTTGGACTAGATTTATATATAAGCTTTAAGTTGAGCTCGACTAAGCTTATGAGTTCATCGAACAAAATATCATAAGCTTAAATTCGATTCAATAAACCATTCGATATCTCAAGTTATAAACCCGATCACAATTGGATTTGATGATTTCAAGTAAATATCAAATCATATCATTTATGGATATCCAGAGAGTGGGTATGACATGTTTAATACTCAGACTTGCAAATTGGTTTCATTCTTTTACTGCCTAGTTGAATCCAGAATGACGGAATTTCATCCAATATTGACAATTGCTTTGATGGAAGCTAAGAGACGAGTCAATGCGAATAGATGCTCCCTTTTTTTCTTTTTTTCTTTTTTTTTCTTGAAGGGGGCCAAAGCGAATAGATAAATTTTATCTATTTATGTGGGCTGGATGTGTTTGATTGGTGAAATAGAAAATCCATGGGATATACATTCCAAAGGGTGAAAAAAGTATCAATAATCTAAGAATCAACATCGATTCCTTTATTCCAAAGGGTGAGAAAAAGTATCGATGATCTATAAGAATCAACATTCCTTTAGGAATGCTCATTCTATCATTATTTCGTACCTTACCCTTTATCTTCTGAAATGGGGAAGCTTGCTACTCTGGGATCTCCAACCGTTCGTGGAGGGAACAAGAAAAGGTTGTATGAGGATGGCACAAATGAGTTGTGTTCTGCTTTAAAAGATGACAGGTGCTAATCGCTATAAGGATGGACAAGGGCCTTATAGTGGGCTGGGCCAGGCCAATATAATAATAATAATAATAATAATAATAATAATAATAATAATAATATGCCTACACATATGCTTCTCATATTAGCTACAGGAGATGACGTGTCTGTTATGACGTGAGTTAGATAAATTTTATCTATTTATGTGGGTTACACATATACTCGTTAAGAGCAAAGATTCATAGCACTTAATCGTACTTATTTTGTAAGTTATTTTTATAATTTTTATGTGTATTTTTAGTGTAATATGGTGTTAATTTATTAATATTTTATAAAGGTTCTATATTGGACTTATACGTATATTTTTAATAGGGAAACTCTGCGGATTTAAAGAATATATAGTACAAGAAAAAATCTTATCGGAATCGGAACGAAAGTAAGGAATCAACTTCTCGACAGGAGGCGATGAAATCAGGCCGTGAGATATAAATTGTCCACGATGCCATGAAGGAAATAGGAAATATAAAGATATGGCCGCGTTTGTGTGTGATGCAACGGAAGTCATCGACCAGCCCATCTTGGTTTGTGCACTCAGAAGCCAAGTCCACGCATTGAACCTCCATCGTTTATTGATTCCAGCCACGTGTCACGTTCATTCAGAGATCAGGCCGCGTACGAGAATGAAGTTGGAAAACCAAACCGTGCTGACTACCATGGAAAGTCCAAGCCCTTAAAGTAATAAACTAGGATGAGGTGGCGGTTAGACCATGATTGAACCAAACGGATCAAACTTAATTGGGTTTGACCTGGTTCTTACTTGTATGGTATAGTGTATAACTTTCGATGATATTTTAATATATAAAAATATCATTAAATTATAAATAGTATATGTTAGAATTTCATAAAAAATTATATAATATACGAATGCACACGTAGTGTATCGTGCATAATAATCTTTTCTCATCGATGGATATAAAAACTACACTCAATCACACAAAAGAATTGAATGGAAAAATTAAATAAATAAATAAAGTTTGCTGCCAAAAATGTTGTGTCTTCTTTATCGTGTATGTGAGTGTGTCGTGTAAATTTCATTACTCTTCCCTAATACTACTTGTTTCCCCGTTTCATTTCATTTCATCTTCCTACTCCATGCTTCCTTCACCATCTGATATCATCCGGCTTCACTCCAATCTATACACCCGTTGGCGATTAGACCTTGACCACACTACTCGTTGATGACTGGTATGGCAAACCGTTGACTATAACATTAATACAAACCTACCGCACCAGATCACAAGACCCACAAACCTATTGTACCATACCATTTACGCTACACCAACCGACTGTACTGGATTGTCACATCAGACTCTAATTTGGTTGTATTAAGTCATCACACCGGACCCACATGCAAATGACTCATGCACCTACCTACTAAATCTTTGTTGGGTTGTGCACTCGGAATCATCTGTGGCTCATGGGCCCGCTTCCTCTCCTTCCAACCAATCCATTTGTTTCTAGGCAATCGACATCATTTTTATAATAGACTTAACGTGTATTGGTAGATACTGCAATTGCATTACAGGTCCCTTACGAGTAAATAATTATACAAATAATATGAGAGAGTGAGAGAGAGGGGAAAAGCAAGTGAAATTTAAATGAAAATTTGCTATTTTAGATGGAGAAAATAATAAAAACTATGAACTTAGAGTGAGAGGGGTGAAAAAAAGAGATTCTATGTATCACAATCAAATCATATATTTTTATATATCAAAATTTATGATTTTGCTAATTAAATATATAAATGTTTAGCTAAGTTTATTATAATCTAAAGGTATAAATATTGATATAGTAATGAAATGAACTAGACTTCAACCCTACTGACCTAAATATTGATATGTTAATAGAATATATTATACTTAAACTCCACTTCTCATGTTGTGATATAGTTTAAAAAAAAAAAAAGAAGAAGAAGAAATATATGGATATTTATATAATTTTCCAAAGAAAAGAACCTTAACCATATAAGGATTCTTTGAATTTTATATATAGTATAAATTGATACGAACAGTCTTGAATCTTAATAGGATTTGAATCCGGCATCTCATCAAATTCGCAGTGAGAATGGTTTCCTTTGAAAAAGTTTTAACGGAAAGTATCTTGGAGTCGGCAATCGACCTCCTTCACCTCATTGTTGCATATCAATAGCCTCTTGTGGTAGACCTGTTTTGTTTTTCCCAACGCTTTACATATGAGATGGGACCAAATTTATCTTTCTAGTACTACTTTTATCTATTTTGAGAGCCTATTTCATCTAAACCATGTAAGGGAACGAAGGTTCTATCTAATGGGATGCGAATTATATCTCGGCTCATTCATTTCCAATCAAAATTCCCTATTTCCTTAGTAAAGGATTTGTTGTATGCAAATTTAGTTAAAGATCACTCGAGAGATTTAAACGAGCGTAAAGGTCCTACAACATAAGGAAACTATGAATATAATATCTACAAGGATTAGATAGGAATCACTCTAAAACTCAAGTTAACAACTATGAAGATAAATGGTGTAAGGAATGCAAGAATATAAGAGTGCAAGAGTGTAGAGGGTAGGTTAAATTTTTTAGTAACCATTCTCATGCGACACGTTTGAAGCTTCATAGGTTGGGCTTGCCAATCAGATTCTTTAGGCTCAAGTCCCTATAAACTCAAAAAAAGTTCCTCCAGTATGGTCTAAATCCAAGGCCTTGACTTATCAAATGTTAATAAGTTTTCTCATAACCTGGCTTCAAATTTGATTGAGAAGTCTGAGTTGTAAGAAGCTCAAATTGCAAATTTGAGGTTAAGGGTTTCAAGGGCTTAACCTTTGTCCCAGGTAAGTTAATTTATCCTTAGAGGACTATGTCAAAAATATTGTATCAAGAAAAGACTGTTGAATTGACTCGTTCACACGTAACTCTTATCAAAGAGGCTCATACATGTTGTAGAAGGTTAAGATGGTTTGCTAAACGTTAAGCCTACTAATGATTTAGACCTATATTGAAGTAACAGTGCACAAAAAACCAAATCCACGAACTTAGAACTTAGGGAGACTTAGCATATAGCCCATCCACTCTCAATTTATTTAAAAAAAAGCGCATGCACATAGAGAAACTCTTCATGGGCCTCAACTCAACAAAACCTAAAGCTTATAGAAGAATCCATCAACACAAGGATGCATCTCAACAATTGATCGCCAATGCAAGCCAATGGTCATCATTGTTAGCCTAACTCTATAAATACCTTAAAGCTCTTCATCATTTAATACAAATCTAAATATTTCAAGAAACAAGACCGTGTTGTCAAATTACTATTACATAAGATTAAACAAAGATTAAAATGAAAAACATATACCGTCTTTCATCTAAAATGGTGGAGTTTTTGCTCTATAGTTCCTTTACCCATCACATGTGTGTTTAAAGTTTCTTGAAACTACTTATGCCTTCTCCTTACCTAATCATCTCTAAGTCATTCCTTATGTGCTATCCTATGCCACTTCTTTAAGGTTATGTATTGCACAAGACATCTGCTATATGCACATAACTACTGCAATCAATCTCCTTATGTAGCATGCAAATAGGATTTTATTAGGTCTAGATCCAAAAGGAGCCAATGAAGTGATCTATTAACTCAACTCAACTATTTGACATTAATGTGATTCGATGGATGACGTTGATAGTTGAACTCTATAAGTGCCAAGTGTGTCTTCTCATTCAAATAATCAAGAAATCAAGAGAAATGCCATCTTGTTGCTACACAACTCTCTTAAAAAATCAAATGGTATTCAAAGTAGAGAGCTTGAAGCTTCTTATTAAGGATAATAGAGTTTGATACATGAATAGCTCTTTCACTTGCCATGTATATGTTTGAACCTCTAGAGATCACTTACTCCTCTTCCTTGTCTCGTTTTTTTTTAATCATTTCTTATGTGTCTTCCTTTATCATTTGTCGAAGGCCATATATGCCACGAGACGCATTTTATTGCATGTGGTTATCACAATCGAATTCATACACCTATACTAACAAAATAAATTTGTGACTATAGAATAGTTATATTTAGATTAATTTGCTTTTTTTACTCTATTTGCAACTTTCTATTTAAATATTTCTTTAATACCAAAATTTATCGAAGACAAATCTTACACATGTTTTATATATTAATTTAATTTAATTTGTTATAAATAGATAGTCAAACTTTAGTTAATGCATATGTCATAATAAAAAGAAAAAAAGTTTACTTTTTAACCTTTCACCAAGTGGGTTAAGCAACCTTAATCTTTTCCTTGGGGAAATTTTTTTTCATTCTTATGCAGTTTAAAAAATATTGTGAATATAATCGTTAATAAAATATACAATATTATTAAATAAGGAGCGAATATTTTTCTACGATACTTTTTGTATTAACTTAATTAAAGTAAATATATCATTTGCCTCCAAATCAATAATGCGTCCGTACAATAAAATATAAGATAGTGGCAGCAAAAGTCAAAAAAAAAAAAAAAAACGTTATGCTCGATTCCTCCGCTTCGCGGTGGAATGGAAATCTCCGTTCCTCTTGAAGTCAGCTAAAACAAAGTCGTGTCGACAATACTCCACCATCTGTAGAATGTTTCAAATAAAGATGTTTCTTCGTTTACCTTTTAACCCACACGAAAACGACAGTACTTTTAGTGCTGTCCTTACATTAGCATCTGCAATAAATGATAATCATTGAATTATTTTAAAAAGTATTTCGCCATCAAATTAACCTGGTTTTTTTTTCTATATATTTTCATATAGTTATATCATACTTATTAAATATTAGAATATATGATTGTGTTACCAAAAAGTAAAGGCATTTTTAAAACTTATTTTTAAGTCGTTTAATGACATCTTGCACCTTGTACCACCTCAGTGGGTGCTGTATATACATAATCTTATCTGTATAGATTTTTTAGAAAATATAAAATAAAAGAAAAATAGAAATCCTAAATATTCCATTTTATTTATCAATTTGTTTAAAAATTAGAGGTAAAGTTTCATTAATGGCAGAATTATGTAATTTTTATGATCTTCCTTGAAAAAGAAAAGGAAAACCATTTTGCTAAGGATAAAGCCGTAGCTTTCTTCTAAAACGCCGCCTTTCTTGGGGACTAAAGAAAAAGTGGTTCATATCGAGAAAATTACATATTTACTGTGAAAATTTTAAAAATTATATAAATATTAATTATATTAAATTAGTTATATAAATATAATGGTATCTAGTTTATTAAATCATAATTTATAAATACGAGATATTTATGAATTATGACATCATATTTTTAAGATACAATTTAGTATTAATAATTAGATAATTAATTTCATCTCATTCATATTTATATAATTTTTTTTAGAATGGCAAACATGAACTTGGTTCCTATCACTTTCTCTTATAAGTGAAGGGATAATGCATATATACATTTTTGAATTTATAATTTCAGAGAGTTTAATATCCAAATATTCAAAACTCAAATTTCAACATCTAAAACTCTAAGATTGGTTTAAATGAATGTTTGAACTTTAACATATTTTAAAGTTCAAATACATACTTGAACAAATCTTAAAGTTTATACATTCATTTAAATAAATCTTAGAGTTTTAGATATTTAAATTTAAGTTTTGAATGTTTGAATATTAAACTGTTCAAAATCATAAATTTAGGTATTTTCAGATGCATTATCCTTCATGAGTGATATTTCAACTTGGGTTTCAATTAGAAAGTTCTGTTGATATGAAAAAAAATTCTTGATGTATAGATAATGAATTATGACCATTAGATATATGAGTTACATGAAAGATGTGGTTTTATATAATCGAGTTTATATAAAAAGATTTATAATATGTGAATCAAAAAAATTCTATAGGATATTCTATCAATTGATACATGTATATCACATAATAATATGTAAAGCAAGGGAGAAGATGCTAAATACAAAAGTATGGTAACGTACAAATCATTCTATGGATAAACTCGAAAGAGTCATTAGAGATAACACCTTTGTAATTCCCAGCATAAGAACTATTCTTGAGGGGAAAACTTTTCATATTTTCTAACTTACACTTTATGCATATCTTAGAACAAGCAAAGGCATAGAAATGTAAAAAAAAAAAAAAAAAAAAGTCTACTTACTATTTACGTTTTCTTTATACTTTTATAAAAAAAAAAAAAATCACCATTCAACAAAAAAATAATGAAATACATATCAATTAATCGTTTGAATCCAAGGATTTCCAATATTACGAAGCATGATATGATACAATTGAAAATATGATAATATAGTAAAATTAATTAGTGGATAGTTCATATCAAAATAATTCGCTATGATTATGAAATAAATTAATTATACATAATTAGTTTAGTTGACTTTAAATATAATCAGTTTATAATTATGTATGTAGGGGTATTGTAGTTGATTGATCATGTGCAGAGATTGTTTGATTCTAAGTTTATTGATTTCTAATATAGTGATACAATTGAAAATATGATGAAAGCTAGTAAAATTAGTTAGAAGGCAACTCATAGCAAAATCATTCAATATAACTATGAAATAAATTCATTATACATAATTAGTTTAGTCGACTTTAAATATAACCGGTTTACCTTTATGTATGTGAGGGTGCTATAATTAATCGATCATGTATAGCAAGTATGCCAATAAATCTTAATGAAATTTTGATTTAATAATACATGAAAGGATGAATTTAGAGAGAAGTGTAGGAGGAAGAATAAGTAAAGTAGATTTCTCGTGACATGCATATATGATAGTGGATTGAATATGATGATCTTGAATGTTCTTCATCTATTCTTAATAAATTCTTATCCTTGATCTTTGGAGGAGTGAATTCATCAAAGTAACGATATTTCTGCAAAACTTACCAATGTTTTAAATGTTGCAAATGTCAAATGATGAGAAGGGGGGTTTTATATATAGATTTCGATCATTTATCTTAACTTGCCCATGGTCTAAATTGAAATCTTTAACTCTTATATAATTATAGGCATTAGGCTTAAGCTTAGGCTTGGGCAAGCCTAGGCTTGGGCAAGCCTAGGCTTAGTCCTTTTAAACTTATAAAAGGAAGCCTATTTCTTATGAAATAGCCTAAAAGTTTATCTAAACCCTTTTAAGGCTTATTAAGGCCAAATGAGACTCAAATGATTATTTTCAAGTTCACTTTTCATATACAAGATAACCGAATAAGATCAAGAGCATAAAAATTGATGTAACGATATCTACTTCGAGTCGACCAAGCTAAGTTTGTTTAAGACGTACTTTATTAGTCCGATTTCTTAAGTCCTATCACTAATTCATTTGATTGGCTTTGTAGTATTAAGTTGGGCTAAAAGCTGATTACAAAAATAACCTTATGAAGTTTAGTTCAAAAAGAAAAAAAGCTAGAAGAAATTTGACAAACTTAACTACATATAAGCTTTCTTTTTAATGAAAGCAAAAGCAAATGATAAGAAAATGAAAAGTTATTGCTAATGTTGTTATAAGTAAAGTGTTTCTCAATTGAATAAATCATGTCTGATTCCTTTCTTCGTAAAGTTGTAATATAGCAGTAGTTGATAGAAAAAAAAAAAAAGAAGAAAGAAAGGAAAAAATTAGATTAACCTACGTGTGTCTCTCTTTTTAAAGTTTAAGGAATAATAGATTTCATGGAGTTCAATTTGGAACGCTGCATATTTGTTAGAATTTTATGGAATTACGACTCACGTAATTATAGGTAGGTAAGCGGAAAATTTATGCAATCGATCAGATGATGCTTTACTTGCATAGTCGTCTTTAAAACTTCAAATAATAATTGTACCTAAAACCTTTTGGAGCCAGTAGCTTGTAACATTAATAAAGTTTCCATAACTAAATATTCAACAAGTTTTACATATATATCAATGGTGTTAAATCCACGTCGAAATGCAGATCCGGAAGTGAGAAGGAGGTGAAGACTCAAGATGATCAATTGAAATAGAATTGGAATTAAATTAGGATCAATTAAAATTTTATAATAAAATTTATATTTATTTATAATGTAATATAAAGTATTTATATTTTTGAGAATTGAATATTAAGATCTTTTAATAGTTTTTTTTTATTTATCTATAATCTATATTTATTTATTTTTTAGCAAATTGATATATTTTATAAAAGATTAATATATTTTAATTCGAAATTAACCAAAAAAAATTTCATAAAAATTTATTAAAATGGATGAGATTAATTAAGATCATCGTCAATGAAGACGAAAAGAATAGCTCAAATTAATTATATAATCGAATAAGGTCGAATCAATCCAACCGAGCCAATTAGCCCAATCTGACAACATCGATATCAAGCATTGTACACTTTAAACACGTCTCGAAGGGTCAAGCAATTATCACATTACATTGATGGATACCCACGTGGTCTTCATTGCATTACAATAATGAATACTATAAATACCCACGTGGTCTTCATTGCATTACAAGAATGAATACTATAAATAAAGCTAGCCCCCACCTAATAAAGTCCCAACGACTCCACTATGGTACATAAAATAATAAGGATACCATTAATGAATATTTTAAAATGCCGTTGATAAGACTTCGTATCAAGAAGCTTTTTATATTTTCATTCATTCATTTTATTCGTAAAGCATGTATCTTGATAAATATTTTGTTATTTTAGAACTATTTTCTAAATTCCTGTTAATAAAACCAAAAAAATAAAAAACAAAAAATTGAAAGGAAAATCATAGTGTTTGGATTATGAGTATTCATTAAACAGAATTTTTAAAAATATTTTTTATACTTATTTTTAAGTATATAATTAATATTAGAAAGTGTTAAAAATTCTTTATTAAGTCCATATCTTATATTGATAAAGATTTATTAATAAATTGACATATAAGTATATTGAAATTTATAGTTAATGCACTCGCTATTTGATGATACGTGATGGATAAAATATATGGCTTTATTTTACCATTTTATAGATATAGGTTTCAAAACTTTAAAGTCATGAAAGTTATCTTATGACATATTTAAACTATCATGAAACTTGTAAGCCCCACAACCAATCACTTAAGGTTTTGATCGGCTGAAAGATCCAATCGAGCCTATTAATAAATCTTATATCGATAAAAATTTATTAATAAATTAACATATAAGTATATTGAAATTCATAGTTAGTGCACTCGCTATTTGATGATACGTAATGGATAAAATATATAGCTTTATTTTATCATTTTATAGATATAAGTTTCAAAACTTTAAAGTCATGAAAGTTATCTTATGACATATTTAAACTATCATGAAGCTTATAAGCTCCACAACCAATCGCTTAAGGTTTCGATCGGCTGAAAGATCCAATCAAGCCTAAATTATAAGTAAAGTTAGAAATATTAGAAAAATAATTCCGTAAGTTTGAATTTAAGAAAATAAGCAATAAAAATAAAAGAATATAAAATTTTAAAATTTTAAGTATATAACTCGTTATTTATCGAAAATGCGTAAAATACATTCCGATAATTAACGAATCGCTAGAGATAAATTATATGTATACTAAAAATCATAAAATGACCTAAATAATATTTAGAAATATTTATTTGTACTATATATGAATTTATATGTATGTAGAAATACGCGTAATTACTTAAAATACGCGAAATGTTCGAAAATAATACTAAATAATTAAAGAAAATTCATAATTAATGAAGGAAAAATCAGAAAAAATAAGGAATGATCCAGAATTGGGTCATGGCAGCTGGGAAAAATAAGAAAAAAAAATCAATCAATTAAATTAGAGCAATACAAAAGCAAAAAATTAAGGGATTTAGATAATGTCTTACACGATTTAATGCACATTAATTACCAAAAAATTCTATAAATACCCTAAATTTTTTAGAAGCTCATTTGGGCAATTTGGAGAGTGAGAAAAATAGAGAACTTTGAAAATTCAAGAGAAAAACAAAAAAAAAAAGAAAGGAAAACTGTATAGTTAGGGCCATAAAGGGAAACCAACATCAGACGAGCATCTGGGAGTGGATGGCCACCACCACCATACTGTGATGGCAGCACTTAGACCGGTCGACAAGGCCACAGCGGCCGACGGTGACCGAAGCCACGCAAACCGGTGAGTCCAATTTCCAACCCGATTTTGTGTAATTTTGTAAAAATAGTAAATGTTTTTAGAAAATTATGAACTTGTTATTCTGAAATATTTTTTTATGTAGTTTTTAGGAAAAATATTATTTTGATGAAAATATGTCCCATGATATATGATCCTTAAGAAATCATACAAAACCAAACATAATTAGGATTATAAACAAATGGCCTTAGAAGTGTAGTTTTGAACCCAAAATTTTTATGTAAATTACTTAGATGATATAGAACAGTACTATGAAGCCCATTTTCAAAAATTAATTTTAAAAAATTTTAGATAATTTTAGGCCTTAAAATGAGGCATAAAATGGGTAATTTAGGGTTAATTAAGTAATTAAATGGTTAATTAATGATTTAGTAAATAATTATATGTTTTAAGATGTTGAAATCTGATGAAGTATGATACTTGTAGCATTTAGGGTGTTAGATGTAATTATTAAGTTAATTATGTAGTAAATGAGTAATAGGAAAAAATAGTAAATTTTAAGTTAATTTTGTAAATTAGGGTAATTAGGTTTAAAATCTGATTTAGGATGAATTTAGACATTTTGAAATGATAATTGATGTTGGGAGATGGTAATTAGAGTAATAGAAATATTAGATGTGTATTATGTACATAATAAGTAATAGTACATAATACACAATTATTATAAATATAATAAATAGAAAATATTATAATAAAAATTAATATTACGATAATAATAAAAATGTATAATAAATCTGATAGGAAACTTGAATTTATGTAATTAGAGGAAAAATGTAAAAATTTCTCACATCAGGAGTAAATTCAGTACACTAATAAGGATTTAAGTGTACCGGTTGAAATAAAATACTGATTAGAGGTAATGATGGTATTTAAAATATCGAGAAATAATGTAATTAATTTCATATTATGAGTTGAAACGAATTTCTAGGGTTCGGGTATAAAACAGTACTTAAAAAATTGAACTATAACCTAATTTAGAAATTGATATGAAAATTAAACCCGAACCTAACCCCAAACCTATAGTAATTGTAAAAGATGTGAGAACCTAGATAATTGAATATAAACTCTAAACAAAAGATCACAATAAGCGTTATAGGGTAAAACGATCCTATAATAGTTATAAGAAAAACTAAAACTACGTTTGTATTATAGGGATGATCGGTGATGGCCTGAGCAAGTTGGACCTTAAGTAAGTGAACGGGGAGTTCAGGTAAGTTGAGATTAATACGTTGCTGTATTTTGGAGGTTTGAGATTATGCTTGGCTATGCTTATTAGATAGTTGATTATGTGCATGTGCTTGATTAAGAGTGATGCTATGATTCTATCTGTTGTTCTGACTTGTATTGTATGATTTGTGTGAAATGATTAATTATCCTAAATTGGACCTAATCAAATATACGACCTGTAATCATAATCGGACCTACATGGCAACCCATTAGGGGAACCTAGGATTCTCCAGCCAAATACCAAACCCTTCGAAAGGGATAACGTAAAATTGCAAAATGATCCCTTCTTCATTCTTAGCCGAATTTGGTGACAGGAGAGGAGGTCGCGGCGAGGGTGAAGTCAATGGTTCAAAGGTAGTCGTAAGAGGAGCCATATCTCTATCGCACAAGCCTGGGTTTGGTAATGAGCTGTTGCATTAATGGCAACTCCTCAATCTAAATTAAAGTGGGCGTAATTTCTTTAATCCCACGACGGGTCGGACAACATCGTACGATGTCATTTGCTTAAACATGCATTGCGCTTAATAAATTGATTGGTAACCTTGTTATGTTTGTGGTATAGTTTTAAGTCCTCCATCCTAACTTACTGAGCTGTGGTTACTCACATCTTTATAGACGTCGTGCAGGTACTGGCTAAGAAGTGGCATACAACTACTTTGAAGCTAGCAACTGCTGAATCCTGGGAAGTGAGAAAAAATATTTGAAGAACAAACATATATTTTTATAGTCTAAGTTTTATTTTAGAATTTTCATTTTTTAATAATGTAATAATTGAATTATAATGTATATATATAAATTTTCTCACTTTTTTAGGTAAATGATTTATTTAAATTATAAACTGTTTACTTCAAAGCGAGTTAGTCGTGGACGCCTTATGTAGATTAGGTCTAAGATAGTGGTTGTAAAGCTGACTTCTATTTTAGAATGATTTATACGGCCGGACTGTTACGATTCTACTGTTTTGTGATGTGACAAAGCCTAAACTTTGTAAGGGTATAAAGTAATCTATGAAACTTATAAATTTTTTTATTATATTTTTATAATATTTTAATTTTAAGGTAAAATCTCGATGTCTTTTCATAATTTTGTAACTAATACAATTTTGTAAAATTAAGTGGCAAAAGAGTATCTTCACATCATGTTGATTCAACTTGTATGAAAGTGGTACATCCTCAACAAATTTACAATATGACCGTTTTAGATAAAAATGACAATTAAACTATATAGATTAAGGATGAGCGGGTACATGATAAATAGGATATGAGACTCTAATCGTATCTTACCCTAAAAGAATAAGTTTTCAAACTTTACTACCTATATCCTACCATATGGTACTTTATAATCACTTTACACTATATAATTTATACTCTTTTTAATTGTATAAGTATAGAGTACCTTGTGAAATTTGTAAATCTTTTTTTTTTTAAAAAAAAATTCAATATGTCTAGTTTCTATTTATTTTTCTTTCCTTCCAATTTCTTTCGTTTATTTTTCTTCATTGATCATTATTATACGAACATATTAATTTTAGTAAAATCTTGGTCTCAATTTTAAATATTAGATAAATAATTGTAAATTGGACTCATTTGGGAACGACTTATTTTGGCAATAAGAATATTCATAAATTAAAAATTACAATTTCTCAATTCATATTTAACATCCATAATGATTTTTCATGCATCGCAATTATTAGATCTTAACTTATCGATTAATTTTTTTTTAAACATAGTATAAACCTTAATCTTAAATAAGGGAAAAAGATATAAACACTAATCTAGACTAAATCTTGATTGGAATAATGTTATATAAATTTATTATAAGATATTTTTTATACCTAATACAAATAAATTATTGCTTCAAAGGAAAATAAGTTAACAACATATCTTATTTAGATGGCTTAATGGGGATTTTTTTTTTTAACTTTAATAGAGTTGGACTTAATAAACGAGAAAAATGTAGTGGAAAGAAAATGTAATAAACAAAATAATAAGGAGGGAGAGATTAACATGAAGACATTAAGTTTAGTATAAGATTTCTCATAGATTGTGGTTTATTATTTTTTTAAGGTCATACAAATATAATAGTATTCTTTTTTATTAATTAATTTTATTTAATTATTATTATAGAGTAGGTGTAAGATATCTTAAAACCTATACCGTATGTATTTCACAATATAGGTTATAGAGTGGGTATAAGATACCCTGACCTTACTATTACACTTTATTTTGTAAGTATAGATTCTAAAAAATTACTATTAAAACCTATCATATAATCTTAATTACCCATTCAGAATCTACCCGATCAAGCAAGATTCGAGTAGTACTATATATAAAAGGATTACCTGCTTACTCTTAATATAGATTAGATTATATTAAAAGAAATTATGCATATGGATTGTAGGTGCAAAAAAAGTAATTAGCAATGATATGATTGATAATTAAAAAATTAAGACAAGGGAGGTGGGAAATAGAACCTAAAAATGAACCAAGAAATGCTTTAATTTCTTATTGCATATGAGTTTCAACTATAGTTTAAATGATTTTTTTTTCTTTTTAATATAATAGAAATATGATAATGTATTATATTTATTGTTATTAGTTAATAATTTTTACAATATATTATCAAACTTCTACTATATATATATCTTAGAATACATGTTATAGGGTGAATATAAGATGTAAAGATGTTGTATCTATATCCTAACTTATAGAACGTGCTAAGGTTATTAACAAAATCAGATCAGTTTAATTAGTCTTTGTATAATTTTTGTTTTAGGGATGTCCATTGATTTTTAATCAATAATATATTTGTTAAAAAAGTACTATCCATATTTACGAACTTCATTTACAAAGATTCAGTTTTTTAAATGAAACTTTCACAAAGGCTAGTTCAATTGATTTAGCGGTCTTGGTAATCTTAGCGTGTTTTATTAAAACAAGATTCATGAAGGGCTTTTTATTGCTTTTTAATGTTTTGTTGCGGGAGAGCTGCGGGGCGGTATTCAAACCACACACGGAACCTACCGTTGCAGCCGGCTAAAAGTATGATAAAGAGTATAAGACAAGAGGAGTGAAACATGTCCCCAGTACTATTATTTTTTTTAATTACAGAAATATAAATTGGATAAAACAAATATAACATTAAAAATAACAAAATAGTTACATTTTATAAAATATAATTTAATATTTTAATTATTTTAACTATCTCGTATTTAATAAATACAACGTATATAACATCGCATTTCTAATATATAATATAAAGTATATATATTTATGTCGTATATTAAAAATATAATATTAACGTAATTAAATTAAAGGAGAATGCAAAAGCCAACTCAGAGAGTGTGCATTTTTCACACGTATTTTCCCACTTCATTAATCATTCATTCATATTAATCTCCGCCAACTCAGCTGTCATAATAAAGTCTTCCTCGTTGCTTGTGAATCCGTTGTATTGACTTCTTCACTTCTTCCCTCTCCATCAACGCTGTCCCAACACAACAGAGAGTGTGCATTTTTCAGTGTTATCAGATCAGGCCAATCCCCTAAACGGCATCGTTTTTCGCTTTACTGAAAGAAACGAAAAAGAAATGGGAAGTTACAGGATGTGTTTGTGTTTCACTAGGAAGTTCAAGGTGGCAGAAGCTGAACCGCCCCTGGAAGTCAAAGAAGCGTTTGCTAAGTACGCTGAAGGCGGTGCCAACATGTCCGTGGAGCAGTTACGGCGGTTCCTGGAGGAGTTTCAGGGACATAATGCAGCGTCTGCTTCGGATGCTGAACGGATCCTGGAACAAGTTCGTCACAGGCGTCATCACATTGCGAAGTTCACGCGCCACTCTCTCACGCTCGAGGACTTTCATCATTACTTGTTCTCACCTGATCTTAATCCCCCTATTGGATCCGAGGTAATATGTTGTGTTGAAAAAGAGTGAGGCCAGCTTTTTTTTTATAGTTTGGTCAATTATAAGTCAAATGAGTTCTTTTTCCTGTTTGTTTTTTTCGTTTGATTGTAACTATGTTTACATGTCGCCTGAGGTGCGAGAAAAAATTACGAGAGCTGAGAATCGAGTGTCTTGTCTTTTAAATTTTATTTTTTTTCCCTGGGCTTGTGTGGAAATTATTGCTACTGTATTGTGTCTTAAACTGGAAATTTTTTTTTTTTTTTAAGTCAATTGAATTCGTGTCAATTTTAAATATGCAAGACCTAAATATTACAGATCGTGTAAATAAAATTTATATTAACCATGTCGTGTTGTATTAGGATTGTCACTTTTCTGAGGTGGGCTGCTGTTTGTTTTTGTTATGGAAACTAGGGTAAAGAATTGGCAATTTGGCATGTATTTTTTACATAGTCTGGGGACTCCGTCGATTACCGAAAGCAATTAAGTCATGGGACTGGAATTGGGAGAAGATTGAAAGAGTGATGGAAACTGAAAGTGACAGTGAATGCCTTATTCGAATTAAAGACAACTTAGGTGGATTAGTAAGGAAATTTAATTAAGAAGGTCCTGACTTTTGGATTTCGCATCATCGTTTTACCTAATTAAGTGGTCCACTTTACGGGCTTTGATTAGTTGGCAGAGTAGCTAAGACATAACATTCAGTTTGCAGTTTCTTTTATGATTTCGATTCCCAGTGGCTAATTGTTGGTGCAGTAAAGAAATTTCACAGTTCCTTCAATGTTGATGTTTCTGTCACTGATGTTGTGGGAGGAGTCATAGAACTAAGTTCTTCGTCCCACTTGTTAATTGTTAATGTCATTTCAGTGATCGTTTATCAATATTTTTGTTAAGATGAATTCAACCACCTAGCTCTTAAAAAGGATCTTTGGTTCAACGCTCTTGCAGGTTCACCAAGATATGACACCTCCCTTGTCCCACTACTTTATATTTACTGGCCACAACTCATACCTGACGGGAAACCAACTAAGCAGTGATTGCAGCGATGTTCCAATCATTAAGGCATTAAAGAGAGGGGTGAGAGTAATCGAACTAGATATATGGCCAAACTCATCGAAGAACGATGTGCATGTTCTCCATGGAAGGTATATAAATCCTTGAGATAGCACCTGTATTTTTAATGCTTCAATAAATTTTGCTCTCTACCGGCTACTCTTCCCCTTTTAATTATGGAGAATAAAAAATGGGATCGCTACAGCATTTAAGTAACTAATATGAACTGTTTACAGTTGGAAGTAATTTTTATGCATAAGGGCTCATATAGACTACAACTCAAACGCTCTATAGAGCGTGGACCGTGTCCATGTTAGATTTTTTGTACACATAGAGGTCTAATCTAAGAAGACTGCCTTTCTTAAGTATCAATGCCAGCAGTGAAGTTCCTTGCTGTAAAAGCTAAAACAATCCTTCTTTATGAAAAAATAAGTAAAGGGTTGCTTGTGTTTCATATGGTGGCTACTCTAATTATCTCATATACCTATCCTTTATTCCCATTTTGTCAAGTTCTTAACTTGTCAACGTAAAATGCTGCATTCTCCTCTTTTATGTAACATCAAATGCCATCACAAGACATGCGCATTAGAAAAGGGTGTTCGTGGTTTGGCCGTTATCTATTCATTTAATCTTATGTAATAAATTATGAAAATGGTTAGTAGATTTATATACTCTAATTTTGAAATATTGGATATACCCCTCTGATGAAATCACTTCCCGATATGCCAACAGGACTGACAGTAGCAGCTAAATATAACCAATGTTGTCAAATCCGAACCGGGTAGTTGGCTCAGACATATGAGGGACTAAAAAATTTAGAGAAAAACTGGGTTTAATCGGAAGTTGAACCACGGCTCAACTGGATCGAACCATAAGAGTTAACCTGGTTTTAACAACGTTGAATATAACAAGAAACCTAAAGTCTGCTATCAATAGTCACAGAACCATTGAAATATTTTTTTCTCAGCCTAGCCTATATTTGGATCTCATTGATGATTAATGAGCAACGGTTTTTAACTTTTGTCAACACAAATAAAATCAATATTTTGTCCTAGGTTGGACTATTCACTATGTTTATTAAAATCTGATGAGAATGATATCATCCTTGCTTTTAGCATCATATGGCATCAGACCCCATATGATACACACCTCCTTATATTTTATTTTTGCCAATTACATGATTTTCGTGAATGCAGAACCCTGACAACTCCTGTCGAGCTCATCAAATGTCTAAGATCTATTAAAGAGCATGCGTTTTTAGCATCTCCATATCCTGTTGTAATAACACTCGAAGACCACCTTACTCCAGATCTCCAAGCTAAAGTGGCTCAGGTAATTTTACCAAAATTTAAATCCACGGGAATAAAGAAAGTGGCTGCCTGCTAAAACACTGATTAAGTATTTTTCATCGCATTTTTTTAGTAATACAATTTGATCAAAATTTTCAGATGCTCTCACAAACATTTGGAGACATGCTATACTATCCTAAAACCGACTTAAAAGAGTTGCCTTCTCCAGAAGATTTAAAATACCATGTTATCATATCAACCAAACCTCCAAAAGAGTATCTTGAAGCTGAAAATTCCAAGGAGGATAGTAATAACTCCAAGAAGGAGAAGGACTCGGATGATGATATATCGGGGAAGGAGCCATTCGAACCCACACAAGATAAACAGCATGAAGAAAAGGTAAACCAGCACTTGATGTTTTGTAGATGAACTACCTCTCTCCTTGCACAAGAGAAATCACAAACTTACTGAAGTAAATTTTTTTCCTCTTTTGTTTCATTTTCAAAGTGATTGCCGCTTCTCGCTTCAAGTTCTCATTGGCTCATTCTTTGCAGAGTGATGAAGAAATAAATGAAGAAAGTCAAGCTGAAGAAATTGATGAATGTGAATCCGAGGTATGCCTTCCGGGTGGGCCTGCTTACAAGCAGCTAATTGCCATCCATGCAGGAAAACCAAAGGGTGGACTAAAAGAGGCCTTAAAAGTAGAATTCGAAAAGGTTAGGCGCCTTAGTCTGAGTGAGCAAGCGCTTGAAAAGGCAACTGAATCTCATGGGACGGATGTGGTAAGGTATGAAAGTCAGAAATAATAAACCGATCTTCTTGCTGCTGTGGATTTTTTTTCCTCTCTTTTTGTACTATGATTCGAATTAGAGCTAAGCGTCCCATTATCACATTTAGGTTTACTCAGAGGAATTTCTTGAGAGTATACCCCAAGGGTACCCGATTCAACTCCTCTAATTACAAGCCCCTTGTTGGTTGGATGCATGGAGCTCAGATGGTTGCATTCAACATGCAGGTATGGTTCCCTTGTACATCTAAGTTTAAGGTTTGTGATTCTGTTCTTGTTCTTGTTAAGTAATAAAATAAATAAAAGCTCATAGATCTACAAATATATACTTTTAGATCAGACGCTGATGGAGCTAACTTCAACACAGGATTAGGGTATGATGTCATGAGTTTGGTTCTTTTTACATACATTCCATTCCCATTTGATGGGCTTCAGCCAAAATTCAATGCTCAAATGGGGCAGAGTATTAAGTAAAAATATATAAAACCCTATATAGGTCTACGAACTTAAGCTTTTAAATCACTTATTGGTGGAACTAAATTAAATGGTTATAATATCTAATTCTCTTCATGTATATTTAGAGCTTCTGAACAAAAGTATTCAGTTGATAAAACATGTTAGCGAGGGATCACAAGCTTAGAGCAAAAGAATATTAAAAATGGTAGACAGAACAAAAGAATTTTGTAGGAACTGTAGGTTCGTTTCCAGATTTATTCGTAGTTGTAAGAAGATAATGCATGCAGTTGCTTCAAGTAAGGTTAGCAGACACACGTACTCTAAAAATTTCATGTTTTGCTGATTATATGATGTAAGACTTCTTTCTTGCTGATAACATCATGCTAATTTGTTCTGTTTGGGGAGTTGTTTTATACTTCAGTAAATGTTAGATGCACTTTACTCCTATACTTGAAAATTAAGTATATCACACATACCCCCTTTTCAGTGGAAATCTCCCAAGAGTAAGAGTTTCTGAAGGTGTTTAGAAAATCAATCACCCAATATGCTGCCATTTGCTTATATTGATTTAAATTGGACAGTTGGCGTGCGGCGTGCACTGTGCACTTGATTAAGCAAAGTTAAAATATGAAACCTACCTTAAGGTTTTAATAAAATCTGAACCATTCTAGTTCTATCGATCACAGGGTTATGGTCATTATTTATGGCTGATGCATGGGATGTTTAGAGCCAATGGAGGGTGTGGCTATGTGAAGAAGCCTGATTTTCTGATGAAGGTGGGCCCAAATGATGAGGTTTTTGATCCCAAAGCAACACTGCCTGTAAAAAAGACACTGAAGGTAAATGAGTCGTATTTCTGTTCTTTGATCAACACCTTCTGGCCGCTTCACTTCTGTTGGTGAATAAATTTATGTTCTGGTTTGCAGGTAAAAGTATTTATGGGAGATGGATGGCATACGGATTTCAAACAAACTCATTTTGATTTATATTCTCCACCTGATTTCTATGCCAGGGTATGCTTAATTGCTTAGCACTATTCTATACGAAGTACTCTGCTTTTGTTGCTATGATACGTGTACACTGCATTGTTTTTGTCCTTCTAACGGTCTTTGAACCTATAAAATCATCAAATTTACATTAGAGGATAAAACATTTGCTCCTACATGTCGTTTAATGGGACAACATGTCATGTGGCTTTGTTTGGTTTACTTTGTGGAATCCTATTTGCTATAATTTTTATTGAGAGCTTGGTTAGAATATATTGGTGAGGATATAAAATATATATATATATATATATAATCACATAATCACCCAATTTCTTAAATTTCAGTTCACTTCCACCGAATATTAAGATTCCAAACACCCTATGTGTAGAAAAATCAATAGAAAGCTTGTGCACATGCCTACTTCACAAACAAACAAACAGACAGCAGCTCCTCATTTGATGTCTTGTAGTTTTTGCTCCTAAGCATTGAATCTGAGAGGCCAACTTCATGAAATCATAAACAAGCGTATGATTGTGTTTCAACGTAATCAAACTGGTTCTGGAGCAGGTTGGCATTGCAGGAGTGCCAGCTGATAGAATAATGAAGAGGACCAAGACAAGGGAAGACAAATGGACTCCCATCTGGAACGAGGAGTTCACATTCCCGTTAACCGTGCCTGAGCTGGCTTTACTAAGAATCGAAGTCCACGAGTATGACAGGTCCGAAAAGGATGATTTTGCCGGCCAAACTTGTCTGCCTGTTTGGGAGCTAAGGACGGGGATCAGAGCCATCAAACTCTGTGACCGCAAAGGCGAACCATACGACTCGGTAAGGCTTCTAATGCAATTTGAGTTTGTGTAAAGCGTAAACTCCATCTTGGTTTAAAAAAAATCCTCCTCCACGTGAGTTTTTATCTCCTTGTCGTGCAATATATATCAATAATGTAAATCTTCTCTTTGAGCTGCAAATATGACTTAAAAATATTCTTAATCTTCTTCTCTCGTATTCTCTTCAGTATTCATTTATTTTTTTCTTCCTCAAACATGAAGTTGAGCTGTAAAAACGCCATTATGGTGAAGGGAGCAGGAAATGGCAATCCTGAGGTTGCTTTGTGTCTTATCTTTTCTCAAGTCCTTGCTATATGTCTCTCCATGGTGATTTACATTGAACAATAAACTGGTTCTGCTAAATAGTGTCTCTATGCGTTCAATAAAACCGTATATGATAATTTTACTTGCTTGCTTATCTAGAAGGCTGAACTATAAACATGAAATATCTTTAGCGATCTCTTCTGGTACCTACTAGTACATCCGAATCCGATTGGTCATGGACATTGTAACATGCTGTTCTTTTGGCGAATCTTAGCATATACCCGTGGTTGGGATGGGTGGGCAAACCACTTCGCTTTCACTTAGGCTGGGGCCAAGTTACAGAATGAGATACTGAAAGAGATGGATTAAGGACAGGGAACTTTTCTCCCTGTGAATTAGCTCTTGATTTTAATGCTGGACATCCGGGCATCATGATTCATCTTTTTCAACTGAAACGGAACCGAGAATGAAAAATATGGGATGTTGCTTATGTATTCATTAGTCCCAAACATTAAATGGACTTTAGGGTTTTAAGACAAATTTCGAGTATAAGAAAAAAAAAAAAAAGTGTCCTATTAAGGAGTTTTGGTTGCGTCCCTAATTTGAGTTTATAGTGCGAGGCCAAATTATTATTGAGGGCATGGTTCTTATTCTCTCTATTCTTTACTGCTCGAGTTTCTTTTCATCAAGCATTTAAAGAGCTTTAGTGTTTAATTTCACCCTATTTATTCTTTCCCAAAGTTATTAAAGTCATATTAACCTTTACTCCTTTGCAGGTAATGATGACCGTTGTAGTATGGTCTAAAAATAAAATAAAATAAAATTCAAAGTCTTAATTTATGCATCATTTTTAGTTTTGAATGGCATTTGAGTAAATATTATGGATTTATTGGTCAGAATCCATGTGCGCCAACGAAGGAATAATTATTTCCAAACCATAAACGTAAAAAGAACGTGACTTTTAGTTCTGTGTTGCGTAAATGTAGTTATTGGACTTGAACAAAATAAGTCATCCACAAAAGCTTGGAAAGAAAGTGTGAAGTATTCTAATACCATTATCCCTCTTGTGCATGCAACAAATAAAAACAAATTAACTTTAGATGCTAATACAATCTACTTTTGTGTAAGCTGAAAATGCGTTAGTCATGGATATATAGAGAACGATATTGATGTATAAAGAAGTTGCTAATTGATAAAACTTTGGCTCTATTGTGTTTTTTTTTTTTTTTTCCTTTTTCCTTTATATAAGAAAGATTACGCTAATCTCATTTTAGAAGTTGAATACAAATGATTGTTGGATTAAGGTAACAAATCAAGCAGCATTGGCATGGTAGTGAGAAATCATGTAGGTAAGTTCTTGTTAGGGGAATTGTTGTTTTGAGTTCTTCCACCGGTGGTTGAGCTACTTGTAAGAGAAGGAAAATTAAGTTAAGTGAGGTGATGGGAGGATGTATAATTACTCGGATATTCAAGTCAACAAGATGATAGAGAGGAAGAAAGTATGCCTAAAAGTGGAGATCATTTTCTGGGTGAGTTGAGCAATTTTAAGGAAATGGATTAATTTTTTAAGATTTGTTTTGGATTTTGTACGATTCATTGTTGATGACTTTGACTTTTCTTATTACATTCAAATCATCAGGCTGGGCTTAGCCAATTTAGGCCAAAAGATCCAAATTTTTAGGAGCTCAAAGGTCTTCATCGATGACGGGTCTATTAGGAGCTCAAAGTAGATAAAGATCGAATTAGACTGTAGGAGCTCAACCCAAGCCTTCGATAGCTCGGTTTGAGCTTAGGAGCTTCTAACTAAAATAACCTATTAATCGAAATCAATGTTGGAGATCTTATCGTGGGAATGAAGTAACTTCCTTGTCACCATCTCCCACGTGTCTGACATACTTCACATGTGTGTGTTTCTAATCCATTATTATTAATATTTTATTCTTTCTTAATTTATTTCTTGACGAAACTTCGTTATAGTAATCGTTGCTCTTTTAACTTTTAGTTGCCAATCATGTATTTGGACTACTTAATAGTATATAACTCTTATTTTGTGTATGTTTCTAACGATAAATATCTTTGATTAAAAAAAAAAAAAGTGAATAACGTTTAGAATTGGAAAAAACCAACTAATTTTCAATAATGATTTTCTACGATGAAATGATATGCATCTATATAATTAACGCAATACTACATTATTCACCTCCATACACACACTTAAATATTATTGATATTAGCCAAAGTATCACTAAATCCTTAATATCAATTAGTTAAATTTGATTGATGAGAAGTAGATAATATTTGAAGGCTTCTTAATTGATTTCTTTCATCTAACAATTTTTTTCATATTAGCCTCTCACCTGATAATTCATGTTATCATATCATTTTTCGTTTTCGTATTTAAACAGGTTCGTATCTAAAAAAACTTATGCTTAGAATATAACCCATTTGTTAATCATATATAAGAACTTAAACCCGTGACGTAGTGTATTCCGTGTCTAAATTAAACTCATTTTATATTAGAGCTGACAATTCATATTACTTATCGAGCATGTTTTTTTGGTTTCTTATTTAAAAATTGATTTTTCATTTTCTGAATAATACTAAATCCTAACCCATTTAATATTAATCCTCAATTAAATAAATTGAGAAATTCCGGTTTTTTATTGAAAATAATTTTTAGAGTCGCCACCAGACCGAAGTTGGAAAAAAAAAAAGAAACCGTAACCAATTGGGTGGATTGATTACGATTTGACTATCGATCTTTGATTTCAATTTTAAATGAAGAACCAGAAGGTTCCATGTTCGGGGGCTAACCTATTAAACCCTTAATGACTACCACTATCTATTTACCAAAATTAGGATTATTCTTCTAATTATAATATTTAAAAAATAAATAAATAAAATAAAAAGAAAAAAGAATCTCAGTTTCTACATATTTTATCGTCGTTTCGAAAGTGCCTACGTACCTGCTAGTCTACATCAGACGATCGTAGTTTTTTCCGAAAACTTTAATGTTTTGATTCTTTTTATAAAAAAATAATTGGCTTAATTTGCATTTTTATTAACCATTTTATTTTTATTCAGAAAAATCTCTAGAAAACTAACTTTTATTCCTAATTATATTAAAAAAAAAAACTAAAAATCTCATTTTTGAAAAGTCCCAAATTAAGATTTTTATTTAAAAACAACTAAGTGATAATTTTTTTTTTTATTTTCAAGAAAAAGCCTAAAGATTTTATGAAATATGTAATGTTTATAAAATATACAATGTTCTACATGATGAATATTTTATATAGAAAAGATGCTTAAAATATATATATAAAAAAGAAATATTTCCTAACTATAAAAAAGATACATAAACCATAAAAAATATATCTAAACCATAGAAAATATATCTAAACTATGAAAATGATATTTAAACCATAGAAAAAAAATCTAAATTATAAAAAAAAATGTCTGAATCATGAAAAAGATATCTAAATAATAGAAAAGATATTTAACCATAGAAAAAATGTTTAAATCATAAAAAAATGCTCAAACTATGGGAAAAACATTTAAACTATGAAAAAGTAAGCCTGAACTATAGAAAAGATGTCTCACTATAAAAAAGAAGTCAATTGAACATTTTTTTTTTATTTTATGCACATCAAAATGATTTTTTTTTTCTAGAAAACCTTAACATGCTTAATACAATTTTTCTAAATTAATACAATATACAAAGAACGAGATTTTATAAAAATGTTATTTTGAAAATATGAAATCTAAAAAAAATAATAAAAAAACTAAAATTTAATTTAATATATGTTCACTAAACACTCATGCTATAGCTAATTACTAGCAATTAAAGAAGTAATAAAAATTTTAAAAAATTAATACAAATTTTAAAAATAACTGCGCATATACTAAGTGAAATAAAAATAAATAAATAAGACAAGCTATAGATAATAATTAAAAACCACTATTATATACTTGCAAGGCAAATCATGCAAAGCTGATAAAAGTGAACATATTGGATTCTCAATCCTCTCGCGCACATAACTATAGAATTGATTTAAGGAGTGGGTTTGAGCGTGTTTTTAATAAATTTATAATTGTTCTTTCTGGCTCGTACCATCCAACCCTTATTTATAAAACTCGAAAACAAATCTTTTAAATCGAATCGAATCAAATCCAATCTAAATTGATAAAGATCCAAAATAGATGCGAATCTTATAAATCTTGATTTTTATTAGATCTAACGTCATCGTATCAATTTTGCTTTTTTTCAACAACTATTTAGTCAAGATTCTATCAAATTAATTTTTTCGATTTTTTTTCTTTTTTATTTATTTTTCTTTTTTTCCAACAATTTTATATTTTATTGTCTTTTTTATCATTTTCAATTTTTTTTTATTTTCTAAATTACGACCCTTTAATGCAATTTTTCTAAATTAATACAATATGCAAAGAATGAGATTTTATAAAAGTATTATTTTGAAAATATGAAATCTAAACAAAATAATAAAAAAAACTAACATTTAACTTAATACGTATTCACTAGACATTAATGCTATAACTAATTACTAGCAATTAAAGACGTAATAAAAATTAAAAAAAAATAGTATAAGTTTCAAAAATAACTGCGCATATACTAAGTGAGATAAAAATAAATAAATAAAACAAGTTATAGATAATAATTAAAAATCACTATTATGAACTTGCAAAGCTGATGAAAGGGAACATATTGGATTCTCAATCCTATCGCGCGTACAACTATAGAATTGGTTTAAAGAGTGGGTTTGAGCGTGTTTTTAATAAATGCATAATTGTTCTTTCTGGCTCGTATCATTCAACCCTTATTTATAAGACTCGAAAACAAATCTTTTGAATCGAATCGAATCTGATAAAGATCCAAAATAGATTCAAATCTTATAAATCTTAATTTTTATTAGATTTAACGTCATTGTATCAAATTTGCTTTTTTTCAATAACTATTTAGTCAAGATTCCACCAAATGAATTTTTTCGAATTTTTTAATTTTTTTTCTAGCAATTTTCTATTTTGTCTTTTTGTCTTTTTTATCATTTTCAATTTTTTTATTATTTTCTAAATTACGACCTTTTTTATAAAATAAAAAAATTAAGACTACAGAGGGACAAAAATTAGGTGTCTACAACTGCTCCTTTTTATGGTAAAGTTTGAGCAAAACTTTGCTACAAAGACAAAAGAGACATCGTTTTTACCTAGGGACGACTCTATCTTAAGGAACGTTAAGACATTTGACAACAATTAGATTGAAATAAAGAATAGCGAAGGTAGCGCCCTTGTAGGATGGCAAAAATCCCTAAAAAGATTAATGAGAACTTGATCGTACTTCTTACTGAGCTGACTAACCAAGGCGATTAAAATGCCTTTTGAATTGGCTAAGACCTAAACATGAGGAAACTTGGTCGTGCCCTAATAAGTTGATTAACCAAGGCGGTCAAAACGTCCTTTGAGCTGGCTAAAACCTAAAGATGAGAAAACTTGGTCATACCCTAATGAGCTGACTAACCAAGGCAGTCAAAGCGTCCTTTGAGTTGGCAAAGACCTAAATAATGAAGAAACTTGGTCGTGCCCTAATGAGCAGACTAACCAAGGCGGTCAAAGTACCCTTTGAACTGACTAAGATCTAAAAATGAGGAAACTTGGACCAAGATGGTCAAATCGCTATTTGAGTTGACTAAGACCTAAAAGATGAGTAAACTTGGTCGCGCCTTAATGAGCAGACTAACCAAGGCAGTCAAAGCTCCCTTTGAGCTGGTTAAGACCTAAAGAATGAAGAAAACTTGGTCGTGTCCTAATGAGCTGACTAACCAAAGCAGTCAAAGTACCCTTTAAGCTGACTAAGACTTAAAGAATGAAGAAAACTTGATGGTGCCCTAATGAGCTAACTAACCAAGGCAGTCAAAACACTCTTTGAGCTGGCTAAGACCTAAAGATGAAGAAACTTTGAATTGGGATAGTGCTCCATGAGTTTGCTAAATCCCTAAGAGATTATAAGTTGGGTAACATTTTGTGAGTTGGGCGATTGGGACTACACTTATGAGCTAGCTAGCTCCCCGAGAGATTATAAATCGAGATTGTGTTTTGGGAGCCAGCCGGAAGCTTAAGAAACTTTAGATTGGGATTGCGTTCTATGAACCGATTAGATCCCTAAATGAAAATATGAATCTAGATAGCGCTCCATAAGCTGACCGAAGCGCTAAAGAAGATATGGATAGGAACAGTACTATATGAGTTGGCTATATCCTTAAGAAAATGGATAAAGGGTAAGCACCCTTCGGACTCACTTAAACTCTATTGACAGTTGAAAGTAAAACTAAGGAACATAGCCAACTCGAAAAAAAAAAACCTCTTGATTTCAGAAATTTACAAATGAGGAATTTGTTGAAAACTGTTTATAACATGAATTGAAAATTTAGCTACTATGGATGACATGGACTGGAAAATAAATGGAAAAATTTGTAACAAGCCTCCACTTTCTCTCTCTCCTTTTCATATCTTTTCATTTTCTTTTTTCCTTTTTTTTTACTTGAAAGTTTACTAACGGATATAAATTCCTATTTAAAAGGTAAGCGCTATAATCATGTAGGATATCTCATATCTACCCTAGTTTGTAACCTAGACAATGAGCTTCTTAGATAGGCCTTAAACATTCATTTCGTAAGAAAAATGTAACTCATGATTAGTCTAGTCGAAGAGGACTTCCTTACGTACTCTCGGTCTAAATTTCACTCTTGATTACTGTTACGCCCCGAAGTCGTGGAGTCGCAACAGTCCCGCCGTGTAAACCATTTCTATGATAGTAACTAGCCTCACAGTGCCTACCATAGACATGACCTAGACAAGGCATCAACGACTCCTCGCTTTGAAGTAAACAGTCCGATGAACAATTAAACTACGAATAGGATAAATAGTTCAAATTTCCAACAACATGTACAATATTATATATATATAAGTCCACAAAGTTTCCTAGGAAGTTTTACATAACATAACAGTTTACTAGATTATAGAATAACTACCAGTCTTTCATTCTTAATTACATAGTCACTCTAGTTAAACACTATACTAAGTAACTTGATCCTCACACCCCTGACTTCCAACAGACTAACCTCTGGGTAATTGTAGGGCGGCATAGTGCTTTGAGTGTTCAGAAATCAAAACCTGCAAAAGGATCTATAAGGGTATGAGCAACTACAGCTCAGTAAGTTGAATTGGAGGCTCATGAATGTATACAAGCACAAACAGGGTTATCAAACAATTATTTTCATGCAATGCAATAATCAAGTGTCATGGCACAACGTAATCCGGTCCGTTGTGAAATCAGAGAAATTTCACCCGCTCCAATCCGGGTTGAGGAGTTTCATGTTATGCAGCAGCTCACAACCAAATCCAAGCTTGTGCAATGGAGACCTCGCTCCTCCCGTGACTACCTTCGAACCATTGACTTCACCCTCGCCGCGACCTCCTCTCCTGTCACTTAGTTCGACTAAGGATGAAGAAGGGACCATTTTGCAATCCTGCGCTATCCCTTTCGAAGGGGTTGGTATTTGGTTGGAGAATCCTATAATCCCCTAACGGGTTGCAACGCATGACATTATTTATTATTCGGGGTCGACTGATATTAAATTCCGTTTTGGGTGTTCAAACAATTTCATACCAATTCAATCAATCACAAAATCACTCACAATACAAATTCAGCACGAATCCGGATACATCAAACACATGCGTAAACTACTTACAATCACAATTATATACAAGCTTAAGTCTCCGAGTACTACAAAACTAGTACTCTATTACAATAAACAATAACCCAACTTACTTGGATTTGCTCGATCGATCGCTCACTCGCTCACTTGATCCCTTAATCACAAGCTGATTTTATCTCTGGATGTCCTATAATACAAATAGGTCTTTTTAGTACTTAAAATTTATGGTTTCATATTCTAAGTTATATTTTAATTCATTTTTTTCCGTGTATGCCCATTACGTCCTAATGATTCGTGTACTCTATTTTTGTATCCAAATCCTAAATGAGGTTTTAAACTTTGATTTCTAAGCCTAAAATATGCTCGAATTCTAATGTGAAATTAATCACATTAAGCTCGAGTGTCCAAATATCCTATTGGGTTGTAATTTGGTATTCTAATCTATTTGGTACACGCTAACCCTAATCGTGGCATCGGATTTATTTCCAATGTGTAAAAATCTTACATTTTGAGACTTTTTCTTAAGATTAATTATTATTTTCAAATTTATTATTTTTCTAATTTCTATTAAATTATTATCTAAACAACTCTATTTTTTATATTTATTAATTTACAATATCACATATTACTAATTTCTTATATTACTTACCTAATTTCCCTAATTAACCATACTTAATACCTAAAGGTTAGGATTAGGATTCCACTTCAAAGATTAACATCTTTAAACATATAATTAATATCCTAATCAGTAATTAACATCCTAATCACTTAATTAACCCTAAAACACCCAATTTTTCCATCATTATAAGGCTAAAAATTAATTTAAAAATTTCAAAAATTAATTTTAAAAAAATGGCTTCACAGCACTGTTCTACATCATATGAACATCCTACAGAAAAATTTTGAACTCCAAACTACATCTCTAACCATATTTATTTTCCGGTTTAGTCATGCTCGGTTTTGAGCAATTTGTTAGGGACCCTATAATTACAAATTTAATTAAACTAAATCACTATTTTTCCCTTAATTTACATGCAATAAAACCTCAGAATAACAAGTTTCATAATTTTCTGGGCAAAATAACTAATTTTACAAAATTATTCAAAATCGGGTCATTGAAGAGACTAACTGGTCCAAAACTTTCTGGCCTTCCAAGCCCAATCCAAGGTTGTCGGCCGGTCCAAGCGGTGGTTCTAGTGTAGGGTGGTGGTGGTGGTTCGGTCTCAGGTGGTGGTGAGTGGTGGGTTTAGCTCACGTGCCCAATCTGTACAGTTTTCTTTTCTTTTTTTTGGATTTTCTCTCGATTTTTTCAATGCTCTTATTTTTTTCAAATGCTAAACTGACCAAATGACTTCTGGAAGTTTTTCCCCTATTTATAGACTTTTTTTGTAATTAATGTGCATTAATTTGACAAGATTTTGCTCATTTCCCTAAGTTTTTGGCTTTTAAGTTGTCCAAATTTGATTGGTTAATTTTTCTTTTTCTGATTTGAAGCTGCCACGACCTGATCTTACTTCATCTTATCCTCTTCTGATTTTTTTCTAATTTTTTTATAATTATTTTATAATTTTCTTTAATTATTTGCTTAGTTTTTTGCCAATTTAGGTAATTACGCGTATTTTTATCTACACATAAATACATGTGGTGTACACGTGAACATTCCTAATTATTATTTTGGTCATTCTAAAATTTTTAATATACATATAAGCTATCTATAGTAATTTATTAGTTATTTCATTACACTTTTCGCATTTTCGGTAATTAATACTTATTATGCTTAAAATTTGAAAATTTTATAGTCTCCTATTTTATTACTTATTTTCTTAAATTCAAGTTTACGGAGTCAGTTTTACTAATATTTCTCGTAATAGTTTATAATTTGGGTTTGATCGGATCCTTTAACCGATCGCCCTAAACCTTGGGTTTTAAGTTCAATCCTACGGTTACTTGGCTTGGCTTTAGGGCTTACAATTACTATTCCAGAAATTATAATCCAATTTATAAGTAGTGCGCTCTGATTAATCTATTAGGTCTTTTTGGGTTCAATATTGTAAATTAGGGTTTTGATTAAATGGTTTCAAAAGAAGTTAATTGAGAGGGCCTATTTTTGAAGAAGTGCTTTCATCTAACCTGAGGGTATAAGTCAAGAACCTTATGAATGAACTAGATGTGCGCTTGCCCCAGTTTCAAAAATAATTTTTATCTTAGATAAATTATCCTTCAAAATTGGAAGAGCTTAGTGTAGGGAGATATTGTGGGTGGGGAGGTCTTGTGCTTTTTGAGCAACTTAAGCCTTCTTTGATTGGGGATTTTCCCAAGCCTAATATTTGGGTATTTCTTCATTTTCCTTTTTCTTAGTTTTTTTATTTTTCTTTTTTTTTTTCTCTTCTTTTTTCTTTTCATTTCATTTCATTTCTTTCTTTTCTCTCCCCAAAAATAACTATCTCTTTTGTCAAGTTTTTGTCTTTAGATGAATCAAGGCCCTAAATCCATAGGTTTAGAGTGCATTGGTTTAGGTAAGGTATGTGTAGCCTTTGGGGTATTTGGAAAAATGTTAGCTCTTCCTCAAAGGGAATAATTTATCGAAAATAAAAATTATCCTTGAATTGTTATTACTGGGGTAAACACAAATCTATTTTATCCATCTCTCCTAATCAATGACCTTAATCTCCGAATTGCCTCACTGTGGGATGATTCTTGACAGAGTTTACATTTGAAAGGACTCCAGATTAGTCCAACGGGGTTATCAAAGGATAATTGTGTTTGGGATTTGAAAATGAATGCCTAACTTCATTCCGGTCTGCGTATCAAATTCAAAATGGACCTCCTTTAAGGAATGCGTCCAAAATATTCTCATCATGATGTCTCTTAACTCTCAAAGTGTTAAGCGTTAGTGTATAGGATATAGCTTACCTCTTTTCATTCAAAACTTTTTAAAAGTGAGTTACCAATTCCTTACATAAGGATTTATTGATCTTACTCCCTAATTCCTTGGAACATGCCCAATTGTGAAATTTCAAAGATTAAATGCCCCATGCCCTAGACTTATAGGTCTTAACGCCCTTGAGCATCCATATGTGATTTTGGGTTAGGTTCTTTAAAGTTCGCAAGGGTTGGAACTGATAACTTTTGAAGTAGAAGGGACTAATGAATTGCCCTTTTTGTTTGTACCAGGGATCAAGCTTAGGATAGTGTTTCATGGCTTTATGTTTTAACTCGGTTCATGGTTGGACTTGATGGCTCAAGCCTTGAGTTAGTTCAACTATCTTGATGGGCTAAGGCTTGGGTTTGGTTGGTTATTTTCTCGGGCTAAGTGTGTCTGTGTAGGTTAGCTGCCTTAATGAGCCAAGTAATTATGTTTGTCCTGAACCTTATAAGGATTTGCAACTGTTAGCAAATTTCTTTCTTTTTCTTTTCTTTCCTTTCCTTCTTTTTTCTTCATTTTCTCTTTCTTTCTCTCTCTCTCTTTTTTTTTTTTTTTTGAAAGAGCAAGAGAAAAAGTTGAGGTTTTTATGTTACAGAGCCCAAGTGATGGGATTGTAAATAGATGATTATAGAGGATTGCTTTCATAGAATTCTATATACAAACCTATACAATTTATTGTTACTGAGGGTCTATTTACAAGCGAGGAATTTTGAAGAATAAAAGACTAAACAAAGAAAATATCTAAATGTTATTTATTCCAAATGAAGAAGGCTATTTGCAAAATACTAAATTTTCCTAAAAGAATGAATATTTCTAGTTGGTAGAATACTCGGTACAATGATAACTACCTATTATTTTACAAGTTTAATTCTTTTCATTTTGTTTCTTTTTTTTATTTTATTTTTTTTGTTTTCTATTTACTCTGTAAGGGTTGGGCTCAGCTAATGTGAGCCCAAACAAAAAGCGATGGATTCGAGCTCTCATAGATATACTAAGGTCCACACTATGGTAATATTTGTAGGGCTCTTTTATAGGGGAAAGATGAGCCCAAGCTTATTCCTAATAAATTCTTATTTATTTAGGCTAAAAAGTTAGAACCATATCTAGAGTATCTTTTAAGGCTAATGAGGTGGGTAGAGGTGGATCTGTTTGGAAGCCCTTTGACTTGATCTAGCCATAGTTATGTAAAAAAAATCAAAATTACAATCATCACCTATTCCAAACTTTACATAAAATTATTCCAAATTATTTACGACGAAATATTACAACTGCAACTTCACAACTACCCTTGTCTATTTAGGTTTGCTACATCATAGGTTCTTGTGATTTTTTTTTTTAAAATGTTTTTATGTGATGCAACGGGTAGGTTCTAAAGGTTCTTAAGTTCTGCAATTCAAACAATTGAGTTTCAAGTTGAACCCCAACATTGCTATCATGTCCTCCAAAAATGTACTCAACTATTGGGGAGAATATCGCTTTCATAAATTTCAACATACATTTATACAGAACTACTAACTTTACTGTGTCCTTGGGAAGATGCCAACAGTTGTTGGATATCATGGTCATCATTTATAAGCACGGTACAATATACATCCTTAGTGTCTCTTACAAGAGGAAACCTTTAGATGAACTTAACCCGATGAGTGTTCGTGCTAACTTAAAGACGATTACATATCAATCCCACCAACTGATGTATAAACTCTTTTTCATATAGAAATTTATGTTTTTAACTTAGTTTATATTTAACTCAATGGAAACTTACGTTTTTGACCGAGTTTACTAATTTTACACATCTAAGTTAAATAGGTTAAAAATAAAAAATACAACTAAGTTTTTATAAATCATCAACTATTAGGATATTGCATCATCTTCCATATCCTATTTTTTTTTTCTATTTTTCTCTTTTTTATTCCCTTATTTTATGTTGACAAGATTTACCTGAATTTCAGTTCCAATAGCAAAAATTACAAGAAAAACAATTTAATTTAATTTAATCGTCAATAATATGAAATGAGTTGAAATATTTTGTTTTCTTTATTTTATTGCTTTTTTAAAAAAGTGAATAATAAAAAAATTTTAGTTTCAACTTTATTTATCCTTTTTCTATACATGTTTAATTATATATTATTAAGAATTTTTTATGAAAAAAGAACCTAGTCTCTTTATTTATGTATTTCCATCATGTATTTTAAATTTTAAATAATTATTATAAGTATTTTTATAGTTTTTTAAAGCTATTTTACATATATTGTAAAAATTTACGTTTCTAAGTTTTGATTTCATGTTCGTATTCTACAATCTCTTTAACGATTTTACATAGAATCGTGAATTTAATAATCTTGATTGGAACGCCGACTACCATTATCGGGCTTCTATCATAGCTTACCCCATTCTCTCCTGCTATTGTGTTTCCTTTAATATAGTAGACAACTAATTATCCATTCCTATCCTGTTTATCACAACAACTTCATGAAATTCGCGATGCCTATAAAACCTATGTGTTCTATTTACAAATTTAAGTAACTCCTTTACACTTTACAACAATAATACCTTCGTTATATCCTAATTTTGATCTATCCTACATAATATAGTACTTATATAATACAATCACTTGGATCAATGTAGTATAATATATGCATTAACATGACTTTTTCTATAATTACAGAAATGTAGAAGTGAAGAAAATGGAAAAAATGCACCCTTTTTTTTTTTCTTCATGTGTAGAGAGATAGAAAATGATGGAATCATGAGTATTTGTTGAAGTTTTTACAAAATCGATGTTGAGAAGTGCTTTATGCATAGCTAAATCTCAAACTACAATTGATTTGAGAAAAAAAAATGGCAAAAATAGGGGTTTGGGGAGTAAGGCGTGCGAGGGTTTTTCTTTTTAGATTGAGAGAGATCTTCTCGGTTATGAAAATGAGAAAAAGGAGGAGGTTACTTTGATATAGGAGATAATGAAATCGCCTCTTCAGGTATCATAGTCCTAGGATTACTTTCCTAGAATAAGTTTTTTTTGTTTCTTTTTTGTATTTTTTTATTCATTTTCCTCCCTTGGTTGTTCTATAACTACAAGCAAATTAACTTTAATCTCATTTGCTTATTAATCATAGTGTTTGCTTTGGATGGTTACATTTTGTTTGCGCTTTTTTAATATAAATTTATGTTTCTCTCAATTTCAAATATCCTTATATTCAAATCTTTATTTATGATGATGACTATTTTATTAGATGTAATCAATTAAGAAATCAATTGAAAAATGATTGAATAGTTTTCTCAAAAAACCTATTTCCTTACTAATATATATAAATATATATATTTATTTTGCACGAAGACTACTAAAGAGCTTTTTAGAATGACAAAATTGCAATATTACTATGTAATTTCAATTTGTATTAACAAACTTCATACTGCTATGTATAAAAACTTCCTGATAAAACTCTTATCCATTGTTTTTGTATGCACATGCTAACTTCTTTGATGACGTAAATTAAATGTGATCCGCATGATTTTAGTCTATTTTAACAAACATCCAAAAAGTATTTGTGTGGTTATACATTTTTCAAAATATTTTTAAGACGGTTTTATGTATAATTTTTTTTTTTTTTGTCATAGTGCGTGACTATAAGTTAATTAAATAATTGCCTCCTACTTTAAATTTGATTACAGCTATATACTTAGATTTTTACACAAGTATTACGATGTATATTTACTCATATATATATATATATATATATATATATGTTTTTACGAAATCGATCTACCCATGAATTCTTCCACCAAAGGCATCAAATGATTTGACTTTCTTCCCTTCTACTTGTTCTTATTCCCCTTTTGTCAGCGTCATATAAAATTGCTTTGTCCAAAACAAAAGCTATTCATCGCCTCACAAACACGCACACACACGCACCCCGCATCGCAATTCACATGCATGTGGTGGTTTGCCTTCACGTACAACAATACAAAAGAATCAACAAAACAAAAGGAAAGTTGCTTGAGAAAATGTCTCTACTTTTGGATTTTATTGAATACGTCCAGCCTGGAGAAACCAGATGGTGGACCCAAACATGGGCCTCACGTTGGACTTACTATCATCACGGGCCCAACAAACCTAGATGCTCCCTATACCTTGTTGCCCTACGCCAAGAAGTAAAAACAAAATAAAATGATTTCATAGTCTCTAAGTCAGAGAAAAGACTTACATAAATGTCAAGTATAATTCGAAATTTTGAAGTAGGTTTAACTCATTCCTACTATTCTATCTCTATAAATAATAATTATTAGATAGAAGTCATAATTATATTTCTCAATTACTAGATGGGTTTGTAACGAAATATGTAATTCTTATCCTAGATATAAATACAAAAATTTTCACATCTAATTTAGGAATACAACATATTTGGCCTAATATTTTTTTTGGAAATAAGACAAGTAAGCACTTTATTAATTAGCCTAATATAGAAACTATTTCAGGCCTTATTTAAATTGTTTTTTATTTATTTATTTATATCTTAGCTGTATCTATTTGAAAAATGATATTTGGAAAACTATTTTATTTATTTTTATTTATAATAATGATGAAAGTGATGATTAAAATGTAAAAATTAAAAAATAAAAATTTAATTGCTTTTAAAAAGGAATATTTGAAAAAATATATTTTATACATCAGAAATAGTTACTCTAATTAAAATTTGTATAAATATAAATAAAATAAAAGATAAACAAACTTAACTTTATAGGTTCTTATTTTTAGAAGAAAGATATATATGAAATTATAAAATATAAAAAGAAAAAGAAAAGAAACAAATAAACTAAATAGAGCCTAAATATAATATACGGAGATAAAATGTTGCGTATCAGCAATAAACAAAACAGCTAGAGGGGATGGAGTAAATTCACTTAAATGACCTGCCTGTCCTCTTTTTGCGGTACGTTCCAATCGGCACATGTATCTGGCTTTAGGCTTATTTTACAATAGAAATGGCATAAAAAAAAAAAAAAATTGAAACAAGTTGTCTAATCAGAGGAGAAACCGTCCAAAAAGCTGAAGAAGGATATTTCAAGTCCCACTCCCTTGAGATCGGGAAGAATATCACGCCAACGCCGTACACGCTATTTTACCAAGAGACTCTTTTCCATCATATCCTTTTGATAAGCAACTCCGTGCTATTTGATAAAAATTCACTCATCAAACCTTGTTATAGAAGACGAATTAATTCGATAACCAAAAATTGTTAAAAAAAAAAAAAAAAGACATAACAGTCTTCTAAGGCATTGGAGTAATTAGTGTTGAATGGACCCTTCAAAAAGAAATGAAATAAAGGATAAAAAGCATTTTGTTTTAGGTTTTGCTTATGGGTACAAAATTTTCCTTATATATAATAATGCTTTAATTTACATTAATAAATAAAATGGATATTATCTCACAGCAATTCTAATATATCCGACCTAATGGTGTTGTATGTCAAGTAATGGAAATGCAACATTTCAGTTTTCACCAAATTCCGATCAAACATCTTAAATTTTTTCAACTAGCAAATTGATGATATCGAATCTCAGTCCAACAACCATCAAACTTGATTTACGCATCGTGCTGCACTGCACTACCTAAATTTATGTGTTGGAATAAAATCATCAAATCTTTTTTTTTTTTTAAAAAAAAAAAAAGTCGTTGGATTGACGACAATACTGCAGGATCCAATGTTAAACCAGGAAACAACAACTTGGAAATTTCTCGTTTGTACAATGAAGGCATCAACAAGGGAAACTTTTACAAAGTGTATGAAATGTAAAATAATGACCATGGCTTCGATTGCAAAAATAAATAAATAAATGAATCAAATTAATACATGAATAGGTAAGAGAAACCCCCAAAAATGATCTACCCTTACTCATCTATTAAAACAAAAATTAAAAAAAAAATACATATTCCATCGAAACTTAATTTTTCTTACTCTAATACCATGATAAGTTCACAGATCACAATCAATCCATCTAAAAACTTACACCGTTTAGATTGATGAAAAACGGAAAAAATGGAAAAAAAAGAAAGGAAATGAGTGGAAATATTATGTTTGACAAGAGAGGAAGTAGATAGAAAAGGATGGAAAGTAACGAAAAGGTTTCTACTTTACAGATTGCTACTTTTCTCTCCAAAATTGAAAAAAAAAAAAAAAGAGTGAAAATGGATAGAAACAAGTATAATTATAAAATTGTTCTTTATAACAACATTTATCAATATAAAGATAGACGTAATTTTGTTAAATACCAACTCTATTCCATTGGTTTCCTTTCATTTCTTTTGTGTGTTACCAAATACAAAATAAAAATTACATCTCATTCCATTTTCATCAATTTTTTTTTTTTTTTTTGGTGGTTAAAAATTACCAAACACACAGTGTTAGATGGAGAAGGTGGCATGCCGTCTTTCTCTTGTCCCACAAAGAGAACAGGCCTTCTCCAAATCAGCAACAATATCGGCCACATTAGGCCTCTCTCTGCCCTCCAAACTAACACACCGTAACGCAATGTTAGCAAAGAGCTCCACTGCTTCAGCCTCGCCGTTGATGGGCGGCTCAACCCTCTTATCTAGAAACATCTGCACTTGCCCTGCTGTTATCATCGGCACGGCGTATTCAACCACTCCCATTGGACCAGTTCCCCCTTCATCCCTGAAAACCGCGCGCTTTCCTGTCAAAAGTTCCAGCAAAACCACTCCCAGACCATAAACATCGCTCTTTGTTGTTAATACCCGCATAACATAGTACTCAGGATCTATGTAACCGACCGTCCCGACCGCCTTGCTCGTCATGTAGTCCTGATCAGGGTCGGGTCCCATGAGCGATAACCCGAAATCGGACATTCTAGCAGTCCAGTTCGAATCCAATAATATGTTTGATGACTTTATGTCTCTGTGAATTATAGGCGGCACGGCGTAGTTATGAAGATATTCGATTCCTCTAGCAGCATCCAAGGCGATCTTAATCCTCGTTTTCCATGAATTCAAAACACTACTACTCTTATCAGTATTTCCCTTGCTGTGCAAATGATCATGTAAAGCTCCATTGCTCATGTGCTCATAGACAAGAAGCCTCTCGTGTTCGTCCTGGCAATATCCTACTAATCCTACCAAATGCTTGTGATGGAGGCGGGATAACAACGAGAGTTCTGAACCGAATGCGCTTTCCTTTTCTTGAAACTTCCTCAGTTTCGTAGTGGCATCGATTTCTCCCCTCTTGATCGCCACTTCGCGACCATCCGAGAGTTTCCCTTTGTAGACTACGCCGAAGCTGCCGCTTCCGATTCTGTTTTCATGGGAAAAGTTGCTTGTTGCAGCAGCCAGCTCTGCCAAAGAAAATCTTTCTGCGAAGGAACCTGAGCCAAGTCCCTCATAAGTACCCGGTCTAGGCGAATGCGCGCTGGAACCATTATTATTATCTTCTCTTGATTCCAAATTGGCCCCAGAACTCGGAGGCTCAATACTACAATCAGATTTTTTCGAAAACCAGCCACAAGTGTTTGCCCACAGGAAGTACACTATAGTGCAAATTCCTACGAAAATCCCAACCGATCCTACAACGACAAATGCCAGAGAAACCCTGTTTAGGGGTCGTCCTGGAGGAGGAGGTATTGGTTCTGATTCATTCGATGGTGGCGAGAGCGCGGGTGGAAGTGGCAATGCGATTGGCAGCTCGAATTGGCATTGTCTGCAAATATTACCAGATCCAGCACATAATCTGTCTGAATTCGGATAAGTACCACAAACGCTGCAAGACGACTTCACACAAGGAGCAGGAATGATCGTTCCTAAACCGAGATCGTTCCGAGAACCGGATTTATTATTCCATCCCGGTCCCCAACAAATCAGTTTTAGATTCAATGTACTTAATCCGCATACAAAATCCACCCCAGGGACTATAGTTTCAAAAGATACATTTTCGATCCCATTGCTATCGTACTCAAACCTATTAGTCTCTCCCCCCCAGCATATTACTAATCCATTCCTCTGCCTAACAGCACAGCTGTAACTTGCACCTAATGCGATCCCCGAACCCGAGAACTCGAAAGCCGAACTGAAAGGAACATCCAGTTGCCCAGGATTATTATTTTTAATTTTCCCCTTGCAAATCAAATTCCCCGATATCGTCAGTCCACATGCATGAGAAACTCCAGCAACTAACCTGAGCATGGAAAATTTGCTAAACTGTCTCTGAATTTCCGCTCCTACTGCATCGTGACCCCAGCAATGCACTTTTCTATTGCTCTGCAGAATCCCACACGTAAAACCGCTCCCTGACGTGATTCCGGTAAATCTCAAGTCCATGTCGGGTTCCGGAAACATCGAACCATCTTTCTTCCCTCTCCAGCACTTAACGCTCCCCGTGGTGACCACTCTAGCGCAAACTTGATCATCACCAACGGTTAGATCAGTCAAGCTAACGGTTTCGGAGTAGTATATACGTTTTGGCTGAAAACTAGCGTAGGACGTTGAGTTATCCGTGTTCCAACATAATATGCTATAGCCACCAGTCCTTAGGCCACAAAAGAACGTGTTGCCACCAGAAATAGACTCAAAGGAGACAATGGGTTGGATTTGAATAATTTGGTTGTCTTTGTAGCATTGGATGCTTTGAGTTGTTTCGCCGGCTAGGATGCCGCATACTGTGCGAGTGCCGAATGCTATGGCGGTGGTGGAGGCAGTGCCAAGGGAGTTGACCACCGTGCGAGGTGGAGATGATATGAAGGTGATTAACAGGAGGAGGATGGTTAGTGAATTATGTGAGGAAGTAAGTACCATTTGAGAACACTGATGAGAAAATTAATGCAGTGAGTATAATAGTAAAGGTTGTGGTCCAATGTGTTGGTTGGTGTTGATGTGAGATCATTTTTAGTGTATATCAAACACTATATTTTCTTAAGCATGGTTACGGAATCTATTATCAATATATAACTAGCGGAGATACATTTGTATTATGTCTGTAAAATACACAGAATAATATATAGATATATTTGAAAAAAAATATATAGAAGAATATCGATAATATATGTTATATAAATCAAAACTATAATAAATTTTTCAAAAAATAACAATGTTGAGCAATTAAAATAATGAATAAATAAAAAAATGACTACCGTATAAAGTAAGTATGATAAAAAAAAAAAAATAGTAACGATATAATTGGATGCAACAATTAAGAATTTTGTAAGATGAATTAGATTTTTTTTTATGGTTATTATATGAATATATTTAATAATTAAAACAATATGATATCAAATTGTTAGTTATAATTAGTTAAAGATCAATTAAAAGAAGGTTTTCTTTTTAATATAATAGATAACGGTGTTCGCAAATAGAATAAAAAAATACAAACGGATAAAGAGATAAATAGTAAGATCATATAGATATCATGTGTGTGCTTAAAAAAAATACTAGCATAAACACACTTATGTTGTGTATGCCATGAAACATATTAATTAGTATGAAAAACAAAATTGTAATAAATTTTATTTAAATAACCATAGTGATTTTTTTTTCTTTTTTGTTATGTAGGAAAGATGGTTTTAACTTTTTGAGAAAGGTAAGTTGTGATATAAGTTGGAAGGTGAGAGTTGAGAAATATAGGTTAATGATTGAAGAGATAAAGTGTTTGAAAAAAAATATATAGATAAAGTAATTAATAAATACATCTTTATTAAGTTAGTTAGTAGTCAGTTTTATTATTATATATTATGAGATTGAGAACTAGATAATAATTTTTGGAAATGGCGGTTACTTAAGGGTCTTCTGATTTTAATAATATAAATAATATATTAAGATAATAATATGCTACGTAGATCGATAAATAATATATAAGTAATTATAAAATTTTTATGTATAAAAATATATTTTTTACTTTTTTTTAAAAAAGGCATGTCCTTTACTAAAACATTTTAAAATTTTATCGATATTTTTATGCTACTTATCAACGCATTAATGCATGTAGCGTGTTTGTATAAATAACGTGTCACAAAGGAAGAAAGATGGGATTGTGGGAATAATGTAATTATTTTAACGTTAGATTCATTCTCACAGCTTTCTATTTCCAATGTCTGATGGGAAAAAAAAAAAAAAAAAAAGAAGAAGAAGAAGAGGGGAAGGGGAAAATCAACCATTTAAGTAAAATATTTAGCAGGAAGTTTATGAAAAGGAGTTGATTTGTTGATGAAAAAGTTGGTAAGTTATGTTGTTTACAAATTTCATGTTTTGGTCCTACTAGTGGCATTACTATCTATTATATTTGTTTACCGTTAGCTGCACATGAATATTCTATAAATAGTTAATTTAATTTTATCAGCAAACAAGCTAGCAACTCTTCTTAAAATCTAAATTTTAGGTATAATTAAATTTTCTATATGGAGATACAGCGTCCATATAAATTCTTTTATTTTAATATCTAGTTTGTCAACGGATTCGCTTACAATGTTATGAAATTTAAGAGTTTATGAGACAGTGATCTTCGAATCTTCTTTTAATAATTCTAAAATCATATATCAAACTTTTCCATTTTTTTTTTCACTTCATAAGCCAGTATTTTCTTTCGTCGTTCGTGTTACATAACTTGAATTTTGACTTCACTTTGATACAAATGTCTTTTTTTTTTTCCCACCTTAAACTGTATAACCTAAATTTCTAATGTTTCACTTCATGCACTTGTGATATTATTTTATTGGGTTATTTACAGGCTAATTAAATTAGGATTATATATACATATATATATATATATATCCTCAAAAGAGCTGCTTGTCTCACTTACACTGTTGACTCACGGGTGAACATCTTTTGACGCGGAATGTGCTATTTTAACGCGCTCAAGTCGGAACACGATATAATATCAGTCCGCTTGTGCGCACCCGTTGCTCAATTGCTTATGGGCGTATCTAACTAAACCAGTCCGGTAAAATAAAAATGATATAATATTATACTCAATTTTGAGCATAATGAAAATTTGAATTTGATCAAATTTAAAATTTTGAATTCGAGCTACACGTGAAATTACACTTAATAAATTTAAACTTGACTTTATTTAGTTTATTTAAACTGAATTTATTAAAAATATTTTTATTTTAATTATAATAATACTAAAACTCGAATAATGATAATACTCTATTCAAGCTCGATTATATTTACGAGTTGATCGAGTTAAATATTATAAGTTCAAACTCAACTCGATTAACTATTTGAGTAGGATGAGTTCAAGCTCGACTCAACTGTCCTCTAATAGCTTATGCGTAGTTTGACTTATTTACGTTCCTATATCCAACAAAGCTATTTTAACTTATAACCTACCATAAAATATAAAAAAGACATAATTCTATGTAATTAAGAAGAAAGGTTTGGTTGAATTAGGCCCCACAGGTCTTGTTAATGGATCCTGTCTATTGTTGGTCAATCATTTCTATGTTTGTTAACATCTTTTGTGTGTTCTAATGGTTCTTAATTGGAATGGACCGGATTTGATTTCCCATCTCTATACGTTGTAATTTATATTTAACCTGTGAGGAAAAAGAAGAAGAAAAAGAGGAGGGATGTTTTGATTTGCTTATCAAGATACCTCATAGTTATTCATTCATTGATTTACACATTAAGTACTTTCTTATGTTAAACATAACTAAAAGTTATTTATAAACATCATGTATAAACATCATCATCATAGCCAAAAATGGATTCAATGTTAAACCAATGAAAAATTTTAAAGGAATAAAAAAGCAAACATGTGGCTTTTAATTAAGTGAATTAACAAACCCTAATCCTAAAACTCCATCTTATTTTCTTTTGTTATTTTTTTCTTCTAAATGAGTTTATATACCATAATTTGGTCTGAATATCTAACCTAAACTTAGACACATTATTTATAAGAGTGTTAGAATAGGCAAGTTACGTTTAAAAATGCTCATGTCTATTTCTAATCACGACCTATCACATTGATTGGTTGATTGATCAATCGATTAATTCTAACCTTAAGTGCATTGCTTAAGCTAAGAGATTATTCTTATTTTTTGATAAATGATTCTTGTTTTTGGATAAGTTTTAGTTGAATTAAAGGAATAATTTCTAACTTTTTAAGGGATGAGGTATTCATCCTAAAGGATCTTATAGCGAATTATTTGATCCCATGTACCAATTTTTTAAGTGATGGGATTAAGTGGCAAGAAAGAGCCAGAAAGACAAAGTAGTGTAAAAGTTTAATTATTGATGTATGTTTGGCCATTAAATTAAATTAATTAATTGATAGATGCAGTTAGATTTGGGTAGGCTGAATCGATTCTGAACCGCTAATTTACGGATCGATAACACGGTGAATCCTGACCGGGCCGTGAGTTGGAAATTTCGGGCCGATTCGAGGCCCTTAAACCGATTTTTTTAATATTTTAATTTTATTAATTTCTTTTTTATATATATTAATAATTTATAATAATATAATCTCCTTTTGTTTTTTTTACGTATATTAATTTATTAATAATTTCTAATTTTTTAATTAATTTCTAACTTAATACGATTCTAACTTTTTTTATTTTTTTCTCTCAAATTTTATTTTTTCCTCATATTCAAATCCTTAATATTTGATAAGTTTTATAAAAAGGACTTATATTAACTAAAATTGAATTTTCTATCTATCTTTAACACATAATTAACTTATAATTAATCATCTATTATTAGTTTGATAATATAATTTAAAAAAATTTGCCATTCACCATCACAAATAAAATAGTTTTGATATACAATAACTTATTAAATATTATCTAATTATTTTTTCGGATTTAATGGCCTCTTTTTTTTTCTTTCTTTTTTTTTTCAAGGGAGTAAACTCGCCGGTTCAATGGCGGGTTGACTCGACGGTTTACCCCCTCCGTTTGTGAACTACCTATTCGAGTCGTTTCGCCTAAATGAAACATTTAAACCCTTAAAACTCGGCGGTTTGTCAGAGCGATTCAAAACTGACCCTTATTTAAGTTTAGATGAAGTACATAGGTCATAACCCCTTAATCATGATTAACACTATGAAATAACCCTTCAAAAGCTCTTATTATCTGATTGCCCTTCCAAACTTTACAAAGTATGCCTCTCTTAAGATTAATTGACATTAGCTCCATTATGACTTTATGTAGCATAGTCATTCAATTGTGATATAATTCTCCTTACCGTCCCCGACCAGAGATATAGTAAATAATCAAACTAATATGAAAGAAGATTTAATGATACTAATAGGAGATATGAATCAATAAAGCTAATTATCGATTCATATTTTAGTGAACAAACGTACTTTTTAAAAATATATTAATTATATTTTTATGTGTTAAAATTTTATATGTAGAAGGCTAACCTTAAGTTTAAGCTTTAAGGCCATTAATCAATTGGGTTCGATTCTTTGAGCTAAAATTGCAGGGCTCAAAAGGTTAAGTCCATATATTCGAGACGATCAATGGAGTTTTAATATGATGAGTTTAGAGTAGGGTTCATTAAATCAACCTATTTAATCTAACCTTTCTCAATATTGGCTAATATTAAAAATAAGGATTTTACTAAGCTTAGATCCAAAGGAGCCCATAAAGGATCTACTAAGGGGATTGATTGATCTTGGCCATTAATCAACATCACGATTTTACAAATGAGATAAATGGCCAATTCCTATAAATACATATCTCTCCATCATTTGGACAAGAGAGAGCTTAGCACAAATGTTATTATTTTCCTAGAATTTTACCTTGAAAGATCAAACATTTGAATATTTTAAGAATATTATCTCATTCTTCATCAATGGTGGAGTTTGATGCCTCTTGGCCCCCTCCACTTATTATTACAAGTGTTAGAGTCTTATTGAAATCGCTTACTCATTCTCCATATACTTTTTTCGTGATCATTCCATCATTATACTTAATTTTTTGTCACACCTACAATGTAATAGTACCATTGAAGCCTTTCTCAACTCACAAGGGGTTAATGTACATTTTTAACCGCTTGACGTAAAAACAATATAATAATATTAACTTAATATTCATTATTGTAACTTAATAATCCATTACTAATACTCTTCATAACTCACGTGGAGATAAAGCCTTCTCTCCTAGTTCCCTGTCTCCACCTGTTACATATAAACACCTACTTCAATAGAATAAATTTCCATAATTATGTATTAATTTTTTATCCTAATATGTGTATGCAATCATGACAGGATTTTTAGAACAGCAAATGCTTATCCCTTACGTAGTACTTTATTCAAATGGGATATCACATCATCTTATCGTAACGCGGAATCTCTTATAGAACTACCTACACAAAAACATACTTGCATACTCCCATAATCTTCTTCTCATGGTTTTAGAAATAAAGGGACAATAAGATCTTCGAAATTTCTGAAACTGTGGCGGTTGTTGCGGATTTAGGTGTCCGATGGAGATGAGGTTGCAACTTTATCATATTCTGAACCAACTACCACGTAGATCCTTTTTTTTTTTTTTTTTAAACTACTAATAGTATAATCTAGTCTATATTTGATAAGAAATCCTTACATTAATTTTCTTACATACTTAATATGTGTCTCTCTAGGTATGCATGCATTTGTTTTTGAATTTCAAAACAAATCAAGGGAGATCCACCTATTTTTGTTGATTAATTCTTTCTCTCCTAAGTAAATACATAAGCACAAATTAAAAAGAATAACATAGTTTAGGATAAAATCTAAAATCTTCTTATCCTCTTTTTAGTACTTTTAATTTGTACCATGTTGATGCATCTAATGAATATTAGATTCGGACCCTTTTATCTTTTATCTTTTTTTTTTTAGCTTCTTTTATTTATTTTAGTGGATAATACATCCATGATACACGTGCTTTGAGATAATTGATCAAGTAACTGCGTGTATATTCATGCTCATCTTCTTATGGCGATGCATTATAATAAAAGTAACTTGGGAGAGAATTGGGATGGCATAAGATGGATATAGCATATGGTTTTAATCTAACTAGTATTTTACTAAAACGTCCTTTTTCAAGAATTACATAATTATGTTGAGGATAATTTCGCAACATAAGACGTTCCCCTTTTAAGTAAAAGTTTCTAAGCAATTCAAAATAAAAGAAATACGAAGATACATATTCAACGAGAATATAAAATTTTTTAGATAAAGACAAAAATAAATAAACAATAGAATAGAAAAATGAAGAATTTCCATAGAATATCTCTTACCACTAATATTATCCATTTTCCCACTTAAAAATCTATAAACTTTATCACTGAAAACCTATATCATATACGTTTTCTTCCAGTAAAATATGCGCTGAAAAACAAAAAAATTAAAAGAAAAGAAGAAATATATATATATTGTTTTTTACCAACTAATTAGTAGATCTATTAAAAAATCAATATCCAATATTTATATCAAGAAAAATGATTAACTGAATAGTAAATACTAGTATTTTGATTTAAATACTTAGGGTGGTAATAGATAGTTATTTAAAATTATAATTGATAGTATCATGTATTTATGCATACGGTAGATTTAGATTGTATCTATTAAAACTTTTTTTTTTTAAACAGCTTGGTCATAAGATTTTTTTTTTTTTATAGAAAAAAATAATTTAAAATTTTCAAAAGTGGGTTCTTGGTAGGAGCATATTGCTTTTTAAGGATTCACCAGTCACCACCCTTTAACCACAAGGTAAGTTTTACTTTTTACCCTTATGATTAAATCGAAGCGCCGAATGTAGGCCGCTTGCGGTCGTACCACCAAGAAAAACCTCAATAAGTCTAGTAACTTTATAGACATCACATGCATTCAATTCTCTTAAATTTATGGAAGACATCACAAGAAAAAAAAGTGACTACATCACATACAGTCATCATCATGTTGGAGACCCCAACATTCATTTATTAGTGGAGTCGCTTGAAAAGCGAAGTTTGTCTCACAACAGAAATCCTTAAAATATCGACACTGCTCTATATACTTTTTACAACAACTTATCATCGTACGTGTACGGCTGTACCTAATCTAAGATCAATAAGCATCATCAATTGGTGTTATCATTATGAAAAAGGAAAATATTATATTTATATATATATATTATCCCAGGTTGTATTAATATTGTCCTTTTTCTTTCTTTAGTATCCTGTATTTCAGTTTTCAATAATTAAAAGTTTTTATATTGATGCTTCAATTCAAATAATCTACCTATTTATCGATTCATTATGTTGGTAATACAATGTATATTTTAAGCTCAAATTTAACTTAAATATCAAAAGTTTGTATTCAACTCAAAATAGTATTCGAAAGATTTGACTTTAACTCGATTAAACTAATTGAAAACTCATCATTTAAGAAAATCCTTTTAATAATCATTAATATTCAAAATTAACTAAAATTCATACTTAATTCAACTTTGGATAAGCTTTAGCTTATTTTTTAGCTCGGCCCAACTCTTATTAAATTAAATTCAAGTAACCAATAAATAGATTTAATCCATTTACATTTTATATCAAACAAGTATGATAGGTACAAGTTTATTACTTTTAGTCATTATATATCTTGCTTGCTAAAGTAAAAATGGAAAATGTTTTCCAACTATCTCTTGACACTTGTAAATGAGGTGAAAGAGAAATGTTTTTTTATCATTTTATGAATGTGTAATTAGTTTTTGTCTTAAAAAAAAAAAAAAGAGCACTATCATAGCTTGTTAACTAATACATTAAGAGAATAAATTTTTCTATATAATCTCATTTTTGTTTTTTTGAAGATCGATATCAGCTTCTATCTCATAGTTGATTTTGTGCTCGTTTAAATTTAAACTATTGTAAACTGTGAATTTAATGATTTAAATTTAAAAGATGAAAAAGAATAATGAGATAGAAGACGTAATTAATACCAATAAAATAAAAAGAAGAACAATAAAATTTTCTAAAAATAATTAAATAAAGAAAAGGCTCTACTATATTTACTATTTATCTCCATGAAAAGAAAAGAAAAAGAAACAACAGGCTTTGTCTTGTCTATCATTGGATGTCTCTTGGAGATCTTTTCTTGACATAATAATGCAGGTGAATTTGAAAAATGCTGTCTGTGTTAGACCATCTTTTGCTTTCATGTTGGATCACAAGCCAGTGACCTTTTTCCACATTGGTTCTAATTACTCCCCCCAACTTTTGGCGGGGTTTCAAAACTACAGTTCAAGAAAATTTAAAAACAATTTAAAAAATATATATTTATATGTAGTGTGAATATTAGAGTATCAAGAGGATGTTTCCCTAATACGAGAAGAATCGGAATATAAACTTTTTTGTATTAGTTATTTCTCTGTACCAATTTATACAAGTAAAGCATTACAAATTCAAATTTTGTGTTGGAAGGTCAACCAGTAGTTGTAAAGTTTCATCTAACAATTGGTCAAAAACTTGCAATTCAAAATCTGCACCAAGAACTTCGTAGTCTTCATCTTCAAGCTTCCATTTCCCTCCAGGGGCTACCCAATTCAATTGCACCATTTCACTCTCACTAATGTTGCATATCTTTGTCCATGTCTTGGACCACCTACGATGATCATGACCTTCTGTCTTCCATGATCCCACAGATCTGCCTTCGTATGTGTTTGACTCTTGTTCTTCCTCTAGGATAGTACAGTCGTTTCGTGGAGATGTGAATTCGCTCTCGTTGGTTTCTTGCTCTTGGGTCCTTTTTGTTGGATTTGATCCTTCCAATGTTGAATTGTCTGTTGAAATATATGATCCTACTTGTTAGTATTTGAATCAATTATGTTTCCAATGGCCTTATAACCAAATAGCAGGAATACTAATTTTACTAATTTTTTTTTTCAATAAGATGGAATATATTTGAACTCTTCCTCTCCCATTATAATTACTCAATAAAAAGAAAAGAAAAGAAAAGAAAAACATGTTTCAATAATAGAAAGAAAAGAAAATGAAAGAAAAAACGAAAACGACATTAACAGACCCCGAGAACTTCCAAAATTACAGCTATACCCACGATTTTAAAAATAATGTACTAGCACTCCTTAAAAATGTTGCTACGTAAAATTTCTTCTAGTTATATACACTAAGTTTTTTTTTTTTTTTTAATAGGCTAAATTCATATATTGTTTTCGATTTTTTTTACTCGATCAGTTTCATAATTCAGTAGATAATTCGATCAAATTGGATGATAAATTGGCATATAAAAATAGTTATAATTGACTAGTCATAAAATTACCTGTTGAGATCTCAGGATCACTAATGAAGTTTCCAAAATCAAGAACCGAAACCGGGCTTGATTCATCAGAGCTGCATTCAGACTCGACATCTTTATTCGAAAAGCCATGCTTCATCATGTTCTTCCTGCTCCTTAATTGTGTAAGATCATTCATGACCCTGCTGCTAGCGAGCTGTCCTTTCTCATTCTGAGAATTCTTGACATCTTGAGACTCAACAATGATTCTGTCTTGAATTTGATCACCAGGTCCAATTATCTGATCAGGATTGGCATTTGAATCATTGTAGTTAGGGTTAGATCCTTGATTTTCCTTGCTATCTTGCTTTTCAATTTTCTCTCTAGTTCCGGAACTTCCTCTTTTTTTCTGTTTTATTCCTCCAATTGTGCCCGATTTGCCTTTTCTTTTCTCTCTACACCTTGTTTCACTTCCCTTTCCAAACGTAAGCACGAGAAATTCCTCATTCTCAACCTCGAAATATGTCGGTATCTCACGGAAGGACGACGTAGTCTGAACGGGAGTGGGACAATCAGCCTCTTTCTTCAATTCATCGATGGAATTCATCGACCGGCTTCGAGTGACCGATTTAGGAGATTGCTGGAGTTGAATCGGCAACGTTTCCAACCCCATTAGTCTTGCTACGATCCCGGGACTAGCCGTGACATCTATCGTTTTCTCTGTAGCCTTGTGTTCTCGACCTTTGTCGCGTTCGATGTCGAATGACACTGAATTGGCTTCGGTTGTGTGATCGGAAGGGTGCGTAGGGAGGCCTCTGGAGCAAAAAATTCTGCGCAGCACGCCGGTGAGGCACCACGGGGTGGTGGCTTTTCTTGAATTGTATATGTCAAAGGAAGCGTTAGTTGTTGTGGTGCAAGTAGTGGATGAAGAAAAAGAAGAAGAGTGTGATAACTTCATGATCGACCTTTAAAAAAACAAAATTCGAAGGAAGGTGTGTAATGGTTAGGAGTTTTTTCTTTTCAGAATCTGCAAAAGGAAGGTGTTGAATTTGGAAAACGAAAGGCAAAAAAAAAAAGAAAAGAAAAGAAAAAAAGAAAGAAATGGAAATAGGGAAAAGAGAGTGAAGAAGAGTGAAGAGGGTGTTTGAAATAAATGTTGCAAAGTGTAAAAGCTAAAGAGTTAAAAAGAGAGTAAAAGGAGTAAAAAACGGATGAAGAAGAGGCGGGCTGTGTATTCAAATTGGTCAAGCCAAGCAAGAGAGACCAAGTTCGCTTGGGGGGGGGGGGGGGCCGGGGGGAGTAGGAACAATATCTTCACAGATTGCTGTGAAGTCAATTTGACGAGTTTTGTAGTGATAGTCTGTTGGTCCGGTCGACCGTTCCAAACAGGCAGTACCCTTTTGAGTCAGCTTGCAGTGCAGTGCTGTTCTAAAACTGGTAGCAAGGCTCCAGGCTCCATACGACACAACATGATTAGGGAACGAGATTATAGAAATACAGTACGAAATGGTAATAACTTGTAACATAATAGACAGTATAAATTAACCATATAGGATTTTTTTTTTCATATTTTTCATCATTAAAATAAAGTCGATATTCGAGATGAGATAAGATTACTAATATAAATAGACACCACCTACTTGAAATAGGAAGGACTTGGCACGTTTTGCCCTTTGGCCTATTGCATGGCACGTAAATAAACAAACTTGACGTACGTTTTTGCAGGATTATGAGACAGAGGGTTCGGAGAAAAATTAAAAAAGAAAAAAAAAAAAAAAACTGGGTTGATTTGATATGTCGATGTGCTTGGGGCAGACAACGAAGAGGGTGTATGGGATTAATTTTGTCAGAAGTCTGTTTGGTGTGGACAGGGGAAGGGATTTCTTTTGCAGCCGAAGAGTATGACTTTGTTTTAGATGTGCGTGCAGGATTGTTGTTTTGCTGCTTTGCTGAGTTCAAAACATCCATATTACCCTGCACATTCTATAGACAATATTATTCGGTAGGGGTCACGAGGCAAAGGAAAAGAGAAAAATAAAAGGATATATTATTAAAAGAATATTATTAAATTAGAGGTAAATTCTTATTCAAAACCAAGAATATTGAGAAAGGGTGTGATGCGATGCTTTTTTCCAAATGAGGTGGGGAATAAAATTAAAATATGTAAATTATGAAATAAAGGGTGACTTGTATAATTACTTATTACTACCCCAGTTTTCGTTCAAGGTAACAGTGTTGATTCAATGATTTTCATATTGTACTAAAGATCCCCCTCAAATCCAATGCTACATCTTCACCTTTGGTCTCATTAGTTCTTACCATTCTCTTTGATTATTGCCCCCGTCTACTTTTGACTATAGTTCCATCAGAATAATACTCTTTAACTTTCTTTTTTTTTTTTTAACTTTCAACATCCTTAGAAAAGGAAAGTATAGTTCAAGCTTCATTTTTTTTTTATACACATGCATATGGGTATACCTTATTATGTTCCAATCTTATTAGTGAAATTACTTGGTAATTTTTAGTAAAAACCGTGTTAATAATACTAATTGATTTTTTACTTAAGTTTCATGTGCTGTAAATTTAACCATAGAATGATTATGATTTATTTAAGTTAGTTCGTTAATACTTAAAGTCTTAACTAATGATTTTACTTTCGAGCTATTATCTTTTTGCCAAAATTATCTATATATTTAGTTTGAAATAGAAATCTCTATTCAATATGATTTGCAATGTAATCGATGTTATATACATTAAACAAATTGAAGATGATAATAAAAACATGTTTTTCAAATAAGAGATTCGATAGTTGTGATCTATTTATTCTAATTTTTTCTTAATTGATAAATGAATTCGATTTGGACATAAAATGTAATATTGAAAAGGATCGGGTTATAGGTTTAGGTTTTAAGTAAAATTATTAAACAGAATGTGTTATGAGTTAGGTTTCTAGATACGAACTCATTTAAATTCGAATATAAGGTATAATTTATTTGTGTAAATTGCCAATCCTACACCAAACCTTTTGGACAATTCCCAAACTTTTGTTAAATTTACGAAAAGAAAAAAAAGTTCTTGAAAAGGGAAGAGAGTGAGTGATTAGAGGTTTTTTATTTTAACAAATTAGAGATAAAATACAATAAGATACATAAACAAAAATTTAAAAGTCTAGATCGAGGAATGATGAAAGATTAAGTTTAGTGAAAGTTCCAACTCATCCTTGAATCTTAAAGTGGAGAAAGAAAGACATAGTGACCGTTGAATGGGATGGGTTGATTAATCCCATTAAGCAATTGCACCCTACTAATCCGACTGATAAAATTCAGATCACTGTAGTGTAGTACAATTTATTATGTATTTTGTTCCGACTTTCAGTTGGGAGTTGAAGATACATCATCCATGGTCATTGATTCAATTAGTACAATTTATTATTTATTTATTTAGACATGAAATTGTAATTTAGGTAGGCTAAATGTCATTCAGTTCGGTTGAATTTACTATTTAAATAGAACCAAATGGGTGATTTGATTTTATTATTGTTTACGATTTGATACAATTCCTTCTCATGGTTCAGATAATGTTTAATAAACTAAAAAATTTCTCATTAAAATATAAACATTAGTATCACATTTGTTAAATATATTTTTAAGTAATCAATATATCTATTACCAGTAGTCACTAAAATCCATTATCACAAAACCATATTTATTACGGTAAAAGAATTCAGTAATAACAAGTAAAATAAAATTGCTCTATTATATAAATAATTTTGTTCAATTTCAAACAATTTTTGAAACCAAATCAAATCAATATATATATATATATATATATATGTGTATGCATATATAAAATAAAATACCATATAGATGGATTTTATGTCTGGCAAGAAGATCAACCGCAAGTTCCAACAATCAAAATAAACGTTTCTAGATCTTGATTAAGATTTTGCTTTAATTATCATGCAACTATAAATACTCCAATACTTATATGCTGTTTGTAGATTTTTCTCAAGATCAAATCACGGTGCATTTAAATTCTTATTTGCCTACGACATTCTTGAGTTTTTCTTATATTTAAGTACATACCCTTAAAGGATTATTTTGGGAGAAAATACAAATAACTTCATAAACTTTAATTTAAGTATAAATTTACCGTCTAAACTTCTAATACAAATCATCTCATTAAACTTTGATAAAGTGACAAATAACCTCTTAAGTTGCAAATGATTTTCTAAACTTTAGCATTAGTGAACACTCCCTAAACTTATCAAAATATACTTTAAGACCTATAATCTTGGACCATAGTGATAAGAATTAAGCCATTAGACCTTTAACTCGAGCTTGAGCTCGAGGACTTAAAAGTATGGCAAGGCAAATTCTCTTTGTGCAACTAATATCTGAAGAGTCGAGCTACTACAATTTGTCGACCTGCTGCCCTATTCGAGACAAACTCTCTTGTACTTATCAATAGCTTTGACTACCAACCTAAGACATATTCAGACAATAAGTTAACCTACCCGACCATTAGCTCAGCCAACCTGAATATAAATAACTCAAAGAATGTCCAAATTGAATTTACCTCGAAAGATCCATTGGCTCAGCTTAGAAGTTTTGCTTGGTAACATCCCAACTAGGTGTACTTTTCTGTATACTCTGCCAAAAGCATTACCATTGGCTAACCGCTATGTATCCAGCTACCATGTGATGGAACTTGCCATACAAACTGGATGTTTTCTCACATTTTCTTTTATAACCTTATACAATTTTTGCACCTTACTTATTTACGACACTACCCTCTTTAGTCTTTTTTTCATTTTGGTAGTTTGTCCTAAAATTTCGGATATAAATATCCATTGTACATCATAGCTGCAACATCATTAACTTTATTATAGAATATTCAAGGTCTTCTTTTGATAGGAATTAGGCTACCAGACCTATAACCCCGCAACAGAGCTCGAGGACTAGAAGGGTTAGTACGATGAATCTTTCTGTTCTAACCAACTACTGACGAGGCCAAGTATTTCCTTGCCGAGTCATCCTCCATGCCGTGTCATATGACTGCCCATTTTCTACAGCATGCCGAGTTGATGATTACTCTCCAACGTGGAGCTAACCAATCAGTTGACCACTTCTTTGCTAAGAAACCAAGAGAGGGAGTGCAGACTGACTAAGCCATTCTTACTCGGATAAGCTCATCTATCCGTACTTTCTGTCCGCATTTTCTAACAACCTTGCCAATGTAGCATCGCTACATGTATAGTATCATGTGCAGAATCGGTTGCACTAATGATTGTTTTTATTGTATATTCATTTTTACTTTTTTGTATCTTGTACATTATTTTCTTAGGAAATACCCTTTTTTGTCTTTTCCTTTTTCGATAGGTTATCCTAACTTATGGGTATAAATACCCTTATACTTATAATTGTGATAACATCGGATCATTCTTAATACACTCATTGAATACTTTTTTTTTTCCTTACGTAAACACTGTTTATTTACTCTTGCCATTACTCTTATCCTTTCTCTTAAGTAAGGTTAGGTGGCCAATAATCTTACCGAATCAATTCTTGCATCATATTGAATTGAGTCATAAGTCATCGGAAGTTCTATTAATACATCATATCCTTTGGAGCTGTTCGTAAGTTTTAATTGCTGTTTCATTCTTCATTTTTACCCTTTCGCACTTTTCCTCATTAATTCTTTTCAAGCTTTCTGTAAACTTGGACCCATCCAGCAGCCTATCTTGTCTGTTCTTAGTCACGATTCGCAACATCTTGGACCTAGTTCACACTAAATATACTCAACTCTACCTCTTTGAAGTGTCCAATTCAATACCTATTTGATATAAACTTGTAAAGTAATCCTATGAAATAATTTATAATAATAAACTTATCATTTAACCTTATAAAAAAAGTAGTAGTAAATCCTACAGGTACTGGTCATTTCATATACGTACCAAAATATTGAAAACTATTAAGTCCTTTGAGGAGTCTTGTATAGTTTTTCTTAAAAGATAAAAAGTAAATACTAAGGGCAATAATTGGCAATTTCGTGTTGTATCTTGCTCCATGTCCCAATTTACTAGGGTTCTAGTGTTAGGTAGGTACTTATAAGTCATTTAGAATCTGCAAAACAAACTATAGGGGAATGAGTGACAATTTGCTCAGTAATTGGGGGTAGAGACAGAAGTATGCATTCAGCACATCATAACCAGAGTTTTCAATCAAGTTGGTTAGATGCAATGTATGTACAAATCAATGCCATCATACAACGTTATTCGTTCCGTCGTGGGATCAAAGAAATTTCACTTACTCTAATCCAGGTTAAGGAGATTGACGTAACATACTCATGGATTGAAACCAAACCGGGGCTTATGCAATGGAGAACACTCACCTCCTATGACCACCTTCAAAATACGACCCCCAACCTTGCCGCGACCTCCTCTCCTATCATTTAGTTCGGCTAAGGGTGGGGAAAGGATCAAATTGAGGCTTATACAATGGAGAACACCCGCCTCCTATAACCACCTTCGAACCAAGACCCCCAACCTTACTATGACCTCCTCTCCTGTCACTTAGTTCGACTAAGGGTGGGGAAATGACCATTTCAACTATCCTCATTGAAGAAAATCTGTGTTTGGCTCGACAATCCTAGTCGTCCCCCTTAGTGGGTGGCGATGCATATCAAATTCGATATTAAGCAAAGTTCTAGTTAATTCATCTTTTTAGGGTAATCAACTAAGCTCAAATAATTCAATAATAATATTCATAGAAGAATCATATCATGGAGCTCAACTCCTATCATAGCAAATTGAAATCCAACCATAAGCATTGCATACTGTAAGCCCTAAAACTAGTAATTTGAGGTTTCGATCGGTTAAAAGACCCGATCGAGCCTAAATTATAAAGTAAAGCTAGAAATATTAGGAAAATGATCTCATAAGTTTAAATTTAAGAAAATAAGCAATAAAATAAAAAATATAAAAATTCCAAATTTTAAGTATATAACTCGTTATTTATCGAAAATGTGTAAAATGCATCCGATAATTAACAAATCGCTCGAAGATAAATTATATGTATACTAAAAATTATAAAATAACCTAAATAATATTTAGAAATATTTTTTTATACTATATATGAATTTACATGTATGTAGAAATATGTGTAATTACTTAAAATACGCGTAATGTGCTAAAATCATACTAAATAATTAAAGAAAATTCATAATTAATTAAGGAAAAATAAATAAAAATCAAGAAAAATAAGGAATGATCTAGATATAGTTCGTGGCAGTTGGGAAAAATAAGAAAATAATCGACTAATTAAATTAAGACAACACAAAAGCCAAAAATTAAGGGATAAGGCAATTGTCTTGTCCAATTTAATGCACAATAATTACACTAAAGCTCTATAAATAGCAAGAAAAATTCAGAAGCTCATTTGGACAGTTAGAAATTAGAGAAAATTAGGGAGAGTCAAAAATTGAGAGAAAAAGAAAAGGAAAACTGTGCAGTTAGGGCCACAAAGGAGAACCCAGATCCGACGGGAAGCTGGGAGTGAACGGCCACCACCACCACATGGTGGTGGCAACGCCCAGGTGGGCCAACACACCCATGGCCGGAGCCACTCAAATCGATGAGTTCAATTTCCAGCCCAATTTTGTGTAATTTTTTAAAAATAGTAAATATTATTGGAAAATTATGAATTTTATTATTCTGGAATATTTTTGTATGTAGTTTTTAGGAAAAATAGTATTTTGATGAAAATATGTCTCGTGATATAGGGCCCTTAAGAAATCGTACAAAACCGAGCATGTTTCGGTTTATAAATAAATGACCTTAGAAATGTAGTTTCGAGCCCAAAATTTTTGTGTAGACCACTTAGCTTATATAAAACAGTGCTACAAAGCCCGTTTTCAAAAATTAATTTTCTAAATTTTTAGATAATTTTTAGACCTTAAAATAAGGCATAAAATGGGTAATTTAGGGTTAATAAAGTAATTAGATAGTTAATTACTGATTTAGTGAATAAGTACATGTTTTAGGATGTTGAAATATGATGGAGTATGATACTTGTAGCATTTAGGGTGTTAGATGTAATTATTAGGTTAATTATGTAGTAAATGAGTAATAGGGAAAAATAGTAATGAGTAATAGGGAAAAATAGTAATGAGTAATAGGGAAAAATAGTAATGAGTAATAGGGAAAAATAGTAAATTTTAAGTTAATTTTGGAAATTAGGGTAATTAGGAGTAAAATCTGATTTAGGATGAATTTAGACATTTTAAAATGATAATTGGTGTTTAGAGACGATAATTAGAGTGATAGAAATATTAGAAGTGTATGATATACATAAAAGGTAATAATACATAATATGTAATTATTAGAATATAATAAATAGAAAATATTATAATAAAAATTGATATTTTGATAATAATAAAAATGTACAATAAATCTGATACGAAACTTGAATTTATGTACTTATATGAAAAATGTAAAAATTTCTCACATTAGGAGTGAATTCGGTACATTAATACGGATTTAAGTGTACCGGATAAAATAAATATTGACTAGGGGTATAAAACACTACTTAAAAATCGAACTAAAACCTAATTTAGAAATCGATGTGAAAACCGAACCCGAACCTAACTCTGAACCTAACCCCAAACCTAGAATAATTGTAAAAGACTTAAGGTCTAGATAATTGGGCATATTAAACCCTAAAGAAAACATAACAATAAGCGTTATAGGATAAAATAAATCTATAATAGTTATATGAAAAACTGAAACCACATTTATGTTATAGGGACGATCGGCGATGGCCTGAGCAAATCAGACCTCGAGTGAGTGAGTAAGGAGTCGAGGTAAGTTGGGATTAATACAATGCTGTATTTTGGGAGGCTTGAGATTATGCTTGGTTGTACTTGTTAGATAGTTGGATGTGTACATGTGCTTAATTATGGGTGATGCCATGATTCTGTTTGTTGCTCTAGCATGTATTGTATGATTTGTATGAAATGATTGATCACTCTAAACTGGACTTAATCAAATATACGACCAATAATCATAATTGGACATGCATGGCAACCCATTAGGGGAACTTAGGACTCTCCAGCCAAATACTGACCCCTTCGAAAGGGATAGCGTAGGATTGCAAAATGGTCCCTTCTTCATCCTTAGTTGAACTAAGTGACAGGTGAGGAGGTCGTAGCGAGGGTGAAGACAATGGTTCGAAGGTAGTCACGGGAGGAGCGAGGTCTCCATTACACAAGCCTGGGTTTAGTCGTGAGCTGTTGCATTAATGGCAACTCCTCAACCCGGATTAGAGCGGGCGTAATTTCTCTAATCTCACGACGGGCTGGACAATGTCGTGCGATGGCATTTGCTTGCACATGCATTGCACCTAATAAATTGATTTAAAACCTTGTTGTGTTTATGTTATAGTTTTACGTCCTCCATCCTAACTTACTGAGTTATGGTTGCTCACATCTCTATAAATGTCGTGTAGGTGCTGGCTAAGAAGAGGCAAACAACTACTCGAAAGCTAGCAACTGCTGCATCCTGGGGAGTGAAGAAAAACATTGAAGAATCAATACATATTTTATTACATTTCATTTCTGAATAATGTATAACTAGGAAATATGTTACGGAGAATTATTGTAAACTTTAATTGCAATAATTGAATTATAGTGTGTATATATATTTACTCACTTTTTTAGGTAATAAAAACCTAGACCTTAAAAGTATGTGTTTATTCTTTAATGTTTTTCCTCATTCTCCAAGATCCAGCAGTTGCTAGCTTTAGAGTAGTTGTTGCCGCTTCTTAGCCAGCACCTGCACGACGTCTATAGGGATGTAAGCAACTACAACTCAGTAAGTTAGAATGGAGGACTTAAAACTATACCACAAACACAACAAGGTTTTTAATCAAGTTATTAGGTGCAATGCATGTGCAAGCAAATGCCATCGCACGATGTTGTCCGGCCCGTCATGAGATTAGAGAAATTGCGCCCGCTCTAATCCAGGTTGAGGAGTTGCCATTAATATAATAGCTCGTGACCAAACCCAGGCTTGTGCAATGGAGACCTCGCTCCTTCCGCGACTACCTTCGAACCACTAACTTCACCTTCGCAGCGACCTCCTCTCCTGTCACTTAGTTCGACTAAGGATAAAGAAGGGACCGATTGCAATCCTGCGCTATTCCTTTCGAAGGGGTTGGTGTTTGACCAGAGAGTTTAAGTTCCCCTAATGGGTTGCCATGCATGTCCGATTATGATTACTGGTCCTATATTTGATTAAGTCCAGTTTAGGGTGATCAATCATTTCATGCAAATCATACAATACATACCAGAGCAACAAACAAAATTATAGCATCACCCATAATCAAGCACCACCCATAATCAAGCACATGCACACATTCAACTATCTAGCAAGCACAAACAAGCATAATCTTAAGCCTCCAATATATAGCATCATATTAATCCCAAATTACCTCGACTCCTCGCTCACTCACTCGAGGTCCGACTTGCTCAGGCCATCGCCGGTCATCTCTATAACACAAACGTGGTTTCAATTTTTCATATAACGATTATAAGTTCATTTTATCCTATAACGCTTATTGTTATGTTTTATTTAGGGTTTAATATATTTAATTATCTAGATCTTAAGTCTTTTATAATTATTCAAGATTTAGGGTTAAGTTCGGGTTCCGCATCAATTTCCAAATTAGGTCTTAGTTTGATTTCTAAGTCCTAAACATGCTCGAATCCTAATGTGAAATTAATCACATTAAGCTCGAGTATTCAAATATCCTATGGGGTCTTAATTTAGTATTATAAGCTATTCAGTATACGCTAGTCCTAATTAGGGTATCGGATTTATCCCTAATGTGAGAAAATCTTACATTTTTATATAATTACCTAAAATTCAATCTTCATTCAGATTTAATATTATTCTGATTTTTACTCTAATATTATCTAAATAACCCTAATTTTTAAAATTTATTAATTTACAATTTCACATATTACTAATTTCTTATATTAATTACCTAATTTCTTGAATTAACCATACTTAAGACTCCAAAGGCTAGGATTAGAGTTGCACATCAGAGATTAACATCTAATTAATATCTAAATCAGTAATTAACATCTTAATCACCTAATTAACCCTAATTTACCTAATTTTTCCATCATTTTAGGACTAAAAATTAACTTAAAATTTTTGAAAATTAATTTTAAAAAAATGGCTTCATAGCATTGTTCTATATCACATGAGAATCCTACAAAAAAAAAATTGAGCTCCAAACTACACTCCTAAGCCTATTTATTTTCCGTTCTAATCATGCTCGGTTTTGTACAATTTCTTAAGGACCCTATATTTTTAGACGTTATTAAACTAAATCTACATCCAATAAAACCTCAGAATAACAAGTTTCATAATTTTCTAAAACTATTTACTATTTTCACAAAATTACACAAAAATCGGGCTGGAAATTGGACTCACTACTCTGGGTGGCTCCGGCCACTGTGGCCTTATCGACCGGCCTGGGCATTACCACCACTGTGTGGTGGTGGTGGCCGTCCACTCTCAGCTGCCCGTCGAGTCTAGGTTCTACTTTGTGGCCCTAACTGCATAGTTTTCCTTTTCTTTTTTTTTTTTCTTTGGTTTTTCTCTTAATTTTCGCCTCTCCCTAATTTTCTTTGATTTCTAACTATCCAAATGAGCTTCTGAATTTTTTCTTGCTATTTATAGAGCTTTAGTGTAATCATTGCGCATTAATTAGAAATGACTTTGCTCAATTTCCTTGATTTTTGGCTTTTTATTGTTTAATTTTAATTGGTTAATTTTTATTTTGTGGATTCTGACCTGCCACGACCTGATTTGGATCATTCTTGATTTTTCCTGATTTTTTCTTAATTAATTATGAATTTTATTTAAATATTTATATTATTTTAGCACATTTCGCGTATTTTAAGTAATTACGCGTATTTATACCTACATGTAAATTCATATATAGGACAAATAATTATTCCTAAATATTATTTAGGTTATCTTATAGTTTTTAGTATACATATAATTTATCTTTAGCAATTCGTTAATTATCAGAATGCATTTTATGCATTTTCGATAAATAACGAGTTATACACTTAAAATTTAGAATTTTTATATTCTTTTATTTTATTGCTTATTTTCTTAAATTCAAACTTACGGGATCATTTTACTAATATTTTTAGTTTTACTTTATAATTTAGACTCGATCGGGTCTTTCAACTGATCGAAATCTCGAATGGCTAATTTTGGAGCTTACAGCTGTTACGACTCTGCCGCTTCGGGGCGTGATACATACGCACAAACAGCTAACTACATTCACAAGTCAATACATACCAAAATCCCCATATGTTCTGAAATAATATCCCAAAATGCGGTAAAGCATTGATCCCACTTACTTATCTTGACACTCATTTCGGAAAACTCATGTCATTAATGGTCTGATCATTGGAAGGCCTTATATATACAAAACCTAAATTCAATTTTCATAATAGTTATGAAAACATTAGGGTCTTATCTAAAATAGCTATATATATATATCTATATATATAAAGTATATTATCATTTTATTATTATGTAATAATATATAGTTTCATTATATCGATCTAGTTAAGCTATTAAGTGTTACTAATATACGTAATTATACTATTACGTGTAATATATCATTTCGATTATATCAAAACGTACTTTTAGTCGTTTAAATCACGTTTTGATTACGGTAGAGTTATAATAGTACGTAAATTAGTAATATTGTAGAGATATAAGTTATATTACCTAGGTTTATCTGATTTTAGTAAAAATAGTATCGTTAGGTTTGTACAAATTTAACGGCACATATTACGAGCCTTAATTTCTAAATATGACTTTTAACGGGTAATTCGAGTTCTTAACACAGTCATATGTATCTAATCAAATATTATTATACTATACGTAATTTATATTATTAAACCATATTTTACCTAATTTGTTAATATAACCTATAATATAGGTATTATCTAACCTTAATACCTCTATAACGTATCCTGGTTATTAAAATATCATTAAATATATTAAAAATATAATTTTTATCCAATCTGACCAATACACAAATAGATAGTTTTTATTCACCTATATCCTGGTTATTAAAATATCATTAAATATATTAAAAATATAATTTTTATCCAATCTAACCAATACACAAATAGATAGTTTTTATTCACCTATTTATCATATTTTAACCTGTTATTAGTAGAATTGGGTATTGGTTCATTATTTAAGCTATTTTACTACGTAAATTCATAATAAATAGCTTAGGTTACCAAATAATTCCCCGAAAATTTATATAGACTCCTAAAATATGTGAAATTAAGCTAGTACTTGGTTTCTAGTTTTCAATTTATCACTTATATATTCATATTTACGATTTTACCCTTGAATTATCCTAAATTACCTAATTAATATCCTTTTTGCACCAAATTGATTTTAAATTGTCCCAACATTATTATTATTCACTAGAAATCAGTACATGTCCATTTCATCATTTAATTTTATAATTTCCTATTTATTTCACAATTTTAGCCTATTTTCTAGCTATTTTTAGGCCAAAAAATACAATAAATATTGAAAATATTCAAATAAAAAATTGGGCTGCATAGAAATCATCTATATATCATAAGTGTCTTACACAAAAATTTAGAGCTAGAAAATATATCATTTAGTGTATTTATTTTAAATTTCAAATTTCAGATGAATTGTACATTTGTTAAGCAAGTACATTAAATACTCCTAATTTTGTAAAAATAAATTTACTTAATGAAAGTACATATAAAATAAACTAGGAATTAATTTTTTTACATTTTTCATGATTAATTTTATAATTTTTCAAAGATAGAGAAAAATAGAGCAGAAACTCGAAACTTAAGTTCATCGGAGCTCCGGCTACTATTGGCCGGAGAGAGATTGTCAGCCAGCTTAGTCGGTGGTGTCTTTCTTAGGTGGCAGTGAGGCTCTACGTCAGGTCATCGAATAGTCGAGGGAACTAGCTAGGCTTGGTTCTTGCTCTGTTTTTTCCTATTTTTTGTCAAAATTTTCTTCTTCTTTTTTCCAAATTTTTATTAGGTTTTCTTGATTGCCAAAATGTTAAATCTGAATCCTAGGATCCTATTTATAGTAGTTTAGGTCGGTTGAATTTTTTCTTAATTATTAAGTAATTTATTTTAATATTTTTCTCGAAAAATGCGTAGTAAGAGGTGTCAATTTTTTATAAATTTCCTTTGATGCAGCTACTTATTCTTTTTAAGTTACTCAACATTTAATCCAATCATATTTTAGATCATTTTTTATTTTTTTTTATAATTTTTAGGTAATATTTTAGGGTGTTTTTGATATTTTATATTAGTATTTAATGATTTTTGTTAATATACGAGTATATATCCTATATATATCATACACGTAATGAGTAATTATATACGTGTTATCTTGTTTCTAGTATAACTTTTATTTTTAAGATACTTTTCCCTATTTAATTTTGCGATTCTATCACTCATTATGCATAATTATATTATTTTAGGTTAATTTACGGGTATATTTATTATATTTACCAGGTATACTCATAAAAATACGTGTATACTTATATAGTGTATTATGCTATATTATTTTTTTGATTGCCTAATTATCTTATTTCTAAGTCCCCGTCGCATTTCGAGCTTAGTTTTAGGGGTTTCAAGCAATTTTGGACTATATTAAATAATCATACTTCTAGGGGCAAAATTGGGATTTCGGGTAATTATTTTCAAAATCTTACTTCTCCAAGTCACTTTAACTAACTTTCCTATCTTAGTCGTAAAGTTTGGGTTTAATCGAATAACTTTTCCTGAAAGCTTTAAATTTAAGTAGATTGCTCTAAATTTGACTTTAGGATCTCATATAGAATAAATTTTCAGTATTTTGATTGCATTCTTGATATTCTTATTGTATTATAGATTTTTAAACCTACGAGAACTCCTCGGTTAAGATTATCATGTTTCTTATAAGTTTCTAACCTAATTGGTTTACTTTCTCAGATGTCCTAAATTAACTATTGACCCTAATCATACAATAAGGATAAGGCTTTATCTTAATACTCAGATGTTCATGTCTAGATTGTTGATTTATGGGATATTACACCGTGCCGTATGACTATCTATTTTTCTGTAGTATGTTGAGTTAATGATTATTATCTAATGCGGAGCTGACTAATTACTTGGCCACTTCTTTGTTGAGAAGCTGAGAGAGAGAGTACAGACTGACTAAGTCATCCCTGCTCGGATAAGCTCATTTATCTGTACTTTTTGTCCGCATTTTCTAACAATCTCGCTAATGTAGCATCGCTACGTATATAATATCATGTACAAAATCCGTTGCACCAATGATTTTTTTTCTCGTATATTCTTTTTAACCCTTTTGTATCTTATACCTTACTTCCTTTGAAAATATCTTTTTTGTCTTTTCTTTTTTAGGCAAGTTGCCCTAACTTATGGGTATAAATATTCTTGTACTTGTAACTGTGATAACATCAGTTTATTCTTAATACACTCATTGAGTATTTTTTCTTCCTTGCATAAACACTGTTTATTTACTATCGACATCACTCTTATCCTTTCTCTTAAGCAAGGTTAGGTGGCTAGTAATCTCATCGAACCAATTCGTGTGTTGTATCGAATTGAGGCGTAAGTCCTCGAAAGTTCCATTGGTGCGTCATATCCTCTGGAGTTATTCGTAGGTTTTGCTTATTGTTTCATTCTTTATTTTTACCCTTTTGCACTTTTCCTAATTAATCATTTTCGAGCTTTCTACAAGTTTGGACCCATCCAGCGACCAGCCTTGTCTATTCCTGGTTATGGTTCGCAATACCTTTGCTTGCCAGTAAACATTCCTTTTGTTTGTTTACTTGCTTACTTTTCTAACCCATAAGTAAAGTTAGGTGTTAAGTATCCTCATTGGACCAACTTGTACATCATATTGAATTGATTTGTGAGTCCTCGATAGTTTCTTAATGTGTCATATCTAAGGAGTTGATCTTGGTTTTTGCGTAATTACTTTCCTGTTTGCGCATTCCCACTTCCACTTTAGGCTTCTAGCAAGCTTAGACCCATATTTTATAAAGTTGACCTTGGTTGTCCTTAGAGCGACCCTATCACATAGTGTGATCTTTTTTAACTTAAAATGGAAATGTCCTTCACGTTTCAAAGTTTAAAAGGTGATTTGCAATATCTAATTGTTTAATAGTAAATCTCCATCCAAATCAAAGTTGGGAAAGGCATTATTTTAAGACATTTGTAAAGATTTAGAAAAAATTTTCAAACTTTATAAATATATTAATCGTCTCATACTAAATTCACTAAGTATTAATAGTTCAATCCACTCTATCATGCATAATTATAGCTCATAACATGATCGTAAATTATTAATGATTTTACTCCAAATGTCTTGACTTGTATTGTTTATTGTTTTTCTATGTCAATAATTCACTTATCCACAACTAAGTTAGCATTGATATTTAACTTTAAGCTATTTTGTTCTTAATATTTGACCCATGATTTGCAAAAGTATCCACTCGACGACTTACTTATCAAAGCTGTAATGCTAAATAAAAATAGCACTCACGATTGATATTTAAGGCATACAGATTTATTTAATAGATATGACAAGTGTCATCAAAACAAAAATATTATTGTAAACCCTAAAGTCAAGCCAAATGACCGTAGGATTGAACTTAATACATAAAATTTAGGACGATCGGTTAAAGGATCCGATCAAACCTAAATTATAAACTATAGATAGAAATATTTGTAAAAATGATCCTGTAAACTTGAATTTAAGAAAATAAGTAATAAAATAGGAGACTATAAAATTTTTAAATTTTAAGTATAATAATTGTTAATTATTAAAAATGCGAAAAGTGTAATCTAATAACTAATTAATTGCTAGAGATAAATTATATGTATACTAAAAATCATAAAATGACCTAAATAATAATTAGGAATGTTCACATGTACCCCACATGTATTTACGTATAGATAAAAATACGCGAAATTACTTAAATTATCAGAAAAATTATAAAATAATTAAAAATATATTAATTAATTAAGAAAAAATAAAAAAAAATAGAGGAATGATGTGGATTTGGTCATGGTAGGTCAAGAAATGAAGAAGAAAATTAACCAATCAAAATCAAGCAACACAAAAGGCAAAAATTAAGGGATTTGGGTAATGTTTTGTCTAATTAAATGCTTAATAATTACTATAAAACTCTATAAATAGGGAGAAAAATTACAGAACTCATTTGGACAGTTAGAAGTTAGAAAAAATTGGGAGGCCCGAAAATTGAAGAGGAAAATTAAGGTTTAGGAAAATATTACGGAAATTTGTACAGTAGGGGCTAGTAAACTGAACCCACACACCATTATTACCTGGAACCGAGTCGCCGCTGCCACCACCTGGAACCGGGCCACCACCACCCAACTCCAGACCCACCGCCTAGACCGGCCGATACACCTGGACTGGTGTTGGAAGCCTAAAAGCCATCGGATCGGGTGAGTTTTTCATCTGCTCCGATTTTGTATAATTTCTTTAAATTATTTATTTTGCCCAGAAAATTATGAAATTTATTATTATGAGTTTTTATTGTATGAAAATTTAGGAAAAAATAGTGATTAAGTTTAATCACGTCTGAAAAATATAGGGTTCTTAAGAAATTAAGCAAAACTGAGCATGATTAGAATTAGAAATAAATAGACTTAGGAGTGTAGTTTGGAGTTCAAAATTTTTTTATAGAATGCTTAAGTGATATAGAATAGTTCTATGAAGCCATTTTTTTTTTAAATTAATTTTCGAAATTTTTAAGTAAATTTTTAGCCCTAAAATGATGGAAAAATTGGATAATTTTGGGTTAATTAGGTGATTAAGTGATTAATTACTGATTTAGATAGTAATTAGATGTTTAGGGATGTTAATATTTGATATGAAAACCTAATCCTAGCCTTTGAAGTGTTAAGTGTAATTAATATAGGAATTATGTAGTAATTGTAGGAAATTAGGAATATGTGGAATTGAAAATTTAATAAATATGAAAAGTTAGGGTTATTTAAATAATATAATAATAAAAATTAGTGTTAATAAATCTGAAACAAAATTTAGTTTTAGGTAATTGTATAATGTCATACCCCGAAGCAGCAGAGTCGTAACAACCCCACCATGTAAACCATCTTAAGATAGAAGTTGACCTTACAACCGTTATCTTAGACATGATCTATACAAGGCGTCCACGACTAACCCGCTTTGAAGTAAACAGTTTGTAATTTAAATAAATCATTTACTTATAAAAGTAAGGAAGTATATATATATATATATACCCCGAAGCGGCAGAGTCGTAACAACCCTACCATGTAAACCATCTTAAGATAGAAGTTGACCTTACAACCGTTATCTTAGACCTGATCTATACAAGGCGTCCACGACTAACCCGCTTTAAAGTAAACAGTTTGTAATTTAAATAAATCATTTACTTATAAAAGTAAGGAAGTATATATATATATATATGTCATAATTCAGTTCAGTGAAAGTTTACAATATTTCTCTATAGTATATTTCCTAATTATTACATCATTCGGAAATGAAAAATAATTCTAAAATAAAAACTTAGACCTTAAAATATGTGTGTTTATTCTTCAATGTTTTTCCTTACTCTCTAGGATCCAACAGTTGCTAGCTTTAGAATAGTTGTTTGCCGCTTCTTAGCCAGCACCTGTACGACGTCTATAGGGATGTGAGCAACCATAACTCAGTAAGTTAGGATGAAGGACTTAAAACTATACTATACACATAACAAGGTTTTCAATCACTTATTAGGTGTAATGCATGTGCAAGCAAATGCCATCGCACGACGTTATCCGGCCCATCGTAAGATTAGAGAAATTGCGCCCGCTCTAATCCGGATTAAGGAGTTGTCGTTAATGCAACAGCTCACGACCAAACCCAGGCTTGTGTAATGGAGACCTTACTTCTCCCGTGACTACCTTCGAACCACTGTCTTCACCCTCGCTGCGACCTCCTTTCCTGTCACTTAGTTCGACTGAGGATAAAGAAGGGACCGTTTTGCAGTCCCGTGCTATCCCTTTCAAAAGGGTCGGTATTTGGCCGGAGAGTCCTAAGTTCCCCTAACGGGTTGCCATGCATGTCCGATTATGATTACTGGTCTTATATTTGATTAAGTCCAGTTTAGGGTGATCAATCATTTCATGCAAATCATACAATACATGCTAGAGCAACAAACAGAATCATAGCATTACCCATAATTAAGCACGTGCACACATCCAACTATCTAACAAGCACAACCAAGCATAATCTCAAACCTCCTAAAATACAACATTGTATTAATCCCAACTTACCTCGACTCCTCGCTCACTCACTCGAGGTTCGATTTGCTTAGGCCATCGCCGATCATCCCTATAACACAAACGTGGTTTCAGCTTTTCATATAACTATTATAGGTTAATTTTATCCTATAACGCTTATTGTTAGGTTTTGTTTAGGGTTTAATATGCTTAATTATCTAGGTCTTAAGTCTTTTATAATTATTCTAGGGTTGGGGTTAGATTCGGGTTCGGTTTCCGCATCGATTTCTAAATTAGGTTCTAGTTCGATTTCTAAGTAGTGTTTTATATTCCAACCCTAGAAATTCGTTTCTACCCATAATGTGAAATTAATCACATTACTTCTCGATCTCCTAAATACCATCATTATCCTTAGTCAGTATTTATTTTACTCGGTACACTTAAATCCGTATTAGTGTACCGAATTCGCTTCTAATGTGATAAATTTTTATATTTTTCATATAATTACATAAATTCAAGTTTCTTATCAGATTTATTATATATCCTTATTATTTATATAATATCAATTTTTATCCTAATATTTTCTATTATTATATTTTCAAAAATTACATATTATGCATTATTGCCTATTATGTATATAATGCACTTCTAATATTTCTATCACTTTAATTGTCATCCCTAAATATCAATTATCATTTCAAAATGTCTAAATTCATCCTAAATCAGATTCTGCTCCTAATTTCCCTAATTTACAAAATTAACTATTTTTCCTTATTAATCATTTACTACATAATTAACCTAATAATTACATCTAACACCCTAAATGCTACAAGCATCATACTCCATCAGATTTCAACATCCTAAAACATATAATTATTCACTAAATTATTAATTAATCATTTAATTACTTAATTAACCCTAAATTACCCATTTTATGCCTTATTTTAGGGCCTAAAAATTATCTGAAAATTTCAAAAATTATTTTTTGAAAACGGGCTTTATAGAACTGTTATATATCATCTAAGTAATCTACACAAAAATTTTGGGCTCGAAACTACACTCTTAAGGTCATTTATTTCTAAACCGAAACATGCTCAGTTTTGCATGATTTCTTAAGGACCTTATATCAAGAGATATATTTTCATCAAAATAATATTTTTATTAAAAACTACATACAAATATATTTCAGAATAAAAAATTTCATAAATTTATAATAATATTTACTATTTTACAAAATTATACAAAATCGAGCTTGAAATTGAACTCATCTATTTGGGTGGCTTCGGCCACCGTCGGTGGCCATGGGTGTATCGGCCCACCTGGGCATTTCCACCACCGTATGGTGGTGGTGGCCGTCCACTTCCAGCTGCCCGTCGAGTCTGGGTTCTCCTTTGTGGACCTAACTGCACAGTTTTACTTTTCTTTTTTTTTTCCTTGGTTTTTCTCTCAATTTTCGAGCCTCTCTATTTTTCTCAAATCGCTAACTGTCCAAAGGAGTTCTCTGAATTTTTTTCTATTTATAGACGTTTAGGGAATTTATTGTGCATTAAATTGGATAAGACAATTGCCTTATCCCTTAATTTTTGGCTTTTGTATTATCTTAATTTAATTGGCCGATTTTTTTCCTATTTTTTCCCAGCTGCCACGACCCAATTTTGGATCATTCCTTATTTTTCTTGATTTTTTTCTTAATTAATTATGAATTTTCTTTAATTATTTAGAATTATTTTGGTACATTACGCGTATTTTAAGTAATTACGCGTATTTCTACATACATGTAAATTCATATATAGTACAAATAAATATTCCTAAATATTATTTAAGTTATTTTATGATTTTTAGTATACATATAATTTATCTCTAGCGATTCATTAATTATCGGAATGCATTTTACGTATTTTCGATAAATAACGAGTTATACACTTAAAATTTGGAATTTTTATATTCTTTTATTTTATTGCTTATTTTCTTAAATTCAAACTTACGGGATCATTTTACTAATATTTCTAGCTTTACTTTATAATTTAGACTAGATCGGATCCTTCAACCGATCGAAACCTCGAATGGCTAATTTTGGAGCTTACATATAAAAAATGTAAAATTTTCTCATATCAGGAATTAATCGGGTACCTTAATTAGGATTAGAGTGTACAAAACAGTTTAGAATACGAAATTAAGACCCAATATGATATTAGAATACTCGAGCTTAATGTGATTAATTTCACATTAGGATTCGAGCATATTTAGAATCTTAAAATCAAAACTGGAATCTAATTTAGAAACCGAACCCCGAAATAAAGTATAATGAATCATTAGTAAATAATAGGTATACATGGAGAAATGAGTTAAATTATAACTTAGAATATGAATCATTAAAGTATAAGTACTAAAAATACCTATTTGTATTATAGGATACCTAGAGACGAATCAATTTGCAATTAAGTGATTAGACGATTGGGAATTCCAAGTAAGTTAGGTTATTATTTACTGTATTGAAGTACTATTTTATGGTACTCGGAGACTTAGGATTGTGTATGATTATGATTGAAAGTAATTTATGCATGTGTTTGAGTATCTGAATTCATGCTAAAATTTGTAATGTGATTGATTTTGTGTTATGATTGGATTGGTGTGAAATTGTTTGAACACCCTAAATGGAATTAAATCTTATTTGACTCTAATGACCTAAATTGTCATGCATTACAACTCTTTAAGGGTTCATTAGGATTCTCTAACCAAACACCGACACCTTTGATAAAGATAGTGTTAGATAGCAATTGGTCTTTTCCTCATCCTTAGCCGAACTAAGTGACAAGAGAGGAGGTTGTGGTAAGGATGAAGGCATTGGTTAGAAGGATAGTCTTAAGAGGAGCAGTGTCTCCATTACACAAACCTGGGTTTGGTTGTGAGGAGGAGCAGTATCTCCATTACACAAACCCGGGTTTGGTTGTGAACTGTTGCATAACATAAAAACTCCTCAACCCGGATTAGAGCGAGTGAAATTTCTTTGATTCGTAATGGATTGGATTACTTTGTGTAATGACACTTTTTTGTTGCATTGCATGAAAATAATTTCTTGATAATCTTATTTGTGTTTGTATACATTCACGAGTCTCCAATTCAACTTACCGAGCTGTAGTTGCTCATACCCATATAGATCCTTTTCCAGTATCTAATTTCTGAATACTTCAAGTATTATGCCGCCCTACAACTATCCAGAGGTTAGTTTTTTTAAAGCCCGGGGTGTGAGGATCAATTTACTTAGTAGTGGATGTATAGCTAGAGTGTCTTTTATAGCTTAAGAATGAAAGACTCATGGTTGTTATGTAAATTAGTGAACTGTTATGTTAATATAAAGTTTTTTGGGAAGTTCTGTAGAATGTACATATAATTATGTATGTTGATCTAAAATTCTTAATAATTACTATAACTTTAGCTAAATTTTTAATTGAATTATTTACTTTAAAGCGAGGAGTTGTCGACGTCTTGTGTAGATCATGTCTATGGTAGGCACTGTGAGGCCAGTTACTATTATAGATTGGTTTACACGACGAGACTGTTACAACTTTATGACTTTGAGACGTAACAGCTATTACTTGCATTTGTTTGCTTGCAATCCATTTTGATGATAAAAAATATTGATCATGTTTACTAATATGTTTATTAAGTATATACAACAATATAAAAGATAGACAAGTGGAATTATTTGAGCAAGTGCTAAACACGAAAGGTTTGACAAAAGTGATAAAGGTTTTTTGTTAAGAAAACTAAAACACATAAAAAGAATTGGTTGAAACATAGAAGTTTCACTAGAGATACATAAACAAAAATTTGAATGTAAAATATTAATTGGAAAACATAGAAGGTTTACTTGATAGTTTGCTCAAACATAAGTTTTTTTAGTTTCAAAAGACAAGTTGGTTCAATTTTTTAAAGGTCTAACTACATTAATCAATTTTTAAAAACATAGAAGTTAGATTACATTTAAGTAATTTTCTCAAGGTTTATGAGCCAAATTCAAAGAATAGAGCTGTCAAGATATGGTCATTAAAGAGGATTAATTCGCATTAGACTTTCTAATATTCGAGTTCTTGAAAACTCTTAAGTAGTAAAATCTTGAGGTTTTTACTAAGGTGAGTTGATATAGGGTGAGTAGAGTATGGAGTCTTACCCATACCTTATCTATTGAGTTTTAGGGTTACTAAAGATGGATTTATAAAAGGTTTTTTTTTTTTTTTTTAAAGATTTTATTAATCCTAAACGCCCTAGAATCCATGTGTATCAATTAAATTAAGAAGGGATTGCGAATTTACCTTATCTTAGTCCTTTCAAATTTCACAGATTTGCGAATCGACAAGCGTTGCAAGATGTAAACACCATCTATCGGTATCTACATACACACAAACAAACTCATCAAAATAGATTGGAGCATGTTAGCACTCTTGGGTGAATTTATATTTATCCTATGTAGGAGTAGACTCACAATCTCTTGTGTTTTTCTCTCTCTATTTTATCTGTAAACTTTCGCCATAGGTTTAATGTTGACAACAAGCGTCAACGTTACCTTAATAGAGAGTTACTTCTATCTATATATAGATGAATGATAATATCTTTTTACAGATATTAAAGATTATTATTTTTTAAATAATAAATGTCATTATTTATCATTCTTAAACTTTTTAGGAATAGTAAAGATCTCGATAATTCTTGTAACCCATTTGGTTTGTTATTTGTTTATAACCTTATAGGTTCACTTGATGTTAACAATAAGTCTAAAACTCCTTTCGGACCTATAAGATATAAGTGACCTCTAACAAAACATTATACCTACCTAAATTGAGTGAAGATCGATAATTCAACTTTATCTATTAAACAATCAATTATGAAGTTCATTTGTTATATGATACCTAATGATTAAACATAAGGTATGAATCAAGACACTCTCATATTGTTTAATTACTTGTTTCTCTAATCCAAAGTTCGACTGACTTAGACAAATGATAATAATAACTCCTTATCAATTCATTCAAGTGCGATCATGTATTCTTAGTCTTACTCTTCAAGGAGCTCAAAAGATATCTCTTTCAAATTAATGAGATAGATAAATTCCTTTACATACACTTATATTCCTCCACATAGTTTATTCCATATCCAATCACAATCTTACAATCATCCGGTTAAAATCATAAAGAACCAAGTGAAAACATAGGAGCCACTGTATAGGAATCCATAGTGTTATCAGGTCAAATGACTAAAATAACACTGCAACAAGTAGTACTTATTGAATTGATTAATGCAATGCTCTCATGGTAGGTCAATCTAATACAATATTCCTACATGTATCTATGTGTTGATTGATATCTCATATCCGTAATCAGTAAAACATGATCATCATTTAACAAACATATTAGTCTTAATTCATTATTATTCTACGTAATAAGCGACTACAGATAATTTAAAATAATGTTCTCATTATCTTATGGTTTTATTATTAAAGTCAAGTACTTTAATGACATAAGGTAGAATAAATATTCAAGAAATTCTTTTATCATGTCAAAAGGCCAATAATAACGTGATAAATAAATTACTCATATCGTAAAGAAAAGTGAATAATCAAATGACATAAACTTCATATGGCCTATGGTACCTTACTAGCACTACCTTGTAAATATAGGTTCTTAATTTTTTGTACTCAGAACTTATCTTATGGCACATTAGAACCACCTCGTACCTTATACTCTATAGGTTCTATAGGGTACTCAATGAACCTTATAATTTTTTTCTTTATCTTCTTTTGAAACTTTATATTCGATGCATAATTAATATTAAAATTATAATTATATTATCAATACGTTCACTAGTAATAATTTGTATAGGTTATAACTCATTTTGAGTTAAGATAATATAAAATTTTGGTATGCAAAATAGATCATATTTTTGTAATTGGAAATGTTGAAATCCCTTGTTTGGCCATGCTTAAATTTCTTTTATCTTTTCTTTTAAATAATTAAAATAAAATTTTGATCAAATCATAATATTATTATACATAGAATACAAAAATCATATGTGAGTAATTCCAATATAATATATTGAATGACGAGTTAAAAATCAAGATATTTTTAAGACCTTTGTATGATGAAGTTAGTAAAAGAGAAATGATAATGCAAAAAAAAAAAAAAAGAAAAAGAAAAAGAAAGAAAGAGATAGTAAAACAAGAGATAGGTTTTCACCCAAAGAAGAAGAAGAAGAAGAGAGAAAAACTAGATAATAGATATAAGCTACATGTAGTTTTAGTGTTATTATGAGTTAGGTTTCTATTATTATTTTCTTTAAGATAAAAATAGAAAAAGTAATAATGGTAATTTTTTTATCTATTAATATTGTTTAATTATTATTACAAAGTAAGTATAAGGCATCATAAAACTTGTACTTCCTATATATTAGAGTATAGACTTCAAGGTGGGATAGGGTACCTTAACTTCATGTATAGGTTTCAGGGTGAGATAGGGAACTCTGACTTCAAATTTATACTCTATCCTTTAGAAGCAAGTTCCAAGAAACTACTATAAAAAATCTTATCTATGACCCTCATTACTCAATTGAAACCTACCCGGTAAAATAAGGTTCGGGTGGATATCCTATATAATAAAATTACTCGCTCGCTACTAGTTTGTACAAGTAAGTTTCCAATACAATATTAGCTTCAAGATTGGAAGTCAAATCTATGCTAATTGGTCTCAGGATTAAAAATTAGATATTTTCAAGCACAATATAAAAAGATTACAAGAGTTCTAAACTAAACTTTTTGGAGTATATCAAGTTTAGATTTTGAATAAGATTTTTCTAAAACAGGAATGCAATGGTGGGGTTTATTTTGAAAATATAATTCATCAGATAATTCAAAATCAAGTGTATTGGCTGAGATTGTTATTTGCGAAGATTGTTGTACCCTAATGATATCACCATTAATCTTCCATTGGTATATATCAGAGTTCGAATCTCTCATCCCTTAAGTTACAACATAGTTGGCCCGTAAAAAAGAAAAAATGCTGAAATAGTTATCTTATCTTATATATGAAGCCAATAAGCTTCATTTTACTCCAAATCTCAAAATATATAGTTTTGATATTTCCTCCTTGTTATTTACTCTCTGTATTATAGACTTCAACAAATATATCTTCTATATTTTCTATATATATATATATATATATATATACATCCATATCTATATAATTAAGGCAATATGTTGTCGTCAAAATTTGAATTGATATATAATGATATGCAAAAGAGAAAAGATAGGCTTTAGGGATGCTAAGGCTAGTCTGAGATAATCATTATGATACCTAAGTTAGTGTAGTTTTTGGGAAAGTGTGTTTGAGAGTGTAAAGATAAGTGTTTAGAGTGCGTAAAGAGAGTTTATAGTGGTTATGTTCCCGTATTTATTGGCCTTATCTAATAACTAGAGTGGTTAGTAGTTGAATTGCCAACGATACGTAACATTCTCTAAATTTGGTCATATGCAAATCATGGAGAGAAGTGGCCCGTTTGACAGTTGTTGGCTAAGTAACAGTTAAATTGTTAGCTCTCTCATTTGAATATCTAAATCTCTATGAACTAGGCCTTAACAATTGGACCCTTAGTAATATTGATTAAGGAATTGGAGTTGAGCTGTAAAAGCTCTAGTAAGAGGTTGGTGATTGAGCTACTGACCAGGTGTGGGCTAGCCAAGTGTTTAGCTATAGTGGGAGTCGATTTCCAATTCACTCAAGATAGGTTGGCACATGGCTAACCATCTAATTAAGGGGGGGTAAAAATCAACTATCAACACAATACTTCCTGAGTGTCTCTATTGATTCTTATTTATATTATTTTTTGTAAAGTTTTATATTTATAATTGTATTCGTTAAGCAAACTATTTATTTTATGCACACTTATTATGAGTGCATAATTAGTTAGTGATTATTTAAGTGCTTTTGAAGATTATATTTCATATATATATATAGATTTGATTTTCTAAAGTTATTTAGTTTCTAAAGTTGATATCACAATACTGTTGGATGGTGTTTTAAAAATTTAGATAATAATAATTATTAATTTGTAATTTTAGAAAATTTTAGGAATTAAAAAATTGTGGGGTATTCATTTCTTTTATATATATACATAGATATGTCAATCTTAGAAGTATTTTGATAGGAAAGCTCAAGGGAAGTATTTCGAAAGATAACAGGACAATGATCAGTTTCAAGTCGAAATATAATACACACGACTGGAGGGGTATTATCAAGACTTAAATTAAAATTTCAAACAATTGAATCAAGACATCGTGGAGATTCTCTTTATACAATTCCAAAAAATAGAAGATTCTACAAACATGTTGGATTTAAATCGGTCTTCTCTAGTCGGCGTGCCGATTTCTGAAAGAAGTTCTTCTTTACCCGGCCGTAGCGACTGGTCAAAATCAGCCACTCAGACGCCAAGATCATTATATGTTAGAACTGTCAAGAGCTAGAGTCATTCTTAAAAGGGGCCGATGGGGCTACGGCCCCCTAGCCCCAATAACAGAACAATATTTAGTGACAAAGTATTGGGCTAATTTTATCATTTTCTTTTTCTGGTCCCTTGATGCGTTTATGCGGTCCGATAAATTAGTTTCGGCCTGGTTTCTAATTTCTTTGTTTTTTCCAAAGCTTGTTACTGGACTTGGTCCTTGAAAAAAAATTTTGAGGGCTTTACCTTTTTTTTTTTTTTTTTTTTTCCATTGGATTTCTTGAGTTAGCTTAAGAGTAATCACCAGAGTTCTATGAGGACTTTTGGTATATAAGTTAGGAGGTAAAGCGGTGATCGATTCTAATCGAAAAGCCTGCATATTATATTCTTTTTTTTTTTTTTATTATTAATACAGTAGAACGATCGGTACGAATAAATATATCTTTTAGTTGTGAAACTAAAAGAATAGATTAATACATAAAACGAACCACTATAATTTCTTAACCTAATTTTATGAATCCTTATCTTTCATCATACTTGTTGAATATTTGTTGCATATATATTTAATCTTTTGCCATGTGCTTTAAATAATTAAAAAAAAAGAAGAAGAAGAGAAATTTTGAATTTTGAACGGTAACCAACTCAGCTCTTTTCCCGATTGCTTAATTAAAATCAACAAATTTTAACTATTAATATGACTTACTTGAAATATCGAATACTCGATTTTAGAGGATAACAAAATGAGCTTGGTTGATCTCATTTTGCAAATCCCTTTTGCATCTTATTGCTTTAAACATTTAGAGAAGACGGATCGTTGCACTTTAAAATTGTTCGATTTATCTGGTTTTGATTTGATCAGTAATTTCTTTCAATCATTTTTTTATTTTATAATTTCCTTCACAGTTATATCTTGATATTTCCTATACTTTTTTTCTTAATTTAAATAGACTCTCAATCGTGTTCTCTAATACAAAATTGCAAGTACTTTTTAGACATTTGGTAGACGATTATATTTCAAGAGGTATAAATGTTATAGATTTTAAGATTAAATAATTTAAACTCAACAGCAACTAAATGAATAACTTAATAAATATAGAATTGATAATGGTGATATAACAATTATGTGGTTTGATTATCGGGTTTAAAGCAGTTCAGTTTGAAGGATTACCTAACGAAATTGTTTTGAATTGCTTAATGGTTCAAATGATATCATGAACCGAATCGTAATTTGCTCACTTCGAGTTGATCCGCAAATTTGGTTCGGTATCAATAAATTGGGGTATTGTGTTGGATTTGATTAACACACCAAAATGGATAGAAACGAGTGTAAGAGAAAATAAATAAATAGAAACGGAATGAATGTGATTTTAATTTTGCATAAGAAAATCGAAAGAAAGGTTTCCAATTTTTTTTTTGGTTTGATTTGTTTTAAAAGTGAAAACGAGTACCGTCCCTACTTTGGTTACAGTTTTATAATTTACTATAATTTCCATTTAATTTAACCTATTTCTCTGTAAAATTGAAGAGAAAAAATTTCCAAATATGAAAATATTTCAACTTATTTCCTTTCTTTTCTACTATTTCCACTATCTACTTAAATTGCTAAACACGATATTTCCTCGCATTCTATTTCTTTCCATTTTCGCCCAACCAAACAAGCTGTGAATCTCTAATCCGGCCCAAGCAAAATAAAAAACCCATCCCCGTTAACCAAACCCCCTGGTACACTACATGTTCGTGTGGATAAACAAGGTCGGGTTGGGACTTCTTTTATCTCCATTTTTCTTCTTGTTCTTCGACAATCCGCACAATCAAACGCTCAATCCCTCTTTCCAAATCAAATTCTTAAAAAATACGAACTTGATTGTGTGATTTTGAAGGATCGAATTAAACAACAATGGATCGAGGACAGCTACTTCTAATTGGATTACCTCTATTTCTTCTATTCACTGACATAGTGAATTTATTCACTCCTCCTGCAAACCCTAAACGTAATCCATCTCTTCGTCCTCCCCCTCACCCTCACCCTCACCCTCACCCTCACCCTCACCACCACCACCACCATCCTACCCCCGAAACCCTAGAATTCCCTTCGCAGGTACTCTAATTTACTCTTCTTCTTCTTCTTCTTCTTCTTCTTCTTCTTCTTTTTTTTTTTAAATTTTAAATTTCGTTATCAAATAAGCGTACCTTGGTTGCTTCGGGTTAATTAACTTCTTGATATGTATTGATTGTTAATCACAGAAGCCGACTGGTCTTACGGGCATTGGTTTGGGCAATACGGTCAGCATTGACTTTTGTTCTTCTTGCTCTTACAGGTAATAATCTTGTGCTATACTCTGTGATTGTAATAGCGTGTACAGTCAAGAAGCTTTATTTTTCCCCCTAACGGTGCTTGGTTTCGCGGAAAATGTTTACTACAATCTTAGTATCTGGTAGTCTAATTAGTAGCATCGTGTGGTTGGCATGTACAAGTCAATGGCAATAAGTTCTGTAAGAATGTAAAACCACATGTAATCATTTGTCTAATGAATTTGCCCGGGACACCATTGAGTGGACAAATATGGGTCCATAGATATATATGCAGCTGTCATTGAACGGTGGTGATCATTACTACAACACAATGATCAAGTATATAGGAAATTGTTTTTCTCGGTTTTGATGGGACATTTATATTTTAATGAAAAATGTTTTCCTTCGTTCAATGCAATTCTGATTCTCAGTACATGGAGAATGCTTTCCATACCAGAAACAGATCCTTATTCGGCCTTGATTTCATTGTCAATACATTTATAATGGCATATTATTTCTAACTGCTTGGTATTTCTAAGCTCTGGAGAGTATAGAACCTTATACAAAGATTTAAATTTACATGCTCAATGAACTTTGAATTCTGTAAATGCACTTGCTGGACTCTTTGATCTTTCTAGTCAGAATTGGTCCATAACGGAATTTCGGTCTATTTGGGTTATACTTTTAAGCTGATTTGGCATGTCGAACATTCTTCAATGTGTTATTGTAAGCAATTCAATGTTCATTACGTGACTGAATTGTCAATCTGGTTTTATTAGTTTCATCAAATATTAATGATGGGAAAGAAACTGACAAGGCTTGATTAATTTATCAAAACAAATGGAAACTTTTTCTGGCATTATGGAACCGTATGTAGTCATCGGCAAAGTAGCCTGAGTGAAGGCAAAATAGTCCTCTGTCCTCATGTTAACATAATCCTTGGTTATATCTTCCCATGTGTATGCGTGTTGTGGTTTTCTTAGTCTTCTTTCCATCAGATGCATTGCTGGCATTGAAGGAAAAAAGTTGCTATGCTTATGTTCCCACTATGAAGTAACACAAGCTTCATCTGGAAGTTCACTACTCTCTTCAATCGTTGAATAGCAAGCTTTAGTTGAGAGATCATGTTGCTTTTGTCAGGGGTACTGCATCAGCAATGAAGAAAATGCTGGAGAGTCAGTTTCCTGGAATTGATGTTATTCTTGCAAACTACCCCCCACCAATGCCAAAACGCGTGCTCTCTAAATTGGTTCCAGTCGCACAGGTAGGAGCATTCGGGATTATAATGGCTGGAGAACATATTTTTCCCATGCTGGGATATGCAGTGCCTCCCCCTTGGTTCTATCAACTGCGGGCAAATAGGTTTGGAACAATTGCAACAACTTGGCTTCTTGGCAATATGCTCCAATCCTTTCTACAGAGTTCTGGGGCTTTTGAAGTTTACTGTAATAGTGAGCTGGTAAGTATCCGTTCTTACTATTAAAATGCTTAAATAGATATAGTATTACACTGTAAACCTTTTTGTATAAGTCATCTGTGTCTTATTTTGGTTCTCAGCTCTGTAGGCATTTACTCCCTATCATACATACCCCTTACCAGTTTTCCTTTTCATATCTTGAAACCTTGGTTAAGCTGATGACTCTGGCCAATCAGGGGAATTTCGGAATTGTTCATCTCTTCCATATCTTTGAATTGCATGAGAATATACATAAATGAGCAAATAAACTTAAAGGAGTTGGCTAAGATACTTTGACATATCTGTGGGATGTGTTTTCTGTCTATTATGCATTAAGATTCATGTAATGCTCGAGTACCATTGATAAGAGCTGTGACCTTTTCCTTGGACGACAGGTTTTCTCAAAACTTAAGGAAGGAAGGTTTCCCGGGGAAATTGAGTTGAAAGATCTTGTTGAACAAAGATTGGCAAGTTCAAGAGTCACAGATAGCCTCTGGTCATAGGTCTTGGCTATCAGGTTTATCCTGGGGGCAGATGGTCTGTGAGCACGTTTGAATGATGTAACAGTAACTCTTTAGCAATGCTTCATCATAGCTACACTTCAGCCACAAATGTTTCTCTGTTGGGTGTGTTGCATAGGTTTGCCTTAGAATTCTGCTCTTTCTGACAATGGAAGATGATCATAATCGCGTTTGCTCCAACATCTTTTATTCACTTTACTCTGTTAGCTCTTCTCGTGCTGTCACTGTGAAGTTAGGTCCTCCTTCCATGTGTTTTGAATATGCGGTTCAATTTAGGATTTCTGTTGTATAGAATGCAACCATCAGAACAAATGGAGAATTGTTCGCCACATAATGATTGCAACATTTCAAGAAGTCTAACTTAGATATTACAGGACAACTAAATTTATTTTAGATAAATTACATTGAGCATCCTTGAAAACTTCTAAAATTATACATGAAATCCCTTTTTTTTTTTTCATTTTAATTATGCACCTAGCCCCTATCTTTTAATAAGTTCCATGGCTTTGCAGCCACTTTGATGATTTTTCAAAAGGTGGGTTCAATGCATGTCACAGGGTTGGGGTCTATATTATTTCGAAAGTTTAGGAGTTTTTGCCCCATATCAATTTGTATCATCATGTTTAGGATAGTTGTATTGGTTTATATTGATTTCCTATTTATATTTATTTCAGTAAGCATGTTTCTAATCACTTCATACCATCATGTCATGTTCAAGAATGTTATTGCAAGTTTGGTACATGATATCAACTTATTAAATGGGTGTCCTTATGTCTAGTCGGATATAGAAGCAAAAATGGCTTGCTAGATATAATGAAGAGGTAAATAATTGGGTTGCAATAGTTATTTTCATGTGCATGGTGCTTCTTCACATACACAGTCGGAAAGAACTCCATCAAGAAATCATGTCACTCCTGCATTATTATATCAATGGAATATAATTTTTTCAAGAAAAATGTACATTTGATTGTTAGAAATGGAAATATTACGTACAAAAAGAATTTGTGGTTCATTTTAAATAGATATCGACCTTTTAAGTAATTAAAATAAACGATTAACGTTATAATAAGTGGTTTAAATCCAACATTAGAACCCAAGCTTTATTTCTTAACTTTTCCAATTTTCATTCTTTATTTGAAATATTTATCATAATGTTGTTACTTGAAAATTCGATCTTTATTTGAGCCACTTATTATAATGTTAGTTTTCTATTTTAATTATTTGAGAGATTGATCCTTTATTTAAATTTAACCCAAATTTGATCCTTTCGTTTGTGACTCTCCCTTTTTATAAATATTAATGATAGAACATAAAAGGACTTGATATTGTTTTGTTTTCTAAAATAGTTAAATTCAATATTTATGAAAAATACAAGGAAAAAAAAAACTGTCATTTAATCAGAATTTATTTTCTATATAAGTAAAATGGAGCTTTGGTGCAACAAATGAAATTACCCAAACTCATCCCTCCTAAAAGAAGAAAATAAGTAAACAATTTAGTGGTTGTGCAATATAATTTTCTTTTTTTTTTTGTTGTAATTCCACAATTTTAAAATTAAAAAAGAATACATCTTTATCAAAATGATGAATAACTGAATATTTAATTTTTTGCTATAAATTGTATACCTTTCAGGAAACGATAGTCATTATAAAAGTTCAGCAAGCAAAATCCTCAAAGGATTTATATTGTTCTTCTTGGAAAGGAAAAGAAAAAAAAGAAAAGAGAAAGAATTAAAGAAGACCGTGGAAGAAAAATATATACACGTATTATTGGATTCAATACTTATTACTCTTAATTGAATTTAATACTTTTCATATGGAATTACATGACAAAATATGTTTCAATCCCTAAACTAAACCAAACCAAAAGTTTTATTATTTGAAAAAATTATTAATTTGAACCTACGGTTTCGGGTTCAGAGTTAACCGCATTTTTATCTTTTGGTTCGATTTAAAAAAAAAAAAATTGAACTAAATCGAATCACACCTATCCTTATTTACTTATTATTCATAAAGCTTTACAAGCTCAATTGAAATAATAGTGATCCTTTAATATGAAAATCATTTCCATAAATTGAAACGCTAATCTTTTAGTTGTTGAATCTCATTTTGATTGATCAATTGGTAATATTTTGAATCTTCTTTAGTAATGGAATCGAATTGATATATGGATTGATTAGAACGGTCTCATTTAGGGTGATTAAATTGCGCGAGTCGATTTGATCAAAATAAATGTATGGGTAAGGGTTTAAATATGGAGATTATGTGCATGCTGCGTGACGAAAGCGTTATTCATGACCAAAGAAGTAATTTAAATAGCACGTGTGGGATGATAAAATGAGAAGTGTAATTTATATAGAGGAGTAGACAATCTTAATAAAACTCTAAAACTTTAATGATAGATGGAGGGGCTCAAAAGTATCAAACTCCACTAATGATAAAGAATGGGGTAGTGTTTCTTGAGGTGTTTAAGTGTTGATCTTTTAAGATAAAAATTTGGTAAAATAATAATATTTGTGCCAAAATCTCTCTTATCGAAATGATGGAGAGAAAAAGGTATTTATAGAGGACAATCCTTGATTTTATTCATTAGATCATGATGACAATTAAGGGCTAGAATCAATTCATTCCTTTTAATGAATTTGAGATGAGCTTCCTTTATTAGCTTAAGTTCAAATGGTTTTTTTCTTTTTTCTTTTTCCTATTAGTGTGAGTTAAATTAGAAAATGTTTGAGTAAATTCAATAAACTCTACTTCAAACCTATTATATCAAAACTCTATTGATTATCATGGCAATTTATGAGTTTGCTTTCTTCAAACTTCTTACCTCAGTTCGAGAAGTCAAATCTATTTAATCAATAAATTTGAAGTCCAATATTGAATTTAGCCTTTCGTAATAATAATCTAGCAGCCAACAAATAAGTTAGGTTAAATTAACTATGGATTTTAACTTTGGTCATTGATTCCTTAACATTATTTGCCATCAAATTTTTTCTGATTGTAGTTATAAATCTATATAAAGTGAAATTCACACAGAAAAAAGGAAAATATTATTTGTTTCAAATGGTATATTCATTTATACAAAACTCGATATATATATATATATATATATGTTTTTAAGAAAATGAGATAACAATACAATAACTAGTCAAGTATACGAAATGATTAGTCAAATGGGACGTTAATACGCATATTGGATGTGAACAAATTGAATGCAGGAATAGACTAGCTGATCCATCTTCAGGTTTCAGCCTTTTCGACCATGCCTAATTCTCTTGGTGACCTTCCTACTGGTAGTTGAAGGAGGATCATGGCCACGGTTGGCTGTCGGATCACCGTAATCGTTCACTCTCACTTGGAGTGATCTTCCTCCTTCAGTCCCCCAGGCTTCCCCATCTTTTTGTCAAAGTGCATGTGCATTAAAACAATGAATTAGGTTATGCTATATTCATAATAAGACGTCGCTCAAGTTATATGGTAATGTTATATTCAACCACACGAAATGGAAATTTCGCCTAAGTGTTACAACCAGCCAAGAAAAGAAAAGATTCGTTATACATGATACCATATGTCTCTATTCATCATGTGATGTATGACTTCAATAAGATTTTGACCCATAAGCCTGTGATCAAATCATAAACTGTATAATTTAAAATTCCATTGGAAATTGTATGCTACATGTGTGGACACCTAATATATTGTGCTAATGAATTCTTTTTTCAATTAATTAGTGAAGAAATGTTTCAATAATATTAACACATAATGTATATCTACGAGTAGTATATAAATATTAATAAAAATTTTAATATATAAAAATATAATTAATATTTATTTAAAACATAAATTTATTGATTATCACGTATTAAAATTTTATAAATATTTATATATTATTTATAGAAATGAATGAATGTTTGTTTAGTGAAAGCGGCAAACCAATGTACCGATTGATGTAATAAATGCAAGACAGGTTAAGATGCTATATTTAATTCGAGAAATGATCTGGACTCATGGGTGCTTGGTTTGAACTTCGGCAAACGAGAGTTTCTGTGATTCGTCCTTAAACCGAAAACCATTGACCGATGCGGAGGTTCTTAATAATTAAAGGGTTAAAAGAGGGGTGGGGTGGGGTGGTGGGGATCGAGACAAATGGGTCAACGCAGTCCAACATAATAAAACAAGGATACCATGTCTGTCTGTCATACACTTTTTATCGATGTACTAATAACAATTAACATGCATTGGAAAAAGCTAACATCTGTTGTCACCCCCCCCCCCCCCCCCCCCCCCCCCAAAAAAAAAAAAAAAAATCATTCATAATATAGTAATACCAATAAATATCTTTTCTCGATTAATCCAAAAGAATATGAAAAATATCTATTTAAATAAAAGGTATTTTTGAAAAACGTTTTTTCAAACTTCTTTTGATATTTGTTATAACCGAAAGTCTAGAATTGTTAAATTAGATTGTAATAACATAATTTGTTCACACGATTGTTTCTGATAATAATCTTTGGTTATTTATTTATTTTGGTCTTCTAATATCTTAGGAACTATTTTTACTATTTTCGAACAAAATCTACTGACTTTTGTTTCCATTTTAAGATTAGGGTTGATGGTTTTGGATTCGACTCACTAGATTCGGATATGATTTGACATAATTTAAATGGGTTTAGGTAAAAAAAAAATTGATACGAGACATAAACGAATCGTATCCTTTTAGATCAGTTTAACTTTGTGTTTGAGTTCATGGACCTATATATAAATCTATTTATTAATTAAATCTTATAAACAAATCACAAGTACCTACACCAAACTCATTTATTATAAATAAATTTATATTTTTTTCCTTTTATTTTTAGTAGGTAGTAGAGAAAAATATATATGGTCCAATTCGATTCATACTTTATATGATAATTGACATGATTAAATTAATCAAATGCAAACATTTTTTAATAAGTAAGATTTCTTCTATCTTTCTTCTTTTTCTTTCTCTTTCTATGTTCCAACTGCAAGCCAAGTATGTTTTGATTTGACATTTACAATTTAAGCTTGAATCTTTTCTCAGTTATCAAAGTAAGTATGAAGTTTAGAGTTTTTTGTCCTTTTTTTTTTTCACTTGTTATTTATCTTTATAGTCTTTTTTTTTTCACCATGGTATTAAATTGTTGAACTTCTTTTAGAAACTTCTTATAAAAAAATAATGCACCTTGTTATTTTTCTATTTTTTATAATGCAACACGATTGGATATTTTTCTTATAAGAAAAACAAATTATGGTTAGTAAAATAGTGATATATCATAATAGTTAGTTTAAATAATTTTTAATGTTAAGAAAATTGATTATGAAGATTATGGTTCTTTTTTATATATAAGAATTTAATTGTTCTTTTATTGCCAATGGATAAAGTTTTATGGGAAATTCTAGAATTGTGACCATAAGATGCTAGTAGTTAAGATTTTAATACATTTTAAAATAAACAAAGTGACTAATATGATGTTATATAATTTAAATTTTGAGATTTTTTGTAATTTGATTAGATTTTGTTTCATTAAAACTTTTATTTGAATTATAATTTTATGTTAAGTGCTAAAACTTTATGACATTTATATTTGCAAAATCTAAATATTATTATTATTCATTTATCTTTTACATGCATAAATATCTTATAGATTTTTTTATAACATTTTAATCTAACTCAAATAAGAGATAAACTTATTAAACAATTCAGGTTATTGGATTTAAATATAATTAATAAACAAATCGCGTGTCACAGATTGAGATTTTTCTAATATGAATACAAAACATGACTTGATAGTACAAATTGTCAGCTTTATTTAAGATCAACATCCATCTTAAAATATCTTATACCTAACAAAAAGATAATAAAAGGAAACACTTTTTATTATATATATATATATGTATGTATGTATTATTATTTATTATATCATATCGCATTATTAGTTACTATATATAATAGTGGCAATGCCAGCTAGCTGCAGCAGACATTACGGATTACAATGCTTGGAACTTGAAATGGTCAAAGGAAAAAATTAAATGTCTCTTCTCCGTGAAGCAACGCATGTTGATTCGATTATTGTAAAATTTAAAGTTCTTAGTACAGACAAAGGCAAGAGCTTTGGAATAATTAAATCAGACATTATAATTACAGGCAGCTGGAAAATATTTGCATGGTGAATGTTCTATGGAGAATTGCACTCACTAATAAATTAGCTTTTAATTTGTATTAATACGTCGTATGAATCGATAAGTAATATATAACTATTAATAAAATTTAGATTGGTAAAATTATGATTAATATATTTTTAAAATATATATTCCTTAGTTAATATATATCAAGATTTTATTAATATTTACATATTATTTATATGTGATTTGTTAGTATTATCGAATTTTTTTTTTCTACAAATTGCACAACATATAGCAAATAATCAGTTTGGGAAAAAGAATACTTGTAAATATTGACTTACATAAAATATATTGGACAGTTTATCGTACTACTTGGTTTGAAATAGAAATTTTATGATAATATGACACTTTTTAGCAAAGTGTAATAGAGGACTAAAAAGAACATGTAATAAAATCCTCAAGTCTGAATCAAAGAAGTGAAACATTTTCTTTAATATAATTATTCAAATTATGATTCTATTGTTTAGTTGAATATATAAAACTAAACAACAATGTTAAAATTATAAATTTATAAAATTATACATCAAAATTTATAATTTTATTAAATATTTATATATAAATAAGTTTATATCCATTTAAAAAAAATTATAAAATCATAAACTCATAAAATTATATTTTTTTACTTATAATTTTAATAATAATGTATTAAAGACTAAGCGCATAAAACGGCAGCTGTGAACTATTTGCCACGAGACAAATAGCATGTTAATATTACCAGAACATTTTTTCTTTTTTTTTTTGGGATGGATTTTTATGAATCTAAACCGAGAAGCTAGGGCATCGTCATTACCGCGATACCGATACCGATACCATCCAACTTTTGGTGAGATCAGACTGACTACATAACGATACGTTTGAAAGGAGACATTACCTGAAGTGGAGGAGGTGGTTTTCACAGCAGAACCATAACCAGAGAGCAGCAACATGGAAAGTAACACGACTAACAAGAGCAAGCGACCGACACCTCCAACCACCTGCATGATCTCTCTCTCTCTTTGCGTGGATGCTTTAGAATTATGGAGCCGCTTGATGAGGGAGCTATTTATTATATACTACGTAATGGCGAAAGGACCACACGTGTCAGCCGACTATTTGGTAGATAGGAATTGACGTTAGTGAATTGTTGGCGGCACGTTTGGAGTGCGAAAAGGAAAGGGCGTAAACTGTATAAGGTAGAGTACAGTAGAGTACGGTGGAAATAAGCCAAACAAAAACATTTTATATGCATACATCCATACCGTCCATGTAGAAAAAGTCAACGGGCCTTGCTTGGACTTAAAAACAGAGAGGATGGATTATATATAGGAACGGGAATACATACATTTTCTATTGATTTTTTAGAATATAAACAAACGCTAGACATATTTAGTTACGTTTTTACTCAATATCGTCAAAATTTAGATCAACCTATATAATTCAATCTGACTTGACCAACCATAGAATCTGTTTGATTCAATGTTGGATCAATCTCATTTAAATCGTGATTATACCTGATTTTATTTCTTTAATCTTTAAAGCTTAATCTTTTTATATGTCTCAATTAACTACTTCATTCAGATTTTGAGTCATTCGATAAAATTACTTTTAACCTTACTGTTATGATATATGATAGAAAATGAGTGAAAAATGTGCTTAATTTTATATATATTCTATCATATCTACCTTTATTAGCTGTGTTGTTTCCTATCAAAGGAAAAGCACAAGGAACCGTTGAAAATAGAGAAAAGTCGGAAGTATTGCTTGCCCATATTGCCGGTCCAATTTACAAGCATACCTATCTTTTTGGATCAATTTCTGTGCAGAAGAATATTTCAAGGATGTTTGTAATAAATAGTAAATGTCATTTTTCTTTTTTTCTTTTTCATTTTACACTTTAAGGAAGATGAAACAGTTGACATGTATATCAAATTCCTACAATAAATAGATAAGGAGTTCTGAAAAATGACATTTGAAGATTTATTTTTTGGAAATCGGTTCTAATTTAAATATGAGGTCTAACAACTCAGACTCTACGAAGGAAGGACATTTGTTATTAACATAACCTTTACATTTTATTTGATATAATTCTGAGAGACAAATATATAACTCATACAAAACTAAGAATGCAAATAAATAAAATCTACTTCAGTTTTCTTGGTATTTATTCAAGTTTAATAGACTACAAATTGAGTCAAGACTGAAACTCAAAGTACTCAAATATTTTATTACATCAAACTCAAACTTAATGAGAATTGACTTAATAAGATCACAAGCTTAATTGAGCTCAAGCTAAGTTAATTAATCATTATCGGGTCAATTACGCATACTAATAATTTTAATTGAAAAGAAATAAGGTTAATCAAATCAAACTCGATATTCCATGTGCGACTCAGTTGAAATTTAAAGTTAAATAATTTGTTAATTAAATTTTCAAACTAAGCTCAAATTTGAAAATTTAGTAAGGTATTGTCTCTCCCTCTTTGACATGTTTGTTCACACGCCTCGTCAGAGCATCCAAAACGCAAGTTGGTTGGCTCTTTTCTCCATGCGAAGTAACGAAAATGGAGTATCTTCAGCGAAGGAGTGATATGATATGGAATTTGCTTAGAGGTGTTGGGTTACTCCGACAAGTAACGTTAGATTCCAATTTTTTTTTTTTTTTTCTTTTCTTTTCTTTTCTCTGTTGGGTTTTCTTCAGCACAAAAATTTTGAAATTAGAAAAGGATTTAAATTTTTACTGATGGAACTCAGGAATGAAGCAAAAATTGCTTTAAAAAAATTTCCTAGAAATTACTTTAAAAAAATTTCTTAATATATTGATATGACATTTAGAAATTCGAAAAAGATTATTATTAAATATAAATAATCTAAAGGAAGTAGTTAGAAAATTCCCTGTAGTCTCCACTGATCACTGGGGAAAATGTCTGCAGTTAAAAATCCACTTTAGGGAGGGATACAGCCACTCACTAAGCTAAGGTCAAAAACACAAACTAGCAGGCCTAACTCGGTTCCAGGGGTGTCGAACAAATGATTCTGTTCAAGATTTTTGAGTAATTATAACGGAGGCGGCAGTCCTTTAGCATTGCGTTGCGGTTAGTCGGCGGCATTTCATCCCCACTTCATGGTCAAGCATATATCACTTTATGGATAGATATCGAAAAGTATCCTACTTTTATAAATATTTTTCGTCCAATTTATACCATATACGATTTTATACAATTCTATCGTAAATAATATAATATAAAACTGATATAATTTCCACGGAAAATCTTATCTACAAACACACTGACTAAGAGGTACCTCTAAAATTAAGTACATTCAAATCTACCCATCCCTATCTCCTATTCAACCCCTTAAATCTTGATAACAAGAAAAGATCAAGCAATGCTCAATAGATCTCGTGCACAAGCACAAGCTTTATCGCACCAAGTAAATAAATTTCTAGAGAAGAAAAGATGGATGCTTGTTATCTCCAAATCATTATCTCAATTGTGGCCTCACCGGTCATAACATAAATTTAAACGTATTTTTTCACAAAAGTTCTTAACATTTATTTATATTATTTACATAGCTCATAACACACAAATTTAAATTAACATGAAGTAGAAGAAATAAATCAATAAATAAATAAAGTTTACTTTTTGAGGCCAAATACCTTCAAGCCAAGGACCTCCCCTTGACATTGGTTCTTGTATCAAGAACCTCCGATGAGGATACTCTTAAGTAAAATGTTGATTAAATATAACATGTAGCGACCATTATAAAGTTTGACAAGTATAATAAATATTTCATTCAGCAGTTTTGGCTTTGTACCATAACTTAAACCATTGACCATTGCTACTGAGCTGCATCTCCCATCGTCTTCTCAAAATTAGAAGATAAAACATGGAAAAGAATTACATCATATCCCATTTAATGGATTGTCTACTAAATTTGTCACAAATATGATAATAAGACTCACATAGAATTGCATTTCCAGATCCTATTATCCTACGTGTTAGAAAGCTAATGGATCAAGTAACCACTAGGACCACCAAACTTTTGCTCCAAAAACATAAATGGAAAGGTGGAGGGATGCGTATCTCACTAAAGCCATCAAACATGCAGACCGCTAATGTGTGGCACTAACCAATTCCAGTAGGGCTAAAACCACTTACAACCAAAACAGGTCACTGATATGGAAAAGCTGCAGGAAAGTGCAAATATACAGAACTACTAGAAAAAGTTTTCTGGCGCTTTCTTCACCCCTAGTTTCACAATTTTAAAGTACAGGGACAAGTCAGTCAAATCGATGTGTTATACTCAGTCTACAAGATAACCACAATATTAATACCACAGCATTACCCAAACAGGATCATCCTTCCACAAGAATAGGACCACAATAGCTCAAGGAAGCTGACCTTAGATCATCTTTTCTTGAAACCATATTTCTTCCGTTCGTAGAACAAGTCAGTTTTAGCACTCCCTAAATTCACAATCTTGGGGCACCCATCCCTATCTTTCTCCTGCTGTGTACACTCTTTACAATAGTAAGCATCAGAGATTCCCACCCCTCCACATATGACGCACCGTCCCTGGAATGAGCCGTAGTTACATTCATCACAAACCCGCACAAGCGTGCAAGGGCGCACATAGGAGTCACAGATGACACACTTCCCATCGCACTTCTCACAAAGTCGTCCGATGGCAATTCCCGGCTGCTTCCTGCACATAATTAGATCCGGATGATGCTTAGCCATCTTCTCCTCTTCAAGAAGCTTTTCCCTCCAACTCTGCCTTCAATCTGCACATAAAGGAGCAAACAAGCAAGACGACATCAATGAAATAAGCATCACAGCACTTTTGCATTGTGAAACAGCTGAATGAATTCTGCAAATGAACAAGGGAAAAAGGTGGGGTGGGGGGAAAAATTCAAGTTTTCTACTTAGATACTCGATCTGGTAATAAGTACGATCCACACACTCCAATTTTGACATTTCAGGTAAGAATCCAATATCCATTTGGTGGGGAAATTGCAATGCTTATGGCAGCACAACTTAAATATGAATCACCTTAGTTGACAAAGAATGGAACTCAATGACAGATGATTCAGGTCATCAAATTTAGTACAACTACAAGAAGATTGACCCTGCACTCACCTATTACATTAACAACCAAAACAAGAAGAAAGGCAAGAAAAGAAAAATTACGTTGATTCATCGGTGAAAGAAATTTTCTTGGAAGTTCCATAATCTTTTGTAGAACTCTAAATAAATAAAGACCGGGGTTCCATCATAAGTATATTGGAGACATCGACTACTACCAGTGATTCAAATGCAGCTCTTTGATGGTCCCTGATCTTTTCTTTCATCAGCTACTGACATTTTTTACTGATCCAATTTCGTAGAAAAAATATACAAGAGATCAACTGCATCTTCCACAAATGCGGCCTTGGAAAAGCACAACCACTTAAATGATTAAATCTCCAGTTTTCAATCATTACAATTCCTATATCGAATTGAGGTGCTGAACTTTGACAAGGACTGGAACATCCATTGAAAGTCAGGTGAGCGAAGAAACCGCCATCCAACACAAAATCATCAAGAGAGTAGTAACCCATGTTTCGGGGGCTTGTCACTTAGGGGCTCGGTTCAGTCTGATCCACTTAGGAACTCTCAAGACCAAAAAGTTATCTTTTTGGGGTTTGATATCAATTTGTATAATAAATTTTGACATCCCATGAAGCACCCAAAAGAAACCCGAACTAAATTCATACTAAAGCAATGCGTGTGGATACCACTACATTAAAATTAAATACTCTCCACCATTACATAATTGAGAAGAAGTACACAAACAAAATTATCCTTTTTTCTATACCGCCAGATTCATATAAATTATTCTTTTTTCTATCGCCTTCAATTATATATTTCCATGTACGGGAAAAACGTAGAAATGGGATATTCATCAAATAATTTTCATACATGGCAGCACATGATCAGTGGAAAGACAGAGAACTTGGTCCAACAACAACAACAACGATAATATTCGACGACAACAACATAAAATCAATGAAATCCCAACACAAAGAAACAATAGAAAGAAACATCAAGATCAAGAACGAGAAGAAGAACAAGAACTAACCTGATGTTTACGAGCGAGGCGGTGAGAAGAGGATTCGTTTTGAATTTGCTTTCTAAAATTTTTATGTAATACTAGAGAAGCCCAGAGAATTCGAATGGGCTTTTTTATATTACCAATTCAATATAACGTTTAGTACTTTAGTTTTAAAAGCTTTGGGCTTGTCGCTTGGTTAAAAGCCCACGTTATGAATCCACTCCGCCCCAAGAAGTCGTCCATATGCATCAACGATTAAGAACAGTTCAGTTAAGTCCAATGTAGGAAATATTATGTCTACAATTCATTCGGGTTAGATTTTAATTCAATTAAGGTTCAACTTCTAATTAAATTTGATTCTTTCTTTAGTCCTTGATCTCCTTACATATCCGAATTAACCATTCATTCTGAGTTTATTAACACCGATAAAAAGTAATATATATTTGTGAAAACACTATAAGCAAATGAAAAAAAATGTAATTTAAAACTTCTACACAACATTCCTTCATTTCTTTTACGGCTCGTTTACTTCAAAAAATAAAACGAGAAGGAATGAAATAAAAATATAATACATGCTATTTTATTTAACTAGATTTATAAGCAATTTAATAATAGATATATAATATAAGTTTAATTACAAAATTATCTTTGGTCTATTTTTTTTTCTCGACTAATTTTAAAGTAATAGACAATTATTGGTGGTGGTGGTTGATTGCAACAATGACTATGATGGTTAGCGACAGCGACAGTGGCAATGGTGGTTAGTGATAGTGGTAATAGCGATGGTGGCTAGTGGTTAGTGGCAGTGGCAGTAGTTACGTTGATTTGTGGTGGGGGTAACGGTAATCACTATAGTTGGTGGTGGCAATAATAGTGATGGCGGAGACTACGATAGTGGCAGTGATAGCAGTGGTGGCGATGGTGGTAATGGTGATGGTAACGACAACGGTGGTAGTAACAGCTATGGGTAATGGTGAGGAATCGTAATTCTTTAATTAAATTAAAGAATTCGTATTACTTAATTTTAAGTAATAGGTTTCATATGGAATTACGATTCTATGATAAAAAATTAAGTAAACGTCGTAAATGTTTTAGGCATTTAAATAATTTTGAATATTTTTATTTATACATAAATACATATAGAGTATAAGTAAGTACTTGTAAATATTATTTATGTTATTTTATGATTTTTAGTGTATATATACTTTATCTCTATTAATTTGTTAGTTATTGAAACTTATTTTATGCATTTTTAATTTATTATTCAAGATTATAATATTATATTATTTCATTACTTATTTTCCTAAATTCAAACTTACATGGTTATTTTTACTAATATTCATAATTTCATTGTATAATTTAGGATTAATCAAACACTTTATCCAAGCGTCTTAAACTTTATATATTAATTCCGAACTTCTAATTACAAGGTTTACATAAGCAATTTTATTAAAACCATATTTCGAGATGCATGCATATAATAAATAAAATTTGAATAACTTAATATAAAAAAGCTAATTATAGTAATAGCATATTAAGATAATGGGAGAGAAATAAGAAAAGTGGATTTCATAGAATTATAATAGTTATCTTTATAAATTTTTTTCAATAACTGGCCATTTTAAATATTTCTTAAGTTGTTTATTAAAATTGAAAGTAAAAAGGATTTATAAAAGGGTAATATTAAGGGTATATTGGTAATCTTATCCTCCAAGATATGTACCCGTATCCTACTTGAGTAAGTAGGTTTTAAATAGATATTAAGAGTCATAAGTATATTTTTAGTAGCAATTTTTTAAGATCGATTGGCTATATAATTTTCTTCATATCTTATACTCGATTGAAAAATACATTCTAAAGAACACTACATGTCGTTATTTTTATATCATTTTTATGCGATTTATGTTCTAAATTCTATAAAAATTGTTTGTTAGCATCAATGATTAATGAATATAAAAGTATTTGAACCGATATGAAAACAATTGATTTCCAACATATATATATATGTATATATATATATATATATATGGCATTTTAACTTAATAAGTAATAAACTTTATTCCAAATTATGATAAATTCTACACATTTTTTTTAATATCATAGAAACTCAAAAAAAAAAAAAAGCCAAAGATGGAGATTAATGTTAATTTTCTTATATGACAAGTTTTGTTGCAAGGTCTTCGAATGATAGCAAATTTTTACCGGTTTCATGAGGTATTATAAATTTAACGTTCTAATATAATCTCATATCCTATTTATCTTATGCATATTTAGCTTTGGATAAGATACAAAAGTTGCAAAATGTATTTATTACTGTAACTTTATAAATTAATCCCATAACTTCTCATAATATATACTGTCTATTTTATTAAAATAATTCAATTTATTATTTAGACAATATGTTAATAGGTTTTATGAATAAAAAATAAAAAAACTAATTAATAAATAATATTAGGAGATTTCTACGGTAATATTGATAAAAATATATTATCATAACATCGGCTGATATAAACCATTAATTTATTAAAGCTTAATCTACTTCATTTATTCTATTAAAATAAGCTAATATGTTATATGAAAAAACTTAATAGTTTTTATGAGTAATTAATTAAATAAAAATGAAGTTTATCTAATATTATAATAATGCTATATTATTAATATTATCATGAAAAAATCTATAATATTAAACAATAAAAAAAAACCTTAACCTCGATCGAAAAATGGGACTCTTGGTTTTCCTCGGAACCGTTCACCCTCTGCAATCCGCCAAGAAATATTTAACCCCAGTACATACGACACCGATGTGCACGTGTCGTGTTCTGTGGCCCTCGGATCTTTGGAATTTGTGGCATTTACCATTGTATGCTTTTTGTTGAAGGAAACAAATCGGAACCTGCCCCTCACGTTCACTTCCTATGGTCATGTTTGGTGTTTTGTTCCTTACTGTAAATGAAAAGGTTCATGTCCCAACCTGTTAACAAAATCAGAAATACATAATATACACAAGCCTCTCTTCCAGCTCCACTGATATTATCGATTGGAGCAGACATGAACAACCTCAATTCTTATCCACCTATTTTTCGCCAGTCGAACCAACCCGGTATCGATCACCCCAACGAGCCAGGCACCAATAGGTCCAGTGCCGCCGAGCCAATGACGGCGGACCCTATACCAGTCGTCGATCTCGAGTGCATGGACCTTGAGAGCCTTCACAAAGCATGTAAAGATTGGGGTGTTTTTCGGCTGGTCGACCATGGGATTCCTCTGACCCTGCTGGACCAGCTTCAAAGCCATGCAAAAGGGCTCTTCTCTATGCCTTTCGAATCCAAGCAAACGCTGTTCAGCAACACCCCCGTGTCCTATTTTTGGGGTACCCCTGTGCTTACACCATCTGGGTCTGCCCTAAATAGAGGACCCCGAAATGTCAATTGGGTCGAAGGGTTGAATATTCCTTTGAGTCAACTCTCACAGCTTAGCACAACAACCTCCGATAACAATAATGACTCGGAGTTCAACTCATTCAGGTACGTGTTTCTTTTTTTCCTTTTTTCTTTTCAGATTTCGCAAGAAATTTTCGTTCTTACATTGGACTGTTCTCCTTGTATAAACCCATTTTTTTTATGCATGCATTGCTTACAAATTGTCAGATTGCATTAATCCAATCACAATACTATACGTGAACAGGAAAAATCACACAATGGACACACCGAACCTGGGTACTAATTGTCTTGTTGTCTCCTCGTGAGGCTTATTGTGGGCCCAGCCCATTGGCTTTTCAATTTGAAAAAAAAAAAAAATTTTGATTACATATAGAATAATTCAAGATTGCATGGTTATATGAATTTGGTTACACCAATAATTTGTTGAAAACTTTCAAAATTATATCAATCTTTACTGTTGTGTGTCTATACCCGGATATGTTTAGAACATCCATAATTATAGAAAAAAAAAATGATTTAATGGTATTAACATATTGAATAGTATATATATATATAAATAATATTTAAATATCTAAAAGTGGAAAAAGGTATATTTTTAAAAGGTAATAATTTTAAATAGCATTAAGGTCTTTTTTATAATTATGCTATTTTAGTATACTTATAAATGTTTTTAAAAATAATCAGTCTAATTTACCGTATTTGTTATTATTGGATTTGGATGGCTCCCACAAAAAGGAGGATCAAAAGGAATTGAAAACGACCGTAGCTTTGGAACAGTACTAATCAACATTAAAGAATATATTTAAGTTTATTTTAATTATATTGTAGAAGATGCGAAACCTAACATGCCGGTGCCATGACTTGAACATGCAGGAGCCATTTGCCGGCAATCTTGTCTTTTCCTTAATCCTTATCATGCCATTTGACCATTTCTGTTGATCCATCCATATACCTATACATATAGATTTATATAATATCTTTTTAATTAAATATTTAAGAATTTTAGAACCGCTGATTTTTTTTTTTTTTTATTAAAACTATTGCTCAATATATATGAATACTATATTGCAGGCGTGGATAAGCTGACAAGTAATTTTCATTTCACATGTTTAGCACCGATTTTTTGTTTGTTTTTGTCTCCCCTACGTAATGAGAATGCGAATGAGACATTGGGAGTTTGTTGTCATTTGAGGATTGGTAGGTATTTTCCATCATGTTCTTTGTTTCGAAGCCTTTCAAACGGGTTGGGCTAGACTTAGGTAACCCTAAACAATGCCTTGGAATCCGAGCGCCATAATTTATAACGTGTCGCTACCACTCAGAGGCACATTAAAGCTTTAAAATTAATTGTATTATCCAAAATCTCTCATAAAAAATGCTTAATAGGTGTAAAACAAAAAACTCTAAATACATAATTCAAGTGTCCACAGGTGAATCATTTTAATTATAAACATACAAAATAATTAGATCTTGACTAAAATATATAGAAAACCATTTTTTTTTCCAACTCGATGATAATAATTTTTATATTTTCTATAAATTTATCAAATTAACTTGTACCTGTAAAAAAAAAAAAATAGAAGAGTTAGTTGAAGTTCAATATGGGTACATAAACACAAACAGATGCATAAATACATACGAATGTCAAGTTCAAAACATTTACATGCATATAATGCAATTATAATAATACATAAACAAACAATAGTTTAATTATTTTCAATTTAGACCAAAAATCAATAAAGGGGTATTCATGATCTTATTACGTCATGATTTAAATATAATATAAGTTTTCTTTTAAATATTTTACACCCTAAGTCTAGAGATCAGAAACTTAATATTCTAATTGTGTTATCATATATAAAAGTCTATTAAGAAAACCTTTGTTACTCCTTTAAGAAACTGCTATTACAAGCTCCTAAAGCGAGCAGGTTAAATACAATTAGCAAATCATTCTTTTAGACTGAATATAGATTAATCTTATTAGATCTTTTCTAACCTAACAAGCATAACTATATAAACAAGTATCATGTATATTGGATAGCTTTTCAACAGTTAATTGAAACTTCTCAACTTTAAGTCCCTAATGAAACAGCACAAACCTCGATAAGAAGGAAATCTGATAACCAGTATGAATCTATTTGAAAAACAAGCATTCATGTTAATCCTTAGAAACTCAATAATTAAAATTTACCTAAAAGTTACTTATGAACTTATAAACTTATCTAATCATATATTTTGAAAGAAAATAATCGAATACAATCATAAATCAATACTAAAAATTGAAGATAATGTAAATACATAATACGATAAAGCTAAAAGTTAACATATTAATATAATACTATTCAATTACTTTAAATCGTAACGTACGATATATATATATATATATAAATGTAAAGTAGATACATATAAATGTGTTAAAATATATAATTTACTAATCGATGTAGTAATAAAAGAATATGTACTCCATTGGATATTATTGCAATTCGTAAAAATACATAAGGAAGAATATATTAATAGTTGGAATTTAAAACGGACATACTTTACAATATAATATACCATATAATCATAATAACTATCATAATAGAAATATTTAAATAATAATGAGGTATAACCATAGTAAAATAGTATCATCGTAAATTAAATTGATACTTGAAATATGTATATATTACGAATATTAATGTAATAGGGGTCGAATACGGATTTTTATATAAATTAAAAAGAGAATTACAATAAATAAATCAATTTATAATAGGGGTCCAATACTAACATATAATTATTTTTCACATTGATATTGAAAAGTAGAAATAATATCATACTCACACGATACCGAAAAATGGAATCAAATCAACTCGTGAAATAAAGCTAAGATGAGAACACCAAATGGATATGAATTGATGTCGAATACAAACTTATTAAAAAAAAATACAAAAATTGTAACTCATATGATAATATACTTAAATAATTAATAAATGCTAAATTATCGGAGGGGCTCAATATGCGTGAAATATATAGACAAGATTACTTGAAGAATACGAAATCGTCGCTGAACGGTGGAGCTACTAGAAAATAAGTATATTGGAAGTTACACTTAAAACTAAATGAAAAACAAACTGAATTGATTAAGAAATCATGGGATAGCTAAGAACTCGGTAGCTTACCGAAATAAAACGAAAGCTTCGGTGAGGAATGTGATTGGAGTTTATGATGAGGTAATTTTTCTTGGGGGGTGGGTTGGGTGGCGGTGGTGATTGGAGTTTATAGATGAGGTAATTTTGTGGGGGGGGGGGGGGGGGGGGGGGGGGGGGGGGGGGGGGGGGGGTGGGGGTGTGTGTGGTGTGGTTTGGTGTGAGAGACGGAGAGAGAATTGAAGGTGAGAGTGGGGAATGGGGTCTGGCTGACGAGGAGGGAGAAGAATCAAAGTAGGGAGGGGGGCGAGGGAAAAATCACTACGAGAAGGGGAATTGAAGAGAGGGGTAGGCAAGTGAGAGAGGATTGAAGGATTGGGTGGGGTCCATGAGTAGGGGAATTTGAAGAAATAGAAAATCGGAGGGGTGATTGGGAATTGAGGAGAAGAAAAGAGACAGGGGGTAAGGGCAAAGGAAAAAGAATAAGTCGAGAGAGAGAGAGTAGAAAAGTTCATTGCGGCGAAAATAAACATTTTAGGATAAGGTTTAGGGTAAGTTTTTAATTATTTTAGATCATTCTTAGAATATGGGTATGTTTAAATATAAAATATAAAAAATAAAAAATTAATTAAAATAAGAATAAATAGTATTTAAAAAAATAAGTTATTTATAAAAGTATTGTAAGATATATAATACTAATAAAATATATATGCTTTATATATAAAATAAAATCAATTTATTTAATGCGTACGTAAAATAAATGTTTTAAAAAATATAATTGAAACCTTAAATTAGATTCTATTATATAGGATATACTTTTAAATAAGTTTGGAATTACTTGAAATTACTTGAAAGTTAATAAATTAAAACATTTTTTATTAAAATACAGGTTTTAATGACACGATAAGAATTTTACTACTTAAATGATAATAATTATTTTATAATCATGACTGAAGTGTTTCAGTAGGGTTCTATACTGCTCAAGGTGAAACGTGTAAGTTTGTAATAGAATGGCAATGAAAATACCTACAAACTTAAAACTAATAGATATATGAATTGCTATCGATGTTTTTATTGTAACAGAAGCATGTTAATAGAGTACGGAGCACATCTGGGGAGAATTGCGAAACATTTATTCAAAGCCATTGCGACAAATCTCAAACTTGAGGGAGTGGAAGTAGTTGAAGATTACATAGCGGAATCGACGGGGTTTATTCGTGCATACCGGTATCCATGTTGTGAGGATAGCAAGTTGGGAGTGGAAGCCCATACCGATAGCTCGGTGCTAGCAATATTGTGGCAAGACCAAGTGTGTGGTCTCGAAGTTTTGAAGGGAGATGAATGGATTCAAGTGCAACCCATCCCTAATACACTCATTGTCAACCTTGGAGACATGGTCCAGGTATGCATGAAGGTTTTACATCTTGTAGATGATTTAATAGCAATTGGCACGGTCGAAATTTTGATCATTTAAAAATTTTAATATCTTTTAAAATAAATATGTTATTTTATTTTAGAATACTTAAATATTATTAATATTTATACATTACTTATTGATCCATATATTATGTTAATACCGTTAATTTTTTTTTAGCGTTATCCATAAGATATTTGGCAAAATTGATCAACAGTGTCCTAATAACATGTGATTGTCATAGACAATGAAAATACCTATTTTTCATTTATAACTATTCGTGACTTTGTTTTTTTCAATTTTTTTGGGGACAGATTGCAATAATATAGCATCCTAATTATATTAAACCAATTATTAACCAGACACACAACTAGACACCTAAACTACCAATATACAATTTCATCTTCGTTATAATTTTTGAAATCGAGCGCATACATTATTTTTTTTTTTATCACTTTAGGGATGGTTTTAGTTTGTATAATTTAAAAGTTTAGGGATGGTTTTAGTTTGTATAATTTAAAAGTTACGAGGGGTGAAGTTAAACTTTGTAAGTCTATATCCATATCTAATCAATTATTTAGGGTATATTTATAATTATTCTTTTTTTTAACTAGGTGAAAATTGCAGTTGTGATACACACAATTGGTCAAATGTGGATATATCCTCTTGACTCCCAAACTAAGACTTAATTTCCTATAACTAAAAATATGTATATATGTGTATGAATGAATATATACATATATATATATGCACAAGCCTTAAAACCATTGCTATGTAACTATAACTTATATAATATAACATACATATATGAGCCTTAAAACCATTTGTAATGCAATTTTAACAATAGTTTTCGGATTTTAGCCACGATTTGTGGTTGATTACATATATATATATATATATATATATATATATTTTGAAAATTTATTAGAAGTGAAGTTACAATACGAGAGTTTAAATTGCCTATCCAGGCTTAATAGCTTAACGGGAGTATTTGTAGCCACTAATTGCTGATACTAATGAAGAAATCTTCTCTTGTCATTTGATTGCGAATATTATATTTTTATACAATAAATTACATAAATAATCACAGTGATAATGATTTTGTTGCTTTTTTACGTTATTACTCTTCATTGTAAATTACACTTATTAATTTACGTTATTTTTCTATACTCAGGCTCTAAGCGACGATGAGTATATAAGCGCGAAGCACAGGGTGAAGGCGAACAACCAGAAGGACCGAATGTCGATATGCTACTTCGTGTTTCCTCGTAAGGACACCGTGATTCGGAGCTCCACATACAGACCTTTTACGTACAGCGACTTCCAAGCACAGGTTCAACGAGATGTCAAGAACGTAGGTACAAAGGTCGGCCTTCCAAGGTTCAAGAATATTAAAGAAAAATCATTACACTAGTTCAGGATAACGAAATCTGAGAGTACTGTAATTTATCTTATCTTATATATCTGTAATCAGAAAATGGGAGGAAACATAGAATGATTTTATGTTTCTTTTTTGAACTATTTTAGTAAATTTGTTGAGTCGAACTTAAATTTTATACTGTTTGATCCCATGAACAAGTAAACTTATTCAAGATCAAGTCAAACTTATGAGTAGGTAACATCGTGTTTGGATACGATAGGTAGTGTAGAAATGAGTAGAAATCAATGGAAAGGAAATTAGAAGAAATAAAAGGAGTGGAAATGAAATAAAATGTAGCACTCATTTCATGTTTGGATTTATAGGATAGAAATGGAAAGAAACGGAAAGAAACATGTTACTGAAAAACAAAAGTTTACTCATTTGATTTTGCTTATAGGCATATTTTTATAATTTTATTCAGTTTCTTTCTATTTTCACCCCATTTTCTCCACTTTTGAAGAGAAACTTTTGAGTTTTAAAGGTAAAAATATTTTTATTGACTTCTCTCATTTTTTTTTATTGATTTCTATTCTTACTTTTAATAGCCAAACATAACACTTCTACCGGTTTTTTTTTTTTTTTCCATTTTACCGGTTTTTTTCCATTTTTATTGATTTCCAACCATAGTGTAAGTTTGATTTGTCTTTTGACATAAAAAATTAATATTTACAAATATATGTAAATTTTCGAAATAAAACAATTTTAAATAAGTTCGATGGGATCGGTTCAAGCAAATCAAGAAAGTTCGTACTCTGAATTTTAAAGTTGATTTAACTCGATTTTCTTGAGGTTTGAATTATTGATCAAATCTACACCACCTTTAGCACTAACTTGGTTTAATATTAAGCTTAGATTTGAGCTTTAAGAAATCCAAGTTAGCCTGATGTAACCCAAGCTTCTCCATCTTTTGAGCCTACTAGTATGATTTTTGGGTGTGGTTCAACCTTTAAGATGGTTACTCTACTTTCTTTCATCGGAGATAAATGATAGTTAAATAAAAAAAGAACTTTTAAAGATCAATTAATAATGAGCAATACTTATGATGAGCCATCGATTTTTCCAGCTATGCAAAACATGTTGATTTTTCAGTAATGTTATTAGAAGAACTTTTAAAGATCAATCGATAATAAGCGATACTTATAATCAGCGACTGATTTTTTTAGCCGTGCAAAAACACGTAGATTTTTTAGTAAAGTCATTAGAAAAAGAACTTTTAAAGATTAATCAATAATGAGCGATACTTATGATCAGCTATTGATGTTTCCAGCCACGCAAAACACGTCATTTTTTTAGTAACGTTATTAGAAAATCAAAGTGTTAATAAAAAAACTGCAAAACAGCAGGTAGGTATAAATTTTTTTATCACAGTAACAAAATATATATATATATATATATATATATATATAGAAACTACATTGTTATAAAAAAGTTACAACAAAAATTTGATGGATGTCAAAACTTTTTTATCACAATTACCATAAAAAAGATACAGTTACCACAAAAGAAAACACAACATACCAAAAAAAAAAAAAAGGAAAAGAAAAGAAAATTGCCGGTTGAAAAATCAGTCACCTACCAACGACTAACTTTAAGATTCAAAATTAATTTTTTAACCATATAAATTTAATAATGCATCCATCGCCATACTAAAAGAAGAAAGAAATTAAAAAAATTACGAAAAGGTATCAGGCCCGAAAATGATAATGATAAATAATTTGATTATGGCTCTCATATAGCTCAATTTAATTCGGCCTTTTAAGATACATGTATTAAAACTCTAAAATAGTAAAGACCTTATGATCCAATTGTTATGAATTATTCTCCTATAAGATGGTACAAATTCAAGTGTTTCCTTTTCTATTCCGATCACCAAATAAAAAGAAAAGAAGAAAAAAAGGATAAAATATCTACTGTCTTATGTAATTCAAACCCATATATATGATCATCGTTACCCACTTGACATTCGTTACATACATTATAATAATTTTCTAAACATATGTGCATCAACACCTGGATATATTTATAGTGATACAAATTCGACGGCTCGCAAATCATTCGGCCAAGCGATAATTGCTTCTGAGGTGATTTTAAATATTCTCTCTTTTCAAATAATCAGGATCGCTTTACTTTCCTTGTGGACATAGGTTTCACTATCCTTCATTCATCAGTGCTTTATATTATATATGGAATTATAAAACTCAATTATCATTTAATATTGTCAGACCCAGATAGATAATTGATCTAAATATAGGAGATGGTCAAGAGTTAAAAAGGATAAATCGAATTGGATTAGGGATCGGATTTTAATTAGATCGGGATTTGACCGCAATTTGATTGGATTTTAACAAACTGACTTTATAAAGGATTCAGATCGAACTGAATTAAATCAGACGAATCAACTCGAATTTAGCAATACTATTATCATTAATAAAAGGATTTTTCTTTTGTCATAAAAAAATTGAAGGAAAAAGACCTCCAATTATTATTTATTAGTACTCAAAAACTCTAATTTGGTAAACTCCAAGCAAAGGAGACAAGGCACACTTAATAAAAATAAACCACACAAGATAATCATATGTTGAGGGTACACAAATTTGGTACCTTTTTTTTTTTTTTTCAACCTTGTAACAACTTAAAGGATAAGGATTTGAATCCTGGTTCATCAAAATTAGAAATCAATGATGATACTACTAGATTATAATGGTTTTAATCAAATTCGATACTTCAACTTGATAAAACTTTAGGCAAAGGTAAGGGTATAAATGAATTAAGCCAATTTGCAAACTACTCAGGTTTTATTCGAATTCTATTAGATGATAATTGAGTTGAGCTCAAACTTTAAAATATTAAACGCGCTAAGCTCGCAAGCTTATTCGAGAAAATTTATAAACAAATATAATATTAATTAGAAAAAATTTATAAAAAGTTCAAACTTAATTGAGTCGAGCTTGAACTTAAATTTTAAAACTCGATCGAATTTGAGCTCAAGCTTGAGCCTCGAGTTTTAAATCGAGCTCAACCTCGAACCTAATACTATTTGATTCAACTCAATTCGATTATACCCCTGAGCAAGGGTCACAAGTGACAAAACGCACCTAAAAAAAATAAACTGGGCAAAATAATCTTATGCTAGAAGAAACTCAACCAACATAGTCGAAAAAAGACCAACCTATGGCTTAAAAAAAAAAAAAAAGAAGGCAATACTCTTGCAAAAATTTAAATGTGACTTGATTTCATTAGGTTTCAATCAAAATTGAGACGTACTTTAATTTATAGTTTGATTTACATTTCAAATCACTTTATTATATTTTTAAAAATATCTTCAACTGCTATTATATGAGTTCATTTGAGGTGGCTCAAATTGCTAAGGTTAATATAACGATATCACCATTCCTTTTTATTAAGTTGCAACATAGTCGGTAAAAAAGAAAAAAAAAAAAAGAGGTGGCTCAAATCTTTTTTATTTTTATTTAGAGTGCATTTTATTTGTACTTAATTTATATTCACTTGAAATTTGATGTTTGAAAAAAATATCTTATCTACTTTTATTTCATAATTAAGGTAAAAATAATGATTGTGGAATGAGAATTCAGAAATAGAAGTTTATACATTCTTAAGAGAAAATGTCTAAAAAATATATTATATTCATTAAAAAATGAAATTTTGTTTTTTTTTTAAACTAAATAAAGTAATAGATAAACAAATACACCTATACTTTCATCTCTTAGGTATCTTATCTTAACAAACATACTGATTAAAAGCGGTGCCATCAAAAAAAGGAAAATAAAACAAACAAAACATAATCTATTTTAGATGGTTCGGAAGTTACAATGAATCACAAAAGAGAAAAAAAAAAAAAAAGAAAGTATTTTATGGTTCAATTTGCAGCTTTGATGCTTTTTGCCAGTTGGTTCCACTCAATCCTTGATAAAACCCCATTAATTAAAAGGATACGACTCAATTGGTTTATGATTCAATTGGTTTGATAAACACCTCTAGCAAAGGACATAGAAAGATGGAAAGTTAAAGAAGTTGCCGCCCTTGCGATTGTAGAAATAAAACAAAATCATGTAGAGACGCAGTTGATTAAGAAAGAAAATTTAGTGGTTGGAACTATTGATTAAAAAAATCCACAATTCCATTTAATTAACACTAGACGATGCAAGTGGTTCAAATAAAGTAGATGAAATTATTCACTATTAATGTGGAATGTTTATGCATATTATAATAAAAACATTCTCCTACGACTATAAATGAGTTAATTTGAGCCAAACCAAATTTTTAAAGTTCTATGTTTAACTCATTGAAAAAATTATCAAGCTTAAGTAGGGCCAAATTTTTACCCAATCTAAAAATGACAAACACAAACTTAACTCCAACTCAATAAAAAATTTGACACTCAAACTCAAATCAAAAGCTCGTTTATATTATTTAGCCTAAATGAGTTTGAGCTTTGATTTGAGCTTATCTACAAAGACTTATATTAATATATCCTCTTTCCTCTCTTTGAGAAAGAGATATTGGCTAATTCTAGAGTTTTGATTATAAAATTTGTTTTCAACCCTCAAACTTGAAAAATAAAAAATAAAAAAAGAAGAAGAAATATTAAAAAGGATTCGTTTTCATTCTTCAAAACTCAGGTTGTTTATACATTAAGCTCTAGCAAAGTTGAATTTAAAGTAATTTGAGTTAAAAGTAGGTTCATGAGCTAACTCGACTCATTTATGATTTTAATTTTTTTATTTTATTTTATACAAGTAAACTATAACTATATACCTTGGACTATAGATTTTAAAAAACCTTAGATTATGTGATATGAAGATGGATATGATATTTAACTTAATAATATTAAACAAATTAATTTTGTTATATCGTGTTTGTATTGGGAATTAAGATGACTTAAAACTCTAAATTGAATAACAACGAGCAACACCTGCAAAATTAGGGCACAACTCATAAATTTAATGAGTAGGAAAGGCTCCCTGAACCCATTTTGGACGACGCACAAACAACCTGATTTGATGGTGCGGCCTTCATGGTCTCTTGATCTCTTTTCTCCAATGATGGGGTGTTAGAAAGAGAATAAGCACTATGTATAACTTGAGGATTATGATTATATACATATGTATATATATGTATGTATGTATAAATTAATATTCATGATTTTCAATCCAGTTCATCATAAAACGAAAAATAATATTTTCCATCTCTGTACATATAATCCAGCATTTTAATATGATACATTAAAGTCTATAATATAATATGATAGTTTTATTGTACAATTATTATAAGCCTATTATTTGGAATTTATATAATATAATAGTCTTATTATGCAATTATTATTATTTAACCCGTATAAGTTGATACAATTAGATCTTGCAAAAAAATTTAGTTGTATGATTCTATGACATATCGTTTTCTAGGGTTTTGAGATTGAACATTTTTTTTTTTAGGTTTAATTAGCATTGATAAATAAACAAGATACATATAATTAATTTGACCGATAAGTCAATAATGCCACACTCAAATTAATTGAACTAGGGTTTTTCTTTCCTAGATTCTAATTAATAAGTATATGGACACCACAATTAGAACAATAAAAGGGTTTTCTTTAATTTAATTTGGTAGGTCAAAGATGCCACAAATCAAATCAAACAAGAATTTGGTTTGATTACTACGTTATGAACAATTGATAAAATCAGGAAAAAGAGAAGAGCAAGTTTCTCATAAGGGTTTTGTAAAATCTCTCATTAGTTCTAACTAAATAATGTTTATTAACAAATATTTACGATAAAACCTGATAACCTAGGAGAAATTAGGTATTAACATTAATGATAAAGACTAAATTGTAAAATCTAAATAAAATAATGTAAAGCCTAATAAAGTAATATAAAAATATCCCTAATATTTTAAAACACTAAAAACCAATAAAACTTATCAATAGTTAATCATAATCTAGGAATCCAATCCCTATCATAAACCATACATTTTATTATTAAAATTAACTAAATAGTTGCAAATAGAATGGATTCAAAAATCGCTATCACACTCTTATCTTCAAACAAAAATGCGAAGCTAAAATATGGTAATGTGCTTAATGCTTGGAAGGAAAAAATCTTACACTTATGGCAGTGGAGAATTGAAGCCATTTCAAGAGAAGGTAATCAAGTTGCAGATTGGTTGCTGCATCTAACCTAGATCGGATCAAAATTTGTTTATTTATCTATTTATTTATTTTTGATAAAGTTCCCAGAAAACTTATAAATATGTTAATGTATGATGAACTAAGTGTGAATTGTACAAGACGGATTAAGATGCAATTGCCTCTGCTCCGTGTTAGAATAGAAGCAAAGCAGGAGAACGCCCCCATCAAGTGCAATTTTGTGTAATGAAATTTTTTCAACCTTTTACTCAAGTTGGAATCTTATTCTCTTGGACAACAATAACTAGCTAGAACCATAAATTAATGTATAGGTTTCACGCATGCTCCTAAGTCACATAAGATAAAGCTTAATAATGGCTGGCTGCTGGATGATCAGCTATTAGTGAGAAGGCTATGCATTCATTAGAAAAAGTTCTCTTAGAGTTAGGGACCGCAATTCGCACCACCAAGAGCGAAAGGACCACCACCACGCACCTTTTCATAGCACACAACCACAAGGCCGTAACATTCATAGACCTCCACAATTCAATTCCGATACTTTTTTTAACTGTCGAAATAAATTCCTCTAACTTTATTCGTTTATGCATATCATTTTAAACCTAAAAATTACATAAACAAAAAGTCATATTCGAGAAAAACAAAAATGTTCCTCTGCCGCAAAAGGAAAAAGATAGTGTTAGTTTTAGGTTCTTTTCCTTATCGTTCTACATATATATATATATATATATATTATATGGTGATTACAATTAAGAGAAGTGACTTGAGTTTATATCATGTATCATTCTTAGATGATGACTATTTGTGGGACATTTTGGATATGAGTTTATTAAGCCCATACAAACTTGTTTGGACCATAGATTGACCTAATTTGGCAATTGGGTTGATAACAAGCTCGATTCGTTAGCACTCACCCTAGTTTTTTTACTAGCCAACCTCTGCATAGGCTCTCTAAATAAGCCAACTCTTGTAGATAACTCGTCCGACCTAAAGTTGTCACAACGGTTATTAAACAAATGGATAAGGCTTGAAGATTTAGTCAAATACCACAACCCTATGAATTTGGAATACATTGGAATCTATACTCCCACTACCTAGGACATGTGGATGTATTAACATGCTACACATACTCCCTTAATTCTCAACGGCTTTCCTCTATAAATAGCCTTAAACATCTCAACAATAAAAGACCTTGACTTTTTGCACACTTAAACTCTCCTTGTGAGCTCTTTGTGCTCTTGCATACTTTCTCTCTTTACACAATTTATTAACTTAAGCATTAGAGTTGTTATGCTAGATAACACTCTGACACCTTTTATCGTACTTTATTTTGCAGGTTTGCTACACAAGCACAAAGTCTAAAGTCTAAGCCAATCTACTCTACCGGTCAAATCCTATCGACGACAATAATAGTAAGGGTTGGACCCAAATTCATTTGACCAAAGGGCTAGATTTAGAATCATGTAAATATTTGTTTTATAAAATATACATCTAATATATGTACTTCCTTCTTTCTTAATTAGTTTTTCTTCGAACTTTGGGGGCTAAAGTTCTTTTCTCTCGCTGGGTCCATCCTTAAATGACAGTGTTCATGTCTTGACCCTCAATCAATATTTTATTTTCCGTTTTTTATAACTACATGATAAGGTTACATTATATTATGGTTAATGTCACAATGGGTCCTTTTCATTACTTATCTTATTTGTATCAACTTGTGTGACCGCATTACATCTTTCACACTAATAAATTAAATCAAAATTCATTTCTCCTATTAAAATATAAGCAAATACGTAGTCTCTCAATTTCATCAAGTACATCAACAACAGCTTCACTGACAAAATATTCCTTTTATCTAGACTCGATATACAAAAATACAAATATTTTGTGGATCTATAATCGCGGCCTTCATTTCCTCTTATAATGCGATCCATAATTCTCTTTGAAGCTTATCCAACATATCTACACTGATCGGACCTGCTACATAATATGAATGGCATTGTGCATACGGTGGTGCCTTGCTCCTAACAATGTCCTCCCATGTCAAGGTTGCCCTTATTACGTATATACCCTTTAAGGCTCTTTTTTTTTTCCCCTTATACTAACAAGCCCCTTCCTTGTACTAAATATTTCCATGGTTGTAATTTATAAATCTAATAAAATTCATCATTTTAACCATCCATTTATTTGGAAGGACCTATTGATCATATGAATGTACAGTTAAAAGGTTAAGATTGGTCAAGATAGGTTTAGTAGGCCTTTTTCGACTTCTCAACTCACCAAGCTAAGACTCCATGAAACGAAAAAAGATTCAATATTTATTATATACTACATCTTATATATACATGATGTGTAAATATCAGTATAATACTGATACGAATTATAATGGAATGAATAATTATTAAATCAATTACTATGTATGATTTACATAACTTATACATATCAATATCTTATTGGCATTTATACATTAGATGTGCATAACATGTAGCGTATATCATTCATTAAATTTCTTTTCTTTTGAAACATCTTGTAAAACCTAAATAAAAAGAAAATAATAAAAGAAAATGAAAAATGAAAGGGCATTTTACAATAAGGACATCGACTGGTATTAACTAAAAGTTGGATGGGGTATATAGAATTTCCTACTACCTTAGGTATACCACAGAGGGTTTAGGAAACCCCTTTACACTCTTTCTCTACATATCGCAGCACTTTAACTTAGGGTTTTTATGCAATTCTTGAAGCAAGGAGAGGATTTCATCGAGTTATAGCAAGATTAGGATTCGAAGAGCTACGATAAGGATTGGAAGTATCATTTTATTAAATAATTTCAACGACTTTCTATTAAACATTCGTTTTCTTGGTTAAGGTAGCAAGAAAAACGAATTTGTACAAGTTTTTCAATGGACCTTTGGTGGTGCAATTGCATTTTAAGTAGAGAAATTGAGGTAAGATTGTAAATAACCCCTTTTATCATAACTTTTGATCAAATTCATTCAAAGAGTTCGTTTTTCTCCATAAGTTAGTATGTAAAACGAATTCTAAGCTGTGTTTTGGGAGTCTCCACAAAGTGTTCTCAGTGATGGAAACGTTGTTATTAGATCTCTAAAGGTAAGAATCTAATTATATATCTTATACGCATCGTTTCATTGAGTTGCAAATTGAATGGTTGAGTTGGGATAAGAATTTGGTTATAGAATTGTTTTTATTCGTGTTTTTAAGTGGTGTGGAGTTGTATTTTTGATGGGACAACGAATTGGGAATGATGGTTTGTGAAATTAGCTGAAAGTGGTGATGTTGCAGGGGATGAAATGTTGCTATAGTCTATAAAAAATTGTAGACTGCAACCTAGCGTCCAGACATCATCCCTATTAACATATGGACACTAAGAGCAGATTACTCCCTTTCAACCATGGCATCTAGATGTCACTTGATGTAGCATCTAAATGCCATTATCCTTTTTTGAAAGGAATCAACCTATTAGACCTTTAACTTGTAGTTGAGCTTAAAGTTTAAAAAGTCTAATAAGGCAAATTCTCCTGTTTTAGTCGACTCTTACCGAGGCTAAGCTAATCCATACTATTGACCAATTACATATGTTAAGCTGAGTGATTGCATGGCTTTTGGAAATTATGTGTTGGCTAGACGAATGCTCTGTTTGCAACTCGACCTTTCATACACCCCTGCTTTGTTATGGCCAAGCCGACCAACTGCTCGACAACGTTAATGCTGAGAGGCCGAAGGATCTAGCACGAGCCTTTAACCACTCCTTTTCGAACGAGTCCACATTTACCCGGTGCCTTTGCTCGGCCACTCATCCTGATCACACTATTTTGTCTACATCTTTCAAGAGCATCACTAATACATTGCTTCTACATGTCTAGGCTATCAGGAGAATCTGTTGCCCTTAATCACTACCTTTTCATGAATATTCATTTTTATTCTTTTATAATTTTTATACATTACTTTTTTAGGATAATATCCTTTTAATCTTTTCCATTTTTAGGCAAGTTACCCTAATTTCTCGAGTATAAATACCCACTATACATGTAGCTGCAAATCAACTAATCATCATCAATATATTGAATGTTTTTTCCTTATGGACATTGATCTCATTAGCTTATTTACTCCTTCACTCTTATCCTAATGTTAAGCAAGGCTAGGTAGTGAGTAGTCTCACTGGACCAACTCGTACGTTATTTTGAGATACGTTATGCATCCTCGGAAGTTCCATTGGTGTGTTATATTCTTTGAAGTTGTTCATGGGTTTGCTTACTTTCTTTTTTGTTATTTCGTGCTTTTTCATCACTCGTTTTAAGCTTTTGATAAGCTTGGACCCATCTCTTGAGACCGGCCTTGTTTGCTCTTGGCTTCGGCACGCATCATATTAGTATCAGAGTAGAGATTTCATTTGGATAAGTTGTTTTTGTTATTTGTGAAGTAGTGCTTCTTGTAGCAATGTTTTGAAGTTGCGTACAGGTTTTGTAGAAGTGTTCTAGTAAGTAAGGGAATGGAGGTAGTTGTCTTCGAGTTGACCCTATTTCAAACATCTAAAAACAGAGTAAGTTCTGTGTTAGCAATGTATTCATCAGTATTGTTACTATGCTACGACTTAGCTAACTATTAGTGTGAAAAGTGTATTATGTTGTTAGATTTGAAGAAATAGTATTAGTTATAGCTTAGACTCAAAGATTAGAATTGAATTTGCTAAGGAAAATGACAGACCTGAGTGTTAACATTGGTATTGAGGATGACAATAGTGGTGTTATTCTCTATGGCCGACAATCCTAAGTTGCCCCTAAGAGTACAGATAAGAGACTTGATGAGGTAGCTAACCTCATAATTGATTTAACTAAAGTTGTTCATATATTGGCCTATCAACCTGTTGAGGTCGTGTAAAACACCTTACAAGTTGCTCGACCTACTAGAGGATATAACTCAGCTTGACAAATTCGAGATGGAGTAATAGGCGAATAAGTGAGAAGAAGGATTGACTTAGGAGAATTGGATGATGTTGAAGAAGAAGAGTACCAAGAAGAAGAAGAAGAGTGAGTGAGAGCGCTTCAAATTGCCAACCATATGAAGCTCTAGATTTTGAGTTTTAATGGTTCTAGGAGCGCAGATGATTGTTTAGATTAGGAGGAGAAAGTTGAGTGAGTTTTTGACTATTATTAGTATGAAGATCAAGAGAAGGTGAGAACTACTATTGTTGAGTTCTCAAGATATGCCGCCATGTGGTGGAAGAACTTTCAGGCTTGAGATGAAGAGAATATTGAAAAATAGATTTGTATCGGATACCTATTTACAAGACATTTTTACTCAACTTCAAGAGTTGAGACAAGGAGATCAAACTGTTGACGAGTATATTCAAGAATTTCAAATGCTTATAATTCGCTGTAAAGTAGAGGAACTGCAACCCCTAAAATTGAGTTTAGGACAATCGATCCTAAATTTAGGGCCTTTAGGAAAACTTATCCAATGGAGCCTAAACTTTACGACTAAAATAAAAAAGTTAGTCGAGGTGATACGGTGAAGTTAGATTTTAGAAATAATGGCCCAAAATTCCAATTTTTCCTTAGAAGTAGGAATATTCAATATAATACTAAAATACTCGGAACTTTTAAAATCGAGCTCAGATTGCTACGAAAACTTAGAAACAAGTTGATTGAGCTATAAAATGAGATAATATAGTATAATTTACTAATAAATATACACGTAATTTTATAAATATACCCGGTATAAATAATAATTATACTTATAAATTATCCTTAAATTACGTAATTATATATATATTGCGTTGAATTCATGAAATTTATTAAGAGAATATATCCTAAAAATCAAAGATATGTTAGAAACTTAATTATATGAGTATATTTATATATTATACGTAATATTTACATAGGGTATATACTTATATATTAATTAGATAACTAATGTGAATATGATATATATATATATATTATTTAGCTAAAATATGTACAAAACTGATCCAAAATGAATCAAATTGCGCTGGAAACTCCTAAAATTCACCATAGCAAGCCTGGACACAAATCAAAAGTTAATTAACTAAGAATTAGATACCTCCTACTTCATTTATGGGGAGAAAACAAGAGAATTTTTTTTAAAAAAAAAATTTTCAAGTGCAGAACTAACTCCAAACTTGTATATATAGGGTCCTTAGCATCAGATTAAACACTTTAGGAGCCAAGTTGCTTAGGGAAAAATTTCTACAAAAAATAGAAAGAAAATAGGGGAACTACTATGCCACAACCGTACCAGACCCATACGACCACCTGACTACAAACCCAACCAGTTACCACTAGTCTACGCTGCGTCTAGGCCGTTCGACACACCCCCAACCACTATCGGCTACCGTAGCATCCAAGAACAGTTAAATCGATTCTCTACCTTGTTTTTCAATAATTTTTAAAAAATATTAAATCTATCCAGAAAATTTTGAAAAGATTTTCACTTAGGTTATTTTAAATATAATCTTACGTAATATTTTTATTTTTGAAAAATTCGTAATATTTAATATACTTTCTTAAGAAATCTACTATTCATTCGAATTTAGAATTGTAAAATAAATATTCTAAATGATATTGTTTCTAACTAAAAATTTTTGTATATGATATATAGATAATTGCTATGTAGCTCGAATTTTGATTTAAATATTTTCAATATTTATTGCATTTTTTGGCCTAAAAATAGCTCGAAAATAAGTTGAAATTATGAATTAAATAGGAAATTATGAAATTAATTGATAAAATAGACATGTATCGATCTATAGTAAATGATAACAGTATTGAGTCAGATTGAAATTAATTTAGTGTAAAAAGAATTATAATTGAGTAATTTATGATAGTTTAGGGATAAAATTGTAAATGTAAGTATATAGGTGATAAATCGAAAACTTGAAACCAAATAATAACTGAATTCCTTATATTTTTAGGAGTCTATAGAAATTTTTGGAGAATTATTTGGTAACTCAAACTATTTATTACGAATTTATCTAATAAAATGGCTTAAATTACAAGTCAAGGTGTATTTTTAATATTAATAAGCTAAAATGAATTAAATACTTAAATAAAAAAATATATACATGATTGCTGATTAGATTAGATTAAATAATTATTTTTATTATATTTACTGATTTTTTTTATTGAGATACACTTTAGGTATATTAAGGTTGGATAATACTCATATTGTAACAATATATGGAAAAATTAGGTAATATAATTTAATAATGTAAATTATGTATAATGGATAATATTCCTATAGATACGTATAACTATATTAAAAACTTGAACTATCTGTTAATTGTCTCTAGGAACATGACTTGTAAAACGCGTCTTAGGTCTTTACGAACCTAATGACACTAATTTTGTTAAAATCAGACAATCTTAAGTAATGTAACTTATAACTTTATCATATTTTAGAATATACGTATTTCAATAACCCTATCGGAATTAAAACGTGATTTAATAAATTAAAAGTACGATCGAAATGATATATAATACGTAATAGTATATATGACGTACAATATCAATAATTAATAACTTAATTCAATATATAGTGATAATACGACTATATATTATGGAAATAATATATATATATAACTATTTTAGATTAAACCTTAATGTTTTCGTAATTATTAAGAAAACTGAATTTAAGTCTTTTGTGTAAATATGATCTTTTAGTACAAAGACAATTGATGATTTGAGTTAGCAATAGTGAGCGTCTAAACAAGTAAGTTAGGATTGTGACTTCATTGCTTGTGGGATACTGTTTTAAAGTATCCGGAGACTCAAGAGTACTTCTAGTTGTGTTTATAGTTAGTTGACTATATGCATGCCGTGTGTGTGTATAATACTCAGTTATGATAGGAGTTGAACTCCTTGGTATGTTGTTCTGCATATTTATATTGTTTTTGTACTGTATGAACTTGTTTGGTCACCCCTAATTAAAACTAACGTCTATTCAACTAAAATAAAAATGGACATGCATAACACCCTCTAGAGGAAAACGATTAAGAGTATTAGACCAAATACCGACTTCCTTCGATGAAAATAACCGAAATGGTCATTTTCTCATCCTTAGTCGAACTAAGTGGCAGGTAAGGAGATCGTGGCAAAGGTGGGGGCCGTAGTTCGAAAATGGTCATAGGAAGAGGTTATTCTCTATTGCACAAGCCCAGGTTTAGTCTTACTTAAGTCATGATAAAAATCTTCAATCCAGGTTGGAGCAGATATAATTCCTCTAACCTCACAGTAGATCGGATAACATTGTACAATGTTTCATTTGATTGTTTGCATTGCATTTCATTTCATTTCATCATAATAATTAACCTTGCTTGTGATTGTATGGTGCTCTTCTGACTCTGTCCCATTTATTGAGCTAGTTGTGCTCACATCCCTATAGCCTCTTTTGCAGGTGTTGAGTGAGGTCAAGATGTTCAAATACCACCGTTCTCAAGTTAGTGTACTACTATTTAGGAAAGTGACGAACAAGGAACTTAGGCTTTTGATCTTTCTTTTGTCTTTTTTGTTAAATTTTGAGACAAATTGGGAATTCCCTAGGATGCGTACTAATTTTCTATCTTATTTAAATAATCTATAAACTTATGGCTTTTTGATAAACTCCTATTATAAATTATAACTCTGATGTAAGACGTTTATGTTAGTACTGTTGTGGTATTAGATAACAGATTGTATATAATGGGTATTTTGTAAAGCTCTACCATAGGTTCGGTTATTAATAGATATCAAAACAGACGTTTTAAGCTGGTTGAGTCATGTACGCTTTGTGTGGACTATATCTATGATAGCAGTTGTGAGGTTAGCTTCTATCTTAGGTTGGTTTATACGGCGGAATTGTTATGACTTTTCCTGTTCAGGGTGTAACAAGAACCATCAACGCAAATAGTCTCTAAGCTCTTTATTGGGTTGAGAAGTGATATTCGAGATGTTGTGGAACTCTAACAATTTACTACAATGGATGAGACTATATAGATAGCCCAAAGAGCAGAGAGACAAAGAAGAAACATAATGCCAACCTGACCATTAGTAAGCCGAACTATTCATCTGAGTCGACCTGGTCAAGGAAGTTACCGAGCTCAGTCAAGTGTTGAGCCAATCAAGAAGGTAGATGTTTAAGCTGAATAGAATGGTTGACCTAACAGTGATGTATTGACCTGGACATACAAGAAACGGCAAAGGTCTAGAAAGAAGATGAGGCAAATTAAGTGATTCAAGTGCTAGGGGTTTAAACATATAGTTGCTTAGTATCTGAGCCAAAAGACTATGATTATCAAAGGAGATGCCTTAGAAGTCGAAGTTGATAGTGTGGATGAGGAGCCTAAGGAGAGAAATAAGAGATGAGGCTGATGTAGATGCTGATCTAATAGAAGATGATGTGTTCATGGAGGACTTGGACAACTTAATTTTAGTTGTTCAACGTAGAATGAGTTTAGAAGCTTCGCATAAGGAGAAGCAGAGAAAAAACTTGTTCCATAACACGAGCAAGGTGAATGATCAGTTGTGTGCACTCATTATAGACAATGGTAGCTGCGCTAATGTAACATCTGCTAACCTGATCAAGAAGTCAAAGCTATTGACTATAGCCCGTCCAAAGTTGTACAAGTTGCATTAACTGAACGAGAGAGGAATACTACATGTCACTCAATAAGTACTGTTACCAATCTCTATTGGAAATTATTCTAACGAGATCCTTTGTGATGTACTACTTATGTACGCTTCACATGTGCTACTTGGCCAACTATGGCTCTTTAACTAAAAGGTTTGCATGACAGATCTTAGAACACCTATATATTCGAAATAGATGGAAGGAAGGTTACTTTAAATCCAATGACACTGAGTCAAGTTAGCAAATTATAGGCTAAACTTGCTTGACGACCTAAGAAGGCTTTAATATTGAGCAAAGTCAAACTTTGAGAAGCTATAAAGATTAATACGTCGACTTTTATGTTGGTTAGGAGACTGCTAGAGTTGAAGGAGTGGATTGAATTATCCAATGAAGTGAGAGGGCTGCTAGACGAGTATGTTGACTAATTCCCAGAAAAATTACTTGAAGGTTTGCCACCGTTCAGGGGCATTGAATAATGCATTAACTTGATTCCCGACACTGCCTTACTGAGCAAACCAGCTTATCGGATGAATTTCAAACAAGCTGCTAAGCTCCAATGACAAGTCAACGAACTATGAGAAAGGATATGTAAGGGAGAGTCTAAGTTCCTATGCTGTTCCTGCACTCCTAGTGGCCAAAAAGGATGGTACCTGGCGAATGTGTGTTGATAGCTAAGTTGTGAACAAGACTATGATTAAGTACCGGTATCCTATTGTTACGCCCCGAAGTCGCAGAGTCGCAACAGTCCCACCGTGTAAACCATTCTATGATAGTAACTGGCTTCACATTGCCTACCATAGACATGACCTACACAAGGCGTCAACGACTCCTCGCTTTGAAGCAAACAGTCCGATTAACAATTAAACTACAATTATGATAAATTGTGCAAATTTCTAATAACATGTACAATATTATATAGATAAGTCCACAGAGCTTCCCAGGAAGTTTTACATAACATAACAGTTCACTAGATTACAAAATAATTACCAGTTTTTCATTCCTAATTACATGGTCACTCTAGTTACACATTATACTAAGTAACTTGATCCGCACACCCCTGGCTTCCAACAGATTAACCTCTGGGTAATTGTAGGGCGGCATAGTACTTTGAGTGTTCAGAAATCAAAACCTGCAAAAGGATCTATAAAGGTATGAGCAATTACAGCTCAGTAAGTTGAATTGGAGACTCGTGAATGCATACAAGCACAAACAGGGTTATCAAACAATTATTTTCATAGAATGCAACAATTAAGTATCATCGCACAACGTAGTCCAGTCCGTTGTGAAATCAGAGAAATTTCACCTGCTCCAATCCGGGTTGAGGAGTTTTAATGTTATGCAGCAGCTCACAACCAAACCTGGACTTGTGCAATGGAGACCTCGCTCCCCCCACAACTACCTTCGAACCATTGACTTCACCCTCGTCGCGACCTCCTCTCTTGTCACTTAGTTCGACTAAGGATGAAGAAGGGACCATTTTGCAATCCTGCGCTATTGTTACGCCCCGAAGTCGCAGAGTCGCAACAGTCTCGCCGTGTAAACCATTCTATGATAGTAACTGGCCTTACAGTGCCTACCATAGACATGACCTACACAAGGCGTCGACGACTCCTCGCTTTAAAGTAAACAGTCCGATTAACAATTAAACTACAATTATGATAAATAGTGCAAATTTCTAATAACATGTACAATATTATATATATATATATGTCCACAGAGCTTCCTAGGAAGTTTTACATAACATAACAGTTTACTAGATTACAGAATAACTACCAGTCTTTCATTCTTAGTTACATGGTCACTCTAGATAAACACTACACTAAGTAACTTGATCCTTACACCCCTGGCTTCCAACAGACTAACCTCTGGGTAATTGTAACCTGCAAAAGGATCTATAAGGGTATGAGCAACTACAGCTCAGTAAGTTGAATTGGAGACTCATGAATGCATACAAGCACATACAGGGTTATCAAACAATTATTTTCACGAAATGCAACAATCAAGTGTCATCGCACAACGTAGTCCGGTCCGTTGTGAAATCAGAGAAATTTCATCCGCTCCAATCCGGGTTGAGGAGTTCCATGTTATGTAGCAGCTCACAACCAAACCCAGGCTTGTGCAATGGAGACCTCGCTCCTCTCGCGACTACCTTCGAACCATTGACTTCACCCTCGCCGCGACCTCCTCTCCTGTTACTTAGTTCAACTAAGGATGAAGAAGGGACCATTTTGCAATCATGCGCTATTCCTTTCGAAGGGGTCGGTATTTGGTTGGAGAATCCTATAATCTCCTAACGGGTTGCAATGCATGACATTATTAATTATTTGGGGTCGAATGATATTAAATTCCGTTTAGGGTGTTCAAACAATTTCATACCAATTCAATGAGTCACAAAATCACTCACAATACAAATTCAGTACGAATTCAGATACATCAAACACATGCGTAAACTACTTACAATCACAATCATATACAAGCCTAAGTCTCCGAATACTACAAAACTAGTACTTTATTACAATAAGCAATAACCCAACTTACTTGAATTTTCTCGATTGCTCAATCCCTTAGTCGCGAGCTGATTTGTGTAAGCCCCAAAGTTCAGCCAAGTAACCGTAGGATTGAATTTAGAACCCAAGGTTTAGGGCGATCGGCTAAAGGATCCGATCACACCCAAATTATAAACTATTGAGAGAAATATTAGTAAAAATGACCCCGTAAACTTAAATTTAAGAAAATAAATAGCAAAATAAGAGACTATAAAATCTTCAAATTTTAAGCATAATAACTGCTAATTACCAAAAAGGTAAAAAGTGTAATATAATAACCAATAAATTATTAGAGATAGATTATATGTATACTAAAAATTTTAGAATGACCAAAATAATATTTAGGAATGTTCACATGTACCCTACATGTATTTACGTGTAGATAAAAATACGCGTAATTACTAAAATTGGCCGAAAACTAAGCAAATAATTAAAGAAAAATATAAAATAATTATGAAAAAATAAGAAAAAATCAGAAGATGATAAGATGAATCAAGATAAGGTCGTGGCAGGTCCAAAGCTGCAAAATAAAAATTAGCCAATAAAAATTGAACAACACAAAAGCCAAAAATTAAGGAATTTGAACAAAGTCTTGTCAAATTAATGCATATTAATTACAAAAAATGTCTATAAATAGGGAAAAAAAATTACAGAGCTCATTTGGACAATTTGGAAAGTGAGAAAATTAGGGAGAGCCGAAAATTCGAGAGAAAATCCAGAAAATAAAAAAAAATAAGAAAAACTGTGCAGTTAAGGGTTTTAAAAGGAACCCACACCAGAAGAGGAGCTGGAAGTGGACGGCCACCACCACCACTCGGTGGTGGCAGCACCCATTCCGGCCGACAAGGCTATGGCGGCCCGCGATGGCTGGAGCCTCCAAAACCGGTGAGTCCAAATTCTAGCCCGATTCTTGTGAAATTTTGTAAAAATAGTAAATATAATTAGAAAATTATGAATTTTGTTATTCTAATATATTTTTGTATGTAGTTTGTAGGAAAAATATTATTTAGATGAAAACATGTCCCGTAATATAGGGTCCTTAAGAAATCATGCAAAACCGAGCACATTTCGGTTTAGAAATAAATGACCTTAGGAGTGTAGTTTGGAGCTCAATTTTTTTTCTGTAGGATTCTCATGTGATATAGAACAGTGCTATGAAGCCATTTTTTTAAAATTAATTTTATAAATTTTTAAGTTAATTTTTAGCCCTAAAATGATGGAAAAATTGGGTGATTTAGGGTTAATTAGGTGATTAGGATGTTAATTACTGATTTAGATAGTAATTAGATGTTTAGGGATGTTAATCTCTGATGTGGAAACCTGATCCTAGTGTATGGAGTGTTAAGTATAAGTAATGAAGGTGTTATGTGGTAAATGTAGAAAATTAGGAATATGTAGAATTAAAAATTAATAAATATGAAAAAATTAGGGTTAATTAGATAATAAAATAATGAAAATCAGAACATAACAAATCTGAAACAAAATTCAATTTTAGGTAATTATATGAAAAATGTAAAAATTTCTCACAACATGAGTAAATTCGGTATACTAATATGGATTTAAGTGTACCGGATGGAATAAAATGCTGACTAGGGGTAGTAATCGTATTTAGGAGATCGGGAATTAATGTGATTAATTTCACATTATGGGTTGAAACGGATTTCTAGGATTGGAATCTAAAACATTACTTAGAAATCGAACTAAAAACCTAATTTAGAAATCGATGCGAAAACCGAACCTGAACCTAAACCCAACCCTAAAATAATTATAAAAGACTTAATATCTAGATAATTAGGTATATTTAACCTTAAACAAAACCTAACAATAAACGTTATTGGATAAAATGAACTTATAATATTATATGAAATACTCAAACCACGTTCGTGTTATAGGGATGATCGGCGATGGCCTGAGCAAATCGGACCTCGAGTGAGTGAGCGAGGAGTCGAGGTAAGTTGGGATTAATACGATGTTGTATTTTGGAGGCTTAAGATTATACTTGGTTGTGCTTGTTAGATAGAGAATGTGTGCATGTGCTTGATTATGGGTGATGCTATAATTATGTTTGTTGCTCTAGCACATATTGTATGAATTGTATGTAATGATTGATCACCCTGAATTGAACTTAATCAAATATACGACCAGTAATCATAATCGAACATGCATGGCAACCCGTTAGGGGAACTTAGGACTCTCCGACCAAATACCGACCCCTTCAGAAGGGATAGCGCAGGATTGCAAAATGGTCCCTTCTTCATCCTCAGTCGAACTAAGTGACAGGAGAGGAGGTCGCGGCGAGGGTGAAGGCAGTGGTTCGAAGGTAGTCGCGGGAGGAGCAAGGTCTCCATTACACAAGCCTGGGTTTGGTCGTGAGCTGTTGCATTAACGGCAACTCCTTAACCCGGATTAGAGCGGGCGCAATTTCTCTAATCTCACGACGGGCCGGACAACGTCGTGCGATGGCATTTGCTTGCACATGCATTGCACCTAATAAGTGATTGAAAACCTTGTTGTGTGTATGGTATAGTTTTAAGTCCTCCGTCCTAACTTACTGAGCTGTGGTTGCTCACATCCCTATAAACATCGTGCAGGTGCTGGATAAGAAGCGGCAACAACTACTCTGAAGCTAGCAACTGCTGGATCCTGGGGAGTGAGGAAAAACATTGAAGAATCAAAACATGTTTTACTTTTCATTTCTGATTAATGTAATAATTGAATTATAGTGACTATATATAACTTTTCTCACTTTCTTAAATGATTTGTTTAAATTACAAATTGTCTACTTCAAAGCGGGTTAGTCGTGGACGCCTTGTGTAGATCAGGTCTAAGATAGCGGTTGTAAGGCCAACTTCTATCTTAGGGCGGTTTACACGGCGGGGGCTGTTACGACTCTACCGCTTCGGGGCGTGACAATTTGTCTCTGGGTGTCCTATAATACAAATAGGTCTTTTTAGTACTTATATTTTACGGATTCTTATTCTAATTTATAATGTAACTCATTTTCCCCATGTATACCTACAACGCTCTAACGATTCGTTGTACTCTATTTCGGGGTTTGACTCCTAAACTAGATTCTAGTTTTATTTCCAAAGCCTTAAATAGGCTCGAATCCCAATGTAATATTAATCACATTACGCTCGGATATTCAAATATCCTATTGGGTCGTAATTTGGTATTCTAAACTATTCGGTACACGCTAACCCTAATTGAGGTATCGGATTTATTCCCGACGTGTAAAAATCTTACATTTTGAGATATTTACGTAAAATTAAATGTTATTTCAGATTTATTATCTTTATGATTTCTATTATAATATTATCTAAATAACCTGATTTTTTTAGATTTATTAATTTATACACTTTCACATATTACTAATTTTTTATATTACTTACCTAATTTCCTTAATTAACCATGCTTAATACCTAAAGGCTAGGATTAGGGTTCTACTTTAGAGATTAATATCCTTAAACATATAATTAATATCCCAATCAGTAATTAAGATCCTAATCACCTAATTAACCCTAAATTACCCAATTTTTCCATCATTATAAGGCTAAAAATTAACTTAAAAATTTCGAAAATTAATTTTTAAAAAATGGCTTCATAGCACTGTTCTACATCATATAAGCATCCTACAGAAAAATTTTGAACTCCAAACTACACTTCTAAGCCTATTTATTTTCCGATTTAGTTATGTTCGGTTTTTAACAATTTGTTAAGGACCCTATAATTACAGATTTAATTAAACTAAATCAATATTTTTCCTTAAATCTACATACAATAAAACCTCAGAATAACAAGTTTCATAATTTTTTGGGCAAAATAACTAATTTTACAAAATTATTCAAAATCAGGTCATTTAAGAGACTAACCGGTCCAAAGCTTTCTGGCCGTCCAAACCCGGTCCAAGATTGTCGGCCGGTCCAGGCGGTGGTTCTAGTGTAGGGTGGTGGTGAGTGGTTCGTTTGGTTCACTTGCCTAATTTGCACAGTTTCTTTTTTTTTCTGGATTTTCTCTCAATTTTTTCAGTGTTTCAATTTTTCTTAGATCCTATACTGACCAAATGGCTTCTGGAAAATTTTTCCCTATTTATAGACAATTGTAGAAATTAATTTGCATTAATTTGATAAGACTTTGCCCCAATTCCTTGATTTTTGGCTTTTAGGTTGTCCACATTTTATTGGTTAATTTTTCTTTTTCTGGTTTGAACTTGCCACGACCTGATCTTGGTTCAGCTTATTATCCTCTGATTTTTTCTAATTTTTTTCATAATTATTTTATAATTTTCTTTAATTATTTGCTTAGTTTTTGGCTAATTTAGGTAATTACGCGTATTTTTATCTACACGTAAATACATGTCGTGTACACGTGAACATTCCTAATTATTATTTTGGTCATTCTAAAATTTTTAGTATACATATAATCTATCTTTAGTAATTTATTAGTTATTTCATTACACATTTCGCATTTTCGGTAATTAATATTTATTATGCTTAAAATTTGAAAATTTTATAATCTCCTATTTTATTACTTATTTTCTTAAATTCAAGTTTACAGGGTCAGTTTTACTAATATTCCTCTCAATAGTTTATAATTTGAGTTTGATCGGATCCTTTAACCGATCGCCCTAAACCTTGGGTTCTAAGTTCAACCTTACGGTTACTTAGCTTGACTTTAGGGCTTACAGCTATCCCTTTCGAAGGGGTTGGTATTTGGTTGGAGAATCCTATGATCCCCTAACGGGTTGCAATGCATGACATTATTAATTATTTGGGTCGACTAAGATTAAATTCCGTTTAGGGTGTTCAAGCAATTTCATACCAATTCAATGAGTCACAAAATCACTCACAATACAAATTCAGCACGAATTCAGATACATCAAACACATGCGTAAACTACTTACAATCACAATCATATACAAGCCTAAGTCTCCGAATACTATAAAACTAGTACTCTATTACAATAAGCAATAACCCAACTTACTTGGATTTGCTCGACCGCTCGATCGCTCGATCGCTCGATCTCTTAATCGCAAGCTGATTTTGTCTCGGGGTGTCCTATAATACAAATAGGTCTTTTTAGTACTTAAAATTTACGGTTTCATATTCTAAGTTATATTTTAATTCATTTTTTTCGGTATATGCCTATTACGTCCTAATGATTCGTTGTACTCTATTTCGGTGTTCAAATCCTAAATGAGATTTTAAACTTTGATTTATAAGCCTTAAATATGCTCGAATCCTAATGTGAAATTAATCACATTAAGCTCGAGTGTCCAAATATCCTATTGGGTCGTAATTTGGTATTCTAAACTATTCGGTACACGTTAACCCTAATTGCGGTATCGGATTTATTCCCGATGTGTGAAAATCTTACATTTTAAGACTTTTGCTTAAAATTAATGCTATTTTCATATTTATTATTTTTCTAATTTCTATTATCATATTATCTAAATAACTCTATTTTTTTAGATTTGTTAATTTACAATTTCATATATTACTAAATTCTTATATTAATTACCTAATTTTCCAAATTAACCATACTTAATACTCCAAAGGCTAGGATTAGGGTTTCACTTCAGAGATTAACATCCCTAAACATATAATTAAGATCTAAATCAGTAATTAACATCTTAATCACCTAATAATCCCAAATCACTCAATTTTTCCATCATTTTAGGGCTAAAAATTAACTTAAAAATTTCAAAAATTAATTTTAAAAAAATGGCTTCATAGCACTGTTCTACATCATATGAGTATCCTACAAAAAAAAATTTGACCTCCAAACTACACTTCTAAGTCTATTTATTTTCAGTTCTAATCATATTCGGTTTTGAGCAATTTGTTAAGAACCCTATAATTGTAGATGTAATTAAATTAAATCAATATTTTTCCCTAAATCTACATGCAATAAAACCTCAGAATAACAAGTTTCATAATTTTCTGGGTAAAATAACTAATTTTACAAAATTATTCAAAATCGGGACATTTAAGAGACTAATTGGTCCAAAGCTTTTTGGCCGTCCAAACCCGGTCCAAGGTTGTCGGCCGGCCTAGGCGGTGGGGCTAGAGTGGCTTGGTAGTGGCGGCTCGGTCCCAAGTGGTGGTGGCTTGGTCCCAGGTGGTGGTGAGTGGTGGGTTTAGCTCACTTACTCAATCAGCCCAGTTTTCCTTTTTTTTATTTTTTGGATTTTCTCTCAATTTTTTTAGTGTTCCTATTTTTTCCAAATGCTAAACTGACCAAATCACTTTTGAAATTTTTTTTTCCCTATTTATAGACATTTGTTGTAATTAATATGCATTAATTTGATAAGACCTTGCTCATTTTCCTTGATTTTTAGCTTCTAGGTTGTCTAATTTTTATTTATTGATTTTTCTTTTGCAGATTTGGACCTGCCACGACCTGATCTTGATTCATCTAGGTTTCTCTAATTTTTTTATAATTAATTTATAATTTTCCTTGATTATTTACTTAGTTTTTTGCCAGTTTAGGTAATTTCGCGTATTTTTATCTACACGTAAATACATGTGGGGTATATGTGAACATTCCTAATTATTATTTTGGTCATTCTAAAATTTTTAGTATACATATAATCTATCTTTAGTAATTTATTAGTTATTTAATTACACTTTTCGCATTTTCGGTAATTAGTACTTATTATGCTTAAAATTTGAAAATTTTATAGTCTCCTATTTTATTACTTATTTTCTTAAATTTAAGTTTACGAGGTTAGTTTTACTAATATTCCTCTCAATAGTTTATAATTTGGGTTTGATTGGATTCTTTAACCGATCGCCCTAAACTTTGGGTTCTAAGTTCAATCCTATGGTTACATGGCTTGGCTTTAGGGTTTACACCTATCCCTAGGTTAAATGATATGTTGGACGAACTAAGTAGAGCTAAGGTCTTCAGTAAGATTGACTTGAAGTCTGGCTACCATTGGATTTAAATGAGGTTGAGAGATAAGTGGAAGACAACTTTCAAAACTTGACATGAGCTCTACGAATGGATGGTAATGCCTTTTAGAATATTAAATACCCCAAGTACTTTCATGCGATTGATGAACCATGTAATAAGAAATTTGACTAGGAAGTGTATCGTAGTGCACTTCGATGACATCTTAGTATACAACGTTGATAGGTTAAGTCACTATGAGCATCTCTGTGTCGTATTAAATGCGCTTTGAGTTGAAAGATTATTTGGAAATTTTAAGAAGTATTACTTTTGCCAGGAAGAGGTGGTATTTCTAGGCTATATAGTAGATGGAGGAGGCTTGTGAGTAAATGTTGAGAAGATTTGAGTAATTGTCGAGTGGTCGACTTCAACTACTTATGTCGAGGTGACAAGTTTCTATGGACTGCCATCTTTTTATAGAAGATTTATCAAGAATTTTAGTACCATAGCTACACCCTTAACTGGGCTGACGACGAAGAACATCGAATTTAAATGGGGAGAAAAAAAAGGAAAGACGTTTTGCCCAAAGTAACCGTAGGGTTGAACTTAAAACCCAAGGTTTAGGACGATCGGTTAAAGGATCCGATCAAACCCAAATTATAAACTATTGAGAGGAATATTAGTAAAACTGACCCCGTAAACTTGAATTTAAGAAAATAAGTAATAAAATAGGAGACTATAAAATTTTCAAATTTTAAGTATAATAGGTATTAATTACCGAAAATGCGAAAAGTGTCATGAAATAACTAATAAATTACTAGAGATAGATTATATGTATACTAAAAATTTTAGAATGACCAAAATAATAATTAGGAATGTTCACGTGTACACCACATGTATTTACGTGTACATAAAAATACGCGTAATTACCTAAATTGGCCAAAAACTAAGCAAATAATTAAAGAAAATTATAAAATAATTATAAAAAAATTAGAAAAAAATCAGAAGAGGATAAGATGAATTAAGATCAGGTCGTGGCAGCTTCAAATCAGAAAAAGAAAAATTAACCAATCAAATTTGGGCAACCTAAAAGCCAAAAACTTAGGAAAATGAGTAAAATCCCATCAAATTAATGCACATTAAATTCTACAATTGTCTATAAATAGGGAAAAAATTTTCAGAAGTCCTTTGGTTAGTTTAAGATCTGAAAAAAATCAAAATATCGAAAAAATCGAGAGAAAATCCAGAAAAATAAAAAAAAGGGAAAACTGTGTAGATTAGGCAAGTAAGCTAAACCCACCACTCACCACCACCTGGGACCGAACCACCACCACCACCACCTGGGACCGAACCACCACCACCACCACCCTACAGTAGACCTACCGCCTGGACCGGCCGACAACATTGGACCGGGTTTGGACGGCCCAAAAGCTTCGGACCGGTTAGTCATTTATTCACCCGATTTTTGTATAATTTTGTAAAATTATTTATTTTGCCCAGAAAATTATGAAACTTATTATTATGAGGTTTTATTGTATGTAGATTTAGGGAAAAATATTTATTTAGTTTAATTATATCTGGAAATATAGGATCCCTAACAAATTGTTCAAAACCTTACATTAGTAAACTGGAAAATAAATAGGCTTAGGGATGTAGTTTGGAGTTCAAAATTTTTTTGTAGGATGCTCATATGATGTATAACAGTGTTGTGAAGCCATTTTTTTAAAATTAATTTTCAAAATTTTTAAGTTAATTTTTAGCCCTAAAATGATGGTAAAATTGGGTGATTTAGGGTTAATTAAGTGATTAGGAAGTTAATTACTTATTTGGATCTTAATTAGAGGTTTAGGTAAGTGAATCTCTATAGTGGAACCTTAATCCTAGCCTTTAGGTACTAAGTATGGTTAATCAGGGCAATTGGGTAAGTAATATAATAAATTAGTAATATGTGAAAATGTAAATTAATAAATTAAAAAAAAGGTTATTTAGATAATATTATAATAGAAATCAGAAAAAATAATAAATCTGAAATGACATTTAATTTTAAGTAAATATCTCAAAATGTAAGATTTTTACATACCGGGAATAAATCCGATACCTCAATTAGGGTTAGCGTGTACCGGATAGTTTAGAATACAAAAATTACGACCCAATAGGATATTTGACTACCTGAGCATAATGTGATTAATATCACATTGGGATTCGAGCTTAATTACGACTTAGGAATTAACATTAGAATCTAGTTTAGGAGCCGAACCCCCGAAATAGAACACAACGAATTATTACTACGTTATAAGTATACATGAGGAAAATGAGTTATATTATGAATTAGAATAAGAATCCATAAAATATAAGTACTAAAAGAACCTATTTGTATTATAGGACACCCAGAAACAAATCAGCTCGCAACTAGAGGATCGAGCAATCGAGCAAATTCAAGTAAGTTGGGTTATTGCTTATTGTAATAGAGTACTAGTTTCGTAGTACTCGGAGACTTAGGCTTGTATATGATTGTGATTGTAAATAGTTTGCGCATGTGCTTAATGTATCTGAATTCGTGCTGGAATTTGTACTGTGAATGACTTTGCGACTGATTGAATTGGTATGAACTTGTTGAACACCCTAACCGGCATTTAATCTTAGTCGACCCTAATAACCGAAAACGTCATGCATTGCAACCCGTTAGGGGATCATAGGACTCTCCAACCAAATACCGACCCCTTCGAAAGGGATAGCGCAGGATTGCAAAATGGTCCCTTCTTCATCCTCAGTCGAACTAAGTGACAGGAGAGGAGGTCGCGGTGGGGGTGAAGTCAATGGTTCGAAGGTAGTCACGGGAGGAGCGAGGTCTCCATTGCACAAGCCTGGGTTTGGTTGTGAGCTGCTGCATAACATGGAACTCCTCAACCCGGATTGGAGCGGGTCAAATTTCTCTGATTTCACAACGGACCGGACTACGTTGTGCGATGACACTTGATTGTTGCATTGCATGAAAATAATTGTTTGATAACCCTGTTTGTGCTTGTATGCATTCATGAGTCTCTAATTCAACTTACTGGGCTTTAGTTGCTTATACCCTTATAGATCCTTTTGCAGGTTCTGATTTGTGAACACTACAAGTACTATGCCGCCTTACAATTACCCAGAGGTTAGTCCGTTTGAAGCCAAGGGTGTGAGCATCAAGTTACTTAATATAATGTGAGGCTAGAATGACCATGTAATTAGGAAGGAAAGACTAGTAGTTATTATGTAATCTAGTGAACTGTCGTGTTTGTGTAAAACTTCCTGGGAAGCTCTGTGGACTTATTTATAATTATCTATGTTTTATAGAACTTTGTGATAGTATAATTATTACTCGAACTGTTTACTTCAAAGCGAGGAGTCGTCGACGCCTTGTGTAGGTTATCTCTATGGTAGGCACTGTGAGGCCAGTTACTATCATAGAATGGTTTACAAGGCGAGACTGTTGCGACTTTGCGACTTCGGGGCATAACACCCTGCTTTAAGACTAACGATGCTTCGGCTACTATTTCTCTCTTTTTGTAGGAAATTATTTGATTATATGGTGTGCCGAGAAGTGTAGTCTCAGATAGAGATCCAAAGTTCTTGAGCCATTTCTGAAGAACTTTATGATGGTGGATGGGGACTAAACTCTTATACAATACTTCTTGTCACCCCTAGATTAATGGCTAAACGAAGGTGGTCAATTGTACTTTAAGATAATTGCTCCAAGCTGTGATGAGTACGAACTTAGTTGATTGGGATGCTTGTTTGTCTATGGTAGAATTCGCTTACAACCATACCATACATGACACCACCAAGCAAATCACCTTCAAAGTTTTCTATGGCTTTAATCTCGAGTTGCCCCTTAATTACACCCCTGCTCGAGCAAGAGGATCTTGATGCTAGAGCCTGAACCTAGTCCCTGCAATACATCTATGAGGAAGTTACTTAACAGATTGATCAAGCGACCAAGAAAATGCAAGAAAGAGCTAAGGGGAGGAAGTCAGTACAACTTCAATCAAAAGACCTAATGTGGTTACACTTAAGCAAGGAGACGTTCCTAAATAGGAGAAAGAACAAGCTGTTTACCTGCTGAAGGCCCCATCAAAGTCCTCTAAAAGATCAACGATAATGCATGTAGGTTAGAGTTACCCAAAGATTATGGGGTCTTGGACACTTTCAACATTGCCGACCTTAGTCCCTATCACCTTGAAGGAGAATTGAACAAAGACTAGTAAGATTTGATCCCAAATCCAAATGAATCAAGAGGGAATGATAAGAATTGGACTATTGGACCTTTAACCCATAGTCGAGCTCAAGGTCTAGAAGGACTAACAAAGCGAATTATCTTATTCCAACTAACCCCTGCCAAAGTCAAGTTGATCCATGCTGTCGGCCAATTGCATATGCCAAGCCGAGTGACTGTATGGCTCTTGAAAATTATGTGCTAGTTGGACGAATGCTTTGTTTGCAAACCCACCTTTCACACACCCTTGCCCTGTTATGGCCAAGTTAACCAATTGCTCAGCAACGTTAATGCCAAGAGGTTGAGAGATCTAGCACGAGTCCTTAGCCACTCCTTCTCAGATGAGTCTACGTCTACTTGACACTCTTACTCAGCCCTCTATCCTAATTGTACTATTTTGCCTGCATTTTCTAAGAGCATCATTAATACATTGCTGTTACGTATCTAAGCCTTTAAGAGAATTTATTGCCCTTAATCACTACCTTTTGTGAATATTTATTTTTATCCTTTTGTAATCCCTGTACATTACTTCTTTATGACAATATCCTTTTTGTCTTTTTCCATTTTTAGATAAGTTATCTTAGTTTCTCTAGTATAAATACCCACTATATACGTAGCCGTAGATTAGCTAATCATTATCAATATACTAAATATTTTTTCCTTATGAACATTGCTCTTGTTGGTTTGTTTACTCCTTTACTTTTATCCTAACCCTTAAGTAAGGCTGGGTAGCAAATAACCTTACTAAACCAATTTGTGTGTTATATTAAGCTATATCGCGAGTCTTTGGAAGTTCCACTAGTGTGTCATATCATTTGAAGTTGTTCGTAGGTTTGCTTACTTTCTTTTATGTTATTTTGCGTGCTTCCATCATTTGTTTCAAACTTTCAGTAAGCTTGGACCCATCCCTTGCGACCGTCCTTGCCTGCTCTTGGCTTCGATTGGCATCATTTCCTCAAATTTATCCAAACACAAATCTTTACTCGAAACATCTTACAAATCAAATTATCTACTTAGAGATCCTAGATTTCTCATTAGATCCTAAGTGTGAGATGGTTGAGTTGCTACATTAGAGAACTTAGTCAAATTATTTCAAAAACTAAGTGTGTTGTTTCTTATATGAACAGATTGTGGGGCGCTTGTTTTGAATTCTAAGCAAACTCTTCAGTTAGGTATGGGGTTTGTATGTTACTTGAATGTATATAAGATTAGTAATTGTTAATGAACTTAATCAATTTTTAGCCTAAATAAGTGTATTGCATATGCTTGGCTAGGCCCAAGAGACCAGGAAGACCAAACCTTGGGGTGATACCTTAATGATCTTAATGAAATGGTATCTTGATTGGAGTCTCACTTTGAAATGATCTGAGTAAATTAGCTATTCTTTAAATCCTACGGTATTAGGAAAGACTCAATACTACTACTTATGTGTATGTGTGTGTGGTTGTTGCATATAGATTTGAATCTATTAATGTGTATGCTTGTGCATTTATTGTGTGTTCATGCATATGTGTTTATATCTTGTACTAAGCTTTTACTCAACCCCTTAAGGATTCTTGTTTTTAGATGCAGGGACAGGTTACGGAGATTAGAGGAATACTATAGTAAGTTTGACATTTATGGTGATGTTGCAAACTATTATGATTATTATTTTGATTATAGAGATGGCTTTATGTAGTTGGTGTAGTATTAATCATTTTGTTGGATTATGTTGTCAAATAGCTAGTTGCTTACTTTTAATTTGTATCCTAAGTCATTAGAAGTCACCTAAGACTTCTTTTATTAATTTCCTTATTAGTTTATTGAATTACAAAACTAGTGAATGTGAGATGCTTGATTCATGGTTTAAGTTTCCTTGAGATGGTTGTATTTGAATATTGAATTTAGTCTTCACTTATATACACATGTAGTATATAGTAGAGTTCTTTTTATATACGTATAGTAAGATGTATATATAGTTGAGTTGTTGTATAGTTTGTAACAAAATAATAGAAACAACAGTATACATTCATTCAACCATTCTCTCAGCTTCTTCCCTTACTTTCTATTCCTCTCTACTCATCTTCTACAATTGTACTAGTAGTAGATCTAGTGTTGCAAACCGTAACCAAAAATAGATAAGGTCGGTCACTGAATAAGTCCAAGCTTGTAAAAAGATTAATAGGGAAAGTGCGAAATGGGCAAAATGAAGAACGAAGCAGTAAGCAAAAACCTACAAACAGCTCTAGAGGATATGACGCATCAATGGAACTTTTGAGGACTCATGGCACAATTCGATATAATGCACGAATCAGTCCAGTGAGGTTATTCGCTATCTAACCTTGCTTAAGAAAAAAGATAAGAGTGATGCCAGGAGTAAATAAACAGTGTTTACGCACGGAAGAAAAAGTACTCAAAGAGTGTATTAAGAGTGATGATTTCTTCTCCATTACAAGTATAGGGGTATTAATATCTCTAAGTTAGGGTAACTTGCTTAAAAAGGAAAAGACAAAAAGGGTATTTTCGAAAGAAGTAATATACAAGATACAAAAGGGTAAAAATGAATATACAAGAAAAATTAACATTGGTGCAATGGATTTTGCACATGACACTGTACATATGGCAATGCTACATTAGCAAGGTCGTTAGAAGATGTAGAAAAAAAGTATGGATAGATGGGCTTGTCCAAGCAGGAATGGCTTAGTCAGTTTGGACTCTCTCTCTTGGCTTCTCAGTAAGGAATACACTGAGTAATTAGTCGGCTCGGTAGTAGAGAGTAATCATTAACTTGACATACTGCATAAAAATAGGCAGTCATAAGGTTCGGCATGAAGGGTGACTTGACAAGAAAGTACTCGGCTTCGGCTTCGGTTGGTTAGAATAGAAGAATTCATTGTGCCGGCCCCTCTAGTCCTCAGGCTCGGCTGCGGATCAGAGGTCCGGTAGCTTGATTCTCATCATCTAGGTTTTATCAAGGTATCAGTGTAGTAACAATTTTTCAATTCGGAAATGGCGTTGTCTCTATTAGAAGATGTTTCATCTCCCTACTTCATACATCAATCGGATAATCAGAATTTTATATCAATTAGTCCTATTCTCATTGGACTAAATTACAATACATGGAGTTGTTCCTTTTTGCTTGCTTTGTTTATCTGTAATAAGGTTGGTTTTGTTGATGGATCTATCAAGCCTCCGAAGGAATCAGAATCGCTATATCCAATTTGGTATTGTTTTAACAATCTTATAATAGCTTAGATTTTGAGATTAATTTCTCCTCCGATTACATCTACTGTACTTTATATGAAATATGAACTTTGATGAGTGTCGTAGCCAATAACAGATAAGGCTGGTCATAAGGATAGGTCAAAGCTTACTGAAAGCTTGAAAAAGAGTGATGGAAAATGCGCGAAAGAACGTAAATAAATGAAAGTAAGCAAACCTACGAATAGCTCTAAAGGATATGACACACCATTGGAACTTCTGAGGGCTTACAGCATAGCTCGATATGACGCACGAGTTAGTCCGGTGAGATTACTTACCACTTAGCCTTACTTAAGGGTTAGAATAAGAGTAAGATGAGAGTAAACAAAAAATATTTACGAAAGGAAAATATCCAATATATTAATAATAATACAATGATTGCGGCTACATGTACAATGAGTATTTATACCCGAGAAATTAGGGGAACTTACTTAAAAATGGAAAAGATCAAAGGGTATTGTCCCAAAGAAGTAATGTACAAAAAATACAAAAGGGTAAAAATGAATATTAAAGAATAATGATTAGTATAGCAAATTCTTAATGTGGTCCTGGATACGTGGCAGCAATGTATTGGTGATGCTATTAGAAGATGCAAACAAAATAATACGAGTTAGTTCGGTAGCCAAGTAGGAGTACCCAGTAAGCATGGACTCATCCGAACAAGAGTGGCTAAGGGTTTATGCAGGATAGATCTCTTGGTCTCTCGACAATAATGATCCCGAGTAAGTGCTCGATTCAATCAGGACCGAGTAGGTACGTGGAGTTTGGTTGTTGTCGGGGCATTCTTCCATGCGGTACATAATTTCTAAAAGATATACAGTTACTAGGCGTGGCATGGAGAGTTAATTAGTAGTAAGGAGTAACTCGAACTTAGCAGAAGTCGTGATATGGTAGTGGGTCTCAACAGTGAATGTGTATGGATATCACAGACCAAGACAGAAACATAATTAGGGATTGAGCTCAAAATAAGATTTGATCCGACTCACGAACACTAAATGTTGCTCGGGATTCAAATGAGAGGTTAAATGTAATTCACTAACTCGCTCAAATGAAGAGGTTCGTCACAATCTTAAAGACAAGATTGATAAAAATGCAAGAAAGATTAAAGAGTTAATCGATACTCAATAATTCGGTAAAGTAAGCTTTAAGAGCTTAAGAATGACTTTGCTCGAAAGAGGAAAGTTCCTAAGTGTAGGTATTTTTTTCATTATTTGATTCTCTGATCATTTGTCTGCTAATTACAAATGCTATTATTTATAATAAGTCCTAAAACCTTAGTAGCAAAAATGTAAATAGTGTATAAGGCCTTATACCCTAAAGAATGGGCCCATGATTAAAATAAGAAAAATATTCACAAGAATACAAAACTGTGCGTTTAATGGAAGAAGTTGGCATGTAGTCATTCGGCTTGTCTAAGAAGGAGTAGGATTCAAACTAGACGGTATCAGCAATTGAATGTCTGGGTTCAAGAAGAAGTCCCTAAAGTCTCATAATGCTTGGTCGAGATACCTGAAAGGTCGGTCCACAATTGCCAAGTACTAGAATTAGTTAGCACTAGTCTTTCTGTGTCATGCCGAATGGTTCTTTACCCTTGAGTCCTTAGTCATATGGTCTCTCGGCTTTTCAATAGATGACAAACTTAAAGCTAAGTGGCTCCTTTTCTTCCTCTCATTAGCTTGACCTTGGCAAAAGCTGTTCAGCCTCAGCCTTAAACAATTTAGCCTTAGGTTAGAATAGGTTAGCTTTAGCTTTTGGAGGATTAGTATCAGCTTGGGATAAGTTAGCCTCAACTGGGAGATTGTTAAAAGCTGATTCCTATCAAGTCCGCTAAAGTAGGAAGATTCACCTTATTAGTCCCTTTAATCCTTAGCCTCGATTACGGGTTAAAGGCTTGGTAGCTTGATTCCTATTAAACTTAGCTAATGAAATTTGGGACAAACTGAAAGTAAGATTTTTACAGCTTGATGACACTAGAATTTGCCAATTATATCAACTTCTTGGCACTGTTATACAATTAAGTAGGTTAGTCGATGAATATTTTATTGAACTTAACACGATATGGGAGGAACTTCAAAATTATAGGTCATTACCGTTACGCCTCGAAGTCGCAGAGTCGCAACAGTCCCGCCGTGTAAACCATTCTATGATAGTAACTGGCCTCACAGTGCTTACCATAGACATGACCTACACAAGACGTCGACGACTCCTCGCTTTGAAGTAAACAGTCCGATTAACAATTAAACTACAATTATGATAAATAGTGAAAATTTCTAATAATATGTACAATATTATATATATATATATATATATATAAGTCCACAGAGCTTCTCAGGAAGTTTTACATAACATAACGGTTCACTATATTACAAAATAACTACTAGTCTTTCATTCCTAATTACATTGTCACTTTAAGTACACATTATACTAAGTAACTTGATCCTCACACCCCTGGCTTCCAACAGACTAACCTCTGGGTAGTTGTAGGGCGGCATAGTACTTTAAGTGTTTAGAAATCAGAACCTGCAAAAGGATCTATAAGGATATGAGCAACTACAGCTCAGTAAGTTGAATTGGAGACTCATGAATACATACAAGCACAAACAGGGTTATCAAACAATTATTTTTATGCAATGCAACAATCAAGTGTCATCGCACAACATAGTCCGGTCCGTTGTAAAATCAGAGAAATTTCACCCGCTCCAATCCGGGTTGAGGAGTTTCCATGTTATGCAGCAGCTCACAACCAAACCCAAGCTTATGCAATGGAGACCTCGCTCCTCCCGCGACTATCTTCGAACCATTGACTTCACCCTCGTCGCGACCTCCTCTCTTGTCACTTAGTTCGACTAAGGATGAAGAAGGGACCATTTTGCAATCCTGCGCTATCCCTTCCAAAGGGGTCGGTATTTGGTTGGAGAATCCTATAATCCCCTAACGGGTTGCAATGCATGACATTATTAATTAATTAGGGTCGACTAATATTAAATTTCGTTTAGGGTGTTTAAACAGTTTCATACCAATTCAATCAGTCACAAAATCACTCACAATACAATTTTAGCGCGAATTCAGATACATCAAACACATACGTAAACTACTTACAATCGCAATCATATACAAGCCTAAGTCTCCGAGTACTATAAAACTAGTACTCTATTACAATAAGCAATAACCTAACTTCCTTGGATTTACTCGATCGCTCGATCCCTTAATCGCAAGCTGATTTTGTCTCTGGATGTCCTATAATACAAATAGGTCTTTTTAGTACTTAAAATTTACGGTTTCACATTCTAAGTTATATTTTAATTCATTTTTGTCCGTGTATACCCATTACTTCCTAATAATTCGTGTACTCTATTTCGGTGCTAAATGAGATTTTAAACTTTGATTTCTAAGCCTGAAATATGCTCGAATCCTAATGTGAAATTAATCACATTAAGCTCGAGTGTCCAAATATCCTATTGGGTCATAATTTGGTATTCTAAACTATTTGGTACACGCTAACCCTGATTACGGTATCGGATTTATTCCCGATGTGTAAAAATCTTATATTTTGAGACTTTTTCTTAAGATTAAATGTCATTTTCAGATTTATTATTTTTATGATTTCTATTATCATATTATCTAAATAACTCTATTTTTTTAGATTTATTAATTTACAATTTCACATATTACTAAATTCTTATATTATTTACCTAATTTCCCTAATTAATCATACTTAATTCTCTAAACGCTAGGATTAGGGTTTCCTATTAGAGATTAACATCTCTAAACATCTAATTAAGATCTAAATCAGTAATTAACATCCTAATCACCTAATTAACCCTAAATCACCTAATTTTTCCATCATTTTAGGGCTAAAAATTAGCTTAAAAATTTCAAAAATTAATTTTAAAAAAATGACTTTATAGCATTGTTCTACATCATATGAGCATCCTACAGAAAAAATTTGAGCTTCAAACTACACTCCTAAGCCTATTTATTTTCGGTTCTAATCATGTTCGTTTTTGAGCAATTTGTTAAGAACCTATAATTGCAGATGTAATTAAACTAAATCAATAGTTTTTCACTAAATCAATATTTTTTCCCTAAATCTACATACAATAAAACCTCAAAATAATAAGTTTCATAATTTTCTGGGCAAAATAACTAATTTTACAAAATTATTCAAAATCGAGTCATTTAAGAGACTAACTGGTCCAAAGCTTTCTGGCCGTCCAAGCCCGGTCCAAGGTTGTCGGCCGGTCTAGGCGGTGGTTCTAGTGTAGGGTGGTGGTGGTGGTTCGGTCCCAGGTGGTGGTGAGTGATGGGTTTAGCTCACATGCCCAATCTGCACAGTTTTTTTTTTTTTAGATTTTCTCTCGATTTTTTCAGTACTCCTATTTTTTCCAAATGCTAAACTGACCAAATAACTTCTGAAAATTTTCCCTTATTTATAGACATTTTTTTGTAATTAATGTGCATTAATTTGACAAGACTTTGCACAAATTCCTTGATTTTTAGCTTTTAAGTTGTCCAAATTTTATTGGTTGATTTTTCTTTTTCTGATCTACTCCTGCCACAACCTGATCTTGATTAAGCTTATCATCTTCTGATTTTTTTTTATTTTTCTATAATTATTTTATAATTTTCTTTAATTATTTTATAATTTTTTGGTCAATTTAGATAATTACGCGTATTTTTATCTACACGTAAATACATGTGGGGTACACGTAAACATTCCTAATTATTATTTGGTCATTCTAAAATTTTTAGTATACATATAATCTATTTCTAGTAATTTATTAGTTATTTCATTACACTTTTCGCATTTTTGATAATTAATACTTATTATGCTTAAAATTTGAAAATTTTATAGTCTCCTATTTTATTACTTATTTTCTTAAATTCAAGTTTACTGAGTTAGTTATACTAATATTCCTTTCAATAGTTTATAATTTGGGTTTGATCGGATCCGTTAATCGATCGCCCTAAACCTCGGGTTCTAAGTTCAATCCTACGGTTACTTGGCTTGGCTTGGCTTGGCTTGGCTTTAGGGCTTACAATTACTACATTGTTCATGTAGCTCTTGTAAACAAGCTTGTTTTAATAAATTTGTAGATATGGCTCAAAAGGATTATGTCTTTAAGTTTCTAAATAGTTTAAATGATAATTTTCTGCTTTAAGGTCATAAATATTGGTACCGAAACCTTTTCCTTCTTTGAATGAAGCATATAACCTAGTGATACATAATAAGTTTCAGAGGATTAACAGGCTTAAAGAGTTTTCTTTTAGTGATTCTTTTGCTTTAGTGGCTATTAATGATACTAGAATGTGCTCTAAAGGTGAAGTGTAGTGTAGTTATTGCAAGAAAAGGGGACATTTGAAGGAGAGGTGTTACAAATTGATAGGTTTTCCTCCTCATTTCAAGAATAATATGTTGAAACCATCAGTTGTAAGTTAGGTAGTTTCTAATCCTAATTAAGTACATTTTGCAACTGGTTTTAGGACTAACAAATCTACGACTGAAACTTATGATGGAGTACATTCTAATCATGTATTTGTTGGTACTAAGTTGAATACAACATATCACAATGGTCCTTTTGTTAATTTGACAAAAGATCAAGTGATTCACTTGTTAAACTTATTCAATGTTTCGGATTCTAGCTGTAGGTCTAATTCATCCTTTACTCTCTAAGCATTGGTTTTGTAGACAAACAATTCAAACACATTCGAAATATACAATGTTAATGACATAGTAGGTATTATTTGCTCATTAGCTAATATCTCTTCTTCTTTCTTAAATCACAAAGCAATTTAGATCCTTGATTTAGGAGTAATCGATCACATGATTAATTCTTTAGATCTGTTTCATTCATTTGTTGTTGTTCTTGACTGCTTTGTTCAACTTACTAATAAATGTTGTATACAAGCAATACATAGAGGAGTTGTTTATCTAAATGCTTCACTTGTCTTGCGTGATGTTCTGTTTGTTCCTTCCTTTCATTTTAATCTCATATCAATTTCATGGCTTATCTCCTATACTAATTGTTTAATTTTATTCACAAATACATATGCTTCTATCCAAGACCTTATCACCAAGAGAGTGATTGGTCAAGCTAAGGCATGTTGTGGGCTATTCTACTTAGAGCAGCATGCTGATAGGTTTGCTGAAACTTTCTTTTCTTGTAAAGATCTTGAAAATACCTTTGTCTCTCATGTTGTTCATTGTTTGTCAAGCTCCTTTGATACTTGGCATTTTTGTCTTAGACATCTATCTTTATATAAAATACAACAGATACATGGTAAAGATATTGATGTTGTGTAAAAAGTTTGATTGCTTCATTTTTCTATTAGCCAAATAACAAAGAAGTTCATTTCCTGTACATGTTTAAAATACTACTTATCCTTTTGAGATTGTTCATGTGGATATTAGGGGGCTGTATGGTACTCCTGCTTTAGGAAATCATCGTTATTTTCTTACTTTGGTAGATGATTAGACAAGAGTAACTTGGGTATATCTAATGAGGACAAAAAGTGAAGTTTCTACTTTGTTTCCTGCTTTCTATCATATGGTCTTAAACTAGTTCAATCATAAAGTCAAAGTTGTAAGATCAAATAATGGTAGAGAGTTTGTTTTGTCTGATATCTATGCGTCTTATGGTATTGTGCATCATGTTTATTGTGTTGAAACTTAAGAACAAATGGAGTTATAGAGAGAAAACATCAACATCTACTTTTCTATTACACGTGCTCTTCTTTTTCAAAGCAATTTGCCTTTATGCTTTTAGGGGGATGCTATCCTAATAGCCGCATATTTGATCAATCGACTTCTTTCTTCTATTCTCGCGGGAAACATGACTCCTTATTAGTTGCTATTACATAAATCACCTCCTTATAAACACTTACATGTCTTTGGTTCTCTTTGTTTTGCTTCAACTTTGAAAAATCGTTGAACAAAGTTTGATCCTAGAGCAACTCCTTGCATATTTGTTAGGTATCACGTTGGTGTTAAAGGATATAAATTGCTTGATCTAGTTCATAAAAGATACATTGTTTCATGAGATACACATTTCTTAGAACACATTTTTCCTACTCATGTGCCTTCTATTCGTGACATGTTATCCTCTTTGTTTGATATGCTTATTTCTTGTTTACCTTCAAACGTCTCTATTTCATTCATGGATGATTTGTTTCGTGCTTATGATCATCATCTTGATGTTACTCTTAGTTCACGAGATTCAAACACAGTTGCTGATGCATAATTGCCATTGTCTTCTAAAAACTTTTAAGAGTCTTAATCTAGTGTACCAAGTTTTGTTCCTCTTTGTCTTAGTTCCAGACCATTTAGATTGCCCTCTTATTTTTTTTTTTTTTATTATCATCATACCCTTGACATAGCCTTAGCTGATCCTTCTTTTCATTTTCCTACAACTCATCCCATACAAAATTCATTTTCATACAATTCTCTTTTCCCTTCTTTTCATACATTCATTGTCTAAATTACTAAACACCCAGAACCTTCGTCCTATAAGTAAGCTTTAGAATCTGAACATCTGTTTAAGGCTATGAGTAAAGAACTTGGGGCTTTGCAAATTAACAATACATGAACTACAGTTCCTTTGCCATTGGATAAGCATACAATTGGATGTTACTAGGTATGTAAGTTGAAAGCTAAATTCGATGGTGGTATTGATAGATATAAAGTGAGACTTGTTGCAAAGCGTCATAGTTAATAAGAAGGATTTGATTATACAGAAATGTTTAATTTGGTGATTAAACATATTACTGTTCGTTTGTTCTTTTCATTGGCTGCAATTTTCAAGTGGTATGTTCATCAATTGGATGTTCATAATGCTTTTTTGAATGGTGATTTGGCTAAATAAGTTTATATGGACATTCCTAAATGATGAAATGTTTCTAATCCTGATGGAATTAGTTTAACGTACAAGCTTAATAAGTCAATAAATGGTTAAAAATAAGCTTCTCGTGAGTGGAATGCCAAGTTAACTTCTTGCTTTTTGGCTTATGGTTTTCGATAATCATATTGTGATTATTCCCTATTTACTAAGGGTAATGGGGATTAGTTACTTGTAGTCTTTGTTTACATCGATGATCTTGCTGTTGATAACAAAGATGTTGTTGTTATAGAGAGCTTTAAGACATTTCTTAGCACTTAATTCAAGGTTAAGGATTTTGGTGTTCTTAAGTATTTCATCGGGTTAGAGTTGGCTCAATCTGCAACAGGTTTGGTGCTTTCTTAACGGGAATTTATGCTTGATTTGTTGACCGATACTGGACTCTTGGGTTCTAAGCTTATTGTGACACCTATTGTTACGCATCACAATCTAACTAAGCATTATTCAAGTCCTTTAGTTGATGTTCATCGATATCGACAAATTGTTGGCAAGTTGATTTATCCATCCATTACACCACCGAATATTGCTTATGCTGTTCATGTTCTTAGTTAGTTTATGGAAACTCCACGTGAGACACATCAACTTACATTGCATTGAGTTCTTTGCTACATTAGGGGTATGGTTGGTCAGGGTTTATTTTTTTCTTCAACTTTAGACTTTATGTTGCATGCTTATAGTGACAGTGATTGTGATAGTTGCCCGAATATTAGGAGATATACTACAAGCTTTTGTATTTTTCTTGGCATGTCTCTTATTAGTTGGAAAGCCAAAAAACAAAGTACTTTTTCATGAAGTTTGGCAAAGTTCAAGTATCGTGCGCTAGCTATGACAACTTGTGAAGTTATTTGGTTGATCACCTTACTTCAAGAGTTTCAAGTTGATTGTGTCAAGCTTATTTAATTTTTTTTTTTTTTATAATCAATCTGTTTTACATATTGCTAAAAACCCAATTTTTCATGAGTGAGTAAAACACTTAGAATTAGATTTACATTTTGTTCGTGATAAGGTTGTTAAAGGTATTATTTTTGTTCACAACAAGCTTTAACTAGCAGACATTTTTAACAAGGCTTTGTCTACTAATCACTTTAGGCTTCTCATGTCTAACATGGGAGTATTAAACATATATACTCTATCTTGAGGGGGTGTCTTAACTTATATATACGTATGGTATATAGTAAAGTTCTTTTTATACACGTGTAGTAAGATGTATATATGGTTGAGTTGTTGTACAATTTGCAACGAAATAACATAAACATTTGCATACATTCATTCATACATTCTCTCAGCTTCTTCCCTTGCTTTCGATTTCTCTCTACTCTTCTTCTATAACCGTCTTAGTAGCAATATAGGTTTTATCATTCAACTCTATTTTCTTTAAATAAGGTAACTTAGGTGTGGTCTTATTTTAATTATATGTGAATTAAGGATAGTTAACACATTTCGGAATTATTATATTGGAGATATCATAGGTGATTGACGATTGTTAAAACATCTGAGGATATGAACAGGTTGATTCTAGATACTTGACTTGTCATTAGATTATAGACATACGTAACGGATTGTAATTACTCAAGTTCTTTGGTGTTACACATCCAATATTAGTCTAATCACTTGAACGTTGTAAGTAATTTTAATAGTAAGTCAAAATTATTCTTGATGTTAACACATTTTACATAATTGTACTTTTAGCCCTCTAGGAGTGATAATTGTGATTTTTAGGTAATATAGCATACATTGGAATTTTAGCTCTATTCATCGTTTGGGTAAGGTTATTTATTTTAGGTTTATTTCTTTTATAAGATATTTTAGGTTGGTTAAACTTCTTTTATAACTCTTTATTAGCTTGTTTGATGACTTGGTAACTTGCTTTTTTTTTTTTTCCTTTTAGGTTAAAAATCCATGTTAGAATAAATATATTTTCTTCCATATTTCTACCAATTTATCTAATATATATCTATTTCTTCTATTGAATCAAATATCCCAAAACAAATGATGACAAAGAAAAAATGACACACACAAAACGACGAACATGCCACAAATAATAATGTTGGTAACATCAGTGAGTCAAAAAATTTTTATTCTCTAAATATATCTTTGTCCAATTAATTCTGACACCACCATGCACGTAGAATTAGACAATTATACCGTGTAAGGATAATTTTTATTTTCTAAATATTTTTTATCGGTTGAAAAGTGTAATAATGAGAAACTATCACGACGATCGATGAATATCGAAGAAATTTTATATATTTTAGCTTTAAAAAATATAGAATGAAGTGGAACAAAAATAATCCAATATCTATATAATGTGTTATTTTCGTGGTTATTTGTTAGTAATACTTTCTGTTTTGCTCAATTAGAGAATACAAGAATAGAATACATATTTATCAAACTTTTAAGAAAACCTTACATAAATATGAATCATATAAAAATAATTACATAAATATCGACATTATATTATATTTTAAAGATACAATTTTAATTTATAAAGAAATCCATACGATTTTAACAAATTTTTGCTAAGCTAAAATCACATATTGAACTTGGGATTTTATAGTTATAGCAGTATCGCATTTTAGAAACGTGGTTTCAACAAACTTATTGTTGGGTAAAATCACACGCTCATCATGCGATCTTAATTTTACACAAATCTCATACATAAAAAATGTGACATTGTTACCTTTATATGATAATTGAATTTACGTTTTCAAAATGTGATTTTTATATAAAAAATAAAATCATATATTTAAGATGTAATATAGTATTAATATTTTAATAATTTTTTTTATGTAATTTGTATTTTTATAATATTTTTTATTTTGATTGTAAAAAAAAAGTAGTTTTTTCGATATTGCAGCCAGGCATTCATAACTGTCCTATGAAAACATAAATTGCAGCTTTATGTAGCACGCTCATGGTACGCATCTTTACTCTAGGCATTTTTTTTTTTGGGACCACCCTTTACCCTAGGCATTTCACCATCCATTTTCTTTCCAGTCTGTGTAAGTGCCATGAATCACACGAAAAGAGAGAGAGAATGCTATGACTATGAGTATATTGCTAAAATAAAACCATGTATTCTTAGCAAAAAGATAAAGTTTCCTTATTTAAGTACATCTGTTTTTGTATTGCATACTTACATCTAATAATGAAAAAAAATTGGCCTTTTTCATTTCCCTTTTACTATTTAATATTTGGATAATATTTCAGTTTACTCCTTAGGTTTATTCCTTTTTTAATTTATATACCTCAAATTTTAATATATTTAATTATATACTCAATTAAAGATTTAGTTATCACTACTTACAATTCAGTTAACTTCAATTTATACTATTAATTTAGTTAGTATAATAAATCAATAAGGTGGTCACTAACGATTTTAAAAGTGTTAATAACCCCTTTAGAGTTATAAGTAGTCACTTAAAGCTGCTAATGAGCCTCATAACCCACATTTTTAAAATGAGTTGGACTCGTGTGGCTCCTTTAAGGCCGTAGGCGACTATACTATGGATTGATTATACTAACTAGATTAATGGTATGAATTGATTTAACTGAGGTATAGAAAGTGACAACTAAATTTTTAATTAAGTGTATAATTAGATAAATTACAACTTAAAGTGTATAACTGCAAAAAGTGATAAAGTTATAATGTAAATTGTAACATTGATCGATTTAATATTATATAATATAAATAATAGTAGATATAGATATTTCCTAATCACTTATCCACTCTTTTATAGAATTAGTAACTCAGTAAATCTTTAAATATGTATATATATATATATTTATATCATTAAAACCTAAAAGGGTTTAAATAAGTGCTTTCATTTTTTTTCATTAAATTCTATAAAATATCCTTCAAAATTTATTATATTTAATGCCATAAAAATAACTATATATAATAAATTTCATGCTAATGTCCTTTAATCTCATAATTCTTCTCAATCTCCTCTTTCTCTCCCCCATGCTCCTCACTACTTTATAATTTTAGGGATAATTGATCTGCTCTTCCTCTCTTTCTGTTCAACCTCTACTATTTCATATCAAACTTACATATTGAAAAAAAAAAAGAATTTAAATAGATAATAATAAATTTATAATATATTATTAAAAAAATTTATACTAAAATTTGAAATTATCAATAAAAAAAAATTAGCAAAAATCATTATATTTATAGAATGGACAACGATAAGTTTTAAAAATATAAATTTAATATTATTTAATTTATAGTAATACAATATGTACGGGTTTCCAAATCTGTTCGATAGCTGTAACGCATCCATGGCTAGGTCTCACGTGAACACAAAACTTTAGGCGTCTGCACATGAGATCAGGACAGTGACATAGAATCATGACCGCAAATTAGCCATAAGGGGCAACGTATATAAAATTCTAAGGAAAAATAACTTTTACACTTGGCATTTACTTGTTTCTCTACTTGTATTTTCAACTCTTTTTTCTCTTCTATTGTGTCTCAACTTTTCCAAAATCTTACAAAAATAAAACTTCCATTCAATTAATTTTTCCATCCATATTAGGCATGTTTTAATATTTGATTAGCTTGGGATAGTTGGTAATGGCGAATGGAGTTAATATTTTTTAGCCCTTTTTTCTTTGTTTTTCTTTGTTTTTATATATTTATCATTATATTATATTATATAAATTTGATATAAAAATTTTAACTAAACTCCTATTTTTGTGAAATTTTTAGAAGCATTGAGACTTGTGTTAAGTTATTTGTTTTTTTTTTCTATTACATTACATCTATACGACTTTAATAACTATCAATAATTATCAAAACTTGGTGTCTTATATGTTTTACAAAAATAAAATAACTAAAATCTCTTTTATATTTTTATTAACTATAGTACCACTTATTGCATAAATAGAAGATAAAAATATTTTAGTAAACTTTTCAATGATAATCTTTTACTTATACTCATATTTTTCTCACCGAAGTTGACTCTTAACCACTATTTTTATTGCACAATTTTTGAAAGTTATACTATGTTCAAATAATTATCATCTCTCTTATCTTCTAAATTAATGGATAAGATAGTAATTTCCTTTTGATTTGCTCCATGATTACATGTCCTTTTAATTGTACATATTTATAATTTATGAGGTAAAATCCACCTAATGTCAGTGTATTTTTAAAAAATACTATATTTACCACTAAAATTTTATTTTGACTACTAAAACCATTAAATTTTAAAAAAAATACAACCATATCATTTTAATGATTTTCCAATGAAATGGCGATAGGAAATACTACGTGACATTTATGATGTATCATTCTATATTTAAAAATATTAAAAAGTTTGTCATTTTCTTTCCAAAAGTATAAACTATTATAGAAAGGAAATATTTTTATCAATTTAAAAAAAAAAGCTATTTATCTTTCTCCAAAAACACAAACTACTCATTTCTCTATAAAGGCTAAATTATTAAGAAGAAAAAAATTTCTTTCTTTTAATCGTCCATATATTTTTTTACTTTTTCTTTTAATTCTTTATTTAGAATGTCTCATCCTCTGTAATATCAAGTTAGTAATAGTTTTTAGACCCTTTAATGCAAATTAATAAAAGCATTGAGAACATCATGGAATGCTAACTATTATTGAGTATAATTACAAACCAAGAATGCAAAACACTTAATTATTTATTCTCACCAGCTTTCTCTTTCATGTTTTCCATGTGCTTCTCTTTTATCCCAATTAATGTGGAATGCATTGTGTTGCCCAGTAAATTAGAAGAGAAAAAGTTTTTTTTTTCTCCTAATAATTTGGCAATTAGAGTGAAATGAATAGTTTATGTATTTAGAAGAACAAGTTTTTCTAGTAGATAAAAGTATTTTCACTCTATAATAGTTTTTGTTTTTTAGGAAAGGAATAATTTTTAAAAAATATTTTTATATATAGAATGGCACATTATAAATATCATGTAGTATTTCTAATTGTCATTTGGCCAGAAAATCACTAGAGTGATATAATTGCACTTTTTTTAAAAATTTGATAATTTTAACGGTTAAAATAAAAGTTTAATGGTGAGTATGAAATTTTTAAAAGTATAGACTATATAGTGGTATTTAGTGGATTTTACCTATAATTTATGTATTTCATCATTTGAATTTATAGTTCTAAAAAGTTTTACAACACAATTGATAAAATAAAAAGTTTTATCTAATTAAGAAATTTAAAAAATTTCTAAAAATTGATTAATGAAATTAAAAATTTTATAATTTGATGATAAAAAAATAAAAAATTCCTAAAAAAAATTAATTTAACTTTTTTATTTCTTAGTCCGTATATTGTGGTATTATATAATTTGAGGAAAAGGATTCCGACCTAATTCATTATAATAGAAATAATATATATACTATTAGATCGAAAGGGTTTGAGTGCAGACTGTAAGTATTAAAAATAAACCATTATCAATAAAATTCTTTCGTATGCGAATCTTTTCTCATTGATTGAATCCAATTAAATAAAATCATTAGGGCACAAAGATCAAGAAAACGACTTCGCTCTCTCACTCGTCCCACTCCATGACCAGACCTTGGACAAACTAAGTTAAGTTATGATCAAGGAGAAAATAAAATCCTCTTCGTCCAGGTGTCAGCCATCACAAATCCACGGCTCAGATGATTTCACAACTCAAGCGTGGGTGGAGGAATACAGTGAAACAGTGGAGTACTACTCCGGACCCCCCAGCTGAGTCGGAGCGTTTGGCGACAGACCATTCTAATTAGCCGGAAACTTTATTGTTTTCTATCTCACTCGTATAACTCAACTCATACGACTCACTGAACGTAACTCGCGACGAGTCATTTTTCCTTGCTGAATTTCGGTTCTTCGACAATGCCGGTGGTGTCCAGTGAGAGCGATGTCTCCTCACGAGGAAGCATGAAACGGAAGAGGACTCGCTTGAAGAGAAAGCTTAACGTTGGTCAAAGAGCCGAGGTAGTTCATTTCCGTTTCAATTCAACTCAATCCAAACACTCCGTTTAGTAAACTGATGGTTTGATGTTTAGTCTCTTTTCTTGATCGCATCGTTCGATCTGTACGTTAAAAATGTATCGGCTTGGTTTTTCAGTTTTCGGTCTTTCTTCGTTTTTAGGAGCTTTTCATAGTTCTGGAATGTGTCAAGCTTGTTTTGTTCAATATATATCCTACGTTTGTGAATTTTGTTTTTCATTTGTTGTAAATATATATTCCTTTTTTTTTTTAATTTTATGGTCAATATATGTCCTACGTTTGTGAATTTTGTTTAGTTCTGGAATGATCCACATGCATGATTGAATTTCGAAATTTTCATAATTATACATTTTTCCAATACAATTTCTCTTATTGCCGTTGTAATTAGGAGCTGCCGCAGCAGTCCGGTTTCGAATTCAGTTGGCTACTTACATGTTTTCATATATTTGGGAAAAAAAAATTGAAAAAAGGCCCATGGATTAGTTAATTTGGTTATACAGAACAGCCTTAGATGGGAAGAGTACATATGATGTTGCTTAGTGTAGGCATTTTGTACGGAATTGTATACTGGTTTTGCCCAATTGTTTCTTGGTTTTGTTGGCTGTTCTTACAGTGCTTCCACGTTTTCTTTTTATGCATGGATTGATAACATTGTGTTTGTTAAGGAATTGTTGAAGTCATTCTCTACTTTTTGGGGTGATAGATTGCATCATCATTCGGTATGCTATAATTTGATTGCAAATTTATCTGTTATCAAATGCATTATAATAGGAAATGATGGGCAGGTCAGGAGTGAAGATGAGGGTTTTCTCGGTTCGTGGCATGTGGCAGAAGTTGTTGGGAGAGAACCTCGAAGGCGGGTTGTAAAGTATGAACATATTTTGTCAGAAGATGGTGTGAACAAACTAATCGAATCTGTTAGTGTTTCACCTGCTGTTGATGGTATCAATTCCAACCACCGCCAGGCCCGGTGTTCCATCAGGCCTTCTCCACCTCTAGTTATATATTGTCAATCTCAGTTGCCTTATGGATTGTGTGTGGATGTTCGTTTTCAAGATGCTTGGTGGGAAGGAGTGATTTTTGACTATGATAACAAAGATAATACAGAGGAGAGACTTGTTTTCTTCCCGGATTTAGGGGATGAACTGAGGGTTAAACCTGATATTAATACATTGAGAATAACAATGGATTGGGATGAGGTTACAGATGAATGGAAGTTTCGTGGAACGTGGACATTTCTTCAGTTGGTCGAAAAATACGAGGCAGAATGGCCCCTTTCTGTTTCCGTTAAACAAATTTGGTATGACTTACGAGAACATGCACAGTTCAGTAAGCTTAAGGACTGGACTTCTACGAATGCAGAACTATGGGAAAAGCTGGTGCTAGAAACTATCATTGAGAACTTTAAAATTGTTATAGATGATATCTTACCCCTTTTAGACTTGTCCAGGGACTTGACATCTGGAGATGCTGGCATGCTGGAGAGCCAAGAGTCACTGCCTGATACTTCCAGTCTCGAGCCTTTTTACTGTCCTCAGGCTGTTGTAGATTATTACATGCTTGAACAAGAAGATGTCAAGAAATCTGTGACTACTGTACGCTCCATGACATTGAATGCTAGAAAACATCTCTTGGCAGTAGGGTGGAAACTTGAGTATTGGGACTGGGGAGCAGGGCCTTCATTGCGATATGTTTCACGGAGTGGAAATTGCTATGGTTCACTTCAAACTGCCTGTAAAGGCTGTATTGATGAAGATGCACTTCAAGTCAATACTGCATCTTGTTGTGGAATATCAGACAACATCAAGAATGGTGAGGAAGTTGAAGGCGATGTTTCCTGCAAAAACCTTTTTCAGAAAAATGAACTTTCAGATTGTAATTCAAAAAAAAAAGCCCCTCATTCAAGAAAGTTAAGGAGAAAATCCTCCCATCCTTTGGTGAAACTAAGACATGCAAGGAAGAAAGTGAGGCCAGCTCGTGCATTTTGCTTGAGCCAGAGAATACAGCCGGCTCTTCCCAGGTCATCACTGCACAGTCCAAAAACTGTACTGGCTTGGTTGATAGATAACGGTACAATTTTACCCAGGGCAAAGGTTTTTTGCTGCAATGGGAGGAACACAGAAAGTTTGGTAGAAGGGCGTGTGAATTGCAATGGTATCAGGTGCAACTGTTGCAGTGATGTATTCACTTTAAGCGATTTCGTCAATCATGGGGGCAGATCAAAATGCAGGCCATCTACTGCAATTTTTCTGGAAGATGGACGGTCTCTCTTAGAATGTGAGATGGAAACATTAGCTCGTAAAAAAATAAGCCCCCCAGATGATAGAGTTGATGGATACTTGCATGAAGGGGAAAATGATCACATCTGTTCTGTTTGTCATTATGGAGGTGAACTAATTCTGTGTGACCAATGCCCATCCTCATTCCATCAGAGCTGCCTTGGTCTGAAGGTTGATCATTCAACTCTGTTTCCATACGGCTTTGGCAACTAATTTATTTCCTCTTTCATTGAATGACAAGGTCATACATATATTTTCCTTTTGTAGGATGTTCCTGCTGGCAATTGGTTTTGTCTGTCTTGCTGTTGTAGGATATGTGGGCAAAGCAAGCCTGAGGAAGATGGTGCACTTTCTCAAGATGAGGATTACCTTAACTGCCTCCAGTGCCAGCGTAAATGTAAGTTTTCTATGGCTTGTTAAGATATTCTGAAACATTGTGTGCATGTGCTTTTACACTTATCTCATCATGTTAGTTTAAAGCTGTTAGACAATTTACGTGCAACTTTTGTTTACCCTGCACTATTTATGTGAAAGCATTCTAACTTTTTTCCTTTTTATTTTAATATTTCAATCAGATCATATCAAGTGCTTAAGTAAAACAGTTGGTTTTAACGATCCTAAAGAAAATTGGTACTGTAGCTCTACATGTGAAAAGGTATCTAATCCTTTATCCTTTATCTGTTGTCTTCCAAATATAGTGTTGAGATTTGACCTTCAACTAGTTCATGTTTGACTATAATACTATTTATATGTGGAACACTGGGACGTTCTGCTTTTAACAATGTTACTTATTAGTATTTGATAGAATATTCAACCACCTAAATAACAAAAGGGAAAATAATACTCTGCTGGTTGCTTTTTCTATATTGCACATGATTTTCATGGTGTTGCTGAATTTCGTACCAGTCTCATTATCTATGCATTCACTTCTTTTATCCCCCTCGAATTGCTTTTGGAGGGAAAGCTTCAGAATTCAACCAACGTATTGTATTGTTCATTTAAAAACTTTTAAGATTTCCACTTCATTTTATATATACTTGGTTTTGGTTCATCAAGGTGATATGTATAAAATCATTTCTCAGAGTTTCATTTGTCTTCCTTGTACTTGGAAGTCAATTAATATGATTTTTGTCTCAAATCATGTTTACTTTCAATAAAGGTATGGGTCCAAATTCCAATGTTTTAAGAACCTCAATTTTAATCAAAATATAGATGCATCCTTCCATAAAGATGCTACACATCTCAAATCCATTATGAATTAGTGATATGAACTTTCACGAAGTTTTGTATAGGCAATTAAGACATGATTCATTACCAAAAAATAATTAGACATAATTAAAATGTTAAGTTACACAGTGATTGTGTTGTGAAAGAACAATGCAAGAAGAAATAGCCTTTTCAGTTTTTGCTTAAGTTAGTAACACAAAGAAGGAAGTGTTTGTTGATTAATACATAGAAGTCCAAAGCATTCACACTAACTGAATACTTCTGAATTTTCTCGAACTAGTTACCGTTTCCATAAATGTTATGATTGGCAATGCATATTATTCCTTTATTAAACTGCTGTTAATGGTTACGAATTGTTAAATATATCCCATTTGATTGATGTGTCTGATCAATAATGGTAGTGTTAATGCGTGACCTGAGATTTTTCAAGCTTGTAACTTTGGAAGATATCAAAGTTGTTGACATTTTTAGGGTTGATGTGTTGATCTATTATTTGAAGTTGAACTGCTTCTCTTCAAATTGATCAACATATGCTTATAGGTGTAGATGTGAAATATGCATATAGAAGAATTTAGTGAGTCAAGTCTGACAAATGCAGGACTTGTCAGAGAGAAATTAGTGAAGAAAAAGATGTGATATTAGGAGTAGACAAGAAGCGGTGCAGGCCAATCTATGCTTGGTAACATCTAAATGATTTTTAGTCATTGCTATGCATCAGTCATTAAGTCACAGAAATATGTTTATATATAGTGAGACATTAAGTAGACTAATTATTGTAATTATACTGCAAACAATTGTCATGTGAAATCGCATTGGATGCTCTCTTTTCCAATGTGAACACATTATTGTTATAGAGTATACTTCCTTAAGGATTTAGAAGCCAGGCAATTAATGTCAAATGCAGATGGAGTGATTTTAATTTTGGCCCCTAACAAGTGCCTTAGGCACCCATTAGCATTTTTCAAGCTAATGTAAGATACTTTCAGCCAGTGTAATCTGTTGAATGTAAATTTAAGTTTACTATTTCTTTTATTCAGCAGAATTATTTTTCTTGTCCACTGGTTGTATTAAGATAATATTGAGTTGGGATACTTTATTAAATTTTTAAGCAATAGGGTATTTCCACAAAAGAATTTGAGTTGAATCCTTTTTTTCTCTCCACTTGGACTCGTATGGTAACTGGAACTTTTGTACATGAAGCAATTCCTGAATCTACTCTAATGGGACTCTCATCACTTAGCATTTCAAGGCAGATCCTTACATTCTAGACTACTCACAGAAACCACAATATGTTTTGCCAAAACACTCAAATTACTGAAGTTTGGATTCATCGTATGATTCACATCAAAGCCATTACTTATGTCAGCCACCAAACAGTTTGGACTCGAGTGACTTGAATAGCAACTACTCTGGTGGCACCCCAATATTAAAGGAAAAGTGCATGAGGTTTGATAAGATGGAATGTAGTACCAAGTAACATGTTAGGATGCCTTTAATTATAAGTATTAAACTGCATGCATATCAATGAGCTTAATAGCCATTAGAGTAGCTAATATGGGTGGAAAAACTCCAGCTAAACTACCACTTATATGGATGTCCTCACCTACTTTACTAAAACATACATCACATTGGAATTTGGGACTAATGTAGCCTTTCTGGGGTAAGATATCAAAGTGGTTAACAATTGTAGGGTTGATGTGTTGATCAATTCTTCTTAGTGATCGCTTTCAACTGCTTCTCTTCAGTTTGATCCACATATCCTTGTTGGTGTAGATGTGAAATGTGCATTTAGAAGAACTTGCTGAGTCCAGTTGACAAATAAAAGATTTGTCATAGGGAAAATTAGGGAAGAAAAAGATGTGATATTAGGAGTGGAAAGGGTGGTGCAAGCCATTCTGTGCTTGGTACCATATAAATAATTTTCAATCATTGCTCTGCAGTGGTCATAAGATCGTACAAATATATTTATATATAGCGTGACATTAAGTAGACCAATTATTATAATTGTACTACAGACAAATGTGGAACCACAAGAAGTAAGCCCTCTTTTTCAATATAAAGATATTACCGTTATAGAGTATATTTACTTCTTAAGGATTTAGAGGCCAGGCAATTAATGTCAAATGCAGATTGAGTGATTAGATTTTTGAGAAGTAGCCTCTTTTGCTTTATTGGAATACTGCATAATAAAATTTTAAATGCACTTATTTCAAAATGGAAAAAGCATTATAACTCCACCAACAAGATTCCCATTTTGTTCAGCCAGGTAGCAAGTTTAGTCAGACCTGAGTGTGTCTTGAAGAATAGAAGTGTGAGAGGTTCGAACACTTGAAGATAGATGTGCATAGGTTTAGTGAAATGTGGATCAGTCTTTAGATGCTCTAGATTGCCCTTTTTTTTCTTTTTTCTTTCCCCCTTTCTTTTGCCAATAGGTTGCCTTTACAAATATGGTTATTAATGTCCACCCTTAAATAAATATACTCAATGCAGCTTCTGTTGTTTTTCAGGTGAAGAGCTTTTTCACGTGCCAATAGGATACAGCACACATGAATCTCAAATAATTGACTCTGATACTGTTGCATTCTTGCAGATATCGTTGGGCCTTTGCAAGCTTTTAGAAAAGCCAATAAAAGTGGGTTCTGATAATTTGACATGGACATTACTGAAGCCGGTAAAACCCACTGAAATTGGCAATGATACTTCTGATATTGAAGCTATAACAGAAAATAATAGCAGATTAAGCATTGCTCTTGATGTGATGCATGAATGTTTTGAGACAGTTGAAGACCCTTTCACAAAAAGAGATCTTGTTGAAGATATAATTTTTAACAGAAGGTAAGGCTGTAAGACACCTTCCTTTGCACACAAATAGTTACTTGTTTCTCTTCATGTTTGCATATCTAATTTGGAATACTTCAATATGAAGTTTTGTTAACGTTTTCGGAGAACATTACAATAAGTTTGTCCTTTGACCCAGAATTTTATGGGAATAGAATTTCACCTGCATATTGCTTTTGAATGTGTAACTTGCTATTTTTTGTGCCATCATATTGTTATGAAGAAAAGTAGATGTGTGATGTTAATCACTTATATGCTGTTGGGAATTAGTACCATGGAAATATCCTCTAAGTTTTACCTAAATCACTGCTATTCAATGCATTGTTCTGGATTCATTTTCTCTCCTCAAAGACAGGAAATCTAGTTTTTCAACGAGGCAGTATGAAGGGAGGCAATGTTCATTTCAGGAAACATTTTGATTGAATACATTAGCCCAAAAAAAAAACATTTTAATTGAATAGGGTTATGCTATTCTATGAATTATGTTTAAAGTATCCAGTAGTAATGTATGAAGAGCAGAAGGATGATTTTTATTCATCCGATCGAGTTAGGACTTCCTAGAAATCCTTTCCTTATCATACTCGCCTGTGCACCATGATCCATAGAAAAATATGTCACCAATCACAATCTTGTTTTTATTTTAATGTGCATAGATGTTGGATACACGAATGACATCCAGTAGTCCTTGATGAGTTTGCACTAGTGTTGATAAACTGTATGAATAACTAAGACTAACTTAAGGCTACGTATCTACTAAGATTTCGCTGTTATAAGTATTGCTATTTTCTTTTACGTTGTAATACAGAGCACAATTGTAAAAAGGAAACTTCTCATATGGTTGGAGCCTTATTTTTGTCTCCAACTCTCATTTGTCAGAAAAATGTCTAAGCCTTTTTTCACAGAATGTCTTTTGAGCTTGATCCTACTATGTTGGATTTTGCAGATCTGATCTCAAACGTTTAAATTTCGAAGGATTTTATACTGTGCTTTTAGAGAAAAATGATGAGTTGATTTCTGTGGCTAATGTGAGGTAATTACAGTTTATATCTCTCCTCGAGGATCGTTTGCTTATAAATTCAAGCAAATTGTACTTTATGTGCTAGTTTTCTGTTTCATTGCATTTGATTGTCTATTCTCTTATTTGTTTGCATCCCTAGGATCTATGGAGACAAAGTGGCTGAAGTGCCTATTATTGGTACAAGGTTTCAGTACCGTCGACAAGGAATGTGTACCATTTTGATGACTGAGCTTGAAAAGGCAATTGCCTCCCACCTCATATATGTGTATGCTGAGTATTTAGTATTTGACTAAGTAGAGAGGCATGGTTTCTCAACTTCTTGCTTTATTACTTTTTTCTCCTTTCGTCTTTAACAAGTTCTCTAAATGCTTCTGTTCATCACAACCCACTCTAGTTGTTCAAAATAGGGGCAAGCTGCTGAAAGCTATCCTTGGCAATACTTCATCCTGATTCTTCTGCCATCTGAATCATGCATTGGAAAAGCTCATTTAGTGAAGCTCTTACTTTCCCCCTCCATCCTTTATGCTCCAGATTTCCAATGCAATACACTCTGCTCAAACTATGTATTAATTGTGCTATGTTTGACAATTGTTGGATACGGAAACAAGTCAGTCATCCAAATTCTGGAAAGTTTCTGAATAAATAAATTGAAAACGACTGTCCAAAAGCAAATACAAGTGGTGAAGAGTTCTTACAGAGTTCCTGGTTGATTTTCAGGCCATATTCTGCATAAATGTTTGCAAGAATGTTGTCTAGGAATTTTATTTCCATGGGTTCAACACTTTTTGAGTATCTTTAGCAGGGTAGAGCTATCTTGAGTGATAAATTCAATGTTATCTCATCAAATGCAACAACTGTTATATTATTTAGTGTTCTTTGCCTAGTCTGATAAACGTTCTACCTTTTTCAGCAACAAAACATGTGTATAATTTCCATACAAGTATGAGATTGAAATCGTTTTCTGTTTTGTCTAATTACTTCTGTAGTGAGTTAAATATCTTTCTACTTGTAGAATCTGAAGGAATTGGGAGTAGAGAGATTGGTCCTGCCTGCGGTTCCTAGTGCCATAAACACATGGACCTCCTCCTTTGGATTTTCAAGGATAACGAATGCTGAGAGATTACAGTTACTCGAATATACCTTCTTGTACTTCCAGGATACTCAAATATGTCAGAAACATCTGGTGAAATGCCCTTCATCAAGCTTACCCAGAGGTAAATTTTCATGTTGGGGAGAGGGAAAGGAGTAGTTTCTGGTATTACCAGTACTTTTAATGTTGCATCCTGACTTGATTTACATAGGAACTTCGTGCAAGCTCACCGAAAATTCAAATGGAAATGATGAAGATATTGCTTTGGATGGTTCCAGCACCATCTCAGATACGCTGGTACGTCCAGTGGAGGAGAGTGAAATTGTGAACCGAGGCTTAGTGGAGTACGTACTGTGTCTCCCTTCCCTGGCTACATGATATGTTTTAGTCAATAGAAAAATTTGTGCCCCTCTAGTTACCAGAAAGAGGAAGTCTAGTTCTTAGGCTGCATTTAATAAAATCCTTGTATCCCCATGTACATTAGGCCGGCATGATGGCCAAAATTTACCTGTAAATTCCAATTTTTTGGATGTTCCAATTCTAAGGGGATAAAGACAATTCCAGTGTAATGGAGATTTCAACTCTATGTTAGCAGTCCTGGCGTTTTGTACCGATTATAATCTTTTGATCAATAATTATACAGAGTAACCCCGATGCCATTCAAGGCTCTTTTTTCTCTCTTTTTTTTTAGTTTCTTTTTCTTTTTTTTTTTATTTTTATTTTTTTCAACTTTTTTAGGGTTCTACATATTCTCATTATGAGAAGGAATCATTCGAGCATATCCCAATAGACACTATGTATACATATGGATCTCTATGCCTTTACATTTCATTTCAAGTTAGGAAAAGGCATAATCGGATCTGCTTTTTTAATATTTATCCTTATTTGGATTTGGGAGCTATTAAACTCTTTGGCTTCTATTGAATCGAGGAGTAGGTTTGATTCTCCATCTTTTTGCTTTGATATAATATTAATATATATAAGGTATTATCTGAATAATTCAAATTAAAGCAATTTGATATTCAACTTGGGCTTATATGATATGACCAATCAATAAAACTATTTTGATACTCTGCCTTTGTCATACATTTCATACATCACACTAGATAGATATTATATTCTGCCTTTGTAATACATTTCATACATCATATTAGATAGATATTATATTCTGCCTTTGTAATACATTTCATACATCACACTAGATAGATATTATATTTATAAAATACGATTCACTTTTATGATGCTTTAGTGGTGAAATGGTAGACACATAAGACTTAAAATCTTGTTCTAAGGAGCATCGAGGTTCGAGTCCTAGGTCGTACAATCCATTTGCAACGGTAAACTGTACACCTTATGGGAGTGTTTCACATAAACCTACTTACTATGGTTTATCGTGAACCACCTTAAAAAATTCAATTGTTTTCAATCACCCAAGAATGACTTATTTAGATAAACAAACTTGTTTTAAGTTTAAGTATGAGTTAGTTTAGAAATCAAATTCGAGTCAAGCTGAGTTTGAAACAAATTAAATTCAAATTTTCTCACAACCTAAATATATAAAATGAATAAATATATAAATCAATTAAAGAATAGTGAATAAGATTAGATTACATATTGTATATTATATATTTATATATATTATATAGATATTAGTTTAGATTTTAATTATATATTGTACAGAATTCATTACAAAAATATATATATGTACAGTATTTGTAATATATATAAAATTCATGAGTTAAACAGTAGTTCAAGTTTGGATCATTCAGATAAATAAATTTTATTTTTAGTTTAAGTTCAATTTGTTTACTAATCACTCGACGAGTTAAACAAGTTGAGTTTAAAGCTAATTGAGCTTAAATAGCTTATGAACGGTTCGACTTTGACTCTTTTGCAATTCTACTTGTGATCATATCAACAAGGTGCATGGGCCCTTATAATGTGGTTATTGGCCACTCTACTCTTAGATGATAAAAGATGGTCATAAAATTCTTTATTTTTTATTTTTTTATATTTTATGTTTTTTTTTGTTTTTTGTTTTTCCTTTTTTTCATAATTTTCTGTTAATTTTCTCCTTTTTTATAATTTTTTTCTATTTTGTACGTTTTTAATTATTTTCTTTACATTAATTAACTAAATGTAGTCAATTAATTACCATGTCAACATTTGGTCTCTCGCTACCTCCATCTTGGGGTGTGAACGGCCAAGCCTTCCGAAGAGAGTTTGGCTTTTTTACTCATCCCCAACATTTTCTTTTTCTTTGATGATGATGATTATTATTATATTTAATTAAATATTTTTAACAATGTTATTTCATTGAATTAGTTATTGAGGATCAATCAAAAGCTAACACTACTTGGTTAGGTGACAGTAATAAACAATAATGAAATATAAATATAGAAAGTATTTAAAATGAAAATATAAATATGTATCGTGATAAAAGGGGTTGAAAACAGAAACATTTGAAGTGAAATTTATCTTTAAATTTAAATTTGTGATTGAAAGAGATAGAGAAAGGATATTGAAAGGCAATAAACAATTTTGAAATCTTTTTTTTCCCTTCATTTTATACATATCCGTTCTTTTTGTCCTTTTGTATTGCCGCCTAATGAAAGTTGAAGGAATAAATAAGAATTGATAAAGTATTCCAAAATCTAAAATAAAAGAATAAAAAATTGAAATCCTTTATTATTGGTATAAGCATAAATATAGACATGTGCTTGCGCGCGTATACATACACATATATATATATATATATATATACACTATTAGTGGTAACATGCAGATATAATTAATTAGCACGATATTTTTGTCACAATTATAAATAGACCTTTATGATTGAAATCCTAACATTATGTTTGGTAATTTTTTTGATAGAAGAGAAATAAATGAAAATGAATAAAATAGAAAAAAGAAAAAGATTGGAAATATGATTTTTATTTGGTGTTTGGTATCATATAAAGAAAATGGAAAGAAATGTTTTTGTTTCCTTTCTTTGGTTTATTTTAAAAAAGAAAATGAAGAGAATTGAGTCAGTATAAAACAAAACTATACGAAGAGAACTGAGTCAGTACAAAACAAAACTATCTATATTTTTATTTATTTTAATAAACATTAATAAAAAGAATAATTTAGCAATTACGTATTTTTTCCATTTATTTCTATCAATTTCACTCCAATTTTGAAGAGGAAAGAAGCCAACTTTAAAGTGGAAATATTTTCAATCATTTCTGCTCCTTGGTAAATTTTGAAATAAAAGAAATCAGCAGGAATGTAAGAAGAAAAGAAATGTGATTTGTGATTTTCAAGGAAAGAGAGAGAGTTTTCTATTTTAATTGTTAAGTCTACATCATATGAAGGAAATGAAAAGAAAAATTTATTTAAAAGACAAAATCATCTTACTTTTTATTTAATAAAACTTAACTGTTAAGAATACTTTTGTATCTTTAAAGTTGATTTTCATCTATTTCCACAACTTTTTTCTCTAAAATTACATTTTAAAAGAAATATATTGTGTTTAAGAGTGAAGAATTTTTTACTAATTTCATTTGTTTTCATTAAATTTCTTATTATTATTATTATTATTATTATTATTATTTTGCAACGAAATAGGTGGATTTGGAAAGTGGAAATCTTTGCTTCAACGGTCCAACATTTAAAAAAGGAAACAAACATGGAGAATAGTTACTTGTTCCTTTCCCAATTAATTGATTAAACTTCCATTTTTAAAAAAGAACTATACTTTAAGAGACTCCATACCTATATTAATTATCGCCATAGGTTACTATACTCTAATGGGAAAAAGTTTCCAACAAAATGTTTATAGTATATGATTGAATAATAACAAATAAGTAAAAAATAGGGGAAAAAAACAGTTATTATCTAGACATAGTTGATAACTAGCCAAAAAAATTAAGTTGATTATATCATCATATCTTTTTTAATTTTATTAAATCCTATATTGTTTTTGCATGTAATATCAATTGTATTTAGTGTTTCATATTTTTATACGGATATTTCAATTTACATATATATATATATGTATTTATGTATGTATAATTACGTAGAAAATTAAATCCAATTTATAGTTTCTTGACTCAGATTTGGAAATTCAGAAGAATATCCTCATAATACAAGTGATTTCTTTGCAGTTTCTTTTGAAATGTTGGGTTTTAATATATAATATATCCTATCTATTATGATCTTAAGGAAGATATCATGAATTTCTTTTATTTAGGTGGTTCATACTTATCGTATTGCTTTCACATTTTACATCACTCTTATCTTATATATAGTGATTATTTATTAAAAAAAAAAATTCATGCACCAACAACTTTACTATATACCAATATAGTCAAATTTAAATTAACTTTTATATTTTTATTCAATTCAATCTGATTCAATTATAAAATTGATCCGATCTAATATTAATTAATTTTTGATTGAATTCGATTTTACCTATTAACTTTTAACTTTCTTACATATTCCGAATCGAGTTTAATAATATTCTAAGATAAAAATTTAATTAAAAAAAAAGGAAAAATTGTGGTTTTATAATTAACCAACAAAGCTTCCAATGTCAGTTAAAGAGAAGGGCACAAAATCCAAGGAAACGGCCTTCAATCTCTCCCTTCTTTCTCTCTCCATTAAAAGAGGAAAAAAAAACTTGGAGGAAAAGTTTACGATAAAGATCTGTCATAAAATCCAATACGTCCACGTGTCATTCGTCACAAACCCACGGCTGAGATGATTCCCCACAACTCAAGGACGGTATAATAAAAATTACAATAAATAAATAGTACTTTTAAGCCATGAAAAACCTCGTTACACTCACCAGTCACCACTGGACAAGAAACACAGAAATACAACGTGCATGACAGTCACCGAATAACAACTCTTAAAGCAGGGTCCAAGATTTTCCTTCCTTTTGGATTCTGTTTTGACAATGCCGGAGTCACACTACAGTGAAAGTGATGACGGCGACGGCCAGTCTTCGCCGCCATGCGGCGGCAGCCGGAAACGGAAGAGGCTGCGCTTGAAGAGAAAACTGAGCGTTGGTGAAAAAGTAGAGGTTGTACACTACAGTTAATTCAACTCTATTCAAACAAAGCCCATTGCTTTTATTGTGTGTTCGCTGCGTGGTTCATGAACGGTTGCGATGATTAATCTCTTGTTTATTGATCGCTGTGTCATTCGTTTTCTCGTTAACGTAGGAATCTGGTTTGGTTTTTAGTTTTCCGGTTTCTGGTGTGTAGCATGTGCGTGTGTTTTCCGTTTTTTATGAGGAATTTCGGTTCGTCTTTGCAGTCATTTTTGAGACCGTCTTTGTGGAACATGTTATACCGAATTTTTTGTTCATTTATGCAATTTTGATCACTTGCGCAGTTTGATGTAATATTGTTCTTGCATGTCGGTGTTGGGGAAATTGTGATTCTAAAGGCTGTGATTGCCGCCCATCGATATTGCTGATGCCGTGGCAATTAAGCTGCATTGATATGGAAGGGGTTCTATGAGGTACGCTATGGTTTGGGAGAGAGTTGCATACACGGATGAAGTCTTACTTCTACCTTCCAATCGCGCACGTTGTCATGTATAGGTGAAAAAGGAAATGCATTATTTATGTTTTCGATACGGTCATCATGAAATTTGTCTTTTTTTTTTGTTAATTTTTTTGTAATAATTTGCTCTGTTCGGTGCAATAACATTCAGGCATGTTTGAAGTTGGAAAAATCATAATTGTAAAGGATGCAATCGCGGTTCAATATTGCAGATGCCATGGCAATCAAGAGCTACATTGATACTGTCTTTTATGACCATTTATATGCTGTCTTGTATAGGTAGAAAAGGAAAGAAAATGTGTACATTGTTTAATCATTGCACGTGGCAACATGTGAATGGCTAGAATAATGATGATGTTGCTTAGTGATTCTGCCTGATTCTGCCTGTTGTTTCTTAATTTTGCTTGTTGCTTGCAATTGCTCTGTCTTTAATCTATTCATGTATTAATAAGATTTGTGTGTTTCAATGAAAATCTGGGTTTTCATTGTGCTCTTGCAATTACCTGATTTTCTTTTTCTGATGACTGAGACTGCATTAGACATTCATACTTTGGTTGGAAATTTATCTATGATTATTCATTATAATAGGAAAAGAATGGACAGGTAAGGAGTGAAGAAGATGTCTTTCTCGGTCCATGGCACAAAGCAAAAGTTGTTGGAAAAGGAGCTCGAAGTCGGGATGTTAAGTTTGAACATATTTTGTCAGAAGATGGTCTAAATAAACTTGTTAAATCAGTGCATGTCTCATCTGCTATCGATGGTATCAATTCCAGCGGAGGTGATGGTAACTGCCCCAAGACCCCATGTTTCATTAGGCCTTCAGTGCCAGTATTTGTATGTGGTCCATTTGAGTTGCCTTATGGATTGTGTGTGGATGTTTGTTTTAAAGATGCTTGGTGGGAGGGTGTAATCTTTGACAATGAAGACGGTCAAGAGGAGAGACTTGTTTTCTTTCCAGATTCGGGTGATGAACAAATGGTCAAAGTTTTTAGCAATGTCCGTATCACTATGGAGTGGGATGAGGTAGCAGACAAATGGGAACGCCGTGGAACATGGACATTTCTTCAGATGATTGAGACATATGAAGCAGAATGGCCACTTTCAGTTTCAGTAAAGCAAATTTGGTATGATTTGAGAGAACATGAAGAGTTCAATAAGCTTAAGAGATGGACTTCTACTAATACAGAATTGTGGGAAAAGCTGATATTAGACACCATTATCTTGAACCTAAAAATTGCTGTCGGCGATATACTGCCCCTTTTAGATGTATCTGGGGATTCAGCTTCAGGAGATGGTGGCAAATTACAAGGCCAAGAGCAGCCTCCACTGGATGTTAACATGGATTTTACTGGAGAAAAATGTGCTGAACTGGTGCTTCTTGGCAACCCAATTTTTGCAAACGGGGAAGATTCTGGAAATAACTTGATAAGTTGTTTGAATCAAGTCCATGATGCTTCTGAGAAAATTGTTGCCCCTTATGATGGTTCTTCTGGTATTCAACCTTCTCAAGGGTGTAATAATACTGATCAAGGACGAAAATTGGCTGCTAATACTGGACAGAATATAAATTTATGCAATGGATCAAATGTGCCTACCAATGATAAATCAACTTCTCCATCAATGCTAAAGTCATTACTCCCGATTCATGCATACGGCTCTGAGGCATCATGCGATCCACAGTTCCATGAAAGTGAAAACATACCTCAGCGTTCAACAAATAGACGGGCTGCAAATTGGCAACGCGTTAGTCCTGGCTCAATTGGAGGTGCTGAATACTGCCCCAATGCAATAAGTGATTACTTAGAGAGATATCAATATTCTCTCATAAGACCTGTTCGGAGGCATCTTTTGTATTTGGGATGGAAATTGGCTTCCAATAGAAACAATGGTCAGCTCATTTTTCGATATACATCACCTGATGGAAAGCATTTTAATAAACTCCGACTGGCATGTGAGTATGCACAGGATAAAGCAAAAGATTTGGTGATAGTGACCTCTAAAGATGATGCTTATACAAGCTTTGGTACTTCATCAAGCAGTCATGCCGCGATCTTACTAAACGAAGATTCAGAGGAGGACATTGCTTCAGCTTCTTCTGAAGCTGATGTCAAGCCTTTTTATTGCCCTCAGGCCATTGTGGATTATTACATGCTTGAAGATGAGAAAATGAAGAAATCTGCAAAGGTAAATGCCCTGAGATTGAATGCCAGAAAACATCTATTGGCAGTAGGGTGGAAATTTGAGTACTGGGATTGGGGAAGAAGGTCTGTGTTGCGATACCGCTCACGGAGTGGAAGGTACTATGGTTCACTTCGAACTGCATGCAAAGTCTGTATCGACGAAGATGGGCTTCAAGTTGAGGGTGGGATTCTCTGTAAAACTCTTATGCGGACGAATGATCTTTCTGAAGGTTGGTCCTCTGAAAATTCTAGTAGAAATGGAGTTGAAGCTTTTTGTGTACTTGGAGTGAGAAGGAAGAAGCACGTTTCAAGAAAGTTGAGGAGGAAATCCTTCTATCCTTGTACACGAGAAAATGTGAGACTGACTTGTTCATTAAGCTTTAGACAAAGAGCACAACCGGCTGATCCCGGGCTGTTACAGCACAGTCCAAAAAGTATACTGGCATGGTTGATAGATAACAACACCATATTGCCAAGGGCAAAGGTATTTTGCCATATTGAGGACACCGGTGGTTCAGCTGAAGGGCGTGTTAGTCGTGATGGTATCAAGTGCAAGTGTTGTGGTAATGTATTCACTTTAAGTGAATTTGTGCATCATGCAGGCAGATCAGAATGCAGGCCAGCTGCTGCTATTTCTCTGGAGGATGGAAGGTCTCTCTTAAAATGCCAGATGGAAACATTACATCTTAAGAAAATGAGCTCTCCAGATGATTCTGTTGATAGCCAATTGGCTCATGGGGAAAATGATTACATTTGTTCTGTCTGCCATTATGGGGGTGAACTAATTCTATGTGACAAATGCCCATCCTCATTCCATCAGAGATGCCTTGGTCTGAAGGTTGATTATTCGACTCTGTTTGTATGTACAGTTTGCAACCAATTTGCTTTCCCTTTCATTAAAATGATGAGGTTCTACATTTTTGCAGGATGTCCCTGATGGTGATTGGTTTTGTCCATCATGCTGCTGTGGTATATGTGGGCAAGGCAAGCATGAGGATGATGGTGAACATTCCCAACATGACAGCTATCTGAACTGTGTCCAATGCGAGCGGAAATGTAAGATTTTGTTTGTTAGGAGCTGGATCCTCCTGTGGATATGCTTTCAGATGTACTTTCACGTGTTATTTTAGTGTTACATACAACATGACCATATTCTTGTGGGGTACCCTGTAATTTTATCTTAAAACATTCTAATTTTTCTTTGTATTTCTTTAGATCATATTACGTGCTTGAGTAAAAGGGAAGGCATTCACCATTCTTATGAAAATTGGTATTGCAGCTCTACATGTGAACAGGTACTACATCCCTTATTCTTTTGCTACGGGTCTTGTTGTCCTCCAAACAAAAGTGCTGATGTTTGGAATTTAGTGACTTCAATCATGTTTGAAGGTGCTAATGTCTATGTAGAAACTCCAAGGCTCTTGCTTCTGGTGACATGATCTATTAGTATTTCAATATACTTTGCTAGCTGCATCATCAATATTGCACTTGTTTTTATGGTGTTTCTAAATTTCATGGAAGCCTCGTTATCAACCTTTTTATTGTTTTTCATCCTTGTGGATTGCTTTTGACGAGAATACTTCAGAATCTATAAAGGTGGGATTGCAGAGCTTCTTTCTTAGGGAGATCTAGCTCTATTTCTTGAAGTATTCTGCTACTCTGTCTCTCATATGAATGGTTAACATGATTAACAACAACTTAGAAAACTTTGTCATCATAAAAGAAATGACATTTGATGAAAAAAAAATCTATTTCCACAAGACTGTTTTAAAGTGTTAAACAACATTGAGGGGAAATATTGATAAGTAAATATCTAATCCTACTTAAATACTCTTTGAAACTCCTGCATGGGTTGAGTGTGTTGTATTTGTATTCATATTCTTAATAGCCAAAGCTTTTTTTTTTTTTTTCCCCTCTTCAACGAAACAAAGCTTAAAATTGCACTTCTTTTTCCAAATGGGAAAAGGATTGCTCCACTGAGATAGTTGATGACTTGACATAATGTAGTTTTTTAAAACTCTGCGGTCATTCTTTTTCTAAATGCAGTAGTTTTTCATTTCATTTTTAGCATCCTGATAGATTATAGAGCACATGAATTTGGATATTTGGATCTGACATTATTGCATTTTTTGCAGATATCCTCGGGCCTGTATGAGCTTTTGGAAAAGCCAATTGAAGTGGGTTCTAATAATTTGACATGGACATTACTAAAGCCGATCAAGCCAATAAAAAATGGCATTCCTATTTCTGACATTGGAGCTGAGATAGAAAATAATTGCAGATTATGCATCGCTCTTGATGTGATGCACGAATGTTTTGAGACAGTTGAAGATCCTTTCACAAAAAGAGATCTTGTTAAAGATATAATCTTTAATAGAGGGTAAGATTGCAATACATCTTGCTTTGGACACAGTATAGTTCCTTATTTTTCATGGTATGGTTGGGTGTCTAATTTGGAGTGCTCTAAGATACAAGTTTTTAACCTAATATTCCATGAGTTTCTTCCCTGTACTAGGTGTAGTAGGAGAGTCTTAAATACATACTCAATAGCATATTGGTGAAGATTGAAGTACCATAATTGTATCCTCTCATTTGACCTAAATTGCCCTATTTAATGCATTTTGTTGGTTCTTTTCTCTTCTCATGGAGAGGAAACCTAATTCTTCGAGTAGTTTGCATGCAGACAAATAGTATGCATTTCAAGAAAGATTGTGCGTGAAATATTCGTTTTGAATATATCTAAAGCTGAAAGATAATTGTTGTACATTTGGTGTAGTCAGGACCTTCCAGGAAAATCTTTTTCTATACAAATCAGTGTTCTGTGATTTTTTAAGATACGAACATCAGATATCACAACCTTGTATTATCATTTTCTTATTTAGGGCACTCTATTGATATATGCTATGTATTTTTACTTTCTAGTTTTAATAGTTTTGCAGAAAAGGGCACCAAAAATGTATTAGCATTATTGAAGCTAGTGGAGTTGCTAAATATAGCCCTTAATAAGATTGAATTAGTGTTTAAAGACTGTATCTACTCAGATTTCTCTATAATAAATATTGCTACTTTCTTTTGAGCTCTTACATATAGGTTGGCTATTATTTTAGAAAAGAAACTTCTTAGATGCTTGGAGCCTTTTTTCTCAGTCTCATTTGAAAGAGATATATCTAAAGCTTTTCTCTAAGAAAATTGTATTTTGTTTTTCAAGCCTTATCCTAATGTGATGGACTAGGCACTAACAAATAGAATAATCTAGTGCTCAATTCTAACCTTCTGCCCAACCTTCCTTTTTTCTTCTTCTTTTTCTTTTTTCATTTTCTCTACTGCAGATCAAACCTTAAACGTTTGAACTTTCGAGGATTTCATACAGTACTTTTAGAGAAAAATGATGAGTTGATTTCTGTGGCTAACGTGAGGTAATCATACTATACATCTCTCACTGAGGATTATTTACTTATAATTTTATGCGTTTTATTTTATGTACCAGTCTCATATTTTGATATCATTTGACTATATCTGTTCTTTTATTTATTCTTAGGGTCTTTGGAAACAAAGTGGCGGAAGTGCCTCTTATTGGTACAAGGTTTCAATACCGTCGACAAGGCATGTGTACCATTTTGATGAATGAGCTTGAGAAGGTAATAATCTCTTTCCATCTCACATATATGTGAATCCAGACTTTTGTGAGAACATATCATTTTAAAATTTTTTCTTCTTTCCTCAATATTAATGTCATTGTTAAATTGGAGGGCCCATTCGATTTCTCCTCATTCCTTGTGATTGCTTTTATTTTATTTATTTGCATTTCAAGTGGATAATACCAATTCCATGAAGAATTCCCATTACTTGGCTATTCATGACTCCTCTTTGTTTTGGCCTTTCTTATACAATAACCATAATTTATAGAAAATGTTATGGAAAATTTTGATGGGCCTAAATAACACCACTCTAGCGAACCTAACCACCACCTATGATGACCTTTCAATTAAACTACCATGATCCCATGCTTGACCAGTGACTACCATGAGCCAATGGCCCGGTTCGACTACTACGAGCCAATGTCTAGTTCGGTTTACCAGTAACCCATGCTCAAATTACCATGAGCTAATGCCTTGGTTGGACTACCTTAAGCTTATGCCTAGTCCAATCTACTATGAGTTCAACTTATGCCCAGCCCTAACCCTAATGAGCACATGCCTAAACCCTTATTAGTGCATCCACAAACCGCAACAAATGCATGTCTAAGCTACCTTTATGATGAACCTAGAAATGCAGACCACCACCATGACCTACGAGTCTTGACAATGGTGTCTAATGAATCTATGGTGATATGGTAAGACCTTGATAAGGAAGATTTTGTATATCTAAAGTTTGCAAAGGGATTTTTTTTTCCATTTTTAGGTGATTTTAAGGTTTATAGATAATAAAGATGTAATTTTTTATGGATTTTTATAATTAGGACGTGCATAAAATGAAGAGGGTATGAATCAACAAATTGATTCAATTAATAGTTTGAATTGGATTTTGAATTCTTTGATTGATATTATACACAATTTAGGAATTTCAATAAAATAGTTGATTATCATGAAGACAATACGATGCATGATGTGTGATAATCAGCTAAAAGATTCGCCACAATCTATTTTATAGATTGATGAGAACAATAAGTAAGAGAAGTTCCATCTCTCAAAAGAGTTCACAAAGTTGATCAACGACAATGGCTAAGACTTTTGTTATAATAGCTAAAAGAACATTAAATATTACGTATAAGAAGCCTTAACCAAATGGCAGACCTGTAAATAAATTAAACCTAACAAATAAAGATGAAAATAGACTTAATAAAATTCTTACAAAAAAAAAAATGGGTATGAATAAAGTCACATTCTTGGTTGTGTTTCTCTTAGACAAGTCATCCTTATTTAATACAATCGTATTTTAGTTTTTGTTGGCCAAGTTGACCAACACTGCTACGTACACTGGCGTGTACAAGTTCGTATATCTTTCTATTGGCTCTTGAATGCCAATTTTTTCTACTCTTTGATCTTTCATCAAATCTTCCATCATTCCTAGCCCTTGGAGGACACTTCCTTGAACTTTGATCCTTATCATCACTACAAGGATGGCTAAGATTTGCCTTCAAATCTAGGTTTTCCCTAGCCGTAGAACTTGCACAAAACATCTACCTGTTTGATATACCTGCATAAGAATTGTTAGGCTTAGCAATCTAAACACATCCTATGGACAAAATTTGTTTCTTTTTACTCTTGGCAAGTATTTATTGATCTTACTAGATCTTTGCTTGCGTCATAGGTAATAGTGTGATTTTCTTCCCATCTTTATCAAAAGAACAAGAATTGGAAATTCCATTATAGGAAACTTTCTTATCAAGCTACCATGATCTACCCAATAGAATGTGTATTGCCTCCATAAGATCTACACACATGTCACTTTATCAAAGTATTTAATAATTGAAAAATGGAAATTGTACTTGTTGCTCTGCTCAAACTTAATCCTTCTTATTAAACCACTCTAAGCAATAAGGTTTAGTATGGGGAATAGTTTTTAGTTCCATCTTCCCTTCCCAAGCACTAGATGCTATGTTTGTGCAAATCTCATCATCAATTATCATGGAATAAATCTTACCCTATTCCAAACAATGTGTATGAAAAGGATTTTCTCTTTGTTTGTTACCTATTCCTTATTAGACATGCAATATTTTCCTTAAAAATATACTCATTATTGGACCATCTTGCACCTTCTTAACATCTCCTTCACTAACAACTACCCTCTTCTCTAAGTTAGCAAGCGTTTACTTATGCTCCTTGACCTCATCCTCCTTATTTCCACTCTTTATTTCATCTCTTACTTAATACATAAACCACCAATTTAGGCATTGAGTTGTAGCATGACCATGATCTTGATACTTTAAACACTTTGTTTCACTTGCCTTTAGCTTGGGCTATCTAAGTTCCAACTCTTGAGACTTCTGCACAACGGAGGCATCATATATATCACTTTCATCTCCTTTCTCTTGTTTCTATTCATGAGGCACCACCTCTACTGGTTTGGATCGTTGCATAGGTTTACAATGATTCTTTTGCCATTGGTGCTCTATGATAGTAGCTATTTGCATCCCCTCTTCTAACTCTATCTCACATGTTTCATATCATAACCCCTCTAAGATTCTTGACATTGCATGTTCATTAGCCCTCCTATATTCTAGTTCAAATTCATGCCATTTCAAACTTCTTTATATATTCTTCTACAATTTTATTACCCTACATTAACCATTCTACCCTCATATAAAGCTCATGCTTATGATTCTTAGGGAGGAAATTATTGTTCATCATTTCTTTCACCTCGTCCGATGAAGTTAATTCCTCGATACTAGTCCCATCCTATACTACCATGTGCTAAACCACTTTACCTGAGCATGTCCACCAAATTCTATAGAGCTAATTGAACCCTTTTTGGATCCCTATAGTCATTGCAATAGAAAATCTTGTCAATTTTATCCAATCAATTGATAAATCATTTGAGGTACTTGTGCCATTTTAAGATAGACTATTTAGTTTTAAAAATTTCTATTCAATGCACCATTTTTGGCCCCCTAACATCATTCTCCACGTCCAATTGCTCGTTTTGGGGATAAAATTGCACTCTTCGACTACCATGGTATGATCTCAAGCCATCCTTATGTTCAACCTAGCCATAACCTATCCCATTTCCATAGCTTCCACCATTCCGATCTTGTAATGGTGCCTAAATGTTTGCAAAGAGTTGCCTTATCAAATTTTGCGAGGCCTCCTATAAGTTTACAATTTCTTGTATATTTCTATGTGCTTCTTCTATACCTTACACCAAATTTAGTGTAGCGCGTTGGTGTTGTGCCATTAGATCCACAAGATCCTCTCTTATCTTTCCTATTTCTTGCATTACCTTGGCTTTAGATTGTGATAAGGAAACCTTATCTTTATGTTTTCCACTTTGCAAATTTATAATCTTGCCTAAATCAATTGGATCTCCTAACAATGTCATAAGGAAAATTGTTGTGAATAAACAATTTGTCCACCACTTCGTACACTAGGATGTCGCTACTTAGAACACCACTATGCCGTTACATGTCCATAATCATATTTCTTGAGGCTCTTTGTGCAAACATTAGGTTCCAACAACCCAGGCTTTGATATTGAGATGATTTGATAAGATCTCATTGAAGAAGATGCCATATAATTATGATCTAAGGTTTTGTGAAGAGATGTGTTGGTTTTTTGTTATTTTAGGGTTTATAAATAATAAAGATGTCATCTTTTTTATGGATTTTTACAATTAGGATATAAATAAAACAAAGAGGGTTTGAACAATTTATTAATCAAACAATTTAATTAATAGTTCAAACTTGGTTTTTAGTTTTTGGGTCAATATTACATATAATCTAAGAGTTCCAACAAAAGAGTTGTTTATCAAGAAGACAGATATGACACATGGTGTTTGATAATCAATAAGAAGGTTTGCCAAAATCTATTCAATAGATTGATAAGAATAATGGGTAAGAGAAGTTTAATCTCTTATGTCATTCAATCTCTTAAAAGAATTGACAAAATTAATTAATGACAAAGGCTAAAGAATCCTGTTACAATGGCAAAAAGAACTTTAAATATTACCTATAGAAAACCCTAATCTTATGACAAACTTGAAAATAAAGTAAACCTAACAAATAAAAATAAAAATGGACTGAATAAAGTTTGTGAGCAGAACACGAACATGAATGCAATTATGTTCTTGGCCATGTTTTTCTCAGACAAATTTTCTCTCTTCAACGTGGTCACATTTCTTTGTTTGTTGGCCAAGTTGACTAGCATAGCTATGTACATGAATGTGTATCTCTCTATTGGCTCTTAAATGACAATTTTTACAATTTCTTCTACTCTTTGGTGCCTTCTATCAAATCTTCCATCCTTCCTAGCTCCTAGAGAATGCTTCCTCTGACCTCAATCCTTATCACATGGACTCAAGAACCAAAAACTGAACCTAAAACTCTATCATTTCTTCACTTAGCTTGGCAGCTAGGTGATCAATTGTTATGTTGGCTAGTGTATAATTTGATATGGTAAATATGGTTTAGGTAAATAAGTGACATTAACAATCCAATTATTTCATTCAGTATTACTTGTCTATGCTATATTGTATTTTTTATTTAACTGGACAAAGTAATAGGTGAGGAGTAACTATTACTTATCCGTCCTTTTCTAAGGAATAGGGATTCTATTACGACCCTATTCCGTTCAACGAAGTGAACCTTTAGGAATCTTTTCAAATGCCTCTATTTATTATAGCCAAACACTAATGATATAGAAAGGGGCATGATGTTTATCCCTGCTGGCCAATACTTATGTTCGATGCTGGAGAAATCATCTATTACAACTCTTACCGTCTCATTGTTCATTTAACCTCAAATTTGTGATGTGCTGTAAACTGTTCAAAAGAATATGTTGATAGTTTGCTATGGTTGCCACATATCGAATTTAGAGACAAGTTATCTGTCCAATAAAATGAAAGTTTATATATGTAAAAATATTTAAAAGGTTGTCTGGTTGTTGGATTTTCTAGTTAATCCTCAACATACATGATGCAAACATGTGATGCAAGCATTGAGTTAAGAAATTCTGATCCATATATTCAACACATTTAGGAGAGTATCAATATTAAATTGATTTACCCTCTGTCCTGCCATTGTTATAAAATCAAATCAACAAATATTGAACCCCATCTAGCACTCTCTGCCATTTCTGACAGAGTCTAGCTTTGGTAGTAAGAAACAAGAGGATTGTTTCTGCAAGGAAGTATTTTACTTTTCTTTGAATGCAAATTATGTTCACACTGTTGTATGATAAGTATCTTTTGCTTTGTAGAATCTGAAGGAATTAGGAGTGCAAAGATTAGTCTTGCCTGCTGCTCCTAGTGCAGTAAATACATGGACCAACTCCTTTGGATTTACGAGGATCAGCAAAGCTGAGAGATTACAATTAGTAGAGTATACTTTCTTGGACTTCCAGGACACTCAAATGTGTCAGAAACATCTGTTAAAGAGCCCTACATCAAGCTTATCTAGAGGTAACTTTCTGCTAGGGAGAGGAAGAGGAGTAGTTTCTTTGCAGTAACCAGCTAATGTTGCATTCTGACATGTTTTTTGTAGGGACTTCGAGTAAGCTCACTGATGATTGCAATGGCAGTGAAGAAGAAGTTGTCTTGGATGGATCTAATATCATTTCTGAGTCGCTAGCATGTCCAATAGAAGAGAACGAAATTGTGAACCAAGACTTGCTGGAGTATGTCTCATCCCTTTCTTCTTTGTTTTTATGATTTATTCAGTTCCATGAAGAAGTATGTGCTGCTTTTCTTAACTTGTTATCACGACTTCAAGAAAATAATTTAGATTATGTTGAAAATTTACATGTAAAACCCAAATAATAGATATTCCAATTTGAGAGGAAATATACAAGACATTTCGAGTGTAAAGGAGATTTCAATTCCACTTGTTCATCCATTCAATCTATCTGTACCGATTAGAAATTATTTATTGCAATTTTTAGGATATGTTTTGCCTATGTTATTGAAAGCATCCTTTTAGTATTTACTTGAAAATTTTTCTTTGGTTGCATAGAGAATGACTTGCATCGGTATTATTGGGATGAAACCTTCACTTGACCATATTTGGAAACCTCTTGTATCAAGTTGGTCATGTTTATTGTATTAAGGTAGTTCTCCTATGTTTGACTGATGCAATTTTGGTGGTTGCTTTGGTGAACTAAAGTTTCACAAACTTGCTCTATGACTTGTTTAGAAACCAATTAGGTTGTGCTCTACAACTCAATTCTCTTAGGGTTTCACTTGGACTCTATTCTTTTTTTACAACAGAGTTGTTTTGCTCCATTCCTTATTTACAGGTCAATATAAGAACTCAAGTTGATGGGCAAAGAATGCCCTTTGGAACACATCAAGACTAGCCAATCAAGAAAGCCGCTTTTCAGTGAAATTGATGGAAAGAGGGACTATGGAGCCTTTCGAAATTTTGTAAATAAGGAAGAGATCCACCCGAAGCCCCCAGTTTTTTCCTATTTGCTGAAGATTCTATGTGCAGCTTTTAGGTGTATATTGCAACTCTTACTCCTAGCTTCCATCTTCCATGTTGCACAGTTTTCTTTTCAAGCCATAGAATGCTGACTGCTTAGGACAATTCTTTTGGTGATTAATTTCATCTAGGTTACTGTGGCTAGTTCAGACCAATAAGTGAGGATGATTTCCGTACATATGCAATTTTTTTATTTTTTATTTTTTTTCACCAAAGATGCTGTTCATGTTACAAGTAAAAAATTGTGCAGTCTTGATACAAAAATTCCTTTATAGTCCTTTGAAAATTTGTCACTTCGATTGAGCCAGCTGTTGTATCATATTTTCAGTTGATTTATTACTCTGCCTTTCTCAACTCAACTCTCCTGTACTGTTAATAACTGTTTCCGTGCTTGAAGTGGTTTCTTGTTTGTTCATCATCAGAGAGCTTCGATCCATGCCTAAGCAGCCTAGCTCCACAATCTCTTTCGCGATTTCGGGCCAAACTGCTGTGGCATGAAACGATTCGCATGTCAACTTCAGCAAGAGTCACGTTACTCATTGCTGCTGCTGCTCTGCTGATTCTTCTTCTTATGGAACAGGAGGAATAAGAGTAGCTTCCACTGGAGAATGACAGAACTTCCTCCCCTTGAAGGTTTTAAAGTTCTGTTATGGCCCAGGAAATCGCAGAACGAGGAAACCTTCATGCATTTTTACGTATCACTTGAGAAGCACTGTTTTTTTATCTTTGTTGAATATAATGAGTCTTCCATGCATGTAAATCCATATGTTGCCTATGGCTACGGTGGAGTATAAATGGTAACTGACTGCAAAGCAATCGAAAGTTGAAACTTAGGTACAGTGCCTTAGGAGTAATTCATAAATAATAGATAACCGACAATACTTTGCAGTAATAATCGATGTTGTCAGATTTTAATCGGATCCATTTGGTTCGATTTGATCTCTTCACCAAAAATCAGTTCAAGTCATCATTTTAGCTCTCACTAATAGTGATTCTAATTTAACTTAGTTGAGTTAATCGGTTTAATCTTTTAAGTGAAAATGAGTTATTTTCTCTTATATTTTCTAAAAGAATAAATGTAGATTAAAGAAAAAAATAAATAAATTGTGAAAAGTTTTTAACTTTTAAATTTAAAGGATATAAATAAATTTTATTCCATTATAAATAAATATGAATTATATTATAATATTTATATTGACTTTGATTTTCTTAATTCTTGATCTCAATCTTAATTATAATACTTGGTTTAGCAAGTTGGAAACGTAATCTTTGTTCATCAACATTTGAAAAGGAAAGCAAAGAACATTTTCCGCGTAAAGTCAGTCTTCCTTGGCCACAAAGTGCAGCATGTTTTTCTCCAAAGTAAAAGTTATCCCTTTTCTCTTGTCCAAAAAAGAATTATTCTTTTCTATGCTATGAACAATGATTTAGGGTAGTGATATAGTGTTGCATTGTAATAATCACACCAATCACACGTGTTACATTATTTCTAATCTACTTTGATTCTATGTCGTTTTCTTTTTATCCGATTTGCCTCTCATATACAACCAAATGCATATTACAATTGATTTAAGGTTTAAAATGAAATTGCTATTCACAAAGTATTTTTAAGGAGTAAAAGTTACATGTTCTTTGGACCATTTATAATCTAAAGTGTAAATTAATCAAATCAAAATAATTTTAAAAATTCAAAACTTATGCTTGAACAACCTTTGATTCTTTTATTTTTCTTTTTTTGGCTTTTATTAATAAAAGGAGAGCAAACCAAAATTATTAAGTTTGTCAAAAGGAGTGCATGATCAAAGTGGATTTAGGACTTGTTTGGATTGTTTTTTTTTTTTTGTCTATATCTTATTTGTATCTTATTTGTAACTGTTTAATATTGATTATTTGAAAAATTATTTTATCTGTATCATATATGTTTCTATTTAAGATTATTTATTTTGAAAATTAATTTTTCGATGAGGTAATTTGTACAATTATATCATTATCATTATCTTTTTCGCATCTATTTGTTGCCAAAAAAAGCCTATTCAAGTAAACATTGAGCAACTACCAAACAAATATAGAGTAGATAAACCAAACACAACAATCCTAATGCTAAAACTCAACAAAAATCTAAATCCAATAAAACTATATATACGTATTTTATTTATGTATATACATTAATTAAATAGTGATTAGGAATACCAAATAAGTCTAACTTAAATTTAGGTTGATAAGTATTTAAGTAATTGGAGTTTGAGTTTTGACCCATTCACAATAGAATTAAACGATTAAGTATCAAATTAAATTGGTACAGTATACTGATCGATATGTACTTAAATTATAAAACTATTTTTGTAAAGTCTAATGAAAAAAAAAAGGAAAAAATAAATAAATAAGACCTCATATGTCTAAAAAGTAGACTTTGAGGCTCACTTTTTCCTAAAAATCAGAAATTTAGTGCGGCGAGATTGTTAGAGTAGAATAATTCAGGATCAATTTAACTATTCTATGGCGATTACTTCATGCATGCCCTGGGGCAGCCTAGGCCAATCTGACATGAAGCACAGGAACCCGAACCACACAATGCAAATCAACCGACATTTTACTGCACCACTAGGTCCACTCCTCTGAACCCATCCTACCCCAATTCCCGCTTCCCGCATCCCACTTACAGAAAATATAAATAAATAAAAAATTTACCAACAATTAGTTAATAAAATATTATTATTAATAAAATTTTAATATATACTAATAAAAATACTTTTCTAAAATAATATTAATTATATTTATATATATATATATATAAATTTTACATCCATATTCTCCGCTTTCTTACTCTTACTGTGCTGACCCATACACGACAGAGTAGGGAGGGAGAACCCAATAATACCATTCCAAAGTTCCTCACTCTCTCTTATTTTTTTTTGCTTTTTATCTTTTTGTTTTCTTCCAAAATGGCATTTCAAGTACTAGGCCTTGTTGAACAAACTCTAGTAGCATATCTACTTTTGATTCAATGGAGAATGGTTTCTCCTGCTATACTACTTAGCTTGAAGCACCACCACAACAGCCATTACTACAACAAGAGACCAACCTTAAGAGCAAATCAAACAACCTGTGCATTGTTCACCGGAACTTGGGTACGCGATAACACTTATCCTATGTATGAATCCTCGGACTGTCCAGCAGTAGAACCTGAGTTCAATTGCCAAATGTATGGTCGACCCGACACTAATTATCTCAAGTATAGATGGAAGCCACTCGACTGTGAGCTCCCAAGGTAATGCCTTTTTCCCACCTACTTTTCTCAAGTTCTTCTTATGTATGTCTGATTAAAGACCCAGAAGTAGTCTTCATTTGTTTCGGGGGGAAAATGTTGTCCGATGGTTATTATATATCGTGATGTAGGTTTAATGGGGTTGATTTCTTAACGAAAATGCAAGGGAAGACGGTGATGTTTGTGGGAGATTCGCTTGGTAAGAATCAATGGGAATCATTGGTTTGTATGATTTCAGCTACAGCTCCTAATACCCACACACAGATGAATAGAGGATTGCCACTCTCTACTTTCAAGTTCTTGGTAAGTCCCATTTCAAACTCCTCCTTTCAATTTTCTTTTTTTCTTTTTTTTTTTCCCAATTTTGGAAATCTGCAGTCTAGTCATTATAACAAGTCCTTAATGATTTCCGGTGTAATTATATATTTATGTGCCAAATTGTATATTTAAAATCGATGATAAATTATCAAGACTATTGTAAGATTGTCCTTTCAAATGAAAAGGATTAGATTCAATTGTTTTTTTCCCTAAAGTTATTATGTGTGTGACTGCCTAACAGTTGAAAAAATAAAAATAATAAAAAAAAAAAAAGAGAGAGAGGAAAAAAACAAAAAGTATCAAATCAAAACCAAAACGGAGCGCGTGCCTTAAAATGAGCTTTGTCCTTTATGTTTATTCTTCCTTTCTTTCTTTTTTATTTTTATTTTTATTCTTTTGAAGTTTCCTTGGTGTAGAGAAGAAATGGAATTTCACTGTTATTTGTAAAGTGGGGAGATGGATTGCAAGGATTGGTTCTTTCTTGTAATGGCATCATTAATCTAATGGCTCCTAGATGCACATAAAATGTATAAAAATAAAAAATAAAAAAAAAGAAAGGGGAGAAATAGATCATAATGATCCATGGACATGGAGGATGGTCCAGTCAAGTGGGGTCCTTGGCAAGTCCTTTTGTTATTTTTTCCCTTTTTCTTCCTTTTGATTTGAACAGCTTGCATTGTACCATTTTAGGGCTGTTTGGTGCTAGCTGGATGACATTTACTCCAAAACAATTCATTTCTAGGTAATTCACAAACTAGGATGTTGGAAAGAATTCGAAGATCTTTGTACACATATTATATTCTGTTAAGGAGGGAGAATAGAACTTACTTCATCCTATCGAGAGTAGTAGTAATCTTACCGCCGCCTGGGCCATGAAATTCAACGGACAGATACTAATTGGAATATTGTCTCTTAAATAAGGCAGGACTATGGTGTCACGGTGGCATTCTATAAAGCTCCATACTTGGTGGATGTAGATGAGGTGCAAGGCAAGCGAGTGTTGAAGCTTGATGACATCTCCGCCAATGGAAACGAGTGGCGGAATGCCGATGTGCTGTCGTTTAACACCGGGCATTGGTGGAGCCATGAGGGTTCTCTTCAAGGGTGAGCATTTTCTAAGTCTTGTACATTATGCTATAATGTAATGATAAAATTTTAATACTAATTGAGTATAGCGTGAGTTTGCTGAATTTCAAATAATTAGTTTCACCGATAAGATACGATACAGAAAATCTTGAGAAAATGTCAATACTGTTATCTTATTTTTCAAAAAAAGAAAAATAATGTCCGTTGTCATTATTGAAATCATTTTTTCATATTCTCGTACAGTTTATGGTTATCAAATTTCTTTATATATATATATTTAATGGTAATAAAAATATGGATGGGTTGAAAATTATGAATGATGGTGCAGGTGGGATTTAATGGAATCGGGTGGAACATATTACCGGGACATGGATCGAACGGTTGCAATGGAAAGAGCAATGAGGACATGGGCCAAGTGGGTTGAAGCTAGCATTGATAGAACCAGAACCAACGTCTTCTTTCTAGCCATCTCTCCAACCCATTACAAGTGACTCTCTCTCTCCCTCTTTTTTTTTTTTTTTTTTTTTCGTCAGACACACGGAAACACCACATTGGCATGGGCATGGCATGGCATGGCATGCATGCTCGTTTGACTTCGAGGCTTTTGCAAGTTGTGGCTCGTAGCACTAGAAGAAATTCGGTCCAATAATAACGGTACCTGTGAAATTGTGGAAAAAGTAAGCTAGTTAAAACATCGGTCCTTGAGTTGCACCTACAATTAAGTATCGGAATTAAATTACTCGTGAGTTATTCGAATTTAGCTCGATATTTACTCCAGTTTGATTCAAAATAAATTGAATCAAGTTCGAGTTTCATAATATTTAGCTCGATTAACTTACGAGTTTAATTGAACTCGAGATAAATAAAATATTAATCGAGGTCGAGTTAATTTTGAACGGTAATATTATTATAATTAGAAAAAAAAATAAGTTTTGACATAAATCGACTTTAAACGGGTTGAGTTCAAGTTTAAGATTCTAAACTTGACCACATTCGAATCAATCTTGACCTTTAAAATTTAGAGTCAAACTTGAGTTTAATACTGGATTATCTTAATTAAACTCGTTTACAGTCTACCTAAAACCTTTTTCTCTCTCTCTCTCTTTATATATATATAAAGAAAAATTTATTAAAACTTTTAAAAGTGGCATGTATTGCTTACTGATAGTTAAGAATAAATAAGAATTTGATCGTGTTCTATTATTAGAAAGACTACTTAAGTTGTTATAAGATAATCTTGTATGTCAAACTTTTATTTGTCTTTGCAAACTTTTTCATGAGTAATTGTACTTAGATCCTTTCTATACTATACTCAAATAATGGGAATTATAGTTAAGGTTGTTATTACCTAAAATCATGAACATTGGTCTCCAATAAGGATGAATTGAGTTTGAATCTTATCTCTCAGCTTACTTAAGTTGTAATATATAATACAGTTGGCAACAAGAGGGGAAAAAGAAAAAAGAAAAAAACATGAGTGTTGTAAATACTATAACCATAGCATATCATTAGACTATGAGACCTGATTCGTGATTTGCAGTTTATGCAAAAAACTATCTTCTAAGGGATTTTCAGTCTCACCATCACAATCAGCTAATTTTGCAATTTGCATTTACAGCCCAATTGAGTGGAGCGCGGGGGAAACTGCAGCCACCAACAAGAACTGTTATGGAGAGACGACACCTATGAGTGGAACCACGTACCCAGGAGCGTATCCTGAGCAAATGAGGGTGGTCGATGAAGTGCTCGGTGGAATGCGCAATCCTCCGTATCTGCTGGACATAACAATGCTTTCTGCTCTAAGAAAGGATGCCCACCCTTCAATCTATAGCGGCATGTTAAGCGCCGGACAGAGAGCTAACCCTGACCGTTCTTCTGCTGACTGTAGCCACTGGTGCCTTCCTGGCTTGCCTGATACCTGGAACCAATTATTTTTTACTGCATTGTTTTATTAAACGCACTAGTGTTTTCAGCATTCATTTAGCTCTGTAATGTACCATACTTATGTCTAGCCAGAAATTCTGGGGACAATGCAGTAGTGCAACGTTCCATCAATTAGAGTTTTACATTATTATCGCTTCAGGTTTGCCACTTATCCCTGCAAAGTGTAATATAAATCTTTTCTTTTCTTTTTTTTTTTTCTTTTTCCGTAGAGGTTTAGTTTAGTTATAATTACCGAATGCTTCATCACAGTAAGAAATTTAACCTAAAACTAAAAGAATCACTTCATTACCTTATGAAGTGGATAAATGTATACATAGGAAGACGTCGGCAAAGAACTTATTTTGCTTTCAAGACAGCTAAATGGCGTGATAAATCATAAACCACAAACAAACCACATTAAACTATAAGAGAACCTTAGTGAGCAAAAGGTACACGTCCCTCGGATTACAGCAGCAGTCTGAAATCCCTCCCAACGATAATGAAGACACCCAACTGTTCATTGTAAAAGGATGCTTTGCATGATGTGGGATCAGCCTCAAACCGATTGCCACTTTAAAACCGGTTCGGTTTTATTTGCCAATGAAGATTGTCAAATAACTCCTACCGTTTCGGTGCAGCTTTAGCCCTGACTTCGGCTAATGCTAATTTGCTTGCTTCTTCCGATGCAACATGTAAGCGCGATAACCTCACGACATTGGAGATTGAAAATATAATTGATCATAGGGGATAATAATGGAGAAATCTTTTCTCGCTAATTTTGACTTCCTAAATAACCGAATGTCAAAAAAGATTTAAACTAGTTTTTGTTAACATATATTATATTATGTACTCTATAATATTCTATACGTAAAAAGTTATGATTTTTTAAAGTTGGACTGATATAAACTTGAAATTTTAAAATTAATAAGTTATGACCTTTTAAAGTTAGATTGATATAAACTTAAAATTTAAAATTAAAACTAAGATTAAGGAACAAAAAGCTTAAGCTTCTGGTGTTTTATGGTTACGACCAAGGATGCTTCTAAGCATTCTAGGGTTAATTTCCGGATGAAACTGACCGACTTCTAAGCTTGTGGTAATCTAATTGATCCATGATATGTAATTCTAGTTTGTCTGCATGAATTTCTACTCTTGAAGCAAGCAAACAACCCCATCCGGTGCCCCTCACTTGCAAGTTTAATACAAACCAAACACGTACGTAATTAATTAGTCATTATATGTGATAATATAAATAGGAACGTACGATTGGAGCAATGGGATTTTACACACTAAAATGTACGTGGCAAAGATTGATCAAAATAGACCGAACCTGGCTTTTCCCATCTCCAAGGCGTACATTATAGTATTTAAACAAGGTTCAGTTTCTACAAGTTATATGTTAAGAGACTTAGATGCTGTTCTTAAGTAGTCTCAGGGCTTATCGGAAACTAGTGGAGAGCCATTGCTCTCATTTGCTTTCTCCTTTACACTATGGTATAAAATATAAAAGAGTATTCAAGTGCAATTGCCTCAACATGGAATTCTTGTCATCTTGAAGTCCCCATTTAATACAGCTTTCCAGTAAAATCTCCAAGCAATACAATATGGAAATAGACATCCAAATAACACATTAACAGTATACTCTGTTTTTGTCTTTAATTGAAAAAAAAAAAAAACTTTTTCTTATGAACAAAGAGGTGAAGTTGTCTCAGCTTATAAACTCCTGGCAGGATGAATGATTCGGAGTTTCCTACCACATTTCGTGTCCATTAGCTACCTAAAACTTCCTGGGTGACATTTTGCTTTCGTTGGAAGTTATGCTAACTAAGGCAACTTATTAATGATGATCATATTTGAAAATGTAATTTGTGACCAATAAAAAACAAATTAGTAAGTAACACACCATTCGGTGTGCTCAGTGATGGACAAGAATCAATAAAAATATGGTGCACCGCAGTTTCTATCCCCAAACGGTTTCCAAGTATTAAATCATTGTTAGTTGTAAGTGGCGTGTTATTACCAACGAATTATATGTTGCCGCTTATAGATTTAATATAAACCACATGTGTACATAATTGATCAATCATTGCATGAGGAAAAGTAAATGTGAATATAAAATGAGCGCAAAGGGATTTTAAAACTAAGATACCGTTCTTAACGCCCACAAATTACAAATTGTAAACCCAGATGTTCTTCTTAAACCCATCAGAAACAAGTGTGAAGAGCCACTGCTTTCCTTTGTCTTCTTCTCTATACTAAATTAGCTAAACAACACTTTAGGTCTCTCATATACAAATATATAAATAGTATTCCAAGTGCGATTACTTCGACATGAACTACTGGTCATTTCGATATTCCCATTTTATACTGCTTTCCAGTAAAAGTTTCGAGCAGTACAATCAGGAAATAGACATCCATATTACATATTAATAGCACACACTGAAAACTAAAACAAAGCTAAATAAAGCGGAGACGCTCTATAGAGTACCAAAGTACTTATGTACCGCCTATATGGCTTATACAGTAGTAAAGTAAGTAAATAGTGCTGCATAGGACTAGACGACGCTCCAGCATCTCCATTGAAGAAAGTGCTAGCTTGTGATTGCCACACCAGGGGCAGGGACATCCATGATACTTGGCAAGTTCCCGCGGATCTCAGACGGTGCCATTCCAGCATTAACAGATGGAACGTGTTGTTCATAAGCTGAAAGGTGAACACCTAATGCAGCCCTGCCAGAAGGGTCGAGGTTCTTTGACCAAGCAGCATCCCACTCAACAGCTTTAGCTGTGCTGCATGCTACACTTGCTCCTCCAGGAACTGTAAGCCGTGCTGAGTTCTGCTTAATCAAACATAGAACATGAGGTTTAATTGGCATATGTTCATTGGTCTCTGGTCTGAACAGGTAAATCGAATTTACCTGTGGGAAGAACCTCTCGAATATCATCCTGTAGTAGTAAGCTTCCTTTGTTGTGGGCGTGTTGTGTGGGAAGATATGTTCAGCATTCTGCATCATTTTATCTGTGACCTGAAATGCATGATATGGTGGTTCTCAGAGTCAGCAAATATGACAACACCATTTAATTTCTCTTTTGCAACTTAAAGCGATCGTTACAATGTCTAATTGGAAGACAATAAAGAAGCATATCAAGTCAATTGGTACAGACATGCTGAGCGGCATGATCCTTGAGGCCATCAATCCAGCTATAGCCAACACCATCACTAAATTGTTCTTTCTGTCTGTAGAGAATATGCTGCACGACAAAAAAGAGGATGTATTAATTCAACATCTCAATATGGTTAACGGTTCTTAATGCTTGTATGGTTCAAATGCTTTATTCCAGACCTTAGGCAGATAAGGATTCTCCTCATCATCGAATGCCCTCCTGAGAACCCACTTTTCGATACGTCCTTCTTTAGGTTTAATCTACAAAGTATCAATTCTTCAATTAGCTTCCATGAACTATATAATCATCCATACCAAAAGGAGAAACAAAACATGTAGCTAAGTTATTTCTCTACCATCTTCCATTCTGGATCAATGGACATGGCGACATTGATAAACTCTTTATCCAAGAAGGGAACTCGAGCTTCCAAACCCCAAGCAGAAGTTGCTTTGTTTGCCCTCAAGCAATCATACTGGTGGAGGGCTTTGATCTGCAAACATTCAATAGAAACAGTTATTTCCCCCACATGTAACACTTTTGAGCACAAAAAAAGATCGTATGTTTAATGTTTATATCCTTCATCACCTTGCGACATGTTTCACAGTGAAATTCTTCTTTGTTGGGTGCCTTGTGGAAGTATAGATATCCACCAAAAATCTCATCAGATCCTTCCCCAGAAAGCACCATCTTTACACCGAGGGATTTAATCTTACGAGACATAAGAAACATTGGTGTGCTTGCCCTGATGGTCGTCACATCATATGTTTCAATATGGTAGATCACATCTTCAATAGCATCGATGCCATCCTACCAAATTAATGCACACATCATAAATGATCCATGAAACTAAAAGAGCGAGGACAATGAGATAAATGGGATATTGGTACCTGAACCGTGAAGTGAAACTCATGATGAACAGTCCCAAGGTAATCTGCAACTTCTTTAGCAGCTTTCAAATCTGGGGAACCCTGATCAATGGATCATAATTTGCTTAACAACGACAAAAATATTACACCAAAAGACCTGTAATATGATCTTCTATTTAAAGCAGATGTTTTGATGCATTTCACACCTCAAGGCCAACACAGAATGAATGGAGTTGTGCTCCCCACTGCCTAGCAGCCTTTGTGCCTGCCAAGTGACGGGCAGTAATAGCAGCAACCAGGGATGAGTCCAGACCACCAGAAAGTAAGACGCCGAAGGGTACGTCAGTCATAAGCCTCTTGATCACAGCCTGTATAGTAAAAAAAATTAGGTCCATTGATTAAAAAATTTTGTCACTCCACTCTGTCTTTATGGAATATCTATTCGAGGCAATTTCCAATTATGTGGGATGGCAGAATCATATTTTACATCTTCAAATGCACGCCTCAGAACTAGAGGATCATATGGAGTTGATGGAATGGTCTCAGAGAACCATGGAGGATTGTACCACCTCCTCAGTCCTCCTTGTTTGCTAGAGTAGAGGTGACCAGGAGGGAAGCTCACAAAATGTTCACAGTCATCATGCAGACCTTTCAGCTCAGACGATATCCACACAGAACCTGATTGAAGAAACAGGAAACAATGACAAAAACCGCCTTAAAATCCCCATGAGACCCCAGACCCACCACCAAAACCCCCCACCCCCACAAACAAAAAGAAAAGAAGGAAAGGACATGAACCACTAAAACATTACCATCAAGACCCCATCCAATATACAAGGATGCGATGCCAATTGCATCGCGAGCAGCAATGAAGCTGTTATCGCGGGAATCAAACAGCACGAAGGAGAACATTCCATCCAGCTTGTCCACAAAATTCTCCCCATACTCTTCATACTAATTCCAAGATAGGAGCAGAAAAACGAATAAGGCACTTGCTTTTCAAGCAAACTTACATGCAACCACTTTTATTTAGCTAAAATTTAAACAAATAGATGGAATGCATAATTAGAAGGAACCTCACCAGATGGGCGATAACATCACAGTCGCTGCCTGTTTTGAACTTGTGATTCGGCAAAAGCTTCCTAAGCTCTTCATGATTGTAAATTTCTCCATTCACCTATTATTCCATAGTTAAGTGGGGCATTAGCGAGTCCATTTATTTCTAATTCAAGAAAACTACGTTCAGAAATTAATCAATTTAACTCCTGGCTCATCGATATGCGCTTAAATTACATAATATTCTTATGAATTAAAAACCAAGAGGCCGAAGTCGTGTTAAATATTTCTCATACATGGTAGCAAGTGATTGAAAGGGGACAATTGGATACACAATTGAAGATATCAAAAAGTTTATTAGTTTCCTATGAATTTTCCCAAATTGGAATATATCTTTATGTATGAGTACCGTGACAACAATGGTCCCATCTTCATTAAAAAGAGGTTGATCACCGGAAGCAGGGTCAATGATCGCCAGACGCTGATGAGCCAGATAAAAATCCCCATTCTGGTAGATGCCACTCCAGTCAGGACCACGATGCTTCAGTCTATATACAACAACATCACATGTTGATTACGTGGAAATTTAACAAAAATTCATAAAAATAAAACAAACCATGTTTTTTTTTTTTTTTAATTTTTCTTTTTGCAATTATTTTCGTTTGCCCTTTTTTCAAGGAACAAGGCACCGTCTATAAGAAGACGTTTTAGGTAAAACGTAACTGTACAAGTGTCCAATCATAGAACACTTTTATAGATTTCCACGTACTTAAAATTTTCAGTATAATATTACTTTCCTGAATTTATTACAATTTAGTCTATAGATTCTAACCTAATATATTTTAATAAGAGATTAATAATATTATCAAATTAAACTATCTTTGATAAATTTTTGGTGTAATTTAATAGAATTGTTCTCATCTATTTCATATATTATTTCTATGATCTATAATTTCTAAGAATTCTGAGGAATGAACAAATCAAGGAGAACATGACTTGTCAACGTATGATAAGACTTCCTGAAAAAACCTAGAGTCAAGTTAAAAGAAAGAACAAAACAAAAAATAATGGAAAGACAAAAACATAAATACACAAGAAAAGAAAAAAAAATGAAATTCCTCGAATTATATTTAGATCGATTCCCACGTATAGATCACTTATCTTTTTTACTTTCCTTTTAAAGCTAAGCACGATAGTCACTGTCTTGATCTCAAACTCATTATAGACTCTGTACTGTTTTCCTTTTTTGCCAATAATTCAATATCCTACAACCAATAATATTTGTGATTTTGTATGGTCTCGTCCCAAAGATTCTAGTACCGAAAAATTGTGAAGATCAAGATCCAAAAATGGCAAAAAAAAAAAGAGAAAAAGGATAAAAAAAAAAAAAAAACAGATTCCAGGGCATTGAATTAAAAGAAAAAATAGCGAAAAAAAAAAAGGACATGGATGCACTCCTGCTTCCGAGGATAAAACAAAAAGGAAAAAGAAAAAAGTTGCATGCATTTTATCACATGCCAGTTGTCACTTGCTGATGGGGAAAAATCAAACTTTTTTACGTAGTAGAAAACAAACTCCAGAATAACTAGAAAAGAAAATCAAATGGTAATTTACACCAACAACAACAACTCGAAGATGCTAATACCTCGAGTTACTTGTTAATACCGGAAGCAAAAAAGAAAAAAATAAAAAAGGATACAAACTTGTAAACTAATATCCCGATACATTTGTTGCAGAAAAGATATATTAAAGAAGGAATAGCAAGATGCATGAGATTTTCAACGTGTTATGAACATGAAAAAGGAAAATCTAAAAGAACATTTATGCTTTTAATTTTTTTACATTTTTCCTTCATTGTTTTCTCTGTGATAAGAACACAAAGGAATAGGAAGAAGATTGAATAACCTGCGGGAAAGCTCAAGAACGCGAACCCTCTTAGCCTGAGAATCATCAGAGCAACCCAAAACTGCAAGTATTCCACACATTTTTATTTTTTTTTTGTCTTTTTGCTTTTTTCGACAAGAATCAAGGTAAAAAGAGAACAAGACAGACTCGATAAAAGATTCGATGAGGAAGAAGTTAAGAGTAAATTAAGGAAGAGCTGTTGGGGATGATGCGATAGCCAAAAAGAAAGGATGATAAACAAGGGAAGCGCGGAAAGGTAGTAACTGCTTATAGTGTTTATCAACCACGATTGTTGATTTCTCAAGACTTGGAAGTAGTAAGCATACGGAGATATGGCCACGTATTTATAGACTCGGTGCAAGAAGCTCCCTTCAACGGTGTCGTTTCTCAGCGTTTTCTACCTTTCGTCTTCCAACGAGGCTTTTTCGTGACCATTTTCATTATATTTTTATAGTTACGAATAACAAATGGTCCAATGATGAATTTAACGGTTATAAAAATTAATATTTTTATTTTTAAAAAATTATTTGTAATTATCTACTTTTAAAATAATATCAAATTTTGTTAGATTTTTTTTATTAATTTATTCTTATCCACATTTAAAACAATATCTGTTTCTTATTTATGATACAGACGTTTTTCACATATAGCTAATAATATTTTATTACACCCTTTTCAAAGGCCTCTAATTATTAGAAAATTAGTTGCAAAGTGTACGTGCAGTTTCTTATCATAATTATATCATAAATAACTACTATTAACGACCGTTTTTAGATATTTATTAATGGTTTAAAAATAAAAATTTTATATTTTTAATATTAACGACATAATTGGTAAAAAATTAAATATATTAATAATTAAAATTTTTAATTTAATTTCTCAGACAGTGTTTGTAAAACACCCCTCACATATTCTTATAATATATCCATAATAAATAACAAACCATGTAGCAATTGTTGTGTATATATGTACATAGCTAAAATAGATGTAACATATAATTATTCTCTATTTTCCAAATACGATGAAACATCGGCAGCGCATTATCTTATGCAAAATATGTAATTACACGTAATATAAAGACGGGATATCCATTGAAAATTGGGGATACTCCCTCCAAAAATGGAATGGATAGGGAGTATATATACTATTATAAGATTACTCTTAATCTATTTAATTTAATTTGATATAATATTTATTCGAATTTGTTTGATTTAATAATAATTAAGTCAAATCCCAAGTTCAAACCATTTAAATTGTTTATCGATCAAATTTGAGTTTTATAATTAATTTGTATAAAAGGATAAGTGGAATCGAATTAAAATCAAGTTAGGAGATATTTATTAATGGTTAATTTATAGTTGGATTACATACTTCGATTTGTTCACATACTGCATTTGAACGAACGAACGTTTGGTCATTTACAAGTGAGGTACCACAAGTATAATAATATAAATTTCTCTTGATGCAAAGTGTTAAACTGAATTTACCTTGCCATCACAATGCAGCTATTATTATGTATATTATATCCCCAATTTATTTTCCACACCGAAAACGTATCCTACTGGGAAAAAAAAAAAGAGTAAAAAAGAAAAAATTTATGTGCTGAGTCAGCATTGTTCTAATCTTATTTCACTTTATCCATCAAAGGTGAATTTTGGGGACCACCAGGCACCACCTCATCATGCAATTCCAAATTACATATTATATATATATATATATATATTTTTGAACCGACATAATGCAATTAGCCAATGATTTACGATTCACATCAATATTTCGAATTCCTAGAATACTTTTTAAACAACGCACTAATTCATATAAGAAAACATTATATAATCATGTAAAAGTCAAATATGTTACAGATTTTACATAATTATATAATATTAATCATATATCTCTATAATAATTTATAAATATATATTGTTAGACATTTATTGTAATAATCTTTACAGTAAAATTATTATTTTTACTTAATTATGTTACATGATAAAAACAGATTTTTCTATGATCCAGTCTTTATTTTTTAAAAATTAGTGTTATAATTTATCTCATTTTTAATTTACATTTTTTTAAATCTAAATCATTCAATAAATTTTAAATTTAATGATTTAAATTTTAAAATATATAAATAAACAATAAGATTGAGAATAGAATTAATCCTATCAAATAAATGGGACAGTAGAATCTTTCGTAAAAGCGGGTTTGATTGCTTCATTCGCGTTGCTTTGTAAAAGGTTGCATTAAAATCGTATGGATAGATGATATAGCGAGATATTCATTAAAACGAAAAAAAAAATAAAAAAAGCAAACAAACAAACAAACCTTTTATCCAGCTCAATTATCAAACTAAGGAAAATAGTTGAACAGAAAAGATAATAATAAAATCACATAGTAATTTAATAGGCGATGTTTCCAAAATATACAGTAGTCGATAAATATAATACATGAATTTAACAAATTTTTGATAAATTAAATGTTTCAAATTAAAAAGAAAAGAAGAAATTGTCCTTGGCTGTGATTACTTATCTTGTAATACCTCTCTCCTAATAATAAGCATGTTAACTTCATAGGGCCGAGCAACTAAAAGTAGATAGACACTATCCATATGAGCTTACAAGCTTTCTAGTGAATTATGCTACGTAACGTTGGAATTATTATAATATATAATATCCTATGGAACTAGAAAAATTATCGATGACATTTTTATAATATTAAATTTTTTAAGGCAATTTTACAGACAACCGATCAATGTTTCAATGGTTTTGTAACTAATTTCAATTTACCATTTAATACTATCAGAAAATTAAAATCTATTTAACTTGTTAAATATAAAATAACAATACCAAACCAATTACAATATTCTCAAATACAAGAATATTCAATAAGAATTATAAATTTAGTACAACAAACCAAACGAAAAATCTCAGACAGTTTGGACTCGATCAATATCTATCTTTTCACAACATGCAATTTGTCTCTTCGCTTTAGTCGATATCATAAACATCTTTGGTGAGGGAACTTGTCTCTGCAGGATTAAGGAAAATGTTGAGATAAAAAGTATGTGTGAAATATAGAATAATAAAATGAAGTTGATATGTGTAAGAAATTGAATATTAATACAAGAAGTTTACCTGCTTCGTATCGCTTGCCTTTTATAAGAATTCTTTCATAGAAAATGTCTTTGGACTATTTTTTTTGGCCAATTTTGTGCACTAACCAAGCATTGAATAACTTTTAGTCTCAAAGAGATATAAAATTGATCAAGAACATGACAAAACGTTCTAATTGCATATTCTGATGCGATAGTCGATGCTGAAATTAGAATCATGTAAGGACTGGTTTCGAATCATAAATCAACTCGGAGGGTTGACGAACCTTTTCTTAGACCCCTAAGCAGTTTAAGTGGTTGAAATCGTTTGAATCGGCGAGCCATGAACTTATAGGTCGTCGCGGACAGTTTACCTCTTTAAGAGAGAGAGAGAGAGAAAGAAGGCCATTAAGTTGGAAAAAATAATTAGATAACATCCATTAAGTCATGACATATCAAAACTACCTTTTTTGTAATAGTGAAAGATAATTTTCTAAAAATAATACCATCTAACTAATGATATAAAATTAATCATTAATTGATTATATGTTAAGGATTAATAAAAAATTCAATTTGAGTTCATGTAAGTATTTTTTATAAAACTTCTCATATGTTAAAGACTTGAATATGGAGAAAAGATAAAATTTGAGAGGGAAAAAAATAAAAAAGTTGAAACTACATTAAGTACAAAATTAATAAAAAAAAAGTTAGTAATTATTAATGAATCGTGCAATTTAAAAAAAAGAGAGTGAGAGAGAGAGAAAGGAGGTCATGTTTGGAGAAAAAATACACAAAAAATGGAATTGGATCAAATTGAAAATTAATTAAAAAAATAGAAATAATTAAAATTAATAAAAAAATAGAAATTAAAAAAAAAATAGTTCAAGAGCTGACGAACTAACCTAAAACTGTAACTAGCCATGCCAATTACAATTCATTCCACATTCGACTTGTGAATCGACGGTTTCAGGTCGGTTTGACTCGATTAGCACCACTTGTTGAAATGGGCTAAGGCTATATATTTACTTTTATTTTATCGGATCAAGGATGAAATAACACACATTTCACGAATAGCCATATGCTTGTGGCGAGGCCATAATATATTGGATAGATGGGTTATGGACTCAGTATTCATCTCCTATTAAGTGTTCAATATTCATAATGAAGTAACTAGTAGTTTAGACATGAACCATGACGTGCAAAATAAGTAAGTTGTTAATGGCTTGATAAGTTAAGATAAACTTTCCTAAACTATCAAGATGCATCGACAACTTGATATTTTGTCAAAATATACAAAGTTGACTTTAGAAATGGTGTCAAAAGACAAAGTGATTTCTTTGGGACTAAATTGGCTAATCAATCTTTATAGACATATCATAAAGCCTATAACGTTCATAAGCAAAAAGTTACAACTTTTCAAAATTGAGTTTAAATTTTAGTGCATATTTCTACTGTCAAACCTCTTCTAGTTCTAATTTTGCTAGCTTTTGTTCACCCTCAAGTTCGACTAGCTTTTGATGGCCTCTTGCTTTTACTCCCTTTGACTACTTTTGCATCTTGCTTCTCCTCCCTTTGATTTCTCTACTTTTGACGCACTTTTAACTTTTCCATTCATTTTTGTCTTAATGCTCCATACATTATAAGTCTAACTCGTTTATAGTAGTATCAAATATTATATAGTCATCAAAGTGGTATGCTGATGCTATAAATAAGGAATGACAGTTAGTAAAACAGCAATATTTACTCCCTTAAGCTAGCTATTACCTTGTTTAGCTTAAGATCATAGGTGTGCATTGTAGATGCCTTCCCTTATAGAAGGAATAAACCCTTCACCTAGTGGGTAATATGATGGGAATCAATATTCTAAGAAACATATTCAGGGTCAAAGAGGAGATTTGATCAAAGAAAGAAATAAGTTAACCTAGATAGGCTGCAAAATTCTACTAGAATAAAAGGTTTGGAGCAATTTTGTAGAATAAAAATTTTTGGTCGAAGATTATAAAAAGGTTTGAACTTTACTTCAAAATCCCATACTATATATTAGATTTACCATGTTTTTAACTCTTTATTAATTTTACTAGGTTAGTAACAATTAATTATATATTTTATTTAAAACCCTAAAGCACCAAAATGATTGATTCATACTATTTGCTACATAGCAATAATAATGCTTTCATTCCTATCGTTAGATAGGCACATTATAATAGCTATTCTGTCTCTAATATAAAATAACTTTTTTTGTTTTAAATTTCTCCCAAAATATCCCTCTTGTGTTTCACAAAGCCTTACCTTTTATGAATATTAATATTATAGGTAAATGGGTAACTTTATAATACAAGGTACCTATTATACTTTACTTGACCAGGTTGGTTTTGGATGGTCTCAATAGCAAATTCTTGAAATATGCTCCCACAGAATAATAAGGTTTATACCTTATATCTATCCTAGAACCTACACTTATTTTAAGGTATATAAATATAAGTTCTAAAGTACCTTGTAGCAATCTTATAAAAATTATTAAATAACATTAATAAATGAAAGTTAACTAAGAATATTATATTTTTTTGCCAAGAAATATTTCACTAAAAAGATAAAAAAAAGCCTAAGCTTACAAGATAGAATGCTAAGCCTGAGATTGTCTCTTTCTTATATTTCTAAAGTTTCAATAGCACCTCTCTCTTTCTTCTACACATTTCAATTCTTCTTCTCCATTTACTGAGTCCTAATCTTAATTTAGTAATATCTTAAAAATAAGTAAGAATATTTGCAAACACAAATTTAAAACTATTAATTAAGTATTAAAAGAGATTTTCTAACCTAAAGAATGTAACCAAAACTCAAGATTAGAAAAATGTATAAAGTTGAAATTTATAAGGAAGAGAAGCAAGATTTATAGGTTTTAGAGGATACCCTTTAACGTGTAAATTTTACTGAGTACAAGTTCCAATGTGGTCTTCATGCACTATAGGGTGTAATTAAGAAAACATAATTGAATTTTGAATACATAATTCTACTGTAATCACAAAATATAATTGAATTCCGAATACAAAATTCTAGACATAAGTACTTTGGTGAACAATGTTTTTCATAGTTTTTTTTTTTTTCTTACAAAGTATTAATAGCGTGAATGGATATCCTCTTAGGTCTATAACAAATTGCAATGGTGTGCACATGGAATCTACCAACTAAGCAAAAGGTGGTTATATAATATTTTATTATGTGTACCGATGTAATGTGAATGACCATGGTCTAGAGAGTGGCCTAATTTATTTAAGCATAGGCCTAAGATTCATGGGTTGTCTAGCCTTTCAGCATAATTTGGCTTGACTCCCCTCAGATTAATAGCTTGAATGTTATACGTATGAACGCAACTCCACCTGTCTACCTTGTCTTTCTCTACACATCCTTTAATTGTGTTTGTATTTTCATCTCCTGCCTCTATAAACCCTAACTTCACCACCTTCCCCATCCCATTCCCTTCCCTTTGCGAAACCCTTGACCATTAGGGTGGGTATGGGAAGCACGCTATTAATTCCTCCAAATATTCCTAAGTAGCCTTCGCTAGTGTCTTGCCTTTCCAATAAATGAAGACCATTGTAGTCACTTGATTCTTATGCTTGACGAGACGACGCTCCAGAATAGAAAGGGGTTCCAAATCAAAAGCAGATCTAAGATAGTGAAGAAGTGTGATGTATATAGGAGGAGAACCATGATATATCCTGAGTTGAGACACATGAAAAGTTGGGTGTACAGTAGACCCAGTCGATAAGTCAAGTTTATATGCAGCTGTCCCAAATTTGTCGATAATCTTGTAAGGCCCACAATATCGCAATAGCAACTTTTGTGCAAATGCTTGTCAAAGACTATTCTATCTATATGGTTGGAGTTTCAAGAGCACAAAATCCCCTATGTTAAAGTGACAATCAGTACGGTGCTTATCGGCTTGTTGTTTCATCTAGTTAGAAGTATGTTGTAAGTGAAAGCGTAGCATCTTGATTTTATCTTCTCTGTCTGTCAATTCTTGGTCTATGCTAACATTCCTTGCATCCTCGGGTATGTAGGGTAAATGGAGGGGAAGAGAGGGGGTAGCCATATAGGCCTTGAATGGAGTTATTTGTATATAGGGTAAATGTTGGTGCACTAGTCATGCACCTGAGATAAGTTTCAAGAGTTAACAATTTCTGTTTGACCATCCATTTGTAGATGATAAGAGGAAGATAGTTTGAGTTCTATCCCCTATAGTTTAAAGAACTTAGATTAAAAGGAGCTAACAATAACCGAATCCCTATAAAAAATGATGCTCTCTAGTAAGTCATACAGCTTATATACATGATCTAGAAAAGCTTGTGCCACATGAGCAGTAAAGGCGTAACAGTTCTGCCTCAAAGTGATAGAGCCGTAACAGTTCTGCCGTGCAAACTATTCTAAGATAGAAGCTGACCATACAACTACCATCTTAGACCTAATTTACATATGGCATCCAAAACTAACCCGTTTTAAAGTAAATAGTTCACAAATTAAGTAAATTATTTACTTATCAATTTAAGAAAAATAAATATTCACATTAAATTAATCTGAGTGTATTTACAAGATTTAGCAATTTAATTGAGTAATTTGTAAACTAAAGCTAAAAACTTTAAAATAAATCTAACTAAAGAATGAATTCGGTCTTCTGTTTACATCCTCACTCCCTAGCGCAGTTACTGCCGTCAAGGTAATTATAGGCTGCTTCATTACTAGCATTTGCAATAACGGCTATACGGATGTGAGCAACCACAGTTCAGTAAGTTAGGATAGAAAACTTAAAACTATACCACAAACACAAATAAAGTTATTAACCAAATTATTAGGTGCAATGCATGTTCAAGCAAATGCCATTGCACGACGTTATTTGGCTAGTTGTGAAATTAGAGAAATTGTGCCCACTTTAATCCGGGTTGAGGAGTTGTCGTTAATGCAACAACTCACGACTAAACCCAAACTTGTGCAATGGAGACACCGCTCCTTACGTGACTACCTTCGAATCATTAACTTTACCCTTAGCACAACCTCCTCACCTGTTACTTAGTTCGATTAAGGATAAAGAAGGGGCCCATTATACTATCCAGTACTATCTCTTTCGAAGGAGTCGGTATTTGGTCGAAAAATCCTAGGTTTCCCCTAATGAGCTGCTATGCAGGTCCAATTTATGTTTACAGGTTATATATTTGATTAGGTCTAGTTTATAGTGATCAATCATTTCATACAAATCAAACAATACAAGTCAACCAACAAATCAAAAATCATATTAACAACTCAGAACAAGCACAATTTCAAGCCTCCAAAATACAACACTGTATTAATTCCAACTTACATTGACTCCTCACTTGCTTACTCGAGGTGGGACTCGTTCAATCCATCGCAATGATCCCTGTAATACCAACGTTATCTCAGTTTTCATATAATTGTTATAGGTTTGTTTTATCTTATAACACTTATTGTTATCTTTGGTTTAAGGTTTAATATGTTCAATTATCTAGGTTCTCAAATTTTTTACGATTATTCTCAATTTGGGGCTAGGTTTTGGTTTAGTTTCTACACTGATTTCTAAATTAGGTTCTAGTTTAGTTTCTAAATACATTTTTAAACACGAATCCTAGAAACTCGTTTCAACCCATAATGTGAAATTAATCACATTATTTTCGGGTACACTAAAGACCATAATTATCCTTAATTAGTATTTTATTCCACCCGGTACACTTAAATCTTTATTAGTGTACCGAATCTACTTCTGATATGAGAAATTTTTTCATTTTTCATATAATTATCTAAACTTAAGTTTTTTTATTAGATTTATTATATATTCCTATTATTTATATAATATCAATTTTTATTTTAATATCTTCTATTTATTATATTTTTAATAATTGCATATCATGTATTATTATCTATTATGTATATAAATCTACATACTTAAAAACTTTATGATACAAAATTTCATAATTTTCTAAGAATATTTAATATTTTTACAAAATTAAACAAAATTGGGTTGGAAATTAAACTTGCCTGTATAGGTGACTCCGACCACCGCTGGCTACCGTGGTCTTATCGGCCAGTCTGGCTGCTGCCACCAGTATGTGGTGGTGATGGCTATTCACTCCTAGATGCTCGTCGAGTGTCGGTTCTTCTTAGAAGTCCCAACTGCACAGTTTTTTGTAAAAATCCTAATTTCCTCTTAATTTCACATCTCTCCAATTTTATACAATTCCAGACATCCAAAATGAGCTTATGAAAAATTTAGGGTATTTATAGAGGTCTTGGGGAATTATTGTACATTAATTTCATTAGACAATTGCCTTATTTTCTTCTAATTTGCTTTTTTTATTATTCTAGTTTAATTGGCTGAATTTTTTTCTTCTTTTCCCCAACTACCACGACCTAAATCTAGATTATTCCTTATTTTTTCTGATTTTTCTTTATTTTTTCTTAATTAATTATGAATTTTCTTTAATTATTTAGCATTATTTTTATCACATTTCGTGTACTTTAAATAATTATGCGTATTTCTACCTATATGTAAATTCATATATGGTATAAATAAATACTCCTAAATATTATTTAAGTTATTTTATAATTTTTAGTGTGTATATAATTTATCTCTAATGATTTATTAATTATCGGGATGTATTTTACGGATTTTTCGTATTTTTGATAAATAACGAGTAATATACTTAAAATTTGAAAATTTTATAATTTTTTATTTTATTACTTATTTTCTTAAATTCAAACTTATGGGATCATTTTTACTAATATTTCTAACTTTACTTTATAATTTAGGCTCGATCAGATCTTTTAGTTGATCGGAACTCAGAGTAGCTGGTTGTGGGCTTACAATAAGGGTGTGCTAACCTAATGAAGTGGTTGTATTTACTGAAATGATCAACAACTATCATAATGACTTTCCTCCCTTACAACTTAAGAAGACCAGTTACTAATCCATACTAATGTCAATCCGAAATCCATTAGGAAGAGGTAATGGTTGTAAAACCCCTAGAGTTACAACAGTCTCAAGCTTGCACCATGGCATTTGTCACATGAACGAACATTGTTATACACCTCTTTCTCCATCTTGGGCTAATAGCACATAAAACTCAACATTTTGTAAGTAGCTTGAGCCCCGGAGTGGCTACCCAGAACCCTATCATGATACAAATTCAACAATTTCAATTGTAAGTCAAGACTTGATCCTACCACTACCTTACCCTTCTGTTGGAGCACATCATTTATCAAAGCAAAATTTTTATGCCCTTTATTGTCCTACAGGTGTTTTAAAATTTTTGCGTAATGTGAAGATAGGGACTAGTTGGAATGAAGTTCTTTAAAAAATTCTAGTGTAGTAAGGCTAGTCACTACTGAGCATAATGAAGCAACGTGAGATCTAGAAAGAACTTCAGTAGCATAGTTAGATTGGCCACTCTTATAGCTAATGGCATAATAAATGCTTAGTAGTTTAGTGAGCCATTTATGTTGGTTAGGAGTAACCGATCATTGCTCTAGTGGGAACTTGAGGTTGTGATGATCCGTTGTAATAATGAAGTGTTGACCCATTAAGTAATGCCTCCATTTCTCTACAGCATGCATAATAGCTAGCAATTCTTTCTCATAAACCAAAAAACCAAGCAAGTGTGGAGATAAACACTTGCTAGAATAGGCAATAGGATGGTTATCTTGCATTAAGATGCCCTCAATAGCTTCATTACTAGCATCAGCCTTTATAACAAAGGTTTTGGAGTAATCTGGTAACCACAAAACAGGCAATTTCACAAAAGCATCCTTCAGCTTAACAAAGGCTCAATCGGCAGCCTCATTCTAATGAAAGTTCCCCTTCTTAAGTAGAAATGTCAGCGGTTTAAAGATTGTACCAAACCCATGTATGGATTTTCTATAGTAACTCACAAGGCCTAAGAACCCCCGTAGTTGTTTCAAGGTCTTAGGTGTTGGCCATTGGGTTATGGCTTCAATCTTTCGAGGATCAGTAGACACTCCATCTTGTATTATCACATGGCCTAAGTACTCCACTTGCTTCATCCTAAAAACACATTTTCCCTTCTTCGCATACAGTTGCTCCTTCCCTAATATAGTAAAGACAATGCATAAGTGGGTTAAATGCTCTTCAATTGATGGGTTGTAAATGAGAATATCACAAAAGAAAACTAAGACAAACTTCCGCAGATGTGGGCAGAAGATGTTGTTGATGAGGCCTTGAAAGGTTGAGGGTGCGTTGGTCCAGCTAAAAGGCATGACTTAGAACTTATAGTGGTCGTCATGTGTTCTAAAGTCGTCTTATAAACATCCCTTGGGTTCATCCTAATTTAATGATACCCGGACCTCAAATCCAGTTCGCTAAAATAACAAGCACCGTATAACTCATCAAATAAGTCATCAATGATGGGTATCGGAAAGTGATCCTTAATAGTTTACTTGTTAAGCTCTCGATAATCCACACACACACACACACACACACACATTATGTATTATCTTTCTTTCTAACTAAGACCACTAGAGAAGCACAAGGACTATAGATGTGTTAGATAATACCACTCAACAACATTTCCTTCATCATAAGCTCTAAAGCTGAATTTTGAACAACATAATGCCCGTAGGGTCATATGTTAACGAGTGTGGAATTTTCTTGTAAGTACATCTTATGATCAAACTCTCTAGTTGGCGACAACCCACTTGGCTCTTCAAAAAGGTCATAGTACTCATGAAGCAACTTAATGATTAAAGGATGTAATTGCTGTTCAACTTTTGTACTTGTAATGGGATCCACTTCTTGAACCCACTAGTACTTCACATTAAGAGATTCATCTTACTTTGCTAATATTTTTTAGAGTTTTTCACTGAAAATGTAGCTTATAATTTCCTCTTATCCTTGCAGGTGACATTCTTGGGTACCCCACGTAAACTTCATGATTTGATGCTCAAAGTTCCAATTGATGGTACCAAGAGAAACTAGTTAGGAATTCTTAGAATGAACTCAAACCTAGCTAAGGGTAAGAGGAATAGTTCAGTCGAGAAATTGTAGTCCTATGCCTTCCAACAAGAGCTTATTAATTTTGCAGTACAAGATAGGTGAGTTCCATTAGCCAATGTTGTTATGTCTCGAAGTTGCAGAGTCGCAACAGTCCTACCGTGTAAACCATTCTATGATAGTAACTGGCCTCACAGTGCCTACCATAGACATGACCTACACAAGGCGTCGACGACTCCTCGCTTTGAAGTAAACAGTCCGATTGACAATTAAACAACAATTATGATAAATGTGCAAATTTCTAATAACATGTACAATATTATATATATAAGTCCACAGAGCTTCCCAGGAAGTTTTACATAATATAATAGTTCACTAGATTACAGAATAACTACCAATCTTTCATTCCTAATTACATGGTCACTCTAGTTACACACTATACTAAGTAACTTGATCCTCACACCCCTGGCTTCCAATAAACTAACCTCTGGGTAATTGTAGGGCGGCATAGTGCTTTGAGTGTTCAGAAATCAGAACTTGCAAAAGGATCTATAAGGGTATGAGCAACTACAGCTCAGTAAGTTAAATTGGAGACTCATGAATGCATACAAGCACAAACAGGGTTATCAAACAATTATTTTCATGCAATGCAACAATCAAGTGTCATCGCACAACGTAATCCGATCCGTTGTGAAATCAGAGAAATTTCACCCGCTCCAATTTGGGTTGAGAAGTTTCCATATTATGCAGCAGCTTACAACCAAACCCAGACTTGTACAATGGAGACCTCGCTCCTCCTGCGACTACCTTCGAACCATTGACTTCACCCTCACTGCGACCTCCTCTCCTGTCACTTAGTTTGACTAACGATGAAGAAGGGACCATTTTGCAATCCTGCGTTATCCCTTTCGAAGGGGTCGGTACTTAGTTGGAGAATCCTATGATCCCCTAACGGGTTGCAATGCATGACATTATTAATTATTTAGGTCGAGTAAGATTTAATTCCGTTTAGGGTTATCAAACAATTTCATACCAATTCAATCAGTCACAAAGTCACTCACAATACAAATTCAGTACGAATTCAGATACATCAAACACATGCGTAAACTACTTACAATCACAATCATATACAAGCCTAAGTCTCTGAGTACTACAAAACTAGTACTCTATTACAATAAGCAATAACCCAACTTACTTGGATTTGCTCGATCGCTCGATCCCTTAATCGCAAGCTGATTTTGTCTTGGGGTGTCCTATAATACAAATAGGTATTTTTAGTACTTAAAATTCACGGTTTCATATTCTAAGTTATATTTTAATTCATTTTTGTCCGCGTATGCCCATTACGTCTTAATAATTCGTGTACTCTATTTCGGTGTTCAAATCCTAAATGAGATTTTAAACTTTGATATCTAAGCCTGAAATATACTCAAATCCTAATGTGAAATTAATCACATTAAGCTCGAGTGTCCAAATATCCTATTGGGTCATAATTTGGTATTTTAAACTATTCGGTACACGCTAACCCTAATTGCGGTATTGGATTTATTCCCGATGTGTGAAAATCTTACATTTTGAGACTTTTGCTTAAAATTAATGTTATTTTCAGATTTATTATTTTTCTGATTTCTATTATAATATTATCTAAATAACTCTATTTTTTTTAGATTTGTTAATTTACAATTTCATATATTACTAAATTCTTATATTAAGTACCTAATTTCCCAAATTAACCATACTTAATACTCCAAAGGCTAGGATTAGGGTTTCACTTCAGAGATTAACATCCCTAAACATCTAATTAAGATCTAAATCAGTAATTAACATTTTAATCACTTAATTAATCTCAAATCACCCAATTTTGCCATCATTGTAGGGCTAAAAATTAACTTAAAATTTTCAAAAATTAATTTAAAAAAAATGGTTTCATAACACTGGTCTACATCATATGAGTATCCTATAGAAAAAATTTAAGCTTCAAACTACACTCCTAAGCCTATTTATTTTCGGTTCTAATCATATTCGATTTTGAGCAATTTATTAAGAACTCTATAATTGCAGATGTAATTAAACTAAATCAATATTTTTTTCCTAAATCTGCATACAATAAAACCTCAGAATAACAAGTTTCATAATTTTCTGGAAAAAATAACTAATTTTACAAAATTATTCAAAATTGAGACATTTAAGAGACTAACCGGTCCAAAGCTTTCTAACCGTCCAAACCCGGTCTAAGGCTGTCGGCCGGCCTAGGCGGTGGGGCTAGAGTGGTGTGGTGGTGGCGGTTCGGTCCCAGGTGGTGGTGAGTGGTGGGTTTAGCTCACTTGCCCAATCTGCACAGTTTTTCCTTTTTTTTTTTCTAGATTTTCTCTCGATTTTTTCAATGTTCCTATTTTTTCCAAATGCTAAACTGACCAAATGACTTCTGAAAATTTTTCCCTTATTTATAGACATTTGTTGTAATTAACATGCGTTAATTTGATAAGACTTTGCTCATTTTTCTTGATTTTTGGCTTTTAGGTTGTTAAATTTTTATTGGCTAATTTTTCTTTTGCAGATTTGGACCTACCATGACCTGATCTTGATTCATCTAGGTTTCTCCGATTTTTTTTTCTGATTTTTTTATAATTAATTTATAATTTTCCTTAATTATTTACTTAGTTTTTGGCCAATTTAGGTAATTTCACGTATTTTTATCTACACGTAAATACATGTGGGGTACACGTAAATATTTCTAATTATTATTTTGGTCATTCTAAAATTTTTAGTATACATATAATCCATCTTTAATAATTTATTAGTTATTTGATTACACTTTTCGCATTTTTGGTAATTAGTACTTATTATGCTTAAAATTTGAAAATTTTATAATCTCCTATTTTATTACTTATTTTCTTAAATTCAAGTTTATGGAGTCAATTTTACTAATATTTCTTTCATTAGTTTATAATTTGGGTTTGATTAGATGCTTTAACCGATCGCCCTAAACCTTGGATTCTAAGTTCAATCCTATGGTTACTTGGCTTGGCTTTAAGGCTTACAAATGTTACCTTGACTGATGGAGTTATAGAGGTAACAATGTAGTTAAGTGCCTTAGCCAGTCTTTCATCTAAGAAGTTGAGCAAACTCCTTGAATCCACCAGTATGTTCAATCGTTTCTTCTTGTAATACCCTATAAACTTCATGCACTTCCTCTTCCCAACATCCTTATTTAAAAGCACACATAAGGTTAACCTTGAAAGCTCTTCCCCTAAAACTTCCTCCTCAGTCCCCCCCTTCCATCTCTTCACTCTCTTCATAGTCAAGTTCCACCATAATCATGTTAAAATGTTGGTTCTTACACTTATGGCCAAGACCAAATTGTTCATCACACCAAAAACATTGCCTCCTTCGTCGCTTCTCCTTAATCTCATCTGTAAGCCCCAAAGCTAAGTCAATTGACCGTAGGATTGAACTTAGAACATAAGTTTTGGACGATCGGTTAAGGAATCCGATCAAACCCCGAATTACAAACTATTGAAAGAAATATTAATAAAAATGACCCCGTAAACTTAAATTTAAGAAAATAAGTAATAAAATAAAAGACTATAAAAATTTCAAATTTTAAGTATATAACGCATCATTTATCGAAAATGTGTAAAATGCATTTCGATAATTGACGAATCGCTAGATATAAATTATATGTATACTAAAAATCATAAATTGACCTAAATAATATTTATGAATACTTATTCGTACTATATATGAATTTACATGTACGTATAAATACGCGTAATTACATAAAATACACGAAATGTGCTAAAATAATACTAAATACTTAGAGAAAATTCATAATTAATTAAGGAAAAATAAAGAAAAATCAGGAAAAATCATGAATGATCCAGAATTGGGTCGTGGCAGCTAGGAAAAATAAGAAAAAATTCGGCCAATTAAATTAAGACAACATAAAAGCAAAAAATTAAGGGATAAGGCAATTGTCTTGTCCCATTTAATGCACAATAAATCCCATAAATCCCTATAAATAGCAGGAAAAATCACAGAGCTCATTTGGGCAGTTTGGAAAGTAAGAAAAATAGAGAGAGGCGAAAATTGAGAGAAAAATTCGAGTTAAAAAAAAATAAGAAAAACTGTGCAGTTAGGGCTTTTAAAGGGAACCCCCATCAGACGAGTAGCTGGAAGTGGAAAGCCACCACCACCACACGGTGGTGGTAGCACCCATGCCGACCGATAAGGCCACAGCGGCCATTGGTGGCCGGAGCCATCCAGATCGGTGAGTCCGATTTCCAGCCCGATTCTTGTGTAATTTTGTAAAAATAGTAAATATTATTATACAATTATGAATTTTGTTATTCTGAGATATTTTTTTATGTAGTTTGTAGGAAAAATATTATTTTGATGAAAACTTGCCCCGTAATATATGATCCCTAAGAAATCATGCAAAACCGAGCATGTTTCGGTTTAGAAATAAATGACCTTAAGAGTATAGTTTGAAGCCCAAAATTTTTGTGTAGATTACTTAGATGATATAGAATAATGCTATGAAGCCCGTTTTCAAAAATTAATTTTTGAAAATTTTAAGTTAATTTTTAGCCCTAAAATGATGGAAAAATTGAGTGATTTGGGGTTAATTAGGTGATTAAGATGTTAATTACTGATTTAGATAGTAATTAGATGTTTAGGGATGTTAGTCTCTGATGTGGAAACCTAATCCTAGTCTATGGAGTGTTAAGTGTAAGTAATGAAGATGTTATGTGGTAAATGTAGAAAATTAGGAATATGTAGAATTGAAAATTTAATAAATATGGAAAATTAGGTTTAATTAGATAATAAAATAATGAAAATCCGAACATAACAAATCTGAAATAAAATTCAATTTTAGGTAATTATATGAAAAATGTAAAAAATTTTCACAACATGAGTAAATTCGGTAGACTAATACAGATTTAAGTGTATCGGATGGAATAAAATGCTGACTAGGGGTAATGATCGTATTTAGGAGATCGGGAAGTAATGTGATTAATTTCACATTATGGGTTGAAACGGATTTCTAGGGTTGGAATCTAAAACATTACTTAGAAATCGAACTAAAAACCTAATTTAGAAATCGATGCGAAAATCGAACCTGAACCTAACCCCAAACCTAAAATAATTGTAAAAGACTTAAGACGTAGATAATTAGGTATTTTAAACCCTAAATAAAACATAACAATAAGCGTTATAGGATAAAACGGACCTATAATAGTTATATGAAAAACTGAAACCACGTTTATGTTATAGGGATGATCGGCGATGGCCTGAACAAATCAGATCTCAAGTGAATGAGCAAGGAGTCGAGGTAAGTTGGGATTAATACAATGCTGTATTTTGGGAGGCTTGAGATTATGCTTGGTTGTACTTGTTAGATAGTTGGATATATGCATGTGCTTGATTATGGGTGATGCTATGATTTTGTTTGTTGCTCTAGCATGTATTGTATGAATTGTATGAAATGATTGATCACCCTAAACTGGACTTAATCAAATATATGACCAGTAATCATAATCGGACATGCATGGCAACTCATTAGGGGAACTTAGACTCTCTGGCCAAATACCGAACCCTTCGAAAGGGATAGCGCAGGATTGCAAAATGGTCCCTTCTTCATCCTTAGTCGAACTAAGTGACAGGAGAGGAGGTCGCGGCGAGAGTGAAGGCAGTGGTTCGAAGGTAGTCGCGGGAGGAGCAAGGTCTCCATTGCACAAGCCTGGGTTTGGTCGTGAGCTGCTTTACATTAATGGTAACTCCTCAACCCGGATTAGAACGGGCAAAATTTCTCTAATCTCACGACGGGCCGGACAACGTCATACGATGGCATTTGTTTGCACATGCATTACACTTAATAAATGATTGAAAACTTTGTTGTATGTATGGTATAGTTTTAAGTCATCCGTCCTAACTTACTAAGCTGTGGTTGCTCACACCCCTGTCCCTATAGACGTCGTGCAGGTGCTAGCTAAGAAGCGACAACAACTACTTTGAAGCTAGCAACTGCTGGATCCTGGGGAGTGAGGAAAAATATTGAAGAACGAACATATATTTTTAAGGTTTAAGCTTTTACTTTAGAACTTCTCGTTTTTTTTAATAATGTAATAACTAAGAAATATATTTCGGAGAAACATTGTAAACGATAATTGAAATTACTAAATTATAGTGAATATATATATTTCCTCACTTTCTTAGATGAATGATTTATTTAAATTACAAACTGTTTACTTCAAAATGGGTTAGTTGTTGACGCCTTGTGTAAATCAAGTCTAAGATAGCAGTTGTAAGGCTAACTTCTATCTTAGGGTGGTTTACACGGCGGAGCTGTTACAACTCTACCGCTTAGGGGCGTGACATCATTCGAGGTCATTCATCTAGTGAATTTCTGTGTTGGTGGGTTGCTAGTGTTTGGTTATGGTTTTAGGTGGTATCGAGCATAGAACAGCTGGAAGTTTGGCGAATGGGTGGTGTAGTGTTTGACAAAAAAGGACAGGGGTTGTAATTAGGTTTGTTGGGTATGGAGTAAGCAATAAAAGGTATGGAAATGTGGGAAGGTTTGGAGGATTTCGGGTTTTATTTAAAAGATTGTATGTTGGCTTCTTGTAGCTTGGCAAGTGTATAAACTTGTTGTAAGGTTTTTGGTTAGAGCATACGAGTGAAATATTAGTAGTCAAGTTTTGATGGGAATCAAGCAACCAGACCTCTAACTTGCAGCCGAACCTAAAGATTAGAGGGTCTGGAACGACAAATACTTCTATTCCAATCGACCCCTGCCCTTGCTGAGGCTAAGTACTTCCTTGTCGAGTCACCTTTCGTGTTGAGCCGTATGACTGTCCATTTTTCTGTAGTATGCTGAATCAATGATTACTCACTAGCGTTAAGCCAACCAATTACTCAACATCTTCTTTATTGAGAAGTTGAGAGAGAGACTTCGGACTAACTAAGCCGTCCGTGCTCGAATAAGCCATCTATCCATACTTTTTGTTTGCATCTTCTAACGACCTCGCCAATGTAGCTTCATCATGTATACACTATCATGTACAAAATCTATTATACCAATGATTGTTTTTCTTGTATATTCATTTTTACCCTTTTATATCTTGTACATTACTTCCTTAGGAAATGCCCTTTTTGTCTTTTCCTTTTATGGTAAGTTGCCCTAACTTATAAGTATAAATACCCTTATACTTGTAGCTATAAAGGATATAAGATCATTCTTAATACACTTTTGAGTACTTTTCTTCCTTACATAAACATTGTTTGTTTACTCTCGACATTACTCTTATCATTTCCCTTAAGTAAAGTTAAGTGGCGAGTAACCTTACCGGACCAATTCGTGCGTCATATTAAATTGTGTCATGAGTCCTCGGTAGTTCCATTGGTATGTCATATCGTTTGGAGTTGTTCATGGGTTTTACTTACTGTTTCATTGTTCGTTTTTTCCCTTTTGTACTTTCCCTGTTAATCCTTTTTCAAGCTTTCTGTAAGCTCGAACTCATCCAACGATCAGTCTTATTTGTTCTTGATCATGGTTCACAACATCTTGGTATAAAAACAGAGGTTTTGTGTGAATTGTAGTAATTCTTTTTGAAGTTCTGTTATACTTTGTTTTGCATATGTGAAATAGAGTAAGTTACTGTGTTCTTTTGATTGTTGTGTTATTAACTAACCTCTTAGTAAATTTGACCCAAGCTATTTATGCGCTGTCTGGCTTATCCATTGAGACCATACAAAACACTCTACAAGCTGCTTAACCTGTTAGAGGTTAGAACCCAGCTTGACCCATTCGAAGTGGAAGAGTTGGTGAATGAGTAAGGCGAAAGATAGACCTAAGAGAGCTTGATGAAGAGGAAGAAGAGTATTTTGAAGAGGAGCATATATGAATCCCCAGAGCATTCGACCATGTGAAGCTTTGGATTCCGAGTTTCAATAGATCTGGAAATGCTAATGAGTATCTAGATTAGGAAGAGAAGGTGGAGCGTGTGTTTAATTATTATCAGTACGAGGATTATGAGAAGGTAAGAACTGCTGCTGTTGAGTTCTCCGTATATGCAGTCATATGGTGGAAGAATTTTCAAGCAATGAGAAGACGAGAGGGTTATCAAGAGATTAGCACTTGGCCTGAGATGAAGAAAGTGCTTAGAAATAGGTTCATGCCAAAAACTTATTTCTAAGACACTTTCACTCGGCTTCAGGAGCTGAGATAAGGAGGCCGAATAATTGATGAGTATGTTTAAGACTTTCAAATGCTTATGATACGTTGTGAAATGGAGGAGCCACCTGCGCAAACAGTTTCAAGATTCATTGCTGGGTTGAGAGGAGACATTCAGGACATTGTGGAGCTTCAACAATTTGACATCATGGATGAGGCTGTTAAGATTTCCCAACGAGTAGAGAGGCAAAGAATGAGCTGAGTACTGGTGAGGATGTCGACTAGCCAATCCAGACAGGTAAGTTAGCAAACTCTACTAAATACCGAGTTAAGTAAAAATGTCGACCTGATGATGTAGTGTTAACCCAAATGTATAAGAAGGGGTAAGGGTATGGTAGGAAGACCAACTAAATCAAATGCTTCAAGTGCCAAAGTTTTAGATACATGGCTACTCAGTACCCAAATCGACGAACGATGGTCATTAAGGGAGACATCCCAAAACTAGAAGTGGAGAGTACGAATGAGAAACCCGAGGAAGAGGAGGTTCTTGTTGAGAAAGAGCTGATTAAGGAGAATGTCACGCCCCGAAGTAGCAGAGTCGTAACAGCCCCGCCATGTAAACTATCTTAAGATAGAAGTTGGCCTTATAATTACTATCTTAGACCTGATCTACACAAGGCGTTTACGACTAACCCACTTTGAAGTAAATAGTTTGAAATTTAAATAAATCATTTACCTAAGAAAGTGAAGAAATATATATATACACTATAATTCAGTTATTGCAATTAAAGTTTACAATAATTCTCCGTAATATATTTCCTAGTTATTACATTATTCAGAAATGAAAAGTAATTCTAAAATAAAAACTTAGACCTTAAAAATATATGTTTATTTTTCAATGTTTTTCCTCACTCCCTAGGATCCGGCAGTTGCTAGCTTCAGAGTAATTGTTTGTCGCTTTTTAGCCAGCACCTGTACGACGTCTATAAGGATGTGAGCAACCACAGCTCAGTAAGTTAGGATGGAGGACTTAAAACTATACCATAAACACAACAAGGTTTTCAATCAACTTATTAGGTGCAATGCATGTGCAAGCAAATGCCATCGTACGATGTTGTCCGGCCTGTCGTGAGATTAGAGAAATTGCGTCCGCTTTAATCTGAGTTGAGAAGTTGCCATTAATGCAACAGCTCACGACCAAACCCAGGCTTGTGCAATGGAGACCTCACTCCTCCCGTGACTATCTTCGAACCATTGACTTTACCCTCACCACGACCTCCTCTCTTGTCACTTAGTTCGACTAAGGATGAAGAAGGGACCATTTTGCAATCCCGCGCTATCCTTTTCGAAGGGGTCGGTATTTGGCTGGAGAGTCCTAAGTTCCCCTAATGGGTTACCATGTAAGTCCGATTATGATTATAGATTGTATATTTGATTAAGTCCAATTTAGAGTGATCAATCATTTCATACAAACCATACAATACAAGCCAGGACAATAGACAGAATCATAGCATCACTCGTAATTAAGCATATGCACACATCCAACTATCTAGTAAGCACAACAAAGCATAATCTTAAGCCTCCAAAATACAGCAACGTATTAATCCCAACTTACCTCGACTCCTTGCTCACTCATTCAGGGTCTGACTTGCTCAGGCCATCGCCGATCATCCCTGTAACACAAACGTCATTTCAGTTTTTCATATCATATTATAAGTTCATTTTATCCTATAACCCTTATTATTATGTTTTGTTTAGGGTTTACTATACCTAATTATCTGGGTCTTAATTTTTTTATAATTATTCTAGGTTTGGAGTTAGGTTCAGGTTCGGTTTCCGAATCAATTTCTAAATTAGGTTTTAATTCGATTTCTAAGTATTATTTTATACTCAAACCCTAAAAATTCGTTTCAACTCATAATGTGAAATTAATCATATTACTTCACGATCTCCTAAATATTATTATTACCCCTAGTCAGTATTTAATTTCACCCGGTACACTTAAATCCGTATTAGTGTACCGAATTCACTCCTAATGTGAGAAATTTTTACATTTTTACATTTTTCATATAATTATATAAATTCAAGTCTTCCATCGGTTTTATTATATATTCCTATTATTTATATAATATCAATTTTTATCCTAATATTTTCTATTTATTATATTTCCAATAATTACACATACTTATTCACTCAATCAGTAATTAACCATTTAATTACTTTATTAATCCTAAATTACTCATTTTATGCCCTATTTTAGGACCTAAAAATTATCTAAAATTTTTTAAAATTAAGTTTTGAAAACGGGCTTCATAGCACTATTCTATACCATCTAAGTAATCTATACAATAATTTTGGGTTTAAAACTACACTCTTAAGGTCATTTATTTCTAAACCGAAACACGTTCGGTTTTGCATGATTTTTTAAGGACCCTATATCACGAGACATATTTTCATCAAAATAACATTTTCTCTAAAAACTATATACAAAAATATTCTAGAATAACAAGTTTTATAATTTTCTAATAATATTTATTATTTTAAAAAAAAATTACACAAAATTAGGTTGAAAATCGAACTCACTGATTTGGGTGGCTCTGGCCACCGTCGGTGGCCATGGATGTGTTGGCCCACCTGGGCATTCCCACCACCGTCTAATGGTGGCAGTCCACTCCTAGCTACTCGTCAGGTTTGGGTTCTCCTTTGTGGCCCTAACTGCACAGTTTTCCTTTTCTTTTTTCTTTTCTCTAGTTTTTCTCTTGAATTTTCGAGTCTCTCTATTTTTTTCAAATCCCTAACTGTCCAAAGGAGTTCTTTGAATTTTTTTCCTATTTATAGACGTTTAAGGAAATTATTGTGCATTAATTTGATTAGACAATTGCCATATCTTCTTCCAATTTGACTTTTGTGTTGTTCTAATTTAATTGGCTAATTTTTTTCTTATTTTTACCAGATGCCACGACCTATATCTAGATCATTCCTTATTTTTCTTTATTTTTTCTTAATTAATTATGAATTTTCTTTAATTATTTAGTATTATTTTAGCACATTACGCGTATTTTAAGTAATTACGCGTATTTTTACATACATGTAAATTCATATATAGTATAAATAAATATTCCTAAATATTATTTAGGTTATTTTATGATTTTTAATATACATATAACTTATCTCTAGGAATTCGTTAATTATCGAAATGCATTTTATGCATTTTCGATAAATAACGAGTTATATACTTAAAATTTGGAATTTTTATATTCTTTTATTTTATTGCTTATTTTCTTAAATTCAAAATTAAGGGATCATTTAACTAATATTTCTAGCTTTACTTTATAATTTAGGCTCAATTGGGTGTTTCAACCTATCGAAACCTCAAATTGCTAGTTTTGAGGCTTATAGATAACGTATTTCCTGAGAACTTAGATCAATTACCTATAGTTGTCCGATGCACTATGAACATGAAATTCATACAAGAGGAGGAGTAGAAAGAGAATTTGTTCCATACTACCTGTAAGGTGAACGATCAAATATACGCCTTCATTATGGATAGTGGAAGTTGTACCAATGTAGCATCAACTGATCTTGTTTCAAAAGTAAAGTTGTCGACTTTTTCACATCTAAAGCCGTACAAGTTGCATTGGTTGAGTGAGAAAAGAGCATTACATGTCACTCGATAAATACTACTGTCGATAATTATAGGGAATTACTCTAACCAGATTTTCTGTAACGTACTACCTATGTATGCTTCCTACGTGTTACTGGGTAGGCCGTAGTTATTTGACAAGATAGTTATATATGACAACTACAGGAACACGTATATGTTCGAAAAGGATGACCAGAAGATTATGCTAAATTCGATGCCACCAAGAAAAGTTAATAAGTTATACGGAAAACTTGTTCGCGGATCGAAGGAGACTCTGGTGATGAGTACAGCCAAGCTTCGAGAGACCATCGATGCTAATGAGCCGACCCTTGTATTATTTAGGCAATTATTGGAAATGAAGAAGTAGGGTAAGTTACCCCAAGAGGTCAAGGAGTTGTTAGATAAATATGCCAACCTGTTCTCAGAACAGTTACTTGAGGAGTTGCTCCCAACTTGAGACATAGAGCACTGCATTGACCTAGTACCCAATGCTGTACTACCGAATAAGCCAACTTATTGGATGAATCCCAAGTAGGCTTTTGAACTCCAACGTTAAGTTAATGAGTTGCAAAAAAAGAGGTTATGTAAGAGAAAGTTTCAGCTCTAGTGCTATGCTTACACTTTTAATACCAAAGAATGATGGAACCTGGCGAATAGATGTAAATAGTTGAATTGTAAACAAGATCACAATCAAATATAGGTATCCGATCCTAAGGCTATAAGACATGTTGAATGAATTCAGTGGAGCCAAAATTTTCAGCAAGATTGATCTTAAGTTTGGCTACCATAAAATCCGCATGAAGTCAGTAAATGAGTGGAAGACTGCGTTCAAGAGTCGATATGGACTTTACGAATGGATGGTCATGCCTTTCAGCTTATTGAATGCCCTGAACACTTTCATAAGACTTATGAACCATATGTTAAGACATCTCATAGGGAAGTGTGTCGTAGTGTACTTTGACGACATCCTAGTTTATAGTGCCAACATGCTGAGTCACTGTGAACATCTTAGAGTAGTCCTTAATATCCTTTGTATCAAGAGATTATTTGGCAATCTAAAGAAGTGTTGCTTTTGCCAGGAGGAAATTGTATTCTTGAGCAATATAGTCAATAGAGGAGGCTTGCGAGTTGATGATGAGAAGATTCGAACAGTTGTCGAGTGGGTGGCTCCCAATACTTATGCTGACGTAAGAAGCTTCCATAGATTGGCTTCATTCTATAGGTAGTTTATTAGGAATTTCAGCACTCTCGCTACGCTAATTACCGAGCTAACAAAGAAGAATACCGACTTCCGATAGAGAGAAAGGGAGAAGAGAAGTTTTGCCAAGATAAAAGAAAGGTTAACCTTCGCCCTGGTGTTAGTACTATTTGACTTCAACAAAATTTTTAAGCTAAAATGCAACACATCGGGCATCGGAATAGATGATATTCTGATACAGGAAGGTCAACCAATTGCCTTTCACAATGAGAAGCTCCGAAGACCATAGCTAAATTACTCCATGTATGACAAGAAACTTTTAGCATTGATCTGAGCAATGCAAGTATGGAAACATTATTTATTGTCGAGAGAATTTGTCATATATACTAACTATGAATAGCTGAAGTACCTCCGAAGTCAGACTAAGTTGTCGAAGCGACAGGCGAGATGGGTTAAATTCCTTGAAGAATTCAATTTTGTAATAAAGTACAAGCAGGGAAAGAGCAACGTAGTTGCAAATGCTCTTTCGAGGAGGTATGTGTTTTTATTAGAATTGTAGACTAGATTGTTTGAGTTTGCAAGTATCAAAGAACAGTACTCTAAGGATCTACACTTTGGACCCATAATTTCACGATGCGTCATAAGAGGACGATGGACGATGGACGAGTATTATGTGCAGGATGGCTACTTGTTTCGAGGAGGAAAACTATGTGTGCCAAATTGCTCACTAAGGGAGCTACTAATTAAAGAAGCCTACAGTGGAGATCTCTTAGGACACTGAAGAAAAAAAGACCTGTAAACTATTAAATGGCTGATTCTTTTGGCCGAGAATAAGGAGAAATGTGCATCAAGTGGTCGAAAGCTGTGCCGCATGCAAGATGGCCAAGTGTTAAGTCAAACATAGGAGAGCAATGCCCCTACCTATCATAACGAAACTGTTAACTAAATTGAGCATGGACTTTGTTCTTGAGCTGCCGCGAACTACCTGAGGCAAATATTTTATAATGGTCGTTGTGGATAGGTTCAATAAGATGGCACACTTCGTGTCCTGCTCAAAAACTAATGACGCTTCAACTATTGCTTCTTTTTTCTTACAGGATATTGTGCGGATACATAGTGTGCTGAGAAGTATAGTCTCCGATAGAGACCTGAAGTTCTTGAGCTATTTTTGGAGAACCCTATAGCGTCGACTGGGAACCAAATTGCTCTGCAGTACCTCATGTCACCCCCAAACTGATAGCCAAACGGAGGTGGTTAATCGTACTTTGGGGTCACTGCTTTAAGCTACAGTAGGCAAGAACTTGGTTGATTGAGACGTCTACCTACTAGTGGTCGAGTTCACCTACAACTGAACGATACATGATACCATTAAATAAACTCCCTTCGAGGTAGCTATGGGTTTAATCCTGAGTTGCCCCTTGACCATGCCTCTATACCAATACCTGTACAAGAGGACTTTAAAGCATCGGCTAGAGCATAATCCCTATAATACATCCATGACAAGGTCATTCAATACATTAATCAAGTTGCTAGAAGAATGCGAAAAAAGACTATAGGTAGGACGGCTAAACAATTTCAACTAAGAGACTTGATGTGGTTACACCTCTGCAAGGAGCGGTTTCCAAATAAGAGAAAGAATAAATTATCTGTAAGAGTAGAAGGACCTTTTAGAATCCTCTAAAAAATCAATGATAATGCTTACAGGTTAAAATTGCTCGAGGATTATGGAGTTTCTAACGTCTTCAACATTGCCAACCTTAGTCCGTATCACCTTGATGGAGAACTGAGCAAACACCATTTAAATTTAATCCCAAATCCAAAACAACCTGAAGGGGATGATGGGAATCAAGCTACTGAACCTTTAACCCGTAGCCGAGACCTCTAACTTGTAACTGAGCTTAAGAACTAGAGGGGCTGGCATGATGAATCCTTTTGCTCCAATCGACCCCTACCGAGGTCGAGTACTTCATTGTCAAGTCACCTTTCATGCTGCGTCATATGATTATTCATTTTTTTGTAGTATATCGAATGGATGATTACTCACTAATACTAAGTTGACCAATTACTCAGCATCTTCCTCATTAAGAATCAAAGAGAAAGACTCTGGACTGACTAAGTCGTCTCTGTTCGAATAAGCCATCTGTCCATACTTTTTATCCGCATCTTTTAACAACCTTGCCAATGTAGCTTCGCTACATATATAATATCAAGTGTAGAGTCCGTTGTACTAATAATTATTTTTCTTATATATTTACTTCCTTAAGAAATGCTCTTTTTGTTTTTTCTTTTTTAGGTAAGTTACCCTAACTTATGGGTATAAATACCCTTGTACTTATAAATGTAAAAGATATCAGATCATTCTTAACACACTTTTGAGTACTTTTTTTCCTTACATAAATACTGTTTGTTTACTCTTTACATCACTCTCATCCTTTCCTTTAAACAAGATTAGGTGGTGAGTAACCTCACCGAACCAATTTGTGCGTCATATTGAATTGTGCCATAAGTCCTCGAAAGTTCCATTAGTGTATCATATCTTTTAGAATTGTTTGTGGGTTTTGCTTACTATTTCATTTTTTATTTTGCCCTTTCGCACTTTTCCTATTAATCTTTTTTCGAGCTTTTTACAAGCTCAGACTCATCCAACGACCAACTTTATTTGTTCTTAGTTACGATTTGCAACAAGTTTGAGTCTAGTAAGAAAACAGCTAATGAGATGGTTTTCAGGTAATTGCAGTTGTCAGGGTAATTTTTCAAACTGGATCATGTACTCTTGTAAGTTACCGCTTTGGTACAGCTCCTTAAGGTTTGACATCAGGTCTTCATAGTCCTTGTCATTAAACTTAGAATATAAACCCTTCACAAATTCCTCCCATGTAACCTTGTCCTTACCCCCTATGTTTCTAGCAAATTGATGAAACCATTGTAAAGGTTTCTCCTCAAAGTGAGCAATAGCTAGTTTAACCTTGTAATCGGGTGGGGTATTATCCAATAGAAAAAAATGCTTCGCGTTATAAACCCACGACCTCAACTCACCTCCGTAAAAAATGGGAAACTCTAACTTGGAAGATTTAGTAGGTAGCTGATATGCAACACTAATGGTAGCAGTATATGAGCCGTGAACTAAGTGCATGAGAGTTTGACCATCTATAGGAGACTTACCAAGTGTTTTTTCATCCTCTTGTTTTGCAAGTAAAACAATAGAAGTATGCTTCTCTAATACAAGCAGTTTCAATTCATCCATTGCTTGCTGTTGTTTGTTGAGGGTTTTGGTAAAGACCTTAGCCCAGCTTTCCTACTTCCTAGCTTATTCCTTGATTACCATATGTACAACCTCTTCCAGCTGCTTTTGTTCTTTTTTCTAAATGCCACCTTCAATCGATCTTTGATACTAAGTGTAATCATAATTGAATTATGAATGTAGAATTCTAATGTAATCACAAAATATAATTGAATTCCAAATACAAATTCTAGACACAAGTAATTAGGTAAACAACATTTTTCATAGTTTTTTTTTTCTTTTTCTTACAGAGTATAAATAGCATGAATGGATATCCTCCTAGATTTATAACAAATTGCAATAGTGTGCACATGGAATCTACCAACTAAGCAAAAGGTAGTTATAAAATATTTTGTTATGTATGCTAGTACAATGTGAATGACTGTAGTCTAGAGGGTCACCTAATTTATGTAAGCATAGGCCTAAGATTCAGGAGTTGTCCAGCCTTTCAGCATAATTTGGCTCAACTCCCCTTTGATTAATAGCATGAATGCTGTACATGTGAACTTAACTCCACCTATTGCCTTGTCTTTCTCTACTCATCCTTTAGTTGTGTCTATGTTTTCATCTCTTACCTTTATAAATCTTAACTCCACTACCTTCCCCATCTCATAGGTTATATTCCAAAGTTAAAAAATTTAAGAACTTGTACTTACAAAATAAGCTACAATAAAGGCTTTATACGTTGCGTACCTTATACCTACTCTCTCCTATAACTATATCATTATGAGAATATCAATAATTCAATTAAAGATAATAGTTAAAACATTAACGGTTTATATTTTTCAAGTAATAATTAATATATAAATATTCGATAATAATATAACTTCTAATTATCAATTCCTTATATATAATATATAGTAAATAATATTAAAATAATTTAATGGTAATAATTAAATAGTTGATTCAAAAATCAATTGTAATAACTAATATTATAAGTATATGAATACGTTATGATTAATTATTAACAATAGTTATCAATAATTGGAAAAAAATTTATCAAAAGAAAATTTTATGTTATATTAATAAATTGATTAATAAATAATTACACTTGATTAAAAATGGATGATGTTGTTGTAATAACAATAATTAATATTATTTTAATCTCAAAGGGAGCAAAGATTTTTATATGAATTTTATCATTTAATTTGCTCATAATAATCAATAGTAAAATACATCATCACAGTCATCACTAATCAATCAAAATTTTAATCAATTACAAATAATTAAGTAATTTCAATCTATAAATTAGGCACTTAATTAATAATTATATGAAGAATCATTTTGTCAAAATAACAATTAGTAGGCTTCTTTAATTAATTCAGTATCGAACCAGATTTATGTTCGTACCTTTTTATTGGATTATCTACAATATTTTCTTGGCTTAAACATTATAAAATTTTATTTTCGAAAGAAAAAGCATTTTGGGAAATTTGTTTAGTGGTAATTCTTATTCATATGAACCAAGACTACAACATAGCCTACATGGGCCTTTGGCAGTGAAATCGTTAAATTATTATTATTTTTTTTTATTTTTCCCTCTAATAAAAGAGTAGGTTTCTTTAATAGCTGTATGTAAAGGCGGTGTTTTAGTTTAGCTCTATACAGAAGCGATTAATAATAAAGACGAAAATTAAAGTAACATACGCTATGCTCTTGTTGTAAAGCTACACTAGGTATATTACCTTGAGCGTGCAAAGTTTGTTTTTTTTTTTGTATATTTTCTTTAAAAATTTCGGTGGCCAAATTATTTTATTTCACTGAGACGCTAATATGTATACATATATACAACGCTTTGCAATGACATTCTCTTGTGGTCTTTGCTCGTGCCAATTTTTCCTATATAAAGGTTTTTTTTTTTTTTTCTTTTGTAATATTATTACTCCATATACGTTTATTCTTGTTGTTATCAATCAATTATTAGATCTTCTAGAATGTTAAGAAATCAATACAAGTTTTTATTTTATGAAGGCTAGTGTGTAATAGATGGTTTTCTAAAAGGTAGTTTATTGATGGAGAATTTATATTAGTTAATATAGCTATTTTTTATTAAGGTTGTTATAATTTAGTGATATCAGATTGGTTTTTTATTTTGGATGGACTAAAGTTCGAATTTCTCCTCCCTAAGTTATAATATATTTAGCAAAAAGAATACACTCACTTTTCAGGAATTATCTAATAATTAAAATAATTTATTTACATCGATATACCGATAAAAAAAAGGAAAATGTACAAAAAAGTTTTTAATCTTTCACGTTTTTATAAATTGGTTATTAACTTTTCATTTAGTCCTCAATCTTTTAAAATTGTATTAAATAAGTCATTATGTCAAAATCAGTTAAATTTTTCATTATTGTGAATACGTTTTCGCATAAAATTGGTTCACGTATGTATAAAAAAGTTCATAACATTTATTTGTATATACAAATTAGTCCTTGATATTTTCATTTAGTTTATTTTAATTCTCAACGTATTTATATATAATGAAAAAAACTAATGAAGAGGCTTTTTTACAAATTTATTAAAATGTTAAGGACTAAAATTAACTAAATGAAAGATTAAAAACTAATTCGTATATATAAATAAATATTAAGACCTTTTTTTTTTTTTTTTTTACTTTTCCCATAAAAGAATGTTTAGCTTAAGGAAGGACAATTATTTCATTTAACGAAGTTGAAACTAAGAGCAAATTAATTTTCATGAAAAAGTATGTTGCACATAAAACAATTTTTCATAATTACTTGAGAGAGAATAATTGTAGTCTCTATCATTTCAATTACTTACTTCTATTATAGCTATTGTCATCCATAATATCTAGAGAAAATTAAGAAAAACATAATGACGTTGTTTTGATTTGAAGTTTTTTCAAACAAAAAAAGTAATTTGTATTTTTCTTTTTTTTGACATATATATATATATATATAAGTATTGGTCAATGATAGTTATGGATATGTATCGATTTATAATTGAATCGTGATTTTACTGAAATAGCATTATAAGAAAATATTTAGTCAAATAATTCAATAAAAAATTATAGATTTAAAAAAAATGAAAAAAAAAATTAAAAGAAAGCAAAACTGTTGATTAACATTAGTAATAGCTATCATATGGCTAACAACTATGTTTGAGGGCTCCCATGACTTTCCTTCCATCCATTCTACACGCTCCCAGCCAATTACCCCAAGTTTGAGATTAGGGTTGGTAAGTTAGCATCCAATTCACTACTGACTTAATAATTTAGAGGTCGAATTGTGTTCGACTCGAGTAGCCCAAGATATTAAAAAGAAAAAATCTAAAATATTGATTGTACTTCTCAAAAACTTATCATAGAAAAGTACCATATTACAATAAATATAAATATTAAGCTCAAATCAAATACACTCATAAACCCAAATCCATTTACATCTTAAGAAAATGGAAAAACTGGGTTGGAAAATTCAAGTCTAAAATAATTTTTTCAAGTTTAAGATCAATAGTGACTTAAGCATCCACATTCCCAAATAATTGCAAAAAAGCATTTAATCAAGTCACAAGAATTTTAAATAAGGCTATTATATTACAATACTGTAATTTTATGTCTGAATTCGAACGAAATAAAGTCAAGATTCAAAGGTCAGGGATCAGTGATCAAAAGTTCAATAGTCGATTCATGGTCTAACAAGATCAACCCGTGATCGATAAATGTATTAAAATATTTATTTTACTCTTCAAAAGATATCATAAGAAGTATTACATAACACTAAATACTACGCTTAAATAAAAAAAAAAAAAAAGTTTGGATTAAGTATATACGCACACAAATTCCCATCCACATATGTCTTAGTAAAATAGATGAAACTGATGTCTGAATAATTAGATGTCCAAGAGAAAGTTTCTAGTTTAAGATGAATAGTGAACAAGACAACCATGTTTCACAAGGATTGCAAAAGCCAAACACATAATCGTATAATCGAAGTATAAGCATTGTCTATATCAATATTAAATGAGGCCATTACATTGTAATATATCAGAACTGAGGACCCCTCAGCTCCCTAACTTTTGCTTTCCACTTTCTCGTTATTTTTCCTTTCCCCCCCAATTAACCAAGCTAGTCTACGTTGATCTCTTTTTGGATTTTTCTTTTAAACTCGTAAAAGGCGTGCTGTCTCTCCTCTCATCACTTGTTACATTAGTTACGACTTGTCTCTTTTATCATTCAGTATGTTCTCTAAAATTTCATTCGTAATTTCCAGAAAAGCAAAATATAAAAATTGCTCGTCTTCTTTCTCTGGTATGTAGAGTTTGATTGCTAAATTAGACCAACATACCCCTAATAGTATAGGAAATATAGAACAATATAATATTATTGTATCATATTTAATTTGTATAATATTAAATATAATTTTTTTATGATATACCTTATTTGGTATATATAAGCATCAAACTCAATACTGTATTTTTTATATTTATACTTTCAATATTATTTAATATTTATTTAATTATATTTTTATATTATTTGAAAAGTATAAATTTTAAATATTATCCAATATTTACACCCTCGATATAGTCTAATATTTATATTCTCCATATTTATATTTTATCCAATGAAGTCGATTTTTTACTATAGTTTACATGGAAGAAATTTTGAACTTTTTTATATAGTCATTCGGACATTTTTTGTTCTAGTAACCAAGGTTAAATTACAAACTAATTGTTAGGGTAAAAATTTTGTTACGTTTAATCTTATAAATTTTATAATGATATCTCAATAAAAACATAATTTTGTGTATTTTCAAGCCTTGCCAATGTTCTTATTGAAACAAAGTTTCTCCTTATGTGATCGTGATTTTGTGAGAATGAAAGGTACAAATATCAGTTTCTATATTTTTACTTATTTAGTCTGATCCTTTGAAAACTTTTTTATAGCTTGTGTGCGTTTGAATCAAAGGACCTAATCGAGTCATACGGATCGTCCGTTATATTCGGTCTATGTCCATTCAGCTTCTAGTGAAGGACCAATTGGCTCTAATCGCCACTTCAAGTTGAAACAGATTAAAATGATTCAGTCAATTTAGATTGAACTATATTAATGAATATATTTTTAAGATTAGAAAATATATTTTTAACGTAAAACCTAAAGAATTTTTCCAAAATAAAGAACCATAAACTTAAAGAAATTGAAATATCCCCATGTAATAGGAAGATACGTTTTTAGTTTAGCTCATTAATTATCCATAGTAGTTTAAATGGGAAATTCTTTTCCAATATGGGATGAATGATGTGCCAATTGCATTGTTAAACAAATGGGCCACCAAAATATTGGCCCATGGTAGGAAAGTTATGGAAAGTTTGTGGTTTCGTTTATATTTTTTAACTATTGATTTATTATTAATTTAATTTGAATTATTAAAAATATAATTAATTTCATAGTTGAGATTTATTATTTTTATAAAAAAATGGATGGAATAGTAGAAAAATCCTAAAATTATATACTAAGCAGGAGGCCTACCAAATTATTTTTTGAAAGATACTAAAAAATCAAAGATGATAAAATGGATCGATCAAAGCAGTACAGTGTAATATAAAGTATGAACTGTAAAATAATAATATATCGAATATATATTATATAAAAATAGACGAAAATCACCAACCATTCCAAGCTTGGAAAAAAAAAAAAAAATGTGCGAACCATCGTGAAAAATGACGTATGTGTCATCCGTTGAACACGATATCTTGCAAATTGCCATTTCAACAAGAAAGTCTAAAATCATATCGAAGAAATTGGATGCAGGTTGTCCAATAAAATATAAAGAGCCATATAATTCTTCTGTTATGTTGAATCTCGACCTGTTTTACTTTTCAAAAAAATAATAATAATAATATTCCTTAAAGATACCGTGAGATACGACGTAACCCTGACAACGACGACTTGTAATTGTGAAATGTGCCGAAACGACGACCTGTGGTCTGGTCCTACGCATTCGAGAATTACGTGACAAAAGTAAGATAAAATAACCTAAAGCCCCAAGTGGATGAACCTTTTTCTAATATTATATAAGACTTGTACCAGAATAATTAGCTCATTTAGTAATTACCTTGCATATGGATGTGTTCTCCATAAAGCTAACTCTGCTTTTCTGACTATTATATGCATGTTTCGTTCGGTGAAAGTAGATTCCCCCACTGCCATGGTTCACATCAATTAAGTTTGTTGAATATGTTTCATTTAAAATGATATAACATTAAATTTGAATTTTATTTGATTTGAACTTAATTAATATTTAAATTCTATTCAAGTCTAACTTAATTGATTTTATGAACTAATCGAGCTATTATTATGAAGTTTAATCTTAAAATTATAAGCGATTTGAATAGTTCAAACTCAATTTTAATTTAATTATTGTTCGATCAAACTTAAATAAATATCCAACTCAAATTAATTTGCAAGTGGAATTTTAAAGTATCCAATTCCTTGATTTTATTGATCAAACTTAAATAAATCTTTGTGATTGGTTTTGGCATGGTTAACTAGTCAACATATTCCAACAAGATCAAATACTCATTAAATCACTTTTGGATTGTATCGGTTTCACGTAGCTCTCGGATGCATGATCTGGATATAGAAGAGGGTCGATGGTTAAAGGAATGGCACCAAGTTTGATTAGCTTCAATCGGGATTAAATTAGAATTGGACTTAGATGATTATATGACCAGATTGAGTCAAATTCGATTAAATCATAGGGATTGATTTGGTTTTGATTATATTGATAATTTTTTAATCCCATTAATAATATATAGCATTTTACAAACTCAGTTACTCTCAGCTAGCTAGCTCTGGTACAGATAGTAATTACCAACTGTATTAAATCAATTTTGGATTATTCACTTATTATGGGGCGGAAAAAAATCAATGCATATAAGCTCCATCTTTGACCTTTTGACACGGTGAAGCCTAGGATCATGTCATATATATACCTTCTCGCTACACGGAAACAATAACAAAAAATTAAACAAAAAGGGTGTTATATCCTTTATTAATCACCAAGGGTTATTGGAATTAGGAAAATCCATGAAATATATATATACATATATATATATATATATAAAGGCCATATTTGAACAAAGGTGTTTGGATAAAATTGTTTTATTAAGAGAGTATGCAATTCATGGTTAGAAAAGTTGTATTACAAAAGGGCTGGCATCTAAAAATTCTAATCATGCGTGTGATATGACCAATGCATATCTAATCCTGACATGAGCTGAATTTTATATCCACACACAATTTAGCAATGATTACCTTATAAGCAATTTATTAAATAAGTTAATCAAGCAGCATAACAATCCACCTACACCACTCATATTACGTTAAAAAATGAGTTAAGCTAAAATGAAATTAATTATAAACCAAGCCAAACTTGAAGTGACACTCGATAGATCAAGTTCAGCTTCGATAAACTCATTTAAGCTTAATTATCAAAAAATCAGTTTTTTTTTTCCTAATTAGAACAACATTAATTTAATCCTAAACTCAATTTGAACTTGAATTAAAATATAAATTCAACTCAAACTTAGTTAGCTTTGGAAAATTAGTCGAGCTAAGCTTTATGTAACTCAAGCCGATAAAAATATTTGGGTAGATCAATCTTGAATTCAACTCTATTATAAAATCAAACTCAAAAGAAAAAAAAAATATTGAGCCAAATTCAACTATAAATAATGGTAGCAAACAAATTTTTACACTAATATTTATCCTAGCGAATCTTGTCTTATATAATATTTTGCATATTTTGTAAAAACTATATTAATTACAAGCTTAAAAATTTTAAATGTTGCTAAATCCAGATTTAAGTGTACCATAACTAGTCAAATACCTTAAAACCATATCTAATTATTTTTTGTCATGCCATCGATGTATCTTTTTATAATTAAATTTATCTTTCAACCAACGTTAAATTGTACCGCACTGTATAAACTATTTTAAAAGTTTAAATAATGTCAAATGTTGATAAGAAATTTAAAACAAAAAAAAAAGAATTTTAAAGTATCCAATTCCTTGATTTTATTGTACCATGCATGCGTACACGTTAGATAGTGTATGTATATCCAAAAATTTGATTTCTAAAATGTCATTCTTCAATCCCAAACTCAGAGGAACGGGACGGCATGTTATGAAATCGTATTCTGAAAATAGAAGCAAAATCAGACATATTATTTTTGCATATATCTTATCTAAATCAATCGCATATCATCTTATCTTGTCGTATGAAAGCTTTTTTTTAGCGAAAATTTTTTGGGATGACTAAAGGCTGACCTAATATATATTTCCCATCCATTCATAATAAGCAACTTGGCTGCACATGTGCAATATTTTAGAGGAAATTTAGGGACCTTTTCATACCTAATCATACGTGGAAATTATTATTTTTTTTTATGCAAAGTTATTTTGATAACTTCCGGAAAATAGTCAATGTCATGTATAAATAAAGCTTATATAACAATGTTTACCATTTCATAATCCAATTATTATAGAAATTATTAGGGAGTTAGGAGGGTAGTAATGGAATCCAATAGAGGGAACTTTTTCCACTTTTTCTCATTCCTCCTCCAAGCATAATTTTGGACAGACCAAAGATTTTGGATTATCTCTATTTATCCCTCCCTTGATTTCACTCAATTTATAAATTAATAATTAAAATTATCTAAATTTTTGAAATATTATGTGATATTATCATATTATATTCTTTATAATTTCAATTATTAATTATACTTGTCGATATTTTAAAAGTATAAATTGAGAAAAATAAAAAAATAAATAAAAAGGATCCGTTTCGATACGTATGATATCAACGGAAATATGAGTATTATGGCATGAATTTTGCAAAGAGATTCGAATATTAGGAAAATTATTACTATATATGTAAGAGGCTTGATGGGTGATGCCCACTGCACGTGGGCGTGTATTATTCAATTCGACTAAGAAATTAATTTCTTTGAGAGTATACAATTGCCGCGTCATTGCATATTATTATGTGAAAAAAGTATTAAACTATAAACAACATGTTTCATCAGCTCTTATCTTGACTTTAGTTTTTCTAATTAAAAAGTCCACATCATTTTCAATCTTAGCCACTGCTGCTGAGATGATTATAACCGTCTGATCACCTAGATCGTCACTAAAGGCGAGATTTATTTTAACCTAAAATTTAGGATGGAAGCGATTTCGTTTGGTATGATATGTCTCTTTGAATCGAACAAAGTCATATATTAAGGTCTAAAGTCTCAAACCAAATCGTTTATAATTTTTTTGGAATAAAAAGAACAGTACGATTCACTTCGGCTCAAGGCTTGAAACACAATCATAATATCAATAAGAAAGTTCAAAAATATAATTGATTTTAAAAATGTATTACGGTTCGGTTCTTAATTCGTGTTTGTAATTATTTTAATTGCTGGGATTGGTATGACTAATGCTTAATATATCAAGAAAAAAATGGATTGGTTAAGCTTTGAAAATGTCAAGTTTTGACAAAGAGGATAAAAAAAATCAAGAAAATCAACGAGTGAGGATCAATCCCACATTGAAGAGTGGTAATCGCCTATTTTCTTGTTTAACTAGTTAACAGCTGATGCTATGGGTAAATAAAATCTAAATTATATTATAAAATTCTTATTTTTGAAAATAACAAATGTAAAGATAATCTATTATTTTATGTATTACCTAAAAAATATTATCTATTAAAATATTTAATTCATTTACTAATAGACATTATAATATATTATAATATGAAATATAACTTCATATAAATAATGACTTATAATAAATTACTGAGTAGTAATTTGCTATAATAAAATATAAAAGGAGCTTTCAAGATTATACTAAATATGGCAAAATATTCTAAAAATACATTAATAATGTCGAAAAAAATACATATAAAAGAGAGAAAATCTTTTGAAACTATATATTATAATATGATATGATGTATCAAATTTTAATTTTGTGATTCATTTGTAGTTAAGGTTGTTAAAATGAATAAATTTTGTAGTTGAGCAATTAAATGGGTTCTAAGTTGAAGCAATGGATTAATAAATCAAATGTACATGTAAATAAAGAAGAATGCTAGAAGAATGGTTTTGAGTCTCTAATGAGTTAGATTTGATATATTAGAACGAGCTAAGGCCTTAGAGTTTAGATGAAAGGTTTATATTTAATGCAACCTAATTTGATTGGCATACATACTAATTATGTTAGCCAAACTAGTGTAGATAGTTGAATTTGAGAGTGTTTGAATTACATAATCAATTTATTAGTTTAGTTAATTGAACTTTATTTAAGGATTGAGTCTAAGTAGGTTTAACGTGTTGCATAATTGATCGAACACCTGCAAATTAATACATGTAAATTAAAGAGGGCACTGAGAGATGTTTTGGTATGGCTGCTCAAATACTTAAGTCAATAGTTTAAAGGAGAGAGGAGAAACGGACGTAACGTTAGCAAAAGTGTGTATAAGTATAAATGTGTTACATAAAGGCCTCATAAACAATTTATAGAAGATGATATTGAACTATTTTCAACTAATGCACCATGTCTCCATGATGTCCACTAGATTTTAAAAAAGTAGGTGCAAGCGGCTATCCATTTGCCAGTTATCATAAACTGTTCCCTTGTGATGTAGTTTAAGCTCCATAAGCTAAGCCTATTCGACTTGAGCTTGGAGGCTTATGTCTTGAAGGACTCAGACGTCTTCTTCAAGTTAAGTTGAACTCCATGTTGTCATCTTATCTATTAAAGCACAAAAGTTCAGATCACTAAACCACGAGTACTAAAAATCACAAGAGGATGATGGATTTGCTACAAGAATGTGATGTTTCAAGTTAGTTTCATGTAAATAGAAAAGGTTATGATTGATTAAATGAATGTTAGATCTGTCATTTGTGATTTGTCTAATCTTTGTATTTAAGGTGTTGGAATTGATTGTGTAGAGGATATGTGATTTGCTAGGGGTGTGTGTGATGTTGTTTGAGTGGTTTAGAGTGGTGTTGGAAGGTGAAAAACTTCATTTGAGAGGAACAAGACCAATGACCATAGTTGTGGTTATGACTGTGTTTGTCCTAAAGGTGTCGTGATGAGTTGTGTGCAAAGAAGGAAAGGAAAATTTAAATATGAGAGGATCATAACTAAGGTCCATAGCCATAATTCTTGGCCGTGTTCTTCCTGTAGTACAAGAACAAGAACCACAACCATGACTCTTAGCCATATACTTATATTGCCTTTTATATAATCTTTTCTTTGATTCTAACCCTTCTAAATCAAAATATAAACTAATCTAAACCATCTTAGAATTCTATTTTTTTTTTTTTTTGGAAATATAGACAACCACAATTTGAACTTAAGACCCAAGTAGAATCTAAGGGAAATTGAGTAATACATAAAAGGACATCTTAGAAAGTGGGTTCAAAATGTTGTCTTATTATTGTATATCAAGTATCAATCTTAGATATACTTTAAGCTTAGACAAAAGTGAAAGTAAAGTTCTTTAGATCCAGGTACGGGACACATGAATGTTGTGTTGTACTTATCTAGTATAGTTAATTAATTGGAACTAAATCAAAGTTGGCCTATTAATTTTTGTACGGACGTGTGCTTTGCTTTGATTTCATATTAGTAAGGTTCTATAGATAGGTGAGATAGCCGGTGATTGTAAAAAAATAAACATACTTTAAAAGTATATTTATTCTTTGTGTTATTAACAACACGTTAAATACTACAAATGAGAAATTATTTTTTTTTCTACTGACAAGGAATTTGTTTAGAATTTCAATGTTATTTAATATTTCAATTTACAATTTTACTTCTCATATTATTTTACCTTTTTTCCATTCTTTTCTTCTTTATCCTTTTTATATTCTTATTGGTGGGTTTAGACCTACTAGGTCTACAGTTTTTAGACCTTTTTGTTCCTTAACTTACTGACCTAATAGGTTTAGGGATGGTTCTAATCCTATTTTGTCGAAGTTAGTTATGGATTAGCCTTGTTGGTCTAGTTTCGAGTTGAGTAGAGTTAGCAATTTGGGATGTGAACCATGAACCTGCACATGATACAACACGATTATAGATAAGTTTGTGTAAGGAAAAAATCCATACGAAACACAAACGACTCAAACTTATTTAAATATAGCAAAATTCATGTTTGGGTTCGAGCTTTACTCACAAACCTATGTATAGACCTGCTTACTAAATAAGTTTTGTAAACATATTCGAGGTTCAACCCGTAAATTGATTTAATTTAAAAATAACCAATATTTTAAAATCTAAAATAATATTATTTTCTCTTTTTTCATGTATATGTAAACAAGGATGAGACAAATCCAAGTCCAAATATTGATTATAGTAAGTTAAGAGCTCAAAATTTTATTAATGATGAATGGACAAGAGACTTACAAAAAACTTTATTTTTTACAAATATGTATACTAAATTTAAATTTATCTTACTTTGTTATGATACTTATAATTTTTATTTTATTTAGAAATTTCAATCATTTAAAATGATGCAATTTCTTAGAGGTGACAATAAATGGCATATGATATCTTAAACATTTCCATAATAGCTTCATAATCTACATTTAATAATAGTTAAATTTGATTAACAAAACAACTCGTTAAAGTGAGAAACCGTGAAAACACTTTTTATGTATAAAGGAATGATTTTACAGAGAATATAATAAATTAAATTATTTTTATTAATATTTCAACATTGTTTATTTTTTATTAATATATATTTTTTTTCATATGCAAAATTCTTTTATTATCTTTCTAGGGAATTCACCACAATAGTAATATTATCATGGAGACATGGTTCATTTTAATATCAAAATATTATATAGCCAATCAATGTTTACATTTATTATATTTGATTAGACTCTATTTTATTAAACTTTTGTTGGGTTATAATTTTATGTATATGTTTTGATTATGTTATTTTTATTTATAAAATATTAATTATTCGATTGTCATTTTTAATTGATAAATAAGTTTAACTCAACATGAAATATATTTATTATGAGTTTGATTACAAATTAAGGTTTCCAAAACACAGCCCATTTAAACTTGGAGACAAAATATGACAGGTAACATAGAATTATCTCCGGGCTAGGTCTTGAATTTGACCCTACTTATGCCTAGGTCTAAACTTAGCCTAGCCTAATGCTTCATAACCTTTATAAAAGCAAGGACCTAGCTTGCAGGAACTATGCCTAGCCAACCGCAATGCTTTATAAGCTTTATAATGCAAGCTGCAGGCTTATGAAACAAGCCAACAACTTTATAAAGAGATCCTAAATGTTTATAAGAACGGCCTACGAAGGATTACAAGAGACGAGGGTCTATTGAGAGTCTTTACTTTGTGCGTGAGATATTCAAGAAAAGTTGAAAATAACGAGTTAGCCAAATTTCTCCGGGACTTTTGTGAAAATTGTCTGCTTTATGGGTTTGATGAATAGCTTAAGAAGCCCGTTGATGACATTAAGTTAGTCCAAAAGACCCAATTATCAAATTATCCCTTTATAGAAACTTTAAATGTTAAAAAACATCCAAGGTTTTTCTTTTAGTGTTCTAGTTTTCTTTCAAGAAATTTATATTATCCATCAATGGACGTTGGTGCTTTAAGCTTTTCCAAACGGAAGGAATAGCCTAACGTCATTATAAAGCCAGTGAGAGAATGGAGAATATTATCTATTCAAGCTTCAATCATATTCGAATTCACTTTAGGAAAAAATATAAAGGGAATTAGTACTTTTTTCCAACAGGCTCATACGTTATGAGAAACTACAAGCTGTTGTAACGTTTCTTGAAGCTGTAAAAGATCTGATCTTCTATTCACGACGTTTGCACTATCATCCCTCATACTCCAATTAGCTTATGAAAACGGTCATTTTGCTATTTTTAATAAATGTTTATGAAACATTTGATAAATATTAAGAAAGTTATAACATTTTTTTACTTTAATATCGGAGAGATTCTACAGTTATGTCTTTATTTTTTATCAAACCGGTTTGATGTTCATCTTATAGCTCATTTGCATTATTTTAAATATAAATTATTGAATCTACGGTTCACTTAATGGTTAAGATTTAAATGAATGCAAATAAATAATGAGAGAGAGGATGATATAAGTCCCATAAAAAATAAATATAGAATCTTAAAAAAAAAATCCTTAAATAATGAAATTACTAAAGTTTCATGTAAATTATAAGAAAGTATTAATACTAATTTAGAAAGTCAAGCTAATAAGTATCAAATTAATACCAACTAAAAATTTTTAGATCAAAGTGAATGACCTGCTGGCTTAGTTATCAGCTAAAAATTTTTTAGATCAAAGTGATAAATAAACTTACGAAAATAGTTCTGGTGGCTGGCCGAGTCCATCTATTTCCCTGTCTATCCTGATTTGGCACATAAAATTGGTGGAGGGTGGACGAGAATGTCCGGTTAAGAATTAGCACTCCTGGATTAGCATGCCGCTTCTTTGGTCTATATTCGTATGTTTGGCTATAGAGGAGCGTGTTCTGCTCTATCCAATATGTCCGATTAAGAAGAATTATTATTCGTAGTCGTCGTTCTATGAATAAAGTATAGATGATTGGGAGGCCATGGGTTTAGCTGGACAGACAGCAGCCACGTGGTTTTGGTACATGCCACTCTTGGATTGTTACGATGTATGATTGTTGGGATCCATTATTTAAATAAATATGAATATTCAATTTCCCTTTTTTTTTCTTTTTTTTTAGTGATTCCATGTGGGTATCATAATATAATATAATGATTCTCTAATTATGAATGGAAGAAGCTTAAGGAGATCTTGCCTATGCTTATTAGCTAATTTGAATATTGGCAATTTGCTTGTGAAAAGAAAAAGGAAAATAGTAACAACCATAACATACACTAAATTCAGAAATTTTTAGGATGATTACAGGATTTCCAATAGTACGGTTCGTCTTTTACAATGAAAAAATTCATGTGCTCTCTATATAACTATTGCAATAAGTCTTATGGGCGATCTGCCACCCTAAACTATTCTTGTTTTAATAAAAACCAAGAAGACAGTATTTTTATATAAGTTAAAATAGTTGAGGATGAATAAAAAAAGGGGGGTTCGAATGAACACACGTTTTCAATGTATCAATTTCATGATGCAGCAGACACTCAACACACATGAAATATGAAAATTTCAATATGATTCACGCCATGGAGCATGATAGAAACAACTAAAATTGAAAATAGAAAAGTTAAGCTATCATAACTATGCAAAGGCATTTGTTGATAAAATGTCATAGCTCATTAACATTAATACACAATTAGTAAAGAAATCAAGATTTACGGAACATTTAATTAGTGTAATGAAATAAGATAGAGAAAAAATTTAATAAAAAAATTAATAACAATTACTTTATTTATTTTGTTACACTTTAAATGACATAAATAGAGATTAGATGAATTTTTACAATACTACCATACTTTTATATCATTTCAAAACCGTAGCTATAATGCCTTAGAACCTGAAACGTTACAGTCCGTCACGTGTCCTTATCTTCTACTGACATGTCAAGCATATAGGAATCTATAACCTGTTTAAATTTAATAATTAAATATAAATCTGTTAACCCTCGTAATATATAATCTCCTCAATTAATAACTACGAATGGCATAATAAACCATTCAATTGCCCAAGTACGATAAATATTCGACATAACTTGTATAACTAAATAAAGAGCTCATGACTTAATATAACTTAGGCTTAGTATTTTTGCGCATCTCGATCCGCCATCAAGGTAACAATAGTGTTCACCTTCAATACGTGATCATACCTTATATCATCATAATGCTTCACATTATCAATAATACCTAAACCTATAGCTGAAAAACAGTAGTCTTCGTAGGATGAGCTAACACCTAGTATAAGATACCATACACATACATATAACATAACGAGCACACACATGAGAATCAACATAAATACAACAAACAACCGGTTTTAAACCTTATTATTTAAGTCCGCAAACAGTACAGTTTTACCATCTTAAGACTTGAGATTACTTATGATCGCTATAGACACAATACATATAAATATAACATAAGTATTAGTGTTGGGTCCTCCCCAATCAACCGAATGCCAAAAACCATCCTAGAGTAACCTGGATCACATCAATACAGGACTCCACTGGGAACAACATTGCATAAAAATCTCTGGGTGTCTCACCAACACTATTGGACTCTATAAGTAAGTGGTTGAAGCTAAGTATGAACAGCAAATAGTTAAGTCCAAATTTCATTTAAGTCCGGTTAATATACACTAATCTAGCACACACAATCAACAAATATGTATCCCGCACCTAATACTCTTATCTTAATGAAGTCTGGCATTACGCGACTCCTAGCACTTAGTCATAAATACAATACCGGATTCAAAACTTAATTCATTAATCATTAACTCGACTCAATACTCTTTTGCTTTTGTTCAACCCTTTAATTTAACGTCCAAGTTTAATTGCACTCCACATTTATTTTCATATCCTTCCACACACTTTTCAACATCCCTTAATATTTACACACTCCCCCTTGTCCACATATACGCACACATACACACATACGTCCCTCTTTCCCTCATCTTACATCTACACACACGGAAAATGCCTATGTTCACTCATACGCCCACACCTAACACCAACACATACACTCGCACAACACATATACTTGCACATCCTCATGTCAGCTGCACACACACATACATACGCAATTCCCACTGCAAGATCACATCTGCATACATTACACGGTGCACATAATTCCACACACACAAAAATCAAAGCTACTGTAATGTGCTAAATTTTTCTCAAAGAACATCCAACATGTTACATATACGTGTATACTAAACTAGTCATATAACACTTCCACAACTTGATCACATAATAATTATCCACTACTACTACATCGACAAATATACCACTTTCTACTAAAACTAAAAGAAAACCCTAAAAAACATAAATTGACAAAATAAAACAAAGATAAAAGAGAAACTTATTTGAAAAATGTATAAAGGTTGATTTTTTATTGAACCCCATACTTAATATTTGCAAAATTTGATTAGGATTTTGATATTTAGTTGAGAATTGAAAGGTTTTTATTTGTGGAGAAAAACTAACTTAATGTTTTGATAAGAGAAAAATATGGGGTTGAGTTAGTATTTTTTATTTGAGTTAAGGAATAGTATGAAGTCTAAATCTTTTTCTATGACCATATTGCCTTTGTTATCCCTTATAAATTATAAACCATATCATATCTTCAAACCTTTATTATATTATTATATTCATTCTATTATTTTAAATTTCTAAAATTTATTATTATTGTTATTATTATATAATCCTTTTCCTTTTGTTTTTTTACCAGGTTTTATAGTAGCCCATAATGCTAATCTCATATGATTAGCAAGTATTTCGATTTGGGATTTGACATGATTAGGTGGATCAATTTGCATGGCTCAAATGGTTGTAGTCAAGTGGTTTAGTGGTGATTGAGCATGGTTAGCTAGTTTCAATTGGAAGGTGCAAAAAACCAAATACTTTTATAATCTCATAAGAAAAATATAAATTTTTTTATGGTTTTATCTATATTTTCTATGAGAATGGTCTTATTTTTATAGTTATCTTTGATTTAATATTAATTAAATTTGAACTATTACATTGATTGTATTATTAGCCATTCGAAGGATAGGATGATATTTCGTGATAATTGTAAAGATAATATCAAGAAAGAAAATAGTAATGGTTGGACTAGGTTCTAGGAGCAATCATTATGATATAAAATAAAGAAAGTTATAAAATATTAATGGGCACACACCTCTCACAATGTTAGCCTTGATTTAAACATTTTCCGTAGGAAAAAAGGTTGCTTTGTGTTCTTGTCAGTGTAACAGTACTTATGGTAAACTAATAGAGCTTATGAAATCATGAAATATAATGCTCTTCGTTCTTGTCATTGAAATCATGAAGAAATTTCGCGGGTAATTATGAATCTTATTACATACAATGCGCTTGCTTAATAGTTTTATGAAATCATGAAGAGGTTTCGCAGTAATCACGAAGATAATATCTGGAAAGAAAATATTAAGGATTGCAAATAGCACATATTAAGTGGAATAAGATCCTTTAAAGTTACTGTTTTTCTATAACTTATAAGTGGTTATCTAGACTTTTTAGATATCATATGATATGTTGTTGACATCATTTATTTTTCTTACAAAAAAAAATTACATGATAATACCATTAATTTGAAATTTTATAAACTTTAGAAAAATAATAACTTTAATCGGTGTTTGAGAGGAGGGAACATGGAGAGAAGGAACGGAGAGGGGAGGAAATGTGAGATAATTGTTTCCTTTTTCTTGTTTGGTTTGGAAGAGAATATAGAACAGAAAGGAAATCAAGAGGAATTAAAACCTTGAGATCTATCCAAATTTATTCCTCTTAATAGTAGAGAGAATGAGAAGGGAATGCAGGAAAAGTTTTCAAAATTATCTCCTACTTTTACTTATATTATTATATTTTATGGATAAATTAGTAAATTTATCATTTATTTTATTTTGTTCTTATTAATTATTAACATTCCTTCCATTTTATTTCCTTCCATTGTTTAAATACTTTGAAAAAAAATCAAATCTCTTATAATTTCATCCCTTTATATTCTTTCTTTCTATTTTTTTTTTTTTTTATAATTACTTCCCTCGTGCTAGTGTTAGAGTATTCAAATCCCTTTGTAAAGGTATAATATAAAATATTAATGGCCACACCTTTCACAACGTTAGCCCCGATTTAAAGGTTTTCCCCTCGAAAAAAGCGTTGCACTTCGTTCTTGTCAGTGTAACAGTGCGCATGGTAAAATAATAGAGCTTATGTGGCGTGGAGAAAGCGTCAAACACCAACATCCGTCCCAGTTGACTGGCCCCCACCCCCCCCCCCGGCGAGTTCAACCAAGCACTTGGAAATGAATTGATGGACAGATAATGAAACCGAGATTGGACGTTTTGGTTTCTTATAATTATTGTTTACCTTGGAAAACTATCGTGACTTTCCAGAATTTTAACTGTTCTAGGTGGTTCAGATCCCGATAGGACTAAAAACCCAATAACAGTCTTCCACTCGTACGCTATTGGTTCGGTGAGTTGACGAAGTTGCATGCATGAATGACAACCAACAAATGGTGGGAGTTACCCCAGATGTCTTGTGCATTAACGGTCCCAAAAATCAATTATAAGATCTCGGTATGGTCGTTGGAGATAAATGCTTCGAAGGGATGAATACAATTTAGGATAAATATTCGCTTTATTGAAAAATATAAATAATAATTATATTTATAATAAGATAAATAATTTTTTATTAGTATTATATCTAATAACATAATTAACTATTTTGATTTATTAAATTACAACTCGTGTTTGTTACTAGATAAATTAATAAAAGATAAAAAAAATAGAAAATTATACTATTAGCCCTTAAATGTTGTTACTTTGTTTTTATTAAGTTCTTAAAATTTTATTTTTTCTATTTTAATACTTAAATTGTTCAAAAGCTTACAAAAGAATCTTTCTTTAATGAAAAAAACTAACAACTTATTAATAGAGTACTTTTTTAACGAATTTTGAAAAGGTTTGTGTATCGAAATTAAAAGAAAAAAAGAATTTGAGAACTTAATTAAAAAAGATAGTAAAGTTAGGTACTAAAACTATGATTTCTTCAAAAAAAAAAAAAATGTGGGCAAAAGACTTATTCTTTCTAAATTTGGAGAGAATGAGGGAGGGGACTATATGAAATTTCTTAACTACATACCCTCTAAACGAAGAGATGACTCCAAAATATATGATGACCTATACATTGAAAAAGTGCAAAATTAAACTTCCCTCCATACTCCTTTTTCTTCTTCTTTTT